>CM057055.1:56195000-57395000 GCA_029948455.1 Solanum rostratum
CCCCTATCAAGAATTTTTTTATTCCCAGAATTTAAACCTGAGACCTCTAATTAAGGAAGAAACAACTTCATTCACTGCACCACATCTTTTACCACATCTTTCACCGACATCTATCTCTGCATGAATGTGATTCACCTTGTGTGTATACATTCTAGAAAGAAAAGAAATTCAGAGGAAATTAAACCAAATTTACTAAAAGTTTGGACATAAATATATTGGTGATATTTTTTTTTAAAAAAATGACGCTAATTGAAAATTGTTGTTATTTTAATAAGCTGCCATTCAAATACTACCTTTGTTTTCTTTTATCTGTCATATCTGAATTTATCGCATCCATTAAGAAAATGATAATTAGTATAACTATCTTATCACATTATCTCTAATTTTATATTAATTGACACTTAATATTAAATTTTAAAAAAAGGAAAATAACTAAATTGAACCGAGAGAATGAATAGGTTAAGTAAAGTTTTTTTTAAAAATAATACAACTAAAGTCTTGCTTAAAGATTAGTCAGCCAATACTTTGGATTGAAAATTAAAATGAATGGTGTCACACGAAACTACGACGTTGTTCAAACTTTTAAAAAATATTATTATATCAAATCATCAAAAAAAAAAAAATACTTGTAAATTTTTACACAGCTTTTTTTTTTTTTTTTAAAAAAAAAAAGAAAATTCTGCACAGCTATAATAACATTATATATGTACTTTTTAGAATCTGAATGACTAAGCATATGGACTGTTGGGACTGTACCATGTTGATCATTATATTTATGAGATATTATTGAGATGCACCATCGATTTCAATTGATTGTCCTATTTTGATTTAACATAAAATTTTAAAAAGTAATTTTTTTTAAATTTTTTATAATTTTAAGTAAAAAATAATATATCATAATGCTCTTTAATTTTATGATATTAAATATGTCATATGAAAAGTTAAAATTAAAAAAAATTAAATTAATAAGAAATTATTTTTAAAAAAAAAATTAGACTAAAAATAAAAAATACTACAAATAAATTGTAACTAAATGATGGCTCATTTTGAAAAAAGCAAAGGGCTAATTAATCATAGTTTGCCTCTGAAGACGTATAGAGTGGTCTTTCCATTTTTTAATATCCATTTATTTTTAAAAGTTCTTTTTAAAAATATATTTTTGATTATGAGTAGTTTATAATCGTCAATAAATTTTAAAAGTATTTTGAGTAAAATTAATGTTTAACTAAAATGTATTTTCTTTAAAAGTGCTTTTGAAAAAACCATTATTTTCATCTATATTCACCTATTAAGTATTGATTTGGTAGATACCTTAAGAATCAAATGACAGTTTTACTATATCATCTTTTGAATATAATAAATTTCATATCTTGAAAAAATGAATTAAGAAATAATTATAGTTGATAATAAGAGAAACTTAAAAATTAAAGTGATAAATCTCTTAATTTTTAAACTGAATAAATAAAAATAAATATTTATTTTTAATACATTAGAAAAAAAAAAAGGAACGGAGGAAGTACTTTTTTTTTTTCAGCTTCTACTACCCATCAATAAGCACTTATCTTAAAAATTTACTCGAACACTTTACTTTTCTAAATTAAATACATTTTTAAAAACTAAGTATATTTGATCGACCACATAAAAGAGTCATTATTGACAAGAGAAAGTTGGTTAGTACATGTTATCTATTGAGTGGATTTCCAAAACGTATTAATATTAGCATGAGAAAAAAGAATGCGAAAATAGTGAAAAAGTGGATCAAGATCAATTATGATTATATTCCAAAATATTATAAGACGTGCATGAATGTTATGATGAGCATCCTAAACTGTAACATAAATCTAATAAAGTTGATGTGGATAAGAAGACATTTGTTAACAATGCAAAGGACAAAGGAAAACATGGTCAAAAATAAAGAAGAATTTCATGAAAAAAAAAAAAATGAATGGAGAGGTTCTGGAAGTGGTAGACCAGTTAATGAAATGGACTAAGGTTGGAATCATATCATCCAATCAATTTGAAGCTTTAGGAAAAATTGATGAAGGCAAATACATCTAACAACAAAAACATGATAGAAGAAATCTTTGTTCGAAATAATCTTAAAAAGAAGTGGACAGTAGAAGTCCATTGACAGGGACATCAGTTCAACACCAAGGAGAACTGAATATAACACAAAGGAGGACAAAATAGCAGGAGGAAGAGGAATCTAACTTCATAGAGGGATCAACTGAACAAATTCATATACAAAGAGATGAAGAAGAGGATGAAAACATGGAAGAGAACATACATCAAATAAGTATAGATGGAGACATGTCAAGTCGACATACTAACAACTTAAAAAGTAAGGCCAAGAAGCAGAGAACCATACTGCCTTTACGAGTACAAACAAGGAGAAGCAAAGAGAAAACAACCAACATTGTTCAACGAAGATGAATATGTTGTTCTAGAACATAAGAACTGTAAACTCTCAAAATTCTTTTAAGAGAGTTATGGATTTACACAAAAAAACATCAATATTCATACATAGCTTTAATCTCAAAACTCAAAATTCTTTCAGTCGTGGTTGTCGCGGGCCTGTTGCGGTAGTTGTTTCAGACTATTCCAGTTAGAGGTTCCATAGACTATATATCAGGAGTTTCAGATCTTATTTTCAGTTATTGATGCCTCCACTATTCAGATATTTGCAGTATCTTTAGCCTGTCATATTTAAGCCTTTCATTATCATATAAGATTTCCGTTGAGTAAAGTAGCCAGGCCAAGTGATTCGCTTGGGACCAGAAATGGTTCTGGGTGCCGGTCACGTCTAGAGTGTGTACTCGGGGCTTGACATGCTGTGAATATAGTGAACTTGTCATGTAGTAGTTGGATTGGATTGAAGCTTTGTCACCTCTTACGAACATGAGTAAATCATCAGCAAATCTTAGATAAGTAATCTTAAGCTTATTACACATAAGATGGATTTGAACTGTTTGTGATTAGCTAATTAGTCATTCAGATTCCTGCTAAGATATTCCATAATAATTGCAAATAAGAAGGAAGACAGATCCCCTTGACAAAGTCCTTGAGCTGCTTCAAATGATTTTGTTAGCTCTCATTGATCAAGAAGGAATACAATACAGTGGTAACACATTGCATCACCCAACCTATGAACTTAGCAGGGAACCCCAAGGCTGACATTATTTGCTCTAAGTATTTCCAATCAACAGTATCATATGTTTTTTGGATATCAACCTTTATCATACATCTAGGTAAAACATTTTTCTTGTTATACGCCTTGACCAATTCATGTGCAAGAATTAGCTTGAGTCTCTAAGATCACATTTGCAATTACTTAGTGAATTCTATTGGCCAACACTTTTGCTATAAGCTTGTGGAGTTCTATGCAACATGCTATTGGTCTATACTCACTTATGGCGGCTAGGTTAGAGACTTTGGGCAGCAATGTGACTGCAGTATAGTTCACTACTTTGTTCAGCTTGCTAGTAAGAAAGAACTCATCAATTGTTGTATATACATTCTGCTTTATCACTGGCCATGCTTTTTTGAAAAAACATCGCATTATACCTATCAAATCCTAGAGCCTTGTCATCACTAATAAAGCATAATCCATCATAAATCTCCTTCTTAGTAACCTCTATACATAGAGTCAGTTCTGGGAATGATTTAGTGTTGGCCCTTCTTTCATAGTTTCCTTATTTATTGCAATAGTGCTTGGAGTACACATAGAGTCAGTTCCACAAGTTTTTCTCTATTTGTTGAATTAAGCTCTAGAATTTATTTCTTGTGCCTTCTTGTCTTCATCACTATTGTAAAATACTTAGTATTTGAATCTCCTAATTTAATCCACATAGCTCTGGACTTCTGTTGATGGATGTTTTTCATAATATTACTCCATTTCTCTAGTTGGATTAACAACTCATTTTCTGCCAATGCTATATATTATGAAGAGAGTTTTTGTAATGTATTTTGTAAAGCACTCCTGAGTTGCTGGATCCTCTCTGTAATTAGCATTATTTAGCTGGGTAAAATGTGGTTTCAACTCTTTTAACTTTTTGCCCTACATTTCTAAGCTTTTTTCCTCGATGCCTGCCAGTCCAGCTTCTTTGCACTATTGAAAGAAAAGACTCATGTTGTGTCCATATATTGTAGAACCTGAATGGGACAAATTGTGATTTCAATTAGAGAATTTGACAGATGGTGATTGTGGAGCAATTTTAACTTCATTTTTAAAACAATTTTTGCCAATGGATTTCTAATACATTTAGGAACTTTTTCATGTAAAAGTTTTTAGATTTCAATCCCATTTTCAAAATTATATTTTTGAGCCACTTTGCCTTTTTTTTTCCAAATTTCATGACTTTGGTGTTTTTAAATTTGAAATTTAATTGTGAATCATTCTTTGACTAGATTGTGATATTTTGGAGTATATTTGAAAGAAAAATCTCTGGAATTAGAGTGATCGTGATTATTGGCAGATGATGTTACCAAGGTTTGAACATCTTTACCAGTTACTCCAAGGCTCTCTTCAGTTCTAGTTATTAAAACTTTAATTATAACCACAAATCAAATCAGCAAAAGTGCAAACTACGTATGGATTTACACACAAAATTTCATAGTTCACTACAAAGAATGATATTGTGTAAAGTTACAAAAATATAGACATACAAATTAATATAATATTATATTTTTTAACTCTTAATAAAATAAAAACTAGAATATTTTAAAACAATTTTTGAAATATGAAATGCATTCTTCCTGTGCTTCAAAATTTTCTGTTGCTTATACTTCTTTGCACTTTTTCTGAGGATGAGTTCTTCAAACTGCATGGCCTTTCAAAAAACAAGTATAAAAACTTCATGTAATGTTATTAATAATACTCCTAATAACCATTATTTTCCTTCTTTTTTTTTCGCAAAATCAAAGATTAACCACAATGAAATATAAAATTTGTTTTTGTTCTCACAACCATATAAAAAGAAAGTTGGGCTTCCTAGTTCTAGACTTAAAATTGTTTGTTTTGTATTTTGCACCTTAAGATATTGACTTTTTGCACATTGCTTCATGGATAAAACCCCCAACTTCTTTTAGTTTCACTTTTTATACTAATGGTATTCACCTAATATAAATAATTCAATATCATTAAAATTATTATGAAGATACAAATCAATTATATCATCTTAAATTTTAAATAATAAAAAAATCACGATTTCTTAATTAATTAGTTGTTGATTATATGTCATGTAAAGTTTTTAAATTTTCTGTTTGTAAAATTTCACGTTATACTTTTCTAACTTAAACAAATGATTTTTTTTTGTATACACCTGTTGGTTTCACAACCAATAATGGAAAAAAACCAGCACAATATATATATTTTTTTTATTAGAAGAAACATTATTACTGGATACTGATTCTTAAGTCTATTTATCGAGGTAATTTGCAAGTGGAGAAACATCTTTCCTCTTGAGAAAATTACTTACGACCAATTTTATTTAACTTTTCTACCTTAAATTAATCTCATAAGCTCATAATTATATATATTATTACTTTTATTGTTAATTTTTTGTTTTATTACAATTTTTTGTTTTGACCTACTTCATCTTGCATCTTTTAAAATGTCAAGTAAAGATGAATAAATTGTCTCTCAAAATAAAAACATATATAAAAACTATATCAAGAAAATATTTAAGTTAAAAAAATTATGTCAAAAAGATTGTAACTAAATATTTTTATAATATTTCAAAATTATATATAATTGAATATAATACAAATGATGGATAGAGTTATTAGAAAATAATAAATTAATATTTTTTTCTGTTTATTAAACTTTTTTTTATGGAATAAGCGAAATTATAAAAGATGGAGGATTTTTATCAGAATGATTAACAAAACACCACTTGCTATACTTATAGCATGATTTGGTCTGATCTCTTTATTCTCATATTAGTTAAACATATTTTTACACTAACTAATATGTTTTAACAATGGAATGTTATGCTTTTTAAAAATCAAAATTGTCCCCTCGTTAATGTTAGATTAAAATTTATTTTTAACTATCGGAAAAAGATTTGGTCGCTATAAGTGTATTTATAATAATCGGAAAAACAATTGGTCACTATAAGTGTATTTGTAACGTCCGTAAAATAATTTGGTCGCTATAAGTATATTTATAACAACCGGAAAAAAATTTGGTCACTATAGGTATATTTATAACGACCGGAAAAATATTTGGTCACTATAAGTATATTTATAACGATCGGAAAAGAATTTAGTCACTATAAGTGTATTTATAACGACCGGATTCATTTCTCGTCGTTAAGAAATGGTCGTTAAAAGTCTCTTTTCTTGTAGTGTCATTTCTTACTAGCACATTCTTTATATATGTATATATGCTTATTTTTATTGAATTGTAAAAAGTGATATGAGTGAAATATTGGTATTTGAAACTGAGATTTACTGATTGATATTATTTGTTGAGGTCTTTTTCGGTAGGTTCTAATTGTCGAGGTCTTTTTCGGTGATTGAGGTCTTTTTCGGTGGATACTTGGTCTACGTGAGGTCCCCATGGGTTCTGATCTGAGGTTATCAGTGGATGCGTATCGTAGGATAACATATATTACGATTACTTGACATTGCATTATATTATCTTGCACCCCATTCACTTATTTTGATCGTAAGTATATTTTTTGAATTGTTTGTTGATGGATAAATTCTTGATAGTTGTTACTTGTTGTATATGACCAATTTGAAATAGTTACGATATATATGTGTATTGTGTATGTGTAAGCTTCATTAAGAAGCATTCTTCTTATACATCCATGGGAGAAACAGAGAAGAAGAAGAGGAGTATTGAGAGAGAGAAAGAGTAATTTCTATATATGAGAGGTTAGTTTACAGATGTCTTCGTACACATATATATAGGAGATTATATCTCATTAACTAACTCCTAATACATGTTTAACTAACTTGTAACTAATTATTAACTACCAGATTAGTTACAACTAATTGTGAACCTAATAAACCTCTCAACACTCCCCCTCAAGCCAATGGCTTGAAGAGGTTTTTAAGTCCAAGTTTAGAGACTAGATATTCATGTGCAGCTCTTCCCAAACCTTTAGTAAATATATCAGCTAGTTGATTTTTGGTTGATACATGATTGGTCTTGATTAAACCTTGAATGATCTTCTCTCTCACAAAATGACAATCTATATCAATGTGTTTTGTTCTTTCATGAAAAATAGGATTGGCTGCAATCTGAATGGCAGCTTTACTATCACACATTAACTCAACTGGTTCTTGAATTTTTACTCCCATTTCTTTAAGCAATCCAGTAAGCCACACAATCTCTGCAGTACAAGTAGCCATACTCCTAAATTCAGCTTCAGCTGAACTTCTGGATATGGTTTCTTGTTTTTTTGATTTCCAAGATACTAATGCTCCACCAATCTTCACAATATATCCAGTTACTGATCTTCTAGACTCCACACATGCTCCCCAATCTGAGTCACAATAAGCTTGTATCTGATTCTCACTGTTGGCAGGCATGAAAATTCCCAGACCTGGAGTTCCTTTTATGTACCTCACCACTCTTAATGCTGCATCCATATGTGATTTCTTAGGTTTATGCATGTATTGACTGAGCATCTGAACCACAAAAGATATATCTGGTCTGGTCATAGTCAAGTACAACAATCTCCCCACTAGTCTCTGATAAGTTGAAGAATCCTTGATCAATTCATCTTCAATACCATCTTCACTTGGAAACTGTTGATCATATTCTACTGAAGTTAATTTCTGACTTACTTCAATTGGTGTTGTAGCAGGCTTTGCTCCACTTAATCCATCCTCAGAAACTAGCTCTAATGCATACTTTCTTTGGCACATTAGAATTCCAGTTTGAGATCTTGCCACTTCTATTCCCAAAAAGAACTTAAGCTCCCCAAGATCCTTCATTTTAAACTGTTGTTGTAGATCTTTTCTGGTTTGATTTATCAGTGTTGGACTACTACCAGTCACAAGCAAGTCATCTACATATACTAACACAATGACTATCTCTTTATCAGCTGACCTTGTGAAAAGTGAATAATCATAGTGACTCTGAGTGAAGCCCATCTGAATTAGAGCATCTGTCAATTTTTTATTCCATTGTCTAGGAGCTTGTTTCAGGCCATACAGGGACTTATTGAGTTTGCAGACTCTATTCTTCTCCCCCTGTCTGGCAAACCCTTCAGGAATGGTCATGTACACATCTTCAAGTAAGTCACCATTAAGAAAAGCATTGTGAACATCCATCTGAAAAATAAACCACTTACAGGAGGCTGCAAGAGCTATTAAGGTTCTTACTGTAACCATTTTTGCCACTGGAGAGAAGGTTTCTGAATAATCCAAACCAGGCTTTTGGCTGTAACCTTTTGCTACCAACCTTGCTTTATATCTTTCAATCTCACCTGATACTTTGTATTTGATTTTATAAACCCATCTACAACCAATAGGTACTTTACCATTTGGAAGATCAACTATGGACCATGTATTATTCTCTTCCAATGCAGTGATCTCAGACTGCATAGCTTGAATCCAAAGTGGATCCTGAGAGGCCTGTTTGAAGGAGGATGGTTCTATTGTGGAAGAGTAAGCAGCTAGGGCCTGCTGATAAGTGGGATGAAGGTTTGAATAGGTTATATAGGAAGACAGTGGATATGAACAAGAATTGGTGGTTGAAGTGACAAAATCATGCAGACAAAATCATGCATCCATATAGGGGGCTGTCTAAGTCTAGAGGATTTTCTAGGAACCACTTGTTGTGGAGGAGTCTCAATAGGAGATGTATTGGATGGAACACTAGAAAGCATAGGAGAAGAGGTAGATGAAGAAGTAGGAAAGTGAAGAGGAGGTGAATCTGAAGTAGATAGATCAAGAACTGGAAATATAGGAGATCCAGAAGATTTTACATGTAGAAATGGAAATATTGTTTCCATAAACACAACATGCCTGCTGACAAAAAAGGAATGTGAATGTATATCATAGAGTAGGTAACCCTTTTGAGTTAAGGAATAACCCATGAATACACTGGGAATTGCTCTAGGGGAAAACTTATCAGAAACTTTAGTATCAGAAGCATAAGCAAGACTGCCAAAGACTCTCAGATGACTGATTAAGGGTGGATGTTTGAAAAGGAGTTCATAGGAAGTTTTGAAGTTTAAGACTCTGGATGGGATCCTGTTAATGAGATAAACTGCAGCATTAACACATTCTCCCCAGAATTGCAAGGGGATATCAGCTTGAAATCTAAGAGCTCTAGCTACTTGAAGGATGGTTCTATATTTTCTTTCTACAACCCCATTTTGTTGAGGGGTATACACACAAGAAGTTTGATGATAAATGCCAAGACCAGTCATAAGAGATTGAAACTCAGAACTGAGGAATTCACTTCCATTGTCAGTTCTAAGAGTCTTAACAGAAGTGGAGAAAAAATTCTGTATTTTTGCAAGAAATGTTTTAAGGACAACAAGTACTTCAGATTTAGAGGTAATAAGAAACAACCAAGTAAATCTAGAGTAATCATCAACAATAGTAACAAAGAATCTTTTATTGTTGTAAGTAGGTATTCTATAAGGGCCCCAAATGTCACAATGTAGCAAATCAAACACAGAACTAGTGCTAGAAACACTTGAAGAAAAAGGTAGTTTGGTGTGTTTTGCAAGTGGACATACAGTACACTTGTGATCTTCAGAAACAAGTTGTTGAAGAGGAAGATGTCTTCTAAGAATATTGAGAGGGACATGGCCAAGTCTTCTGTGCCATAGAGTAGTTGAGTTGTTGTCAGCATTGGTTACTGAATAGCAAGAAGGATGAGTAGAATTAGAAGTTGTTCCTTTGAGGATGTACAAGCCCTGTTCTTCCCTACTAATCCCCTTCACCAGACCAGTGCAGAGATCCTGGAATACACAGAAGTCAGGAAAAAAATTCACTGAACACTGCAATTCCTTTGTTATTTTGAAACTGACATCAAGTTACACTTAAATTCAGGAAGGAATAGCACATTAGACAATAGTTGATCTTTCAAAAAATGTATCTTCCCAGTCTTAGTAACCTGTGCTTCACCACCATTGGGCAAATGCACATAATTGTTGCCATAATTCTGAACATTCTCATGATCATGCATAAGGTCAAGTCTGGATGTCATATGGTTGGTGGCTCCTGAGTCAACTATCCATTTAGGTTGATTTGAATTAGAATATGGATGAGTAGAAGTACCTGCATTTGCTGAAGTACCTGCACTTGCTGGCTGAGTGTGACTTACATCTTCATTTCCTTTACTTAACAGTTGAATTATTTGCTTATGTTGTTCCTGTGTAAAATAGGAAGGCAACTGTCCTTGCTGAGTATTACTTGAGTTTGAATCCTCTTTGTTATTTTCAGCCAAGTTTGCATACTGTACTCCTGCTTTCTTCTTACTTCTAGACCATTCTTGAGGATATCCAATAATCTTGTAACAATTATCTTTTGTATGCCCATTATATCCACAATGCTCACACACTATAGGTATCTTCTTCTGATTTCTATAGCTGTTAACAGACTTGTTGCTGTAGTTTCCCTGAAAATTTCCTTGAGACCCTGAAGTAATTCCCTTTCCTTTGTAGTTTGAGTTGAACCCTCCTTTCTGACTGAAGAATGCAGCACTTTCTAGAGAATCATTTACAACAGACACTGTATTGACTATGGACCTCTAAATCTCATGATCTATCACCATTGAGTAGGCTTTGTTTAAGGTAGGCACTGGTGCCATCATAAGAATCTGACTTCTACATTGAGTATAAGTATCATTCAACCCCATTAGAAATTGTAACAATCGTTGGTAACCATGATGTTGAGCATATCTTTGAGACTCAGGACAACTACAGCCTGGACAAGGCATTAAGGCATCAAATTCATCCCACAAGTTCCTCATTCTAGAAAAATACTCAGCTACTGACATAGTTCCTTGAGTGAGTGTAGCAATCTCTCTATGCAACCAAAAAATTCTCGATCCGTTGACTGTATCAAACCTTTCTTTCAAATCCAGCCACACCTTATGTGCATTTGATGCATATATGATGCTGCTAAGCAACTCTTTTCCTACAGAATTCATTATCCACGACAGCACTACCGCATTAACCTTTTCCCATTGCTCATGCAGTGAAGCCTCAAACTTATCCTTCGTATGTCTCCCATCGACAAGTCCTAATTTACTCTTGCCTAATAGACCTATGGTCATAGAACGACTCCACAATGCATAATTTTCAGACCCAGCCAACTGTATTGAGATCAGAGAACTACCTGGAGTATCGGAGGGATAGAGGTATAACGGATGGTTATGGTCTATCTCAATTGATCCTGAGCTCCTTGATGTTGCTGGATTTGGAGTTGCATGTGTATTTTCTGTAACCGCCATTCTTATCAGCTTGCAATTTTGACTCAACCGCTGAGTTTTCAGATGAAATTCAACTCTTACAGGCTCGAATTTCAGGTTCTTCTTCTTGATCTAAGTACTTTATTACCAGATCTTAGCTTCTCAAAAACTAATTTCTTCTAAATCCCAGCTTCTCCAAGCTCGGGTTTCTTCAGCCTTTTCCTTTCTTCTGCTAAATTCTTCTTCAATTACAGATTCATAAGCTCAGATTAGCACTTAGGATCAGTGCTCTGATACCATGTAAGCTTCATTAAGAAGCATTCTTCTTATACATCCATGGGAGAAACAGAGAAGAAGAAGAGGAGTATTGAGAGAGAGAAAGAGTAATTTCTATATATGAGAGGTTAGTTTACAGATGTCTTCATACACATATATATAGGAGATTATATCTCATTAACTAACTCCTAATACATGTTTAACTAACTTGTAACTACTTATTAACTACCAGATTAGTTACAACTAATTGTGAACCTAATAAACCTCTCAACAGTATGTTGGCTTTTCTGTTTACAGGGTTATAGTTGTGGAGGTTTATAGTTGAGATGATAGGATACTTGTGTTCTTCATTACTTTACTCAAAGTATAGTATTCATTTACTGGATACCAGTGTTATTTTTTACTCACCCTTGCTTCTACATCTGTGTAGGTTGTGAGTTTGGTTCTACTTGATTTCTATATTCTTATCTTGGGTCGAGCTTCTGGACTACCTGAGAGATAGTGGTTGTCTTTTCAGTAGACTCCCAAGGCATTTTTATTTTATGTTTTAGTTCTATTTAAGAACTAAGACATTGAGACTTATTGTATTGTTCTTCGTTTCTGTATGTTATGCTAGTTTCTCCCTTTTTCGCATAAATTTTCTGTTTTCATTGTCTTGTTTAACTCTTAGGCTAACTTGCGTTGGTGAGTTGGGCAGGTGTCATCACACCCGATTTTAGATCATAACAAAGTTATTTCTGTGTAAATCCAGATCTAAATTTAAATAGTCTCAAAGTTTTCTCAGTGATTTTCGGAGGCTGGTCTATCTGAAGATACATACTCCATCATAATTTGTGTTTGCCATTTGTGAATTCTCTTTTAGTGTGATTTAGAATTTTCTTCCTCTTGTCTGATGTTGCCTCTCTTCGACTTTTTTATTAGTATTGCTGCTGCTTTTCGTTTTATCAGAGAGACTTATGGGGATTTTAATAAAATTTTGTTTCTTATGTATTTAGAAATATTTTGTGTACATATAGTTTTGACCTTATGAAAAGAAAATCATACAGAAGATTTTAGATGAAAAGGACTGCTGGGTGATAAAGGCCACAGACAGTAGCTAATCATTGTGCTTTGTTTTGACTTTTTGTCATTATCTAAACACTACACACATATACATATGCACTAAAGTTTTTTTCTTGAATTATTGGTTGTTGTAGTAAAATTTAGAACGATTTTTTTGCCCCTTCATAATATTTTTTTATCAATTTTTCAATAATTGGAGGCGTAATTAAGGTTTAAATGATTACACTATCTTGGATGGATCTATAGTTAGATGTAACGAATCTAACATTGGATCTACATTTTTATGTTTAATTCCTTCCTCTGTTTTACAATTTGCCAAATTCATTCTTTTGCGTGAACAGTAGTGGAGAGTTTTGTTACTTTTATAAGAATATTGCTTTGCATACATGATTGTGAGGGATGCAAATGGTGTGCATGGACAATCTATTTTAAAGTATTATTGACTGATTCTACGGCTCAAACCTTAATATATATAGCTTACACGAAATTAATTTATCTGATTCCACTTTTTTATTAGAAGCAGCAGTACGGGATACCCTACGTTTTAAAGTCCACATTAGATTTATGTGTTCCATGTGATATTCCATCTGCCCCTATTTGTATACATGAAACATTTCTCAAACTAGAAAACTTGCACAAAAACATTAGTTGCTCAGGCCACTGATCGCTTTTCGAATTTGTGAATGTAGGATTTCCTGAGGTCTCGAGTTGGTTTTTCAGTAGAAAATGAATTATTCTTTTTGAAATAGATTAAAAAAGAAAATAAATTATTTTTTTAAAATAGAAGAAGTATTTATTTAACAAACGTATTGCGAACGCTGAGATTGTTAAGTACGAAGGGTCACTACACTATTTAAGTGTTTCTTCAAATTAGAACTCTTCATTTCATCATGGCCATTGATTTCATTCTTTTCAACTGTAAAGAAACCTTTGATATTTATTGTATTAGAATGTACTAATAAATTTCAATTTCACCCCAATAAATATTCAATTATGAACACAGTGTACAATCACAAATGACTTTTATAAGCTGGCTATAGTCACCATGAGTGACGGAGCCACTTTTTGGCTAGGAGGTTCGGGTGGAAAGTTATACTATTTAATTCATAGTTAAAATTATTTTTTATCAAGTCTTAGAAGCAGCTTCATGCGGAAATGCAAGGTAAGGCTGCACACAATAGACCTTGTGGTCGGGCTCTTCTCCGGACCATGCGCATAGCGGGAGTTTTAGTGCACCGAGCTTGCCCCTTATTTATAGTAGATATCGAACCCTCTCAGTTAGTTCGTATGCTTGCTTTTTAGATTTTGAACCCTCTTAAGATTTTGACTTCGCCGCTGACCACCACACAAGTTAATATTACAGCTAACAGAAATTCGCAAGTCATAAATTCTATGCTCAAAATATTTCATGTATCTAGGCATATTTGCTAAGCCTGGAAATACATAAACAAATTAATTATTACTATTGGACCCGTATTGACACGAACACCATCTATCTGTTTATATTTATAAGTAATAAACATTGCTTTGAGTTGAGACGATCACTTCCCTTTTCCTTTTTATTTAATAGAACTAATCTCACTTTCATATATTTTAAGGAAAATAATGAGTGGGTGAGTAATATAATTCCTTCTATTCTTTTTTACTCGTTTAGTATAATGAAATTAATATTTCTTTTAACTTAATTTAGTTAATTACCAGAGTTTTATTTTTTTAATTTTATCTTTTACGTTTAAGTAACTACTTTTAAATTTATCGAGGTACTAATTGTTAAATTTCAATGTTAATTTAATCATAATTAACTAAAGAAAACTCAGCAAAACAAGTGCCTAGTTAATACTTTGTTAGAGTTTTCTTGGTTATAGATTGTGAACTTTAAATAATTTAATTGAAAATTCGACATGATAGAATCATGGAACTTGATGATTTTCACAAAAATATCATATTACATTACTTTAGTCAAGCATATATGAGCTGAGTCTATATGTAACGTTTCTTTAATTGTCTTCCACGAAAATAATTAAACTTTGATTTGAAACTGATTTTAATTCCTTATAATTATGCGTGTGAAAAACTAAAATTAAAATATTAAAAAAATTATATTATAATCTTATAATCTAAAACATATTGTATGAAAAAGAGAAATTAAAGTATTAACAAAACATTTTTATATTTTTGAAACAAATTTAAAAAATATGTCTTTTTTTTTAAATAAACAGTATTTATTTATTTATATTTAATATTAACATTAAGTAGGAATAAACTTTTCATCCATAAGTAGGTGGAGTGGCACTTTAATACACAACACTCTGAGTAAAAGCAAATGCAGCCTTTTCAAAGAAAGAGGTTAGCCGTCCTATAAATGATGGGGAAACATGAAATTATATTTACACCATCAAGTATTATTGATTTGTTATTGTGAGTTATTAATTATAATATTTATTTATTTATATTTTTTAAAAAATAAAATACAATTATTATTTTTTTCTGTTTCTTCTCTCTGTTTCACCCTCTTTTTACCTTTTTAATAAATAGTTCAATTTTTTTTATTGACTTCTTCTACTATAATTTAACTATCTTTTATCTTAATTATTTCTAGAAGTATATATATCCATTTCTTTCTCTTTCACTATGTAGTCTTTTTGTGTATTCTTTTTTCAATACATAACAATTGCATTTTTATATCTACAATCAAAGTTAACCGTTTTAGATATATTTTAATTTTATTTATTGATTTTACGATTTATTGGTAACTTTTTCACAAAATTAAGTATTTTTTTGAAGTGTTCGCTTTATTTTTCTATTGTTGTATTTTTCATAGAAGACGGAAAATCTCTTGAATTAATTATTTTTTTCTCATTTTACTTTCACCATTAATTAGTGTATTAATAATTTTTCTAACTTGATTTAATGTATTTTGATATAAATAAAGGGTAAAATGGTAAAATTCAGCAGTGCATTAATGATTTTTTAATAATCGTGTAAAATTGAAAGTGCTCATACAATGTTCTGAAAGGCGCTCGCCTATACGCCTAAGGTGAGAGGCGAGGCGATGACTTGTCGCCATTTGCAAGTGAGGCGAGGCGCGGTTCAAAAGGCGACAAAAGGCGAGGCGAGGCGCAGAGGCGCTCGCCTTTTGATTTTTTTTGGAAGGACTCACGCAACAGAATCAGATTTTTGTAAAAAAAAATTAGGATTCGAGTTCGATGACGTAGAGGCCTCACCTTTCTCTTCTTTAGCGACTCATTCAGGCTTCGACGACGTAGAGGCTCGGTTCTTCAACTCCAGCCGGCGACTCTGTTCTTCAATTCCGGCGACTCTATTCTTCACTTCTTCAGTTCCGACTTCCGGCGACTCTGCTCCAATCTCCAACAAGCTCCGGTAAGTCGCGTCTCTTTTCTTCCTTTCTTCTTTCTTCTTCTCTTCTTTATTCTTTCTTCAATCTTTTTTTTTTCCCTTCTTCAGGTTCAATTCTAATTTTTTTTCCCCTTTTTCAGTTCCTGTTCCAGTTCTCTTTCTCTGTTTTCTTAATTTCTTCTTCTTCTTCTTTTCCTCTTCTCTACTGAATAGTCCTGTGCCCATATTTTAAAAAAAAATTGTAATCTTTGTATATTGCCCAGTGGCCATTCTTTATATTCTAATTTATATTAACTTGTGATCTCTAGTGTGATTGACTTATTTCAATGGTCACTGATAATAGCAAAAGAAAGGATATTGGATGGAATTATTATGACATACAAGGACCGATAAGAGAGCCCGTTATTTATATGTTATGTAAAGTTACATCTAATGGTGGAATTAGTCGACACAAGCAACATTTGATCAGTAGAAATAGGAATGTAAAACAATGTTCGAGTTGTCCGCCTGAAGTTAGAGAAGAAGTAAGGGCGTATGTGGAAAATAAAAAGGCGAACAATTCAAAATATCAAATGAGGTGGCAAGAAGAACCGTGATTATTGTTGATTATGATGATGATATGGATGAATTTGATGAAATGATGCCTTCCTCAAAATCTCAAAAGATGTCTTCTAGTGGAAGTGCATCATCCACGGGGCGGAATGTGACAAAAGGCCCTCTTAATATATATTTTTCTCAAAAATCACAACAAAAGGGAGGTTTTGAAAAGGGAGCAGGTTTTGATGAAACCAAGAAAATTCTAAGGGAGCGTGCGGTAAGTGCTTTTGCATTGTGGATGTGTGATGCAGGGTTCCCTTTTAATTGTGTTAATGACAAATCATTTGACAAATTTATTGAGGTGGTAGGACAACATGGCCCCAGGATGAAGCCTCCTACTTTCCATGAAGTAAAATTTACTCACCTTAAAAAGGAGGTAAAGAGAATAGACAAACTTATTGATGATCACAGAGTGCAATGGACAAACTTTGGGTGTTCCATTATGATGGACAAATGGACGGCACAAAATGGCAAAATGATCATTAATATTTTGGTGAATTCTCCTATTGATAGTGTATTCTTAAATTCTGTTGATGCTATCAATGAATCTACCGATTCTACCAAAATGTTCAACTTATTTGAGAGCACTATTAAAAAAATCGGATCGAAAAATGTTGTACAAGTTGTCACCGATAATGCTAGCGAGAATGTTAAGGCGGGAAGCATGATGATGGGTGTGTATGAACGCATTTATTGGACTCCATGTGTCGCTCACTGTATTAATTTGATGTTTGGTGATATATTCAAGATCACTCCATATGCTTCGAATAATATCACTCTCCTATCCACTAACTGTCTTTATAGTTAATATTTAATACTTATTAGCTACTAATTACCATAATATTATTTTAACAATTTTTAAGAAGGCCATCAAAATCCATTCCTCCATTAGTCAAAGGCCATTGTTGTTGAATTTAATGAGAAAATTCACCAATGAAAGAAATTTGGTGAAACCGACGAAGACAAGATTCGCAACGGCCTACTTGACTATGAGATCTATGTACAATCAAAAGAAAAATTTGAGAATGCTAATCCTCTCAACCGAATGGACAATGCTAATCCTCTCAACCGAATGGACTTCAAGTAGATTTGCAAAAGAATCTTTGGGAAAAGATGTTGCCAATCTTCTTATTTCAGCCCACTTTTGGAATGATGTTGTTAGGGCCCTTAAAGTTTGTGGTCCTTTAGCAACAATGCTTCCTTTGGTAGATGGGGAGAGAAAACCCTTAATGGGATATATTTATGAAGCAATGGATAGAGCTAAGGAAGCTATTGCACAGGCCTTTAATGGAGTTGAGAAGCAATATGAGAAAGTGTTTGAAATCATTAATGCAAGGTGGACTGACCAACTCCATCGGCCTTTGCATGCTGCAGACTTTATTTTGAACCCAGGATAGTTTTATAAAGCTTATAACAATGGCACCATACATCAAAATGTATGGCCGGGTTATCCTGCATGTGTTGAGAAGATGAACCCCGATATAGCAACACAATATTTACTAGTTGCTGAGCTTCCTAGGTACAAAAATGTTGAGGGACTATTTGGTTGTGGTCAGGCTCAAAGAGCCAAAGACACAAGGTCACCCAATAAGTGAGTTGATTTAGTTCTTTATAATATAGCTTTACTTTAGTTATTTGACTTACTTTTACTTATTATTAAGTATTAACCTTTAAATTCATTTTTTTATAGTTAAATGGTGGTCATTATTTGGTAGTCAAATTCCAAACTTGCAAAAGTTTGTCATGAAAGTGTTAAGTCTAACTTGTAGCTCATCCGGGTGTGAGCAAAATTGGAGTGTATTTGAACACGTAAGAAGAAGAATATTTTATATCCTAATATCCATATTATATTATTATACTAGTTAGTTAATATCTACAACTTATGTGCAGATTCATTCTAAAAGGAGAAATAGGCTTGCACTATCACGTCTCAATGATCTAGTGTACATTAAGTACAATAGAACATTGAGACGTCGTTATGATGCTCGTGACACCATAGATGCAATTGCCTTAGATTATATTGATGAGTCAAATGAATGGTTGGTTGGACGCCCTGAAGATCAAGAAGATGAACTAGTATATGAGGAAGGTGATCTTACTTGGGGTACAGTTGCTTCGGCTATTGGAGCTGACGAGAGAAACTATGGTCTCAGGGGAGCTCCTTCAAGATTAAGGGCACTTGATAAGGGCGAGGGAGTACAAACTACAGCTTCAAGTTCAAGTAGGACACAGACACTAATAGATGATGAATCCGAGGAGGAAGAAGATGAGGAGCAATATAATCAAAATAAAATTAATGTTGATCTTGAAGATCTTGATAATCTTGAAGAAGAATAAACTTCTAGTATTGTTTGTCAATCTGGACTTTATTTGTCTTGATATTAATCCATTATTAGTTTTTGCCTTTTTGGATTGAAATAGATCTTGTTATCTATTATTAGCTTTTGCCTTTTTGAATTAAAATATTTGCTAATATATGTTATTGCTATTGAGATTTTGGATATTTATATATGCAATTAAATATTTTAAGATTTTGGTATAAATTGGCACCTCAATTCAAAAAGGTGAGCGCCTCGCCGCGAGGCGAGGCAGAGCCTTGTCACCTTTCGCCGTCCAAAATACTGTGCTCATATAATATGGGACAGGTGGAATACCATTGAAAGAAATTAATTACCAAGGACAACCATAAATATGCCATGCTCTCATATAGGAACGGCAAACGAGCGGGTTGAATTGGATATGAGTCGATCAAATATGAGTTAAGTAAAAATGGATAAAATATTCAACTTGACTCATATTTTAAATGGGTAAAAATGAGTTACCCAATGGATAATATGGGTAAATATGGATACTCAAGGTTTTTAAGAAAATAATTTATTTTCTTCACAAAAAAAATTTAAATTTTTTTTACCTCTAACTCCCACCTCACCCCCGAGTGTCTCTTACCCCCACCCTACCCAAAAATATAATTTTTTTAAAAATCTAAATATATTTTTTTTTACAACCCCACCCTACTCTAAAATAGGGATTGTGCAAAAATCAAACTGACTGATAAACCGAATCGATAAAAATGTTATTGGTTTATTGTTATTGAGTTATTAGGTTATCGGGTTTTTTAAAAAAAATATTGGGTTATCGGTTCGATATCGATTTTTACTATTGGGTTATCGATGTAATAATTTATTATTTTATCTCTTCGTAAATATTAAATATTAGTAATTTAATAGTAATAGGACACCGAAATAGTACTTTGCCTATTTTAATATTTATCATACTTAAATGATTAGTTACCTACTTTAGTATTTAGTCTTTACTCTTTCATACGTCATCTGCTTTTATTAAGGCAAATCCTCATCATTATTCTTATTGGCTAAACCGAAACCCAAACCATTAAGAACGTAGAACCATAAACTGAAAACCAATAAAAATTATTTTATTGATTTGCTATTGGTTTAGCATATTTAAAAATCAAAATTTGATAAACCGAACCAATAATGTATAAAATCGAACCGATCCACACCTCTACCCCCAAATGTTAAAAAAATATTTTTTTCCTCCCAATAAAAAGTTAATCTAATTTTTAGAGAATTCAAAAAAATTTACTTATCCTCACCCACCCCAACTTCTTTTAATAAAAAAATCATTTAGATTATGAATGAGACTCTTTTACCCATATTACCCATTAAATTATCCATTTTTAAATGGATAAATATGAGTTTTATCTATTTCTCATTTATCTAAAATGGGTTGGGTACCCAACTCATTTGAAATGGGTGAATATGGATAGATACCCAAAGAATTTATCCATTTTATCACACCTACTCTCATATTTCAGACGTTCAAATAAAATGTGGGGAGTTAAAATAGAAATGAGGATATTCAAGATAAGATGGAATCTAATTTGATAGAAAATTAAAATACAAAAAGCAAATTTGAGATTATTTGAACGTGTGAAAGGGGAATGTATGAATGTCCAAGTATGAAAGTGTGAGAGATCGATTTTAGATCATATCAAAGATATAGAGGTCTAAAGAAGTATTTGGGAGAATTGATTTGATAAGAAATGATGTAATTTTGTAGGTTGCAATTAATATATTACCTTGTTATCCATTCATATTAGCATTCGTAGTATTGCTTCTATGATTTTGTCCTTCAATTTTTTACTATTTGTTGTTTTTATATGTACCTCAATTATTATATTTTTTAATTTATTGTAGTTTTTATTTTGTTATTTTATACTATTTTTTGTACTTCAGTTATTCCTTTTTGAGACTACTTTATTTTGATTGTTTTCTTGAATCAATGGTCTATCTTTGAAGAAGTAAGGTTTGTGTACACTTTATCCTTTTCGAATTTATTTTGTGGGACTACACTAATATATTATTGTTATTATATTCAATATCGAGATTTTACTGAAGTGACTTTGACTCACCTCCGCTTTATGTCCTAAAAAGAGAAAATTTTCTTTCTCTCAATAGATTTCTTAGTTGACGTGTCATATCATGTTAATCTCTTATTTGTACGGCATAGAGAATAATTCAAAATTAATTGTGGATGTAAAAATATAATCATTTAGTTTTAAATCTTTTTGAAATAAAGTCTTATTGTCTTAACGAGGATGATTTTCAGGGCAATTACTTATGAGTACAGAAAATGAAGATTCTTGTTAATTTTGAGAATGAACTTTTATATCCCTACTAATCAAGTAATTTATATATTATTTTCTTGAATAAAATTATTATAAATGATAACTTATCTATTAGATTCTTGAATAAAATTATTATAAATGAAATTATGTTTCTTTTTTTAAAATAAATAATTAGTAGACAAGAGAGTTCTTAACCCCTCATATATATATACACACACACATGAATGCAAGTTATCTTTTTGTGGTACTTTAAAATTTAGATCCATTTCATATGAAATCGGAATTATGAGTGGGTCATTAGCATTTTTTCCCCAATTAGCATTTTGAATTGATATACTTAAAAATTAGAGAGCTACATTCTACTTTTTGTGTATTTAAAATTTGTCGATGTTTTGTACTGCATCACATAAAAAAAAAAATTAATATGAGTGAGAGAAAAAAGTTTTTATTATATTTGGGTATTACTTTCTAAGACATAATAATATATATTATTGTATAAATTTATAGAGAAGAAACCTTCGAAATGACTTTACTGATAATTCGCTCCTATGTTCATTCTTCAATTAAGCGCTATTTGAAGTCAAACATAGATTTCACTTTCACTTAGTATATTCTTTTTTTTAAGCAAAAATACTCTTAATCATTCGTACCCATAATGTCTATGGCCTACTTCATGGTCAAAGTTTACAAGATGTTTTGGTAGAAGTAGGTTAAGAAAGATCGCTGAAAATGCTAGCGTAAGAAAGAAATTTCATGGATGGGAAGAGTCCTTCTTTGCTTTCTAAGTTTCGCCTTTGAAAGTGTATTTTTACTAAGCTTATTAATAATATCTTAAATTTATCTAAATCTTAATTTACAATAGAAATAGATTTAGAGTGTGTTCAGTAGAAAGAGAAAATATTTTTTTTAGATTAATCTAGCAAAATATTATAAAGATAATGGAGTTCGGAAGATTAGGATATAGATGTTTCTAGAAAATAATCCAAGTAATAATCGTATGATAGTTACTATAAAGTTTTGAATTTAAAGTTAAAATTGTAGACTTGTTTCTAAAGTTTTGAATATATATACCATTGGAAGAATGTACGGAAGTACAAATGATAGGAAGATGAGTTCAAACTCACAATCTACTAAGCCCATCAAATTACAGTCTAAAATCTTAAAATTAAACACAAAGTTATGTTAAAACTATAAAATAAGTAGATCACAAAATTCTAAATTTTTTAACCCTAAAAAAAGGTCGTTCTAGCTTCTTTTTCACTATCGTCTCTTTTTGGTTATTGGAAAAATTTAATTATGAACTTACGATTTAAATATTAACAATATGTAATATCGAATATATTAATGTTGTAGAATTATTAGGTTATTTAAGATTATTATGAAAAACAAATCTAGAAAGGAATATCACAAAATGGACCTAATTGTAAAATTATTTATTAAAAATGGACTCAATCTAAATTATTTACCTACTTACATCACTTTTTTTTTATTTTGCACATGACGTCAGCAACACTTCTCTATGATACTCTGTCGGTACATGAGACCAAATCAATATCATATAATATTGAGTTTAATCCTCCATGATACTCTGTTAGTATATTGATATCCTATCGGTATCATATAGGACTGGATTCTTATTTTTAAGAAATAATAAACAATAAACAATAAACAATTTAAGACTCAGTTGGTATACAATACCATAGGGGTATCATATAGGAATGAGTTTAATCCTATGTGATACTGCGTTAGTATATTGATAATCTATCGGTATATCATATAGGATTGGATCGATTTTTAAAAAAATATATAAATAAGAAACTGTTGAGAAAAAATTATTAAAACTATAATTTTATTTATTAAACTGTAAAAATCTGATGGTATTTATATATACTTTGGCAGTATTAAGCAGCTTCTTCCTCTTTGATACCATCAGAGAATAAATATACTCATATAATATCAAGCAGTTTCACTGAAGCACTGTCTCTTCCTTCTCGATGCTATCAAAATATATATATACCCTCATAGTATCAAATGCCTGAGAATAATTAAAATATGAGATATAAAAATTAAAGGAAAATCGTTTATAAATAATTTTTCTTTTTGAATTACACGTGTTATTTTTCCATTTAGAAAATGATGACTGAGCCATGTGGAGTTTAGCTAGACCGACCATTTCAAGGCCCATTACAATAGTGGGCCGAGTTTCAAATCGAAGGTATATGTATGAACTGCATTAGTCCGACAGCCCTAACTAGTGAAAATATTGGAAGATTGTTAGGTTTTGCACACCCTATGGATTTGCCTAATCGTTGGAACAGGTTAGCCGACGTGTTTCAATGATGCAGAAACAGACTGGAACGCAGCAATTTTACGTGGAAAACCCCCGGCTCAAGAAGGGTGAAAAACCACGACCTGTACTCTACAGGATTTAACTTCAACTTCACTACTTCAAAAGAGCCTTCAACAAACGATTACAATTCCTAGTAATCTTAACTTCAAAACAACTTCCTAACTTCACATAAACCTCCCTAGGCTTATGTTACCAACGTCTTCGAGTTGCCCCCAACTTGAAGACTAGAATCTAATCTCAGTTATAGACTCTGAGAGATTACACAATTGTTCAGAATTACAAAGAGAAAACAAAACTGCCTAAGCTCTATGCTATGTCGCCACGTTTCTCTTCTTCTTCTTCTCTCCTTTTCTTTGTGTCTGAATCTCTCTTTTTTTTTTCTCTACTTCTTTCTTTTTCCTGCTCCAGCTTTTTGTTGTCATGTCCTCTAGCTTTATAGTATCTGACTCCTTCTTCTAATCAACCTTCTCCTTCTTTTTCTCCTTCTTTTTCTCCTTCTTTTATGCATCTTGTTAGAGTTGGAGTTGTATTAGTATTCCTTTTTAAATCCTCCTTCTTTTTGACAACTTGGAGTAGTATTCCTTTTTATATGCCTTATTTCCAGCACCCTTTATTCCATTTTTATTGTGTGCAGCGTGTGCAGTTTTGCCACAGAAACAGTACGTTGAAAGAACCAGGTAGACCAACCTGTTTCATTATCTTTTGTCAGCCATCAAAACTTTACTGCTCCAACAAATTCCCCCTTTTTGATGATGACAAACTTTCTGAGTGTCAAGTCTAATCATCTTTTCTGATTTATTTTCAGCTTTCCATAGTTCCCCCTGACTGTGTGCCCTCTGCTTGTCCAGTGGATAGACCAGGTAGCCCGACTTGTTCCTCCGATCCAGCTTTCCATAGTTCCCCCTGACTGTGTGCCCTCTGCTTGTCCAGTGGATGGACCAGGTAGACTGACTTGTTCCTCTGATCCAGCGCATAGTCATCCTGTCCTCCCTCTTTTTAAAAGGTGCAAGTGAAAGAAACTTGTACTTATAACCAGTCATGTGTCTTGAGCAAGCGCTATCCATGTACCAATGCTTGCTTTCTTTCACTGCAACCTGTAAGACAGATCAAGGGTTAGTTTTAGGAACCCAGACTAGCTTGGGTCCTTTCCAGTTGTAAAACGGATGAATGAGATCCCTTCTTGCCCAAGTAGGCAACATGTTCCTTGACCTGTTTCTTTTATTATCTTCATGCCTCCTTTTGTGCGCATGATATGTGTTTCTACTCCTAACATTGTTTGCAATTGGACACTCAGTAGTTGGATGTCCAATTTTTCCACAGAGGTAGCACAAATCAGTAGTAGTAACATTCTCCTGAAAGAACCCTATTCCAGCTTTCTCATTGTGACTCCTGCTTCCTAGATGGTTCACTATTCTTGATGACTGAGTCCATCTGTTTGCCTTTTCTAAATCCAATTTTAAAATGGAGTTTTCCTGGGTCAATTTTCTCACTTTTTCTTTCTCACACAAAAACTCAATTTTGCATTCTTTCAACTCAGCTTCTACCTTCTGATGCTCTTCACTCATCATACTTTCACCCTTATCAGCAGCAGTTAACTTTTGGATTTCTGACTTTAGGTTCAACACAAGTGAATCAAGTTGTTTAACCTGTTTCTTCAACTTGTCATTTATTTCTTTTGCTTTATCCAGACAGTTTTTTATCTCAAGATTTTCAAATTTTTGATCTGAAAAATCTTTAATTAGTTGATTCTTTCCATTTGCTACTTCTTGAAAATCGTCTATCAATTCATTCATCAGCAAGATTAGCTTCCTCTTTGAAAAGAGATGCAACTTTTCTTTCAATTCAGAAATACTTACCTCAGATCTATCATCTTCTTCTAGATCTAAATCTCCAGCAGCCATGAACGCAGTTTCATCAATCTCCTCTGTATCAGAATCTTCCAATCCCGATCCCCACGCGGCCATCATAGCATAGGTTTCCTTTTCCTTTTGCTTAGCAGCTTTCTCTTTAAGTTCTTTCTCAGCCCTTTCTTTTCTCCACTCAATTTCCCACTGGGGACATTGTTTGATATGGTGATCAGTCTTTCCACACTTGTAGCATCCAGAGTTGTTTCTGTCATCGGACCACTTTTTGTTACCTGTTTCATCAACCCCCCTCCTGTTACCTGTTTCTCTCTTGTCCTTGCCTTTCTTTTTCATGAATTTTTTAAAATGTTTTGCTAGAAAAGCCATCTGATCTTCATCCAAGTCTGACCCTTCATCATCTGAGGCTGCTTTGAGAGCGAGTGATTTTTCATACATTCCCACTTCTTCCTTTTGCTCTTCCATGTTCATCTCATATGTTCTGAGATTTCCAACCAGCTCATTCAATGTCATGGTTTCAATATCCTTAGCTTCCCTAATGGCAGTAACTTTTACATCCCACTTAGCTTTTGGTAAAATTCTCAGAACCTTGTCTACCTGTTCTTCAGAGGTAAGCACTTTTCCTAGAGAAGCCAGCTCATTAATAAGTAGTGTGAGCCTTGCCATCATCTCTTGCAATGTCTCATTCTCTTTCATCTTGAAGGTCTCATATTCAGTAAATAGCATGGCAACCCTGAACTTCCTAACCTGAGCAGTTCCCTCGTGAGCAATTGTAAGAGCATCCCAGATTTCTTTTGCAGTGGAGCAATTTGAAATTCTATTATACTCTTCTGGACCAAGACCACAAATCAAAATATTTTTAGCTCTGGCATTTTTCCTCATGGCCAACAAATCCTTAGCGTTGAACTCCGTTCTCTCTTTCGGCACTTGTTGGCCCTCCACTTTTTTCATAGGAATAGTAGGCCCTATACTAATTCTATCCCAGAGTTCATAGTCTTCTCCTTGAATGAAGTCCTCCATCCTAGCCTTCCACCAACCGAAATGTGTTCCATTGAAAAGAGGAGGTCTCACAGATTATTGTCCTTCTCCATGTCCAAAGGGTGGTGCAGTATTCATCTGGATCAATTCTTGGGTACTAGCCTTTAATAAGAAAACCTGCTCTGATACCACTTGTTAGGTTTTGCACACCCTATGGATTTGCCTAATCGTTGGAACAGGTTAGCCGACGTGTTTCAATGATGCAGAAACAGACTGGAACGCAGCAATTTTACGTGGAAAACCCCCGGCTCAAGAAGGGTGAAAAACCACGACCTGTACTCTACAGGATTTAACTTCAACTTCACTACTTCAAAAGAGCCTTCAACAAACGATTACAATTCCTAGTAATCTTAACTTCAAAACAACTTCCTAACTTCACATAAACCTCCCTAGGCTTATGTTACCAACGTCTTCGAGTTGCCCCCAACTTGAAGACTAGAATCTAATCTCAGTTATAGACTCTGAGAGATTACACAATTGTTCAGAATTACAAAGAGAAAACAAAACTGCCTAAGCTCTATGCTATGTCGCCACGTTTCTCTTCTTCTTCTTCTCTCCTTTTCTTTGTGTCTGAATCTCTCTTTTTTTTTTCTCTACTTCTTTCTTTTTCCTGCTCCAGCTTTTTGTTGTCATGTCCTCTAGCTTTATAGTTGCTGATTGGAGATTATTAGTGGAATCCTTTTTCCTTTAGAACTCCTTCTTCTAATCAACCTTCTCCTTCTTTTTCTCCTTCTTTTATGCATCTTGTTAGAGTTGGAGTTGTATTAGTATTCCTTTTTAAATCCTCCTTCTTTTTGACAACTTGGAGTAGTATTCCTTTTTATATGCCTTATTTCCAGCACCCTTTATTCCATTTTTATTGTGTGCAGCGTGTGCAGTTTTGCCACAGAAACAGTACGTTGAAAGAACCAGGTAGACCAACCTGTTTCATTATCTTTTGTCAGCCATCAAAACTTTACTGCTCCAACAAAGATTCTACGCTAGCTATGTCATGTTGAGCCATTACATAAATAATATATTATATAATATTAATTATTAATTTTAACACATATTTTGATTTTACCAAAAATGATTGTATTGTTATAAAATAAATATGGGATTAACTATAATAAATGTAAGGAGAATCAAAAACTTAAAACTGAAGAGAAGAGAGAATAATATATTGCAGTGTATTTATTTTTCTTTCACTGATCCGTACAAACAAATAGAATGTTGAGGCATATATATATATGGAAATGGTAGCCACTAATGTGGACTACCAAAGCCTTGGAAATTGTATATCTCCACTATTGTGGACTTTAAAGATGGCAATTCATACTCAACACTCCCCCTGAATTGTCCAGGTAA
Organism: Solanum rostratum; assembly: GCA_029948455.1. NCBI lineage: Eukaryota > Viridiplantae > Streptophyta > Magnoliopsida > Solanales > Solanaceae > Solanum > Solanum rostratum. The sequence goes on from CM057055.1 coordinate 56,222,924, forward strand.
AAGGAAGTTCTAGATGATCTTAATACGCATCATTAGCTGCCTCATTAAAAACCTTATCAGGAAAACCTAGTGGGATAAAACCTTGGTTAAGGAAAAAAGAGTGCAACGCGTATTTTACTCCCCCTAATGAAGACTTCATTTGATACTTTGGAGACGGTGCATTCCAATCTTATATCTTAGCTTTTCAAATGTTGACGTTGGCAATGCCTTAGTGAATAAATCTGCAAGATTATCACTCGAACGAATTTGTTGTACATCAATATCACCTTTCTTCTGAAGATCATGGGTGAAGAATAATTTCGGTGAAATGTGTTTCGTTCTATCTCCTTTTATGAAGCCACCTTTTAATTGAGCTATTCACACAACATTGTCTTCAAATATGACCGTGGGTACTATGACATCATTTTTCAGTCCACATTTTCCTTCGATGAAATGTATCATTGATCTCAACCACACATTCTCTACTTGCTTCATGAATTGCAATTATTTTAGCATGATTTGAAGAAGTAGCAACAACTGACTGCTTTGTAGATCGCCATGATATAGCAGTTCCTCTATATACAAAGAGATAGCCGGTTTGAGATCGGGCTTTATGCGGATCTGATAAATAACCTGCATCTGCATAACCAACAAGGTCTGTACAGCCTTTGTTAGTATAAAATAAACCCATATCAATTGTACCTTTCAGGTATCGCAAAATATGCTTGATACCGTTCCAGTGCCTTCGCATTGGGGAAGAACTATACCTTGCTAGCAGGTTAACAGAAAATGTTATATCAGGTCTGGTTGAGTTAGCAAGATACATGAGTGCACCAATGGCACTGAGGTATGGTACTTCTGGACCAAGAAGTTCTTCATCCTCTTCTGGGGGACGGAATGGATCTTTATTCACTTCAAGTGATCTAACAACCATTGGAGTACTTAACGGATGTGCTTTGTCCATATAGAATCGCTTTAAGATTTTTTCAGTATAGGCAGATTGATGAACAAAGATCTCGTCTGTTAAATGTTCAATTTGTAGACCCAGACAAAGTTTTGTCCTTCCAAGACCTTTCATCTCAAATTCTTTCTTTAAATATTCAATTGCCTTTTGGACCTCTTCAGGAGTTCCAATGAGATTTATATCATCAACATAAACAGCGAGTATTACAAACTCCGATCCTGTTTTCTTAATGAAAACACATGGACAAATGACATTATTTATATATTCTTTATTTATCAAGTACTCACTAAGACGATTATACCACATACGCCCTGATTGTTTCAGACCATATAATGATCTTTGTAATTTGACTGAGAACATTTTTCGAGACTTAGTACATGCTTCGGGCAATTTGAATCCTTCTGGAATTTTCATGTAAATTTCACTGTCAAGTGAACCATAGAGGTAAGCTGTAACTACATCCATTAGATGTATTTCAAGATTTTCATGTACAGCTAAACTGATGAGGTATCGAAAGGTTATTCCATCCATAACAGGTGAATATGTTTCCTCATAGTTGACACCGGGCTTCTGAGAGAATCCTTGTGCAACAAAGCGTGCCTTGTATCTTACAATATCATTTCTCTCATTTCGCTTTCGCACAAAAACCCATTTATAGCCAACTGGTCTTACACCATCAGGGGTTTGGACTACAGGTCTAAATACCTCACGATTAGAGAGTGAATTCAATTCAGATTGAATAGCTTCTCTCCATTTTGGCCAATCATCTCTGTGTCGACATTCTTCGACGGATTTAGGCTCAAGACTTTCACTGTCTTGCATGAGGCTAAGGGCAACATTATATGCAAAAACATTATCCACTGTAATTTTTGATCGATCTAAACTTATCTCATCACCAATAGAACTTATTGGAAGTTCTTTATTCACTTGAGTCTCGGGTTCACTGATTTCTTCAGGAATATCAGGATTTCTCAAGTCTGGATCTTCTTCAGGAAGTCCTTTTGTAGTATCATTTTCATTATTCCTTATACTTCTCTTTCTAGGATTTTTATCCTTTGAACCCACTGGTCTACCACGCTTCAGGCGTGTTTGAGATTCAGAAGCTGTGATACTAGCAGATGGTCTCTTTGGGACTTCGATCCGGATAGGCACATTCACCGCAGGGATATGGGACGTAGTTATCTGTTTCAAATCAGTAAATGCATTTGGCATTTGATTTGCTATTGTCTGCAAATGGATGATCTTCTGGACCTCCTGTTCACATGTGCGTGTTCGTGGATCAAAATGAGATAGTGATGAAACTTTCCACGCAATTTCTCTAATTTCTCTCTGGGGTTCCTTTTTCTCTCCCCCTAATTGCGGGAAAATTGTTTCATCAAACCGACAATCTGCAAATCTGGCAGTAAATAAATCTCCTGTCAAAGGTTCGAGATAGCAAATTATGGAGGGTGAGTCAAACCCAACATATATACCTAACCTCCGTAGAGGGCCCATCTTAGTGCGTTGCGGTGGTGCTACAGGCACGTATACCGCAAAATCAAAAATTCGTAGATGAGCTGTATTTGGTTCATGACCAAATACCAATTGTGATGGAGAATATTTATGATAATTAGTCGGTCTGAGACGTACAAGTGCTGCTGCATGTAAGATAGCATGACCCCACACGTCAATGGGTAATCTTGATTTCATGAGCAGTGGTCTAGCTATCAATCGCAGGCGCTTAATAAATGACTCTGCGAGGCCATTTTGAGTATGAACATGAGCTACCGGATGTTCAATTTTTATCCCAATTGATATGCAATAATCATCAAAAGTTTGGGATGTAAATTCTCCAGCATTATCCAGATGAATGGATTTAATTGGATAATCTGGGAATTGCGCCCTTAATCTTATTATTTGTGTCAGTAGCCTCGTAAATGCCAGGTTGCGTGATGATAAAAGGCACACATGAGACCATCTTGATGATGCATCTATTAGGACCATAAAATATCTAAACACTCCACTAGTTGGGTGAATAGGTCCACATATGTCCCCATGTATACGTTCCAAAAATTTTGGGGATTCAATGCCAACCTTCAAGGTCGATGGTCTGGCAATTAATTTACCTTGATGACAAGCAGCACATGAAAATTCGTCATTCATAAGAATCTTCAGGTTCTTTAATGGATGACCAATTGAATTTTCAAGAATCCATCTCATCATTATTGATTCAGGATGACCTACTCGATCATGCCATAGCACAAAAGTTTTTGGATAAGTAAACTTCTGGTTTACGATCGAATGTGCTTCAATTGCACTAATTTCTACATAATATAGGTCAGACGATAAAGTTGGTAATTTTTCTAAAATGTATTTCTGGCCCGAGACACTCTTGGTTATACCAAGGTATTCAATATTCATTTCATTTAGTGTCTCAACATGATATCTATTTCTGTGGATATCTTTAAAACTTAGCAGATTTCTTGGGGATTTAGAAGAGAACAATGCATCTTCTATAACGATTTTTGTCCCTTTAGACAGAAATATAGTAGCTCTTCCGGAGCCTTCAATTATTTTTGCACTACCAGATATTGTAGTAACATTTGCCTTTCTTTTAAGTAAAGAAGAAAAATATTTCTCGTCTTTAAAAATTGCATGAGTCGTTCCACTGTCAATAACACAAATATCTTCGCGATTGATTATTGATCCAAATAAAATTTGAGGCATATCCATTCTTTAAAGAGAAAAATAATAAAGTAAATATTTATTTGAACTTCATGTGTATTTAATTAAAAGTCTTGCATAAGTTAAATATATAATAATAAGTATAACGTGTTATTATTTATTTATTATTTATTTATTTTTTCATTTTCATGGGATATAAAAATATAAACGCACATACAAAGAAAGAAAATTATTTTATATATTATCATGCTCATCATCGTTCACATTTTCATTAATATTTAAATTTCCTTCTGGGAAATTTAAGTGGTCCGCTACATTCAGATACATATGTTCCATATTATCTTCAGACAAAAAATTTATCTCTGGATTTTCGGCTCTTTTTAATGATGCCTGATATAGCTGAACAAGGCGTTTAGATGACTGACATGTCCTTGACCAGTGCCCTTTGCCTCCACATCTGTGACATATACTTTCTGAATTTTTCTTTGGAAAAGCTTCTGGCTTTTCTTCCTTCTTTTTAGATTGCTGGTCGTGTCTCGGTGCGAGACGACTATCATGATTTCTTCTTTGACCACGGCCACGACCACTTCTGGGGCTATAATTTCTTACTCGTTGGTTATAATTCGCCTGATTCACTTCAGGGAGTGGCGAAGAACCAACGGGCCGACTATCATGATTTTTCATCAATAATTCATTATGCCTTTCAGCAATAAGAAGGTGTGAAAGTAATTCAGAATATTTTGTAAAACCATACTGCGATATTGATGCTGCGGGAGCATATTCGCGGGTGGAATGTGGAGTATGGCTTTTAAGCTTGTCAGTTTCAGTTATTTCTTCTCCGTATAAATTTAACTGTGATATAATTTTAAATATTGCTGAATTATACTCAGTTATATTTTTAAAATCTAACAATCTTAGATTCAACCAATCATGATGCGCTTGTGGAAGGACGACCAACTTCAGGTGGTCGTATCTATCTTTTAGATTCTTCCACAATTTCAGGGGATCTTTTATTGTCAAATATTGTAATTTTAGTCCCTCGTCAAGATGATGGCGGAGAAAAATTAAAGCCTTGACACGGTTTTGACTGAATGCCTTATTATCATCTTTAATGGTGTTTGCCAGACCCATTGATTCTAAATGCAGTTCAGCATCTAGTACCCATGATGAATAATTAGATCCAGAAATATTAAGTACAGTACATTCAACTTTTGAAATGTTAGACATTTTGATAAAATGAATTCTTACCCCTTTTAACTGTTTGCAATAGCTTGAAATGGGCAGAGCTTCGTGCTGATAACCTGTTATAAAATAAATCTGGGATTAACTATAATAAATGTAAGGAGAATCAAAAGCTTAAAACTGAAGAGAAGAGAGAATAATATATTGCAGTGTATTTATTTTTCTTTCACTGATCTGTACAAACAAATGAAATGTTGAGGCATATATATATGGCAATGGTAGCCACTAATGTGGACTACCAAAGCCTTGGAAATTGTATATCTCCACTATTGTGGACTTTAAAGATGGCAATTCATGCTCAACATGTATCTCTTTTTTTACCCAAAATATTTTAAAAAAAACATCTTTCTCTCTTCCTCCTCCCATTTTCTTTTTTGTGGGCCCTTTCTTTCTCTTCGAGTTCCTCTTTCTTACTCTTACTCTTTCTCTCTCTTTCTTTTAAAATATTAATTAATTATTTTAATTTAAATATTGCACAAATGATGTTCTTATTATTCTTTAAACTAGAAGATTTATTTTATATAAATTCATATATAATGCAGAGACATAGTTTTAATATATTAACATATAAACTGATTTAAATAGTGTTTAAATATCTGAAATTTAGATACAATATTTTTTGACACCATTAATAAAAATAAATAAATAAAAACCACAATTGTAATACCTTTTGATTTCGATACTTCATATGTATTATAGACATTTTTTAATGCACGTGGAGAATATAAGTAGTATCTTTTTAATATAATAATTATTTTAGCATCATTAATAAGAGAAAATAATAAAAAAAAAACTATAATACGTTTCATATTCAGTAAATAATACAAATTATAAGCATCTTTCAATGCAAAAGGTGAATCTATAACTAAATATTTTTAATAAAAATATGTTATAAGTGTTATATTTGAATACCAAATATATTCAGTACAATTTAATTATAATTATTATGTGTGAATTTTAAATATTTTCTTATGATTTAATTAATTTTATATTATTAGAAAATGTATTATACTTATTGAAATAATAATAATAAAATTCATAACAATGTATAATATTAAAGATGAAGAGTTAAATGGGAAGGAAGATAAGAAATTGGAATATATATGAAGAGAGAGAGAAGGGAAAAAAAGAAGAAGAAGAAATGATGCCCAAAAGAGAAAAAGAAAGAGAAGGAGAAGGAGAAGGAGAAATTGAAAGAGAAAAAGAAGAAGAAGAAAGAGAAGAACGTTCTTACAATTTATTGATAAAATATGTTATAAATCGTAGTAAAAATATTTTAAAAAAATAATATTTAATATATAATATATTATTTACATAAGTACTCCTATATTGTTTGTTTTGCTTTTTTCGAACTTTGACCTAATCAATTGGAGGAGTGAGATACCTGAAGCAAATGACCGCCTCTAAGGAAGCTTTAGATAAACGGTCTATATGATTTTTTTTTTATTTTTTTTATGTTAGGCATATTTAAAATCTCTAAATATTTTTTTTAAGGGAAATAAGTTCTTGAAATGGAGAAAAATAATTTTTCAGTGGAATAGAAAAAATAAATTTCACAAATGATATTCCACATCAATTGTATTTTTTTAATCCTCAAATACACTTGGGTTTTACTTCCGTCCCCACTAACCCACACCCCGACCTCCCACCTGCACCTTTCATAATATTAATTTAAATTATATACAAATACTTTTAAGATAATTTTTTTTCATATCATACTGAACACAAGAAAATAAAGAATAATTCTAAACACACACAAAAAACAAAACAGGAATAATATAGAAAAAAATTTTCCTTCCTGCCGAACACACCCTATATTCTCCTTAATTGTCAATAACTTTTCATGGTGTGACATTCTAATCCAATTTCAATTTACTATAGTTCTCATCAGTCTCATTATCTTTTCTCTCTATAGATAAAAAAGAAATTAAACATAACTTATATTATTGAATCGTAGTTGTTGACCTACTGATTACGTATCAATATTTTGTTTAATAGATTTTTTAATGAGACGCGTTACAGCCATGGGCCATAAATTGATTAACGTAGTTTATACAAGTAAGACTTTAAAATATATATATAGGGTTAATAAAAGAAAATGTTTATACTATCAGGTTGCTCAAACAATATCTCAGTCAGTTTTAACCAAATGACTACGTACCTAGCTCGTTACAACTAATTTATTTGCATGCTGTTAACGTTGACAGTTACAATATATATATATTTGAAGGATTTTGTTTTGGTTGATGGAGTCCAGTGAGTGTTCTAGTTTCTTTACTCGTTTTGTTCTTGCAAGCTAATACTTTTTCATGTTTAGACAATTTGACATTTTCCAAAATTTGGAGTTGGTACTTGGTAGTTTCTCATAATATTATTGAAGTGATGAATTAGTTACTCCCTTGGAGAAAATGGTTGTCTTTAAGTTGTTTTTTTTTAATAGCTGTGGTTGGCTCTATTTGTTTTATTGTAATTTAATTTCGTCACTTATTATGAACGAGTGATAAAGCACGTAAACATCAAAAGTCAGGGTGAGATTAGAATTATTGCTCTTTTAAATAACCATGAATATATTTTACTAATTAATCTTAGAAAAAATAAAAAATTCAAATGTTTAGCACGTAAATAATCAGGAGCAGATTTAGGTCATGGGATGGGGTTCTTTGGAACTAGTAATTCTTGCAAGGATTCAATATATATATAGTGTGTTATTTGTGTTAGGATCGATTACAACAATACTTTGCGATTTCGAAGAACAATTGAAGAATCAAGAAAATTTAGTAAACCTAGAGAGAGAAAATCAGTTCGTGGTAACACCTTGTGGGTAACCTCCACGGTGATGCAGTATTTATATTAATAAATAACACTGTTAATACACGGAGAATAATAAAAAATAGTACAGCCTAAAATTCGTTATTTTGTTAATATATAAAAAGAACCTTTACATATTAATCAAGCTCCATATCCCAACATTTTGGTCCAGTGATTCAAGGGTTTAATTAATTTCTTGGTCACCATTTAGGCCATTATTTTGTTCTTTTTTTAATTTGAGATGGGTGACAGTCCACAAACATCAAATATTGCCTCTGCATACAATTTATTTACCAAGTCAGAATTGACATGGTGTGAATCTACACGGTACCTATGTAATAGTTATAGTTATGATTATCAATTTGCAACAATTGATAATACCAAGTCTTAACATTTCGTGCATGGATTGATATAGTCGACCATAAAATTAAAAACTACTCTTCTATCTTGTTAGAAATTGTCAAAGTGTGGCTCATTCTTATGAGAGTTGCTAAACCTAGAACCATTGTCGTGTTATATAGTCAACAATTTTCATCCCTATAAATACAACCACACATTATATTTTCATCATCCCACAAAATAAGAAACAACACATAGAAGTGTACAACTTCATAGTAATTATACAAAAAATGGCTTCAAGTAGTTTCCTCTTTCTTCATGTGTTGGTCATGTTTTCTCTAGCAAGCATGGCTTTTTCTGATTTATCAGATGATTTCTACGACCATATTTGTCCACAAGCTTTACCAACCATTAAACGGGTTGTTGAAGATGCAGTCAGGCAAGAGAGGCGAATGGGCGCCTCTTTGCTACGATTACACTTTCATGATTGTTTTGTTAATGTGAGATATTCTTTTTCTCCTAGTTAATGCATGTTTTTGGTACTTTGGTTGCTTCAGATGTTGTTACTAATTATTGTATTTCTTGTGTTATAAATGTAGGGTTGTGATGCTTCCATTCTTCTTGATCAAACGGCTACTATTGATAGTGAAAAGACTTCTCGTGCTAATAACAATTCCGCTAGAGGATTTGAGGTGATTGATAAAATTAAATCGGAGGTTGATAAAGTTTGTGGACGTCCAGTTGTGTCTTGTGCGGACATCTTGGCAGTTGCAGCTCGTGACTCTGTAGTTGCTGTGCGTATTACTCTTTTTTTTTTCCGTAACATAAGCTATAGTTAATTTAGTGTAGAATTAAACTGAATTATGTTACATGAACAGTTACATGGACCAACATGGGAAGTGCAACTAGGAAGAAGGGATTCCACTACAGCAAGTAGAAGCACTGCCGACAATGACATTCCAACTCCAAGGATGGATTTACCTGCACTTATCGACAACTTTAAGAAGCAAGGTTTGGATGAGGAAGATCTCGTCGCCCTCTCTGGAGGACACACCCTAGGGTTTGCTCAGTGTTTCACCTTCAGGGATCGCATCTACAATGAGACTAACAACATTGACTCCGCCTTTGCAAGTCAACGTCAAGCAAATTGTCCCCGCAGTGGAGGTGATTCCAATCTTGCTTCCCTTGATCCTACGCCTGCTCTATTCGACTCGAAATATTTTAGTAACTTGGTGTCCAAGAAAGGGCTTTTGCATTCTGATCAAGCACTGTTTAGCGGAGGAGAGACCGATGAGCTTGTTCAGAAATATAGTACCAACCTTGGGAGTTTTTCTGAAGATTTTGCCGAGTCTATGATTAAGATGGGTAATATCAAGCCATTAACCGGAAATCAAGGCCAGATTCGTGTGGATTGCAGGAAGGTGAACTAAGCACGTGATGATGAAGCTGCTGGAATAAAGTATTTCAAGACTTTGATTATTTTTCAACTATAATTGTGATTTTTATTCATTTATAACCTTTGTTAAGTTAATTGTGCGGCAGTTAATCATCCAGAAATTGAATCTTGCTCTTTTCATTTAATTTGGTGAGTGAATCAAGATAATTGTTTTGAATGAATGAATTCATATTCTTTTTCAATGTAGATTGATTATCTTCTAATTATTTGATAAATAGATTCATATTCGTATCATTCACGGTAGTAGAGTTTAACAACCATGTTCAGAATGGATTGGTGTGGTTCATCTATGCCTAGGACACCAGACTATCGAACCAAGAGCATGTAAGAGTATATTATGTTCTATCTTGAAGCAATTTTGGTTGGCCTCTGCATCTTTTCAAAGGCAGATTCTTCTTTAAAACTCCCATCAGTGTTACAACATAGCCAATGATCATTGTGAAAAGATCTAGCAATTCCACATGGTTCTCTAGATGACATCAAGTCATCAATGAAGAACTAACACACTCAATATGTTTGAAAGTTAGTACACTTCATCTGTAAACATATATTTCAGTTTGGTGGAATAAAAAAGATTAGTATCTAGTATTATGATCAATCGAGTCCAAGATTCCTTGACACCATAGTATCTTATTATCCACAACTTCAACTTAAACCAGCATATTATATGATGTACAACAAAAGCAAAGCATTCCTTCAAATACGAAACACCATGGCCCATGAAGCAGTAGGCAGAGTATTTATCGAACATTTGCTCCAACAATGGTATCTCTCCACATACCTCATTTGAAATATTAAATGAAACGATAGTGTAGTATCCTGAAATGCTCCATGTAAAAATGCCAAATAACCCATACCACATTTCCTAAAACCTCTAACACGTTGAATCCCAGTAGGCTAACCAATTCTTTTCCAGGAACCACTTTTTAGCATGAGAATTTCAATTGAAATATCGTGACTATTACCTTCATTCAGGTTAATTGCAAGAATCCTATATATAGTGATCATTAGTTACGTCATATCCCATTCCGTAACAACAATACAAGTATGGGAATTCTGGGAGGGAAAGTACTATTGATTCTCTTGTAGAGGGGTTCCATAGCTAAAGGCATTTATTAAGTAAATCAGAATAAGCAACAAGAAGAACTAATTCAGTAAAGCTTTTTACTACGTTTTTGGGCCTTTTCTCAGTCTTCTGGTATCCGTTTTTGGCGAAATTTTGGTTGAACACTCGGGGTGACGTGGTACCATTTTTCCGGAATTTGTTTGGGATTTCAGGCATGGGACCTATTTTCCATTTTTTAGGCCCGACTAATGTATTTTCACCCATTTTTTCAAGATAATACGACCAATTTGACCGTGTTGACGTGGTGAATTGTATTTTTAATAGCTGAGTAGCATCGAAAGGTGATTTGGAAGGGAAAAGCTCAGGCAAATTGACTCGGAGCATGAGACATCAGAGGTCAGATAGGCCAGGCTTTCTCTAAACCTTAGATTGAGCTGAAATGGTTGCATATTTGAGTTGGAATGTATAGAATGTGTTGTGAATGAGTTGAACTGTGGGATTTTTGTTGTTTATATCTTGATGTGAATTTGCATGTGTTGTATATGGTGATATGGGACTGTAGCTATTATATTGAGGGTTGTATTAGTTGTACCTACTATGTTAGTTGAATTCTTATACTATTTGGCTACGAGAAGGGCCAGAAAGGGGCCGGATAGGCTGAGAACAAGTGACAAATATGTATGCTGAGCTTGACTCTTATATGTATATGTGACCTGAGATTACTGTAAAATATTTGTTCTTGAGAATCATGCTAACTTATCACTGATTCTAGTATTTATACCTGTTCTATGTTTTTGTGATTGCTTGGATTAGGGTAGATTACCTATTTAAACCTGATTCTGTTGCGCCCTGTGACTTATATGATCCTGTATACAATTGTTATCTATTATGGACTTGTGCTACTAGCTAGTGACAAAAGAAACACACCATGTTCTAGGGACAGTTACAGTTGCACTCCTAGGGGAGTCTGACGTTTTGCAATATGAAAGGTGTTGCTACTGAGCCATTGGTAGGTTTGACACGGGAGTATGACCTCGTTAACGAGAGGCAAGTTTTATCTTACGGGCTTCTCGGGACTATCTGTGATGAGATGCTAGCGGTATGGTTAGTTCTAGTTATGACATCCTATTTACAGGGGGCACATGTTTAGTGGACCAGCACATGGTTGCCTTGGGCGATGCCCTTGATGGTAGTTGGGATGTGATATGATTCAATGTAGGTGACATCCCTCCAATTGTCTTGCCTCTTGGGCCTTAGCTTAGGTTATACAGACGCTGCCCTATGAGTTGTTTTACACAAAGATAGGGCCTGGTAAGGGGTGGATATGAGTTGGTACCCTGGGACAGGCATGTATTTTGACTTGACTCGTACTAGTGTGAGTGTGTATATCCTGTTCCTATTGAGATATGATGACTAGGAGACTGCGTATTGATTATATACCGTACTGCGGCCTAATTCTAGTGTAGATCTGACTCTGCTGGTTTTGTTCTGATTTACGGTGATTGACTATGTTTACTCTAGGCCCTTGTGATTGATGTGGTTATGATATACTTAATTGGCCTTTGTTAGGAATGATTCTACAATGATTTGTGATACATATACCTCTGATGTACTGCTAGTAGTTATTGTGCACAGGTTCTTTCCATCTGATTTTGGGTTATCTGTCTTTATCTGAGTGAGGTGGTGTATCGTGAGGTTTGATGGGATGATTCTTTTGAGAGAGGTGGTATGATTGGGAATCCGGATTCGGATAGGCTAGTGAAAAATTAGCTGAGACTATGTCTCCAAGACCTAGATAACACACGCTGTAGTTCAAGTCTCCGATGGCCACATCCAAGTGTTTGAGACGCCGGGTGACACGCCTCGTGATCCTATTCCTGGTGGTCACATCCGAGTGTCCGAGACAGGGGTGCCAATTCTAAAGGTGTTCGAGTAATTGCCGTTATTTTGGGTTGAGGACCTGTTGACATTGTGTAAGGATGGGCCCCGTGATTGATATTCTATGGGGTAGGGCCCCGTGATAGGTATTTAGTGGGGTGAGGCCTCGTAATTAATATTCCGATGTTAAGACACTTTTGATTATGATAGGGGGATTCTTTCTCTTGGGGAGGGGGGGGGGGTACATCCTACCATTATATTTATGGTTAGACCACTTGGCCCTAGCTGACTTCTCGACCAGAGTCCAGGTTAGAAGACTCGGGGTTCGAGTCCCTAGGTGATATTAGGGGTTTGAGTCCCCATATGACATCGGTTCTGGATGGGTTGAGGACCCGATTATTATTGTGATGTTGGGGGCCGAGGGCCCAATCGTTACCAGTGGATCCACTCACCTTTTCACACCCTGATAGTGCATGGGTGTACCCTCTGGGCTTATGGGGGATCGAAGGGCATTTAGGCTTAGACACTAGGTCCTTACACCCATGTACAACTGACCCTTGATCTTATGATATTGAGAGATGGGTTCTGTGGGGTTTCAGTGATTATCTGTCAGTTATATTATGCGTGGGTGTACCTCCCGAACTTATGGGGGCCCGGGTGTCATACATGCATAGTTACTAGGGCCTTGCACCCGCATACAGTGTTATACCTCTATTAGGGGCAATTGTGATATGCTTACGCAATTTGCGTTAGCCGGTATTGGTGTTTATCAATTAGGTTGGTTTAGTTTTCCATTGTTCATCACTTGGGTTGGTTCAGTTTGCCATTGTTCATCACTTGGATTGGCTCAGTTGTAGGTTGAGGGTTTCTAGATATGCTTATGCTTTGATCTGAGTTCGAATTTCTACATTGCTACAGTCCTTTATATATTTGAGCTTCTTTATGTTCCCTATTTTACTCGGTTGGCCGATGATGCCTACTAGGTGCTTTTTCTAGTACTCACCCCTACTTTTTGTATCTTTCCGTGGTGCAGGTCTATGTACGGGTCGTGCCTACTGTGTAGGGGTGTTTCAGGAGCGCTTAGGAGATTTTTGGTGAGCACCGGTGGTTTTGGCTACCTTGCAGTCTCCTTCCTTTTGATGGCCGTCTATTGTTTCCAGACATTTGGCCTTGTACAGTAGTATTATAATGTATTTTGTAGGAGCACTCTTTGTTGTATATATACTATTTCATGTTTTGGTTCTATGTATCTTTCCGTTATTATAGTTTTGTACAACTGACTTCCAGGTTCTAGGTAGATTCTACTATTATGTTATTATTTTGTTGATTTGGACTTCATAGATGCTTTGGATAGGTACTCTGTAGGTTGGGTGTTTGGCTGGTCTATAGGTGAGATCTAACAGGCGCCATCATAATCGGGACCGGGTCAGGACATTCTTGGACTTAAACAATTAACAAATACAATAACCAACAAATAATGGCCTACATTATATAGATTATATCAAAATTCTAACGCTTGGACTCTTTTATAATCATCTCCCCTAATTAGAAAAGTTTTCCACTATTAATTGCAGGTCACAATCTTCTCCTATATGGATTCGCTTAGATACTAAGATCCAGGAATCAAATTACAAGTTAGAGAAATAATTAACTTACCTTTATTAATGAAACAGGTAGAAAATTGAAGAAAATAAGTCCTAAGGCGCTTTTAGTTTCTCCAGAATGAAGTGGAACAAAAACAAATTTGAAACTTTTCTAACTTAGAATTTATAACTGCCCCACCACAATAGTCACTTATCATGACGATACTGCCCTAGCAGGATCCTTCTCATCATGGTGGGCGGTACAGAGGTAGAAACTTATAACTCACATCCCAAGTCCCTATTTCACAACAGACCATTAAACCATGACATTCAATAATTTTTCCTTTGTACCAAGATTAAGTTTGTTAGTTTGTCACGCCTCAACCCTAGGCGTTGCTGGCACTTAGAAATCATTTCTGTCTCCGAATTGAATCACTTGATCCCTTCACATGTTCAATTAGCGAAAACTCTACAGATTCAAAGAAACTCTTATATGAGATTTATCATATCAAATTAAATAAATAGGCAACTCAAAAGTATAACTCAAACAATAACTCTATATCAATAAAATAATTTTTAAATAGACTCCAAAGTACATCATCTGACTTAGTCTATGAAGCCTCTATTGACTATCAAGAAGGTGCCAAGAAAAGTTTAAGGCTATCTCAAAACTATAAAAGAAAGACATAAACTGAACTAAAAGCTAATCCTCCGAATGCTAGGAGGTCTTAGATATAAACTGAAATAAGAGTCAATCCTCCAAATGCTAGGAGGTCTTACCAAGACGTTGACAATACTCTGGATCTTCAACAAGTCATCTGTTGAGGATCCCTGATACCTATATTTGCATCATGAAAAGATGTAGTATCAAATGACATTAATACGTGGGATGTATAATATGTAATATAGCTGAGTAGAACAACATGCATCAAAGGTACTCAAGGAAAGAATTAGTTGAACTCAATATCAACACAATATGCAAGTTTAAACAATACAAACCATGCTTTTACCAATTATCAATATGTATATGTAACTCACTAAAATTATATAATTAATCTTAGGGAATTGCTCTAACTGATAACTACCACCTATAAGCAAGCGATGATACAACAAAGAAGTGTCGTTGCCATATCTATCCAATACCTTACCAGGGTAACGGACATCATGTTAATGGATCAATATAAAAGTCATCTTTTCAGGACTGAGGAGATGCCTGAATTAATGCCATAACTGTCCTAAGCTGGTTATGTAGTTTATGAAATTTGAGTCAATTTATACTCTTACCTAAATCGGTGCTTAATACTATTTCCAAAATATGTGCTCATATCATCATCTAGTCTAGTCACAGTGGACTTAATTTTAAAACATCAATCTCATCTCAAAACATCATCTTTATCTTTTATCAAAATTACACTTTAAAAATCATTCACATCATCATATCAAAGATCTTATTCAAAACATCATTTAACTCAATGCTCAATTTCATTGAAAATTCATTAGAATATGCATCATCTCAATTTGAAACAATATTGTCACAACCTAAAATCGGATCGCAAAGAAAATGAAATAAAGCAAAAGCAACATAACACTTAACTTAAATTCTAAAACTTAGAATCATGAGTACAAGAACATCTAAAGTAATACGAATGAGTAAATACAAAGCTCTCTCATAATGTAAAATACAAAGTCTGATAAAGATAACAATGAAAGAAGTCTCAATAGGTCAATGGTGACTTGGAGTCTAAGCCACATCGCTGAAGACTGGGATAGTAATAAGAAACCCCACTAGAATGAATCAACTATCCTGAGGGAGTCGCTGCGCTCGATCTGCAGAGAGGAAACAACGTAGGGGTGAGTACATCGAAATATATCCAGTAGGTTCAACTGACTGAGTAGGAGAAATCGGATAAGCATGTAACAACTAAGAGTACCTATCACCTGCATTAAAACTAAAGATAACAGGTGCAACCAATGATGCAATGCAAATGGGATGCACAAATACAATTGTGTCCATGTATGAGATGGAATCCCATCAGTCATAGGGTTGATGTACACATCTATTGAGCTAAGAACTCGGGGCGTCGAGGCCATATACATGTAATCACGACTGTCGTAGGGTCGATGTACACATCTATCCATCTAAAGCTACAAGATAGAACCTACGGGCATCGCATGCCATGTACTAAGATCTCTCAAGGCATTGTTGGCCATATATAAGGTGGAATCACGATCGTCGCAGGGCCGAAACACATGTGCAATATAAAATGAATGCATGCCAATGCCACACATTAAGAGTATAACAACCAGCTGATAAGAAAATAAAATAATAACATCCATAGGATCAGAAAAGGCAATGCCAAATGTCTTAACTAGTAACATAATGCCATCAACAATCTCAAATCACCACTCTCATTAATATACAAAATACTAATGAAACCAGACGCCGCATGTCCAAAAAAACATGCACATGATTTTCCAAGACATCACAATTACCATCAATTTACCACAAAACTCCCAAAATAATATCACAAGTCTCAGATTATCTCATTAACATCCAAAATATCTCAAATATCAAGAATACATCTCAATTTACCAATGGATCACAATTTACTCCAATTCCAACATAACCGATATCACATTATCTCTAAAATACTATCATATCGATCCAATTTATCATATCAACATATTCAATAACTCAAATCCAGTCCCAAAAAGGTTACCGAACCTACATTGATGCCAAAACCACACTCGAACCAAGATTTCAATCAACTCAAGCCTCAAAATGATCTCCAAATCAAACAACCTCTATGAAAAATAGATCATACACATCAAGAGATGAAGTTTGAAATTCATATTGGCACGAGTTAGGCTTAGAGGCAAAATGGTCAAAGTTAGGGATAATATCTGAAGTTCCCGAATTTGGAATTTGACTAAAAATTATGATTCTTCCCGAGCAAAGGAGTTCGTGGGTGAAAATTCCACCAAAATTGAGCTCAAATTGAAGGAGAAACCAATTATTGAAGTTTTCAAAACCAACACATGGAAATCCCAATTTTAAATATACAAAATCACGAAATTCAAGACAAAATCAAGATTAAAGTAGTAGAAAATAGTTAATTTGAAGAAAGAAACACTTACTCAAGAGTTTTTCACAAAAACTCTCGACAAAATTGCCTCAAGAAAGCTTGAAATATTTAAAGTGGTGTAAAAATAGTGTTTTCTCATACTTAAAACTGATTAGCTGATTTGTACTCCGCAAACGCAGATATGGGTCCATGAACGCAAAGCCCAGGAGAATGCAAACCTCCACAAATGTGGGAGGAGGGCCCACGAACATAAAGTGCAACACAACACCCCTCTGCGAATGCAGTACTGGGGCATGCAAATGCAGAGGCCCCTTCTGCGAATGCGGAGAAGAAGCAAGTCCTGCACGAGATTTTCGAAACCAGCTATAGATTTAAATTTGGAACGGACCCCGAGGTTCCATTCAAAAACCATAATACACAAGCCAGACATGTATCCATACTAGAAATGACGATCCAGACTCAATGAAATAATCAGAATTTGATTTCGAGGTCTCCTCGATACATTTACTGGTAAAATTAGTTTAAAATTCAATATACCAAAACTGCCATCAGAACCTCCAAAAATTACAACGAGATCATTTCTAGCATTAGTTTCACCGTTCAGAACTACTGGAACTCTCGAAATTTTGATCCGAGCTTTCGAACTCCGAATATTGACCAAAGTCAAACTTTTGTCTCTGAAAATATCTTAAAATGCAACTTTGGGTCCAAAATCTCTGTTTTAACTCCAAATTCAATTATGTAACTTCTTGTAAACTAGATTTAACGTTCCGGAGCTAATGGAATCAACGAATTTTCACTCTGACACTCGAAACTTAGAATGACACAAAAACTTACTTTTTCATTAACTTAAACCTTCAAAAATGCCAAAACTCATATTTTCCACGTTTAAAACCAGGATCTCAGTTAAAATCACATAGATAGTTCAAAATAGGTCTAAAGCAACTTATGAAAGGGCAAAATAGTAATTTTCATAGACTTGTCTTTAGCCTAATAGACTTGTCTTTTTTTAAATTTCTCTTATTTGTGCTGGTTCGGATTATAGCGGTATGAATATCCGGTAAAGAAAATTCATGGTGATTTGCACATCTAGTATTATTTTGAGTTATTGTTTATCTTTTGTACCCATTTAAGATATTTGTGTGAAAATAATCTCTTAAAAGTTAAATAGGGAAAAGCTTGGACTATGATATATACTCCTATCTAAAATAGCCTAACAGGAAGCTTGAATTTCAGATCAAGCACCTGTTGGATTTTCATTAAAATTTGGTAAATTACAATTTAAAACTAAGAGCACAATTTCAGCTCAATTTCTAGTACATCTATGCAAACAGATAACTTTCCATAATACAAAAGTTAATGAATTGAAAATTAAATTGTATCAGTCTAACCAACCCAATTATAAAAAGATGTGTGATGGTGAAAAGATAACTAGTTAATGATACAGTTTAATTAAAGAATAACATACTCAAAATCCAGTGCGCATACCTAGCAAGCTGGATAATATAGTCAGTACTACATCAAGAATTAAATGAAGTAGCTGCAATAAAGGAGGCATTCAAAATCTGTAAGAAATATCAATAAAGAGCAAATTTGTCTGATATCAGCTAATTCAAGGCATGCAACATGAGAACTAAATTATGTTTAGCTTTAAAAAAGCAAGAAAAAATGCATCAAACTAAATGATCATTGTTTCTCTTAAACTGAGAACGATTCCTGATTTTCAAGTTTCAGTCAACTTTCTCGAGCTTTGCCAAAACAACTTGTGCATAAACATGCCACCAAAATCAGTTCACTGAGCCCGAACTAAGCTGAATTGTTGCCGCCAATGCGACCAAGGAATTGGTAGATTCTCAATGGAAAATGGCAAAGAACCGCCACTTTCCTCTTGCAGATGGGACAATTGTTGTTGATCATGTTCCACTCTCTGAGGCAATCAATATGGTAAATATGGCCACAATCGATTCTTGCAAGTTCTTCTCCGTCAGAGTACTCCTCCTAAGATACACATGATTAAAAGAAAAATGGTCTGTCAATCAAACTTAAGAGGGGGAGGTGGGGATACTAAACAAAGAGAAATTAGTTACGAACTTCATCGCTAATCTGTTGCTAAGTCGTTCATTGCTAATAAGATTTTGGAACAATCCATCACTACATGGGATCAACAATGAATTTGTTGTCTAGCTATAAAGTTTGTCAATCGTTAATTTTTATTTTTAAAGTAATGGGTTGAGGGTGACACTTTTGAAATTAGGTGCCTCTTACCAAACATATGCTGCAATGCTCCTTCGTCTCAGGACATGTTGAATTTGTCTCCTCATACTTATGCAGATTAATGCTTAACAAATGAGATGTTGCACTAAATCCACCACGAACACGCTCTTGGAGATCAAAGGATAACGCCTAAAAGGTAACACATCATGTCATATCATACATTCAACAAAAATTCAGGTATATTGAATCAAACACTAGTTTATCTATTACCGAAGCATTACCCGTTCAATAATATATTGATCAGTATAATACCGCCTACCAACTTCAGCAGCTCTGACTCCACCTTGATTTTCCTAAAATATTGAACAAACTCAGACTCATTGAACATCATACCGACTAAAAACAACATGAAAAATATTTAAAGATTGAGATTCTAGCTTTAGACTAAAAACAACACAAACTTTCGTTTTCCTTTCTTTGTTCCATTTCTTAACAGCAATAACCTCTATATTGTGTTAAACAACCATTAACAACAGAGAGCGGAACTTCTCGAAAACAACACAGATAACGAGGAGATGGTAATCCAACATTAATTCCATATAGATTAGGTTGAATAACATATTCAATTAAATAAGTGCAGATACACTTTCCGATGGATGGTTACACATTTAAACATAATAACATAGCAACCAAACCGGTGCTCGAGTTTCGCTGCAACCCATTGTCACAAAAAAATTACACATGCTTGACCCATTAAAAAAGAATTAAATTACAGGTAAAATTTGTTGAAAGACATAATTAAATAAATAAATGTGCATTCTCTCCAAAGATGTTTTAAGTTTTATAGCATACTTGGCCAAGGTTTTGAAAGGCTAAAAGTGATTGGCTAAGTTTTTTATCTTTTTTTGAGAAAATAAGTATTTTTTTGGAGAGTAAAAAAAGTTGTTTCTCAAAATTTCAAAAAATAGTCTTTCCTCGAAGTACTTTATATATATATATATATATAGAAGCAATGTTTTTATAGCTTGGCAAACAATAGTTGTTGCTCAAAAACGTGTTTTAAATTTATTGGCCATACACAGATTGCTTTTCACCAAAACACTTTTTCAAATAAGTTAATTTTAAAAAAAGTTTGATCAAACATGCTGTTAGATGAGATTGTAACATATTTCATCGACAACTATGGAGCTAACTGCTAAAGCTGATACATTTTATATGCAAAAACATGTGCGCATGAAATAAATCTCAATTGAAAAGTTACATCATTATAATTCATATTCATATAGACATAATCTACCTAAAGCATTGACGTCGGCATTCCAGTAATGATTTATTAGGTCTCAAATAAGTGATGATCTTTCTTTCTCTTTGGCATAATGTTAATTTTAGATTACATAATCACTACTTAGATAAAAAAGAAGTGCACAACGTGGTGAAAAATATGACAATTTGAAAGAGTTGTTTTGGTCTTTACGAGGTCAAACCCAGTGGAAGAAAAATCCATGTGCCAATTTACATGGCTAGGAATTGAACTTCCAAAGCAAGCTAAAATTTGTGGAGAGCGAATTTTGTATTTCTTTTTTCGTTTTCTCATTTTGTACTTGGAGCCCAAGTTTGGCCACCTATAAGAGAATGACCATTCTTCATTGTAGAAATTAATCAAAAAACTCATAAAAAAATATTTGAAAAGTAAAGAGTTGAAACAGAAATTATCTTAGATGTACTTGGGATCTCTCCCGTTTCTTTGTTAATATAAAGGCAGTTGTTTCTAGTGGACGTCGTAGGATCATTTTGATCTGGACCACGTTAAATATTGTTGTCCTTCATTGTTCTTTTTTTTCATGTTTCACTAACAATTGGTATTTGAGCCAAGATTTTGCATGAGCATGATCTGTGGTTGCAATACAATCTAAACTTCCACAGCAGAAAAGAATTACTTAGGTTTCTTTTATTTGTAAATACTTTGTAGTAGAAAAGGAAGAACATGTAACAATAAATTCTATGAAGTTGGAAATTGATAGATTTAGTGGATGCAACAACTTTAATATCTGAAGATCCAGATGATGGTGTTACTATGGAGGGAAGGTTCCATCCATACTATAGATGGAAAGTATGCCGATGACACATTGGATTCCGATAAGGAGAAGATTGAAGGAGATGCATCGAATATAATCCAACTATCCCTTGCACCTACATTCTTTATGAAATAAGTATAAAGACTGAGGAGACAACCAAACGATTATAAAAAAAGCTAGAAGGGCTTTACCAGGACCAGTCAATGACAACTAGAATGTTGGTACGACGATGTTTTCACATATTTTAGATGGACTTAGATACTTTATTGCAATACCATCTAGGTACGTTCAATAAATTTGTGATGGACTTAAATGACTATCGAAATTAAAAAATGAGGAGATGCCTGCGTGTGTTTTGCTATTTTCATTGACTTCAATTTATTGTGATATTATGAATTCAATGATGTCGAAAGGAGCCTATCACTCTTAAGAAAGTGCAGGAAGCACTTAACCTTTGTCATCTGCAAAGGTATTTTGGTGGGAACAAAGATGGCAAAGCTAGCAGGCTCTTTGTGAGTGGTCGTACTAGCCAATAGGTAAGGAGCTAATTATAGCAAAGACCAAAGTTTCATGTGAATAAGAAGAATACAGAGTATTGGGGATGTCACAAGAAAGGGAACTTTGAATAAGATTGTCCAATGTCAGCGTTCAAAGAAAAGGCAAGTCCATCATTGTTGAGTAGGTACATCATTATGATGATGAATATGTATTAACAATATCATGCAATAGTGGAGTCTATGACAACGAATGCGTATTAGAATCTAGTTGTACTCTACATATGACATTTTGAAGAGATTGGTTTAGCAGTTATGAGAAGAGTGGAGGAAACATAGTAATGGGAAATAATGCAACTTGTAAAATAGTTAGTGATTCAGTTCGGGTTTACTACCATGATGGAATCGTGATGACTATTACAGAAGTTCATCATGTTTCTGATCTAAAGAAGAATTGATCTCCCTAGGTACTTTGGATAAACAAGACTATACGTACATGAGCGAAGGAGGAACTATGAAAGTGACTAGAGAGTGTTTAGTCATGCAGAAGGCCTAGTTGAAGGATGGCCACTAGGCACTAGCAGGAAGCACCATTGTTGTCTCTGTTAATCCATCTACAGTCCAGTTATCTGATGATGACAAGGAAAGATTATGGCACATCAGACTTGGTTATATGAGTGTATGAGGACCGGAGATGTTGAGCAACGACAATTTCTTAAATGGCATTAAGATCAGCACACTTGAATTTTATAAGCACTGCGTCCTAGGGAAGCAAAAGAAGGCCA
Organism: Solanum rostratum; assembly: GCA_029948455.1. Taxonomy (NCBI): domain Eukaryota; kingdom Viridiplantae; phylum Streptophyta; class Magnoliopsida; order Solanales; family Solanaceae; genus Solanum; species Solanum rostratum. The sequence continues at coordinate 56,245,557 of CM057055.1, forward strand.
GCTTCAGCATTAGCAAGCATAAGAGGGGAGGGGTGTTAGTCTACATTTTTTTCAAATTTATGGGGTCATTTAAGCTTCTATTGAAGTCATGAAAGAGGTATCTTCCCACATACATGATGATTTTTAATGAGGTGCGTTTCTTAAAGGAAAAAGGTGATGCTTTTGAAGAATTTAAATAAAGGAAGATTTTGATTGAGAATTAAATGGAGAGAAAAATCAAGTATCTTTGCATAGAAAATGGATTGACATTTTGCAATAAAGAGTTCATTTTAGCGGGGATCATGGGATCGCAAGACATAAAACATTCAGGCATACACCACAGTAGAATGGACTTGCCAAGAGGATGAATATAATTCTTCTTGAGAAGGCTCATTGTATGTTTTTACAAGCCAAAATGTCCAAAATATTTCGGGCTGAAGCAATTCACTCTGCTTAGCATATTTGTCAATGGACCTCCAGTATCAATGATTGACTTTAAGACTCCACATGAGGTATGCTTAGGTGACCCTCTAACTATTCATACTTGCAAATATTTGGATGTTCATCTTATTATCATGTAACTAAAGGAAAGCTTGAACCAAGGGCTAAGAAAGCCATATTTGTAGGGTATGTAGATGGAGTAAAAGATTACAAGCTTTGGTGTTTATACTTACTTAAATTTGTAGTTATCAGAGATTTTACCTTTGATAAATCCTCTATACTTGATCCTCATAAAGTTTCTGTAGAGTTATTAGGAAATGAGGACAACGAGCAAGTAAAGCTATCGGTGGAGCTTACCAAGGAAAACGATCAAAAGACTCAAATTGATAAGTCAAAAAATGCAGATCTTGAAAAGTTGCTGCCAATGAATAATGCATAATTGTGAAGGGAAAGGACAAAATGGAAATACAAAAATTAGAATCTCTTATAGAAAGAGCAAATCTGATTGCATATATGTTCATACTTGTAGAAGAAGAGATTAAGGATCCTAAGCTCTCCTTATATGTTAAAGCAACTTCTTGCAAGATGTTGCACAATAGCCATTAGTCATGATAGTCTCTTCATAAAAACAAGACATGGCCTTGAAATACCAAAGGAAAAGAGGACAGTTGGATGCAAATAGGTTTATAAAAGAATAGGGTATTCTAGAAGTGGAAGATGCTAGGTTCAAGGTGACATTAGATGCAAAGGGTTTCAGTAAAGGGAATTGACTACAATGAGATCTTTTCTCCAGTTATGAAACATAGCTTGATTTGCACGCTAGTAGTATTGGTTGCACAATTTAATTTGGAGCTTCACTCAACTTGATGTCAAAACTTCTTTCTTATATGGTGATCTAGAATCTGAAGAAGTTTTTATATGGTTTGAGGCAATCCCATAGATAGTGGTTCAAGAGGTTTGATCCATTACATATGGATTCTCAAGGAGTGCATTTAATAGTTGTGTGTATGGCAAGAACAGGCCTGGTAACTGTGTGATTTTTTTATTGTTGCATGTTGATGAAACATATAATGACCCTCTAGGTTATTTTTTGTATTGCTTTCTTCTTATCGATTAAAGTATTTCAATAACTCAAATCATTTATGACTTGCTCGCACTGACAGTTCAGTCACTGTTAGCTTCTCATTTTAATCTTTCATTGTTACAAATACCTTAGTCAAAGGATGGGGTGCAACATATGCCAAAGGTTTCTTATGCTAGACCAGTTGGTAACATTATGTATGTTATGGTGTGCACACATCCACATATTTCTCAATTTGTACCAAAGATGTCAAGGTGGATATTGAGATATGTCAAAGGAGCTTCTGATGCTGGCCTAACCTTCTGGAAAAGTGAAGGTATTTCAATTCTCGATTATATGGATTCTGACTATGTAGGGGATCTTGATAGAAGGAGGTCCACAACTGTATACATACTCTCATTGACTGTGTCATTAGTTGGAATTTGACTTTAAATTCAATCATCTCTTTGTCTACAAGGGAGGCAGAATATATGGAAGTAGTGAAAAAAAACTATCTGATTGAAAGGTTTGGTGATAGAATAGAGTTTGGTTCAACTTGAATCAACTCTAAGATGTGATTGTCAATTTGTTATTCATTTGATTAAAAATTCTAAATATTATAAGTGTACCAAACACATTAATGTCAAATTCCATTTCATTCAAGATGTCATTGAAGGGTGAGATATCATGATTGAGAAGGTTATCACTGACGATACCACTGACATGGTGACCAAGATAGTCCCAATTGCCAAGTTGGCACACTTCAAGGACTTGAGTATATATCAACTGATGTAACTCTGGGAGAACAATTAGTTACTAGGTGAAGCTAATGTATTCAACAAAGGTTTGATTCTTCTTTTTTCATATAATGGGATTACCAAGTACGCTTAGAAGATTTGGCTAGACTTGTTCATATGCATGGCAGGAATGCAAAACAAGGTGAATATTGGAAGGGTTGATGTGTTCTTTGTGGGGTCAAAACCAATAGAAGAAAAAATCATGTGCCAATTTACCAAGGAATTGAACTAGGAGTGCAAGCTAAAACTTGTAGAGGACAAATTTTATATTTCTTTTTTTCCTTTTCTCATTTTATACTTGGAGTCTAGGTTTGACCACCTATAAAGGATGGTCATTCTACATTATTGAAAAATCTCTAGAACTCAGTGGAATATATTCTAAGAGTAGAGAGTTGAAAGAACACTTATCTTAGATGTATTGAAGAACTCTTCCCTTTCTTTGATAATATAAAGATAGTTATTCTCTGATGGATGTAAGATTATTCTGATTCAAACCTCATGTATCTATTCGAATATGTCATTACTGCTAGGTCAATGACAAAGAAAATTAGTTCAGAAAACTTTCAACTAGTAACTTAAAAGTTTAGAGCCTAGGCCAGACTTGGACTAAATCTGAGTCATACAAAGTACGAAAAAATCTAATAATGACTGGAGGTTAATTTATGAATATGATGTCTTGAGTTGATATCTTATACAATAGAATCTTGTATGACGTTACGAAATTGAATTTGGGTGAGTAGAATTCTCGAAATTGATCTTGGCACAAAGGATAAATTATTGAATGTCATGTGTTGAGGGTATGTTGTGAAATCAGGACTTGGTGAGTTATGAGTTTCTATCACTATGTAATCCACCATGGTTGGATGAATCCCACTATGGCGGTGCCACCATGGTGGGATAAGTGGCTGCCATGGCAGGATAGTCATGAGTTTTAAGTAACAGAAGTCCAAAATTTATTTATATTTCTTCTGGTTCATCCTTGAGTTATCAGAAACAACCTACGACATTTTGTCTTAAGGCTTCCACCTATGGTGTCTATAAAGGGAAGATTGTGACCTACAATTTGTGGTGGGAAAAAAATCTCTAGTTGAAGGAGATGATCATGAAAGTGGCCAAGGATTAGAATTTTAATATAATCCAAGTGATTTAGACCATTGATTATTGATTATTTGTATTTCTTGATTTTAATAGACCAAGATTGGGTCATGATTATTTTTTTTTTTTAAAAAAGAGAAAGCTCCAATAGTTAGAGTTTTCAAGCATTATTGAGGTAGGTAATGTTTTTTTATTCCCATATGTGTTATATGTACTTGTTAACTACATCGATGGTTTAACTGGTAAGTATGTGAATAGGAAATATGGAATGAACCTAATAAATGACTAGTCATGATCAAATTACATGTAATGAATCAAATACTTGAACTTGGCAAGTCGTGAATTAGTCATTGTGATTTGATAATGGATCAGTTGTCATGTTTCAGCATATTATTGTATCGAATGTCACGTTCTGACATACTATTGGACTGAATGTCATATTCCAGCACATTATTGAATTGGATGTCATAGTCTAACATATTATTACATTAGGTTCCACGTTTTAACACACAACATTTTTGGATGTGGGTACTATAAGAGGACTATTGTTGATTATTGTATTCAAATTGATAATATAGTGAAATTTTGTATTATTGAGAATGAAATGTGATTTCATCACTCTTTATATATATGTGTGGTTTATGACATCATGGTTTCCTGTCTATATCTCATTTGCTGGATCCTTCCAGTACATTGTTCTTATGTGTATTAATATTGCCCTTGCTCTTTCTTTTGTTGTGTACGGGGCATCTTCAAGTAGTTGTTGAAAGATCACAGCTAAGAGATTTTCAATCTTTAGAATTTGAGATGATCTCACTCTTTTAGGCTGCCGTGGATTTTTCTATCACTCTCAGTCCATTTTCCTCAAAATTAGACTTTAAACCCAATTTTTATGATGTTTCTGGGGTTGCATCCTCCTATTTTAAATTGTTGATAGATATGTTGGTACAATGACTTTTAGGTGGGTGGGAGGGGGGGAGGTTATATTTCAAATTTGTTAGACATTTCTGTTTGAGTTTATGGAAACTCAACTTTACCTTATTTTAAATCCATTTCCACATCTTTAAATAGTTATATCTTTCTACTTGATTGGTTGGGTTATAGTAATGGTTCTTTCATTGGAGAGTTAGAGTAGGTGCCACTCACGTCTGATTCTGGGTTGTGACAAAAGTTGGTATTAAAGCGTTAGGTTTGTTGATCTCATTATACCAAAATGAGTTTAGTAGAGTCTTACAAAATGGTATGGAGATGTTTGATGTTTTCTTTGAGAGGCTATATGACTTTAGAAAATCTCTTATTTTTTTAATCTCCATCCTTCATTCTATAACTTGATTTCAAATGGTATCTGGTGATCCAACTTGATATCTAACCTCTTTCACTCTTTTGTATGCAGGTAGTTAGTACACGTTATAATGGTGCTAGGTCAACAACTCCCATCAATAAGCTGATAGAGGGAACTGCAATGAAAGGTCATGGACAAACAGAGGTAGAGGAAGAGGTAGGGGTAGATAAAGGCTACAACGTGTCTGGTTGAGGCCTAAGCTAAGAACGTGCTAGTAAGAGAAGCCCCTCCTACACCCTAGGTTGAAATAAAAGGAAACGTGTAGGTTGAGGTCAAGGAAAATGTTATGGTTAAGAGAGTGCATAAATTAGGATTGCATGACTCCCCTCTTTAGACCCAACATTTGCACAACGTGTATTGACTTTTCTGATTGGAGTTGGCCGGTTCTAGAGCCATTCTTGCGGTACCCATTGCCCCAAATCTTGCCACTTATCCTGTTGTAGTTATGGCTTCTGCTATGGTTGGACAATTAGGTAATTATGCCCTTTTCCATCCCCTTTTGGGCACAGTGATGATTGGTACTAAGCATAATATATTTACTAAGTTTCTAAAGGTGAAGCTTTTAGTGTTCCCAGGTACAGGGAGTGAGGATACCTATGAGTACATCTTAGATTGCTATAAGCAGCTTTATAAGTTGGGTACTATAATAACATGGAGTTGAGTTCATGACTTTTTAGCTTTAATGAGAAGTTAAACAGTACTGTAAAGCATTTCTGAAGTGTCAGTCATCAATCTTGCCACCACTCACTTGGCATCAGCTCCAACTTTATTTTTGGAGAAATATGTGCCCCAAACTCTAAGTGGTCGTGAGAAAGATGAGCTTATGGCACTTGAGAAGGGTAGCACCATAATAGCCGCCTATGAGGCTAAGTTTCATCCCTTGTCCAACAATGTTACTCAATTGGTACCTACAGAAGAGGAGAGGATTATTGTTTGTCAAAAGTTTGAATCTTGAGTTGGAGATTTTATCTATTCACACGGCTGTTGTAGGTAAGAGTTTCAATGAGATAACAAATTTTATAAATAAGATAGAGGGAGTGAGAAAGGTTGGGTGGGCAAAACATTTGGACAAGAGGCCTAAGAGTGAAGATAACTTCCAAGGTTCTTACTCCAAAGGTTTAGGTAGGTGGACCATTGTATCTTGGCCAGTCCAGTCAGCCATGCCTGCTTCTACATGTAGTTACTTTGGGGTTTCACAATAGGCTATTATGCAGGATGGTCAGGGAGCTACATTCACACCTTCTACTCGACCTTCTCTTAATTACAGTTATTATAATTGTAGAGACCCAGGACATGTGAGGAGGAAGTGTCTCCACCTTCGTATGATCAATCTTGTAGAGTAATAGACTATAGTCGTAAAGCTGGTAGTCAGAGGTAACAATAGTAGAGGAAGTCTACAAGGTGGGCGAGGAGAAAATCAAAGAGGTTGTGGCAGCTGAAGTAATAGTAATGCAGGTAGAGGAGTACTGCAAACAGGTAGGGAAGTTTCCCATTAGGATGATAGGGCCCAATTTTATTCTTTTTCGAGTAGGATAAAGGTCGAGGCATCTAATACTGTGATCATAGGTACTATTTATGTTTGCAACTAGATGGCTACTATTTTGTTTGACCAAGGCTCTACTTATTATTACATGCCTATAAATTTTGCCTTGGGTTTTGATGTGATTTGTGGTATGCTTAATGGCTCCCATCCATATTTCTATCCCTGGTGGAGAATCTGTTGTAGTCTATCATTTCTATTGTGTTTGTTCTATTTTATTTATGAGTTTTCATACTTGGGCTGATTTGGTGATTTTAGATATGACCAGTTTAGATGTAATCTTAAGCATGACTTAGCTGTCCCCTTATAATATAGTGCATAATTATAATTCCAAGGTTGTGACTCTAAAGATCCTAGGTAGGGAAAGGTCAGAATGGGAAGGGGTGTATAAGCCTAAGACAACTAATAGTATATTTAATGTTGGGGGCAGGAAAATGGTGGGGCAAGGTTTTTTTAGCTGCCCTTTTAGCATACTTGACTCATGTTCGGGATGTTGATGCAGAGTCCCCTTCTATTGACTCCATTCTTGTAGTATTTGAGTTTAAGGAAATCCTTCTTCTGGATTTGCCAAGTATGCCTCCTATAGAGATAAAGATTTCTGCATTGACTTAGATCTAGAAACTTGTCTAATCTTTATTCCTCCTTATTGCATGACCTTGACATACGAATATGCATCAATGTTCTTTAAAATTAATCTAAGGATTGGTTACCACCAGTTAAAGATTAGGCCTGAGGACGTACCTAAAGAAAAAGGATGGTAGCATATGGATATGCATAGATTATTGACATTTGAATAAGGTCACCATATGAAATAAGTATATATTGCCTTATATTGATGATCTCTTTGACCCTCTATAGAGTGCGTCAATGTTCTTTAAAATTAATCTAAGGATTGGTTATCACTAATTAAAGATTAGGCCTGAGGACGTAGCTATAGAACCTGGTATGGGCACTATGAATTTTTGCTAATGTCTTTTGGGTTGACCAATGCACTTGTGACCTTAATGAGCTTGATGCTGGGGTGTTTAAGTAGTTTTTGGATTCATCTATAATTGTGTTTATTGATAACATTTTAGTGTATTGAAAATTATATGCTAAATTTCCTTAGTGTGAGTTCTAATTGTGCTCTATTTCCATTTTGGGGAATATTATTTTGAAGAAAAGGGTGATGGTTGATCCACAAAAGATTGATGGTGTTAAGAATTGGGTTGAGCCTAGTTTCATGACTGAGTTTAGACATTTTATGGGGCTTGCAGTTATTATTGGTGATATGTGAAGAACTTCACTTTTATTGCTACACATTTGACAAAATTGACCCAGAAAGATGTTCCATTTGAGTGGACAGACAAGTATGGGAGATCTTTTAAAAGCTAAAGACCCTTCAAACTACTACCTTAATCCTAACATTGCCGGTGAAAGGTAAGAATCTTATTATTTATTGTGCTGATACAAGATAAATATGTTATAGCCTATGCCTCATTGTACGTAAAGGTTCATAAGAGGAACTACTCAACATATGACTCAGAGTTGGCAGTAGTGATGTTTGCTCTCAAAATTTGGCGACATTATATATATAGGGCCAAGTGTGAAGTATTTACAAACCATATCAGTATATGTTTACTTAGAAGGACTTGAACCTGAGATAGCGAAGGTGGATGAAATTACTTAAGGATTATATACTCACCATCTTATACCAACCAGCTAAAGACTAATGTAGTCACAAATGCATTAAACCAGAAACTATAAGTATGGGTAGACTAGACTATCTGGTGCATTTAACCTACCTTATGCTAGAGATATCCATGCTTGGAAAGTAAATTTTTGAAGTTAGGAATCTTTGATAAAGGTGGAGTATTGACCAGTATAGAGGTCAGGCCCACTTCCATTGAGGAGATTAAAACCAAGAAGTTTCAATATGAGAACTTGAATGATGTTAGGAGGAAGGCAATGTCTAGTAAGGCATAATATACTACTCTTGATATAGGCAATGTGCTTAGTTTTAGGGTGAGAATTTGCATTCCTAAGTAGATGACATAATTGAGTGGAGTTTGTGTTCCCCGAGTAGACAATATAATTGAGAAGATATTCTCAGAGGCTTTTATGGTTCACGATATTTCATTCACCCAAATGTGATCAAGTTGTATCGAGATTTGAGATAAATTTATTGGTGGCTTGGTATGAAGAAGACATAAGTGAATTTTTTGCCAAATGTTAGAATTGCTAGCAAGTGAAATATGAGCAGTAATGACCAACAGATTTGCTTTTGAGAAATCTCATCCCTGAATGAATGTGGCAGAGGATAGTGATAGATTTTATAGTAGGCCGTCCTAAAACCTTGGGAAAGTTTGACTCTATTTGGGTTGTGGTTGATAGGCTAACAAAGTCGGCCACTTCATTCTAGTTAGAGTGGATTATAATGCTCATCAATTGGCAAAACAATTATTTGAAAGAAATAGTGAGATTGCAAGCGGTGCTTCTCTCTATCATCTCATACCATGGTATTCAATTTACATCAAATTTTTAGGGAAAATTATATAAGGAGTTTGGCACACAACTCCTGTTTAGCACTACTTATCATCCACAGAATGATGGAAAGTCAGAGAGAACTATCCAAGTACTGTAAGACATGTTGAGAGCATGTGTAATCAACTTTGGAAGTCATTGACACAAATTCCTACCATTGTGTGAGTTTTTTTACAAAAATAGTTATCACTCGATCACTGACATGGATCCCCACAAAGCATTTATGGGAGAGGATGTAGATCACCCATAAAGTGGTTTGAGGCGGAGATATGTGACCTTTTGAGGGTTGATTTAGTAAAGGATACTTAGGATAAGGGATATGACACTCCAAGCTAGTGAGCAGGTTCTTTTTAAAATGTCCTCCATGAAGGATGTTATGAGATTTGAGAAGATCAAGCTCACTCCTAGATATATGCGCCCATTCGAGATCCTTCAATGCGTAGGGCCGATGGTTTGAAGGTTGTCTTTGCCACCAAGATTTTGTATTATCCATCCAGTATTTCATGTTTCTATGTTGAAGAAGCATCATGGGGATGAGGATTACATCATTAAGTGGCACTCAATACTATTATACAAGAACCTCCAATATGAAGAAGAGCCGATTACAATTCTTAATCAGGACGTTTGAAACTTAAGGACCAAGAAAATTAATTAGGTAAAGGTCCAATAGAAATGTCTCTGATTAAGGTAACAACTAGGGAAATCGAGAAGGATATGCAAGATAAATATCCTCATTTGTTCGACGATTTTTGTACTACTTTACTCTTACCTTAGCCCAATGTTTTTCTAATTAATCACTCGGGGATGAGTTATGGGTAAATTGGTATCTATTGTAATGACCTGATGTTCTCATTATGGGTAGTTAATGGGAAAGAAAAATGGACTTAAAAAATATCTGAGTAGTAACATGAAAATTATAAGCCTAGGCTAGACTTAGAAAAAATCTTAGTCGTGTAAGGTTTTGGACAATCTAGTAATGGCTTGGAAATTAAGTAATGAACTTGATCTTTTGAATTAATATCCAAGACAATAAAAAGTTTTTACGTCTTTACAAAATTGAAAATCCAAGCGAGTAGAACTTTTGAAATTTATCTTGGTGAAAAGGATAGATTATTGAACATCATGAGTTGATAATGTGTTGTGAAATGTGGAATTAGGACGAGACTTGTGAGTTATTTCTCTATAAAATCTGCCACGATAGGATGAATCCCGCTATGGTGGTGCCGCCATGGCAAGATAAGTGACCTCTATAGAAGAATAGTTGTGAGTTTTAAGTTAGAGAAGCCCTAATTTAGTTTCAATTTCTCACACTTTATCTTTGAGATACCAAAAGCAACCTAGGGCATTTTATCTTCAATTTTCTATCGATTTTGTCGACAAAGATAAGTTTTCCTCTAATTTGTAAGTTGATTCCTAGACCTCAGAATCTAGGAGAATTCTCATAGATTATAATATGCAATTTATGGTGGACAAAAGCCCTAGTTGAGGTAGATGATCATGAAAGTAGATAAAGGTTAGCATTTTAATATAATTCGAGTAATTTAGGCCATTGATTGTTGACTATTTGTATGTCTTGACTTCGTAGACCAAGAACATGCTATGATTTTGAAAAAAAGGAAAAATTCCAATTACGTGGAGTTTTCAAGGCTAATTTCTAGGTAGGTGAAGACTTTCTATTCCCGTTTGTGTTATATGTGCTTGTTAACAATATTGATAGTTCTACTGCATGTATGTGAATAGGGAATGATGAAATGAACCTAACTAATGACTAGTTATAATCAAATTGCATGTAATGAACCTAATACTTAAAATTGGCAAGTCATGAATCATTTATTGTGATTGTGGATCAAGTGTCGCTTTTGACACATTATTGGACCAGGTGCAATGTTCTGACATATTACTAGATCATATGTCACATTTTGACATATTATTAGATCAGATGTCATAGTCAAAAATATGATTGGATCAGGTGTCACGTTCCGACACACAACTTGGGTGTGAATCCCATGAGAGGACTATTATTGATTGTTGTATTTGTTAGAAAGAAGAAGGGAAATTTAAAGGTGAAAGTGAACAGAAAAACTAAGCAAAAGAGAAGCAAAATATTACATCAATGTTATATTTCTAATTACTAAATAAAAGTGAAAAGACAGCCTATAAATTGGCTTATAATCAAACTAAAAGTCCTAAAATCTAGGTTCACTAATCCACGAATCTACTAATTACTAATAATCTGCAACTATATCTAAACACTTTCTGGAATAAAGGAACTAACAACAAATTTCCTGAAGATTTGGTCAATATCTTTTTGAATTATTTCTGAACACTCCCCCTTGATTCAAAATTGCAAACTCCAAGTTGACCTCTGAAGAACTCATGTTTTGCTTACGGAAGTGACTTCGTGAAGATGTCTGCTATTTGCTCCTTTGTATCACAAGACTTTGAAGTAATTTTTCCAGTAGAAACAAGGCCTCAAATATAGTGATAGCGAATATCGATGTGCTTAGTTCTACTATGAAATGTTGGCGTCTTTGTAATTGCAATAGTAGATATATTGTCGCATAAAATCTCAGTTGCACCAACAGGTTTCTGATTAAAATCTGCAACTAATCTCCTTAACCAAACTGCTTGACAAGCTGCAGATGTTGCTGTAATATATTCAGCCTTTGAAGTTGATAAGGCCACCACTTCCTACTTCTTTGAGCTCCATGAAACTGCTCCAGATCCAATATTAAACAAAAAAACCAGATGTGCTCTTTCTGTCATCAATGCTGCCTGTGTAGTCACTATCAGTAAAGCCAGTTTATACGAAATTTATTATTTTAGTATACCAAATTCCATGCTCTATAGTCCCAGCGATATATCTCAATACTTTCTTTGCAGCTCCAAAGTGAAGCTTGCTTGGATTATGCATAAATCCCGATATGACATCGACAGAATAGGCAATGTCTGGTCTTATATGAGACAGGTAGTTCGAACTGCCGATCAGACTTCTAAAATAAGTTGCATTTGTCATTTCAGAACCATCATCACGGCACAACTTCTCATTGATATTCATCGGAGTAGCGGCAGCATTACAACTTACCATATTGAACCTTTTCAAAAGATCTGTTGCATACTTTCTTTGTGAAAATAAAATGCCATCGGCTTCTTGTTTCACCTCAAGACCAAGAAAGTAATGCAACATTCCTAAATAAGACATCTCAAAATTCTTCATCATACAATTTTTAAATTCAGTGATAATAGACTCGCTCGAACCCATATATATCATATCGTCAGCATAAAGACATACAACCAGAAAATCATTTTTACCTCCTCTTTTTATACAAAGAGTAGGTTCATTGTTACTCCTTTCAAAGCCAATTCATTGTTACTCCTTTCAAAGCCATTCTCCTAGAAATAAGTATCAATTTTGAACCTGAAGACCTTATGTTCTTTACCATTAACCAAGAAACCTTCAGGTTGTGAGACATAAACTTCCTCTTCCAGATCGCCATTTAAAAAACAGATTTAACATCAAATCGGTACACTGGCCAATTTAAATTAGCAGCCAAGGCTAAAAAGATTCTCACATTTTCAAAGCGGGCAACAGGAGAAAAAGTTTCTTCGAAATCGATACCTTGTTGCTGGGAGTAACCCTTTGTGACAAGCCTGGCCTTCTGCTTTTGGCTGTTGCCATCAGCATGATACTTGGTTCTGAACACCCATTTGAGCCCAATAACTTTCTTTCCTTCTAGCAAATTTACCAAGTCCCATGTCTGATTCTTTTGAATAGCCAACATCTCCTCTTCCATGGCCTTGCACCATTTAGCCTTTCTTTCAGCATCTTCAAAGTAAATAGGATTTGGAATAAGTAAAGCAAAAGTACAAGATGTATTATCAACATATTTGGGATTCGGTCTCCTATCCCTTGTTGATCTTCTTAATAGAGTTGCATCAGTTGAACGTTCTTCCAATGTTGGAAATGCTGATGGTGATCTTCTTAATGGAGTTGGATCAGTTGAAGGTTCTTCCAATGTTGGAGACACTGACGGTGCAATTGATGAGGTATTTGATGGACCTGCCAAAGAAGGATCTGCTCCATACTCTTGATCAACAATATCGTCAGAGGGCAACAATTGAATATTTGAACTTTCATTTCCTGAATTAAAGTTCCAACTTGCATCTTCATTAAACTCAACATTTCTGTTCATTGTGATTTTGCCACTTACTGGATTATATAACTTATAGGCTTTGGATTGTGTACTATATCCAACAAAGATATATTTTCACATTTTTCATCAAGTTCACGTCGAGCCTGTGAATTTACCAATGCATAAGCTATACATCCAAAGACACGTAAATGGTTTACCTTGGGCTTATTACATCTCCAAGCTTCAAATGGTATTTTATTAAACACTACCTTGGTGGGTGAGATATTCAGCAAATACACAGCAGTTGCAACAACTTTAGCCAAAAAACACTTTGGTACACCCCTGCCGTCCATCATGCTTCTGCCCATCTCAACAACCGTGCGATTCTTTTGTTCGGCTACACCATTCTGCTCTGGTGTATAAGGTGTTGTGAGTTCTCTGTGTATTACGTTTTTCTCATAAAAGAAAAAAAATTTCTTTTGACATAAACTCACCACCTCTATCTGTCCGAAGATTTTTGAGTCTACATCCACTTTATCTCTCAACAAAAGATTTAAATTTCTTGAAATTGTTAAATGTTTCAGATTTAAATTTTAAGAAATAAATTCAACTCATACGAGTATAATCATCAGTAAAAAGTAAAAAGTATCGACTTCCCCCTAAAGACTCAACACTCATTGGACCGCACAAATCAGCATGTACTGAGTCAAGACAACCAGAAGCTCTCCAAGCCTTTGCTACAGGAATTTTTTTTTCTTTGTTTTCCATAAACACAACTTTCACAAAAATCAAGATTCTCAACTTTGGGCAACCCAAGAACCATTTCCTTTTGGCTCAATAACTTCAACCCATTAACTTTTAAATGACCATAACGCAAGTGCCACATTCTAGTTTCATCATCTCCACTAGCAACCACAACACACTTTTCAACCATTGAAACTTTTAAAGGAAAGAATTTATTGTTAGTCATTGGAGCTTTACCAATTGTTTTCCCAGATTTCTTATTTTGAATAGTGCAAACACCATCATCAAAAAAATTGAGTATCTACTAATCATTAGTTGTCCAATGCTAAGCATGTTATGAGAGAGACTAGGAACAAACATCACTTCTTCTAAATTTTTAGCATTACCTTGGCTGGTCATAATGCTAACTGTACCTTTGCCTTCAACCTGAATCTTCTTGTTATCTCCTAGCGTCATGTCTGATTTTTTTATTCATCAAGCTCATTGAACAATGATTTTGTACCAGACATATGATTGGAACATCCACTGTCCAAAAACCAAACATCATTAGGAGTCTCTTTTTCACAAGAAAAGTCCATAAACAGCTTACATTCATTATCATTATTCTCTACAAAGCTTGCTTGGTTACTTTTATCCTTTTGTTTTTGCCAACAGTAAGATTCTTTGTGAACTGGTTTTCTACAGTAGTGGCATTGAAACATCCTATATTTCTTCTCTTCATTTGGACCTCCTCTATCTCGACCTCTTCCACTACTTCTTCCTTAGAAACCACCATTGCCGCGACCACAATTTGCAAAGTTTTCTAGGTTATCTTTCTGATGTGTGGACTCCCCCTTCACCTGAAATACCTTTTCTTCATCTTTTTCATGTGATCTTAGGAGTATCTCTTCATGAACTTGCAAAGAACTCATTATTTCATCAAAAGTATAATTAGATAAGTCATAAGATTCCTCAATCGCAGCAACAATATGTTCAAATTCTGGAGTAAGACTCCTTAAAACCTTTTCTACAACTGTTTCTTCACATATATCTTCACCATAAGACTTCATTTGATTAACAAGAGACGAGACCTTGGACAAATAAGTTTGAACAGATTCATTACTTCTCATAGAAAGAGTTTCAAAGTCACGATAGTAAGTCTGTAATTTACCGTAATCACCTTAGCTGAACCTTGAAATTCCTTCTTCAAAATCTTCCATGCCTAAGAAGATGTAGTTGATGTTGAAATTCTTGAAAAAATTGTGTCATGAACTGCTTGTCGGATTAGAAACAAAGCTTTAGCGTCTTTCTTTTTGATCTCTTTCAATCTCTCTGTGTCTTCAGCAGAGCCTACTTGATCCACAAAGCCTTCTCAACTAACTCCCAAACTCCTTGTGATTTGAAAAGAGTTTTCATTTTAATACTCCAAAACTCATACTTTTCACCAGTAAAAATTGGCTTGAGGGGCTGCGAAGATGATGAAATACCATTCACTACTGATGAGTCATGAAAATACGACTTTTACAACGCTTAATACATAGAATTATTGTGAGTTTTTAAACGCTTTTGTTAGTTTAATAGGTGTGTTTTGACACTGTGCAGGAAAATAACGAAGGCATGGACTGATGAAGGAATTAGAGGAGAAAAACGTCCAAATCGCAGTGAAGTGACAATACACGGACCATCTCACGGGCCGTGTAGCATCACACGGACCGTGTGAGGCCCAGCATGGAAGGAGTGGAAAATAAGGCCAAGTGAAGGACCACGGAAGATCTTCACGGGCCGTGTCGCACTACACGGTCCGTGTGACCAACCGTGGCACCACACTTGCGAAAAATGAAATGACAAACACAAAGTGCACGGACGGGTAAACGGACCGTCTACCTTCAAACGGACCGTGTCATGCACCGTGTAAGTGACGTGAAACCGAAGGGGCCTCGTCGAAAATCAGAGAATTCGTGCAAGTGAAGTCGCACGGACGGACAAACGGCCCGTTGAACACAACACGGGCCGTGTCATGACTCGTGAGGAAGCAGCAGGCAGAGGCAGACGGGCCGTTTGACGGGCCGTCTAGCCTCAGACGGTCCGTATAACGAACCGTGTCCATGCCGAAAGTTATTTTTCCAAATTTGTATCGGATTAGTTTTACCTAGTATAAATAGTATGTTATTTTATTTCATTAGAACATTTTGGTTGACGGTAGAAACGAGAGAGTAAGAGCGAAAACAATATTTTGACTTTGTATTACGTTTGATTCGTGATTGTGATCATCGTTAGAAGATTGTAACACGGATTCTTTGTTCTTTCAATTGTAAGTCAATCATTATGCTTTCATTCTATTGTTGTGGGCAAGTTATCACGAATATGTTAGGCTAAACCCACAACTAGGGTTGTGGGAACCATGACGATTCAATAAGATAACACGAACTGGGTGAATTCGTGGTAATGATTGTTGCATGTATTGTCAAATTCTTCGTTCTAACTTCTCCTTAATGAGTCGACGCATTACGGTAAGCCAGTAATCGCTACATGCCCGAGAGGGATGTAGTGATTGGGAAAAGAGTTTAACAACGGAAATTCGGGGCTATCAACCTAGTCTAAGTGCCTGAGACCGAAAGGTGAGGGTGCTCTAAGATCAAAAACAAAGTTTGGAATTGCATACACTCTGAGACCGAAAGGAGATGAGTGAAATATAACTAGGAAGGAACGAAAGGTGAACTATAGATTAGCTAATTTGTTGGATCTTGCATGCACCCTTAAGAACAAGCCAGTTTAGTTATCATATCAGATGTCATGGGGAACACAACCCTAGCTTCTCTCTATCTGTTTGAAAACCATATAAACTTCTCTTTTAGTTACATTACATAGGGATTTAAATTGAACAACGCAACCCCCCGTTTACTTTATGCATTTTTATCTTGGGAATAACATTTACATCTGAAAACCAGTACTAATAGATCCATTCTTACGTGTTCCCTGTGGGATCGATCTCAACTCTGGTTGAGTTCTTTGACTAACATCCGCTTTACTCTTCTATTTGGAGTGTAAATTTGGGCGTATCAAATTTTGGCGCCGTTGCCGGGGAACGCGGCAAAGAACTAATCTATTAGTTGCTACTTTCAGTTTGTAAATCTAGTCCCTAATTTTACTTTATTTCTTGTTTTTGTCTTTGTAGGGAATTAGCATTGCATGCTAAGCACCTGAAGTAAGGGTGAAGCACTTATTCCCTACGATCCCGAACTTACTAAATCGATTCGCAGAATGAACGCCCAGGACCGCGAAGCAGCAAGGCAGAGGGAGTTGGCAGTGAACCCTGCTGACAGAGGACAGGATGGGTTGGGTATGGATGATCTCGCTGGTAATGTGGTACCACTAGCGGCACCACTTCGCCAGGTGCCACTCGCACCACCACAACAACACCAACCCCCGTTGAGACCTTAAGGGCCTCAGTGCCCACCAACAGTACATGATGATGATGAGGGTGCTGGGACCACTAGGGCAATAGTGCTGCCACCTCTGCCTACTGTTGTCAAGTTCACTATCACTAGCACGATGCTGCAGATGTTGCAGTTAAAGGGATTGTTCACTGGAGCTTCCACCGAGGACGCAAATCAACACTTGATGAATTTCTTGGCGACCTGCCAATCGTCCAAAATTTCAGGAGTTAGTCAACAGGCAATGCGGTTGAGACTATTTCCACTGTCTCTTTCTAAGGAGGCAATAAGGTGGCTGAATGAGCTCCCCCACGACTCCATCCATACATGGGGAGAACTAAAGGAGGCCTTTCTAGAAAGATTCTTCCCTGCTTCACGGTAACTGAAGCTCAAAGATGAGATCGGGTTTCATAAACAAATGCTGAATGAAGCACTGTATCAGTCTTGGGAGAGATTTCGACAAAAGCTCAAACAGTGCCCAAACCATCATCTCACTGACGAACATCTTAGATCAGGTGGCAAAGAACAACATGGCATGGTACACCAGATAGGCAGACTGCTCTGAGATGGTTTTTGAGATGAGTGAGGAGCAACGCAAGAAGGAGGAAGAACGGGACCAGGATATGGCCCATATGCGGACACAAATAGATTTGCTGTCAAAGAGGTTCCTTGGTGGGGGCACTGAGAAGGTAAAAGTAATGGAAGCACTCCCCAGGTATGATGATCAAGGGAGCGACTATGATGAAGAAGCTCAGTTTTTGGGTAGTCAGGGGGGTTTCCGGGGTTTCAACTCTGGTAACCAAGGTTGGAACTACGGTCGTGACAATTACCAAGGGAACGGGCAGAACAGAGATGGCTATAGGAATCGAGACCGCCAAAATGAAGGTGGCGGCAACTCTAGGCTAGAGGATATGATGACAAAAGTTCTTAGCAAAGTGGAGGCCATGGAAGCAGGGGTACGAGGCGTAAAGGGCGAAATGTCCAATGTTAGGCAGCTGGTAGACTCGCACTCCACCTCGATCAAGCAGCTAGAGTAGCAGCTGGGGCAACTTTCAGCTTCATTCAATCAGACGAAAGCTGGGTCACTTCTAAGTGATACGGTGCAAAATCCGAAAAATGATGGCCACTGATGGCGATCACCACGAGAAGTGGTAAGGTACTTTCTAACCCTGTTGTTGCTAATGATGCAGGTCAGGATAAAACAGGTGACGGGGTACTTAGCCCCATGGAGGGTCGTGTGGACGATAGGGGTGATGAACCTGAGGCAGCACCAGCAGAGCCAGAGTCGGCCAAGCAGAAAATAGAGATGGACACTCCCAAAACCTCGGGTCTGCCAGCCATCCCAAAACCGAAACCGCCATTCCCCCAAAGGTTGACAAAGTAGGCGGAGGATGGCAAATTTCAAAACTTTTTGTCCATGTTGAAGGAGCTGTCTGTGAACATACCTTTGGTGGAAGCACTTGAACAGATGCCTCGCTACGCTAAGTTCATGAAAGACTTAGTCACTAAGAAAAGGACAACCACGATTGAGCCAGCTGATAAACTACACTGTAGCGCCATCGCTACAAGATCCTTGGTCGAAAAGAAGGGAGACCCAGGAGCATTCACCATCCCGTTCACTATTGGAGCATATGACTTTGCACGGGCCCTTTGTAACCTGGGTGCTAGCATTAACCTTATGCCGTTGGCAGTGTATCAGTAGTTGGGCTTGGGAGCCCCCACATCCATGACCATACGGCTACTGATGGCAGATAGATCAGTGAAGAGGCCCGTGGGGATCCTGTGGGATGTTTTAGTTCGGGTTGGCAGGTTCATCTTCCCTGCCGATTTCGTAATCCTTGATTGTAAAGTGGATTTCGAGGTACCAATCATCCTCGGAAGGCCATTTTTGGCAACTGGCAGGGTACTAGTAGACGTAGAGCGCGGAGAACTCACCTTCCGATTAAACACCGAATAGGTGAAATTCAGTGTGTGCGCTGCCATGAAGAGGCCTAAGGAGTTGGCTGTGATGTCCGTCATGGATGTTGATGACGACAGTTCCTCTGAGATCTCGCTGGAGGAAAAGATGACGGTAGACACACTGGCCGCAGTGCTTATGAACTTCCCAGGAGATGGTGTTGATGGGTACAAAGACACCATCTATGCATTACAGGGCATGGGTACCAGACCATTTGTCCCTCGGAAGCTGGACTTGGACTTGAAAAATAAACCAACACTACCGACAAAACCCTCTATCGAGGAGCCGCCTACTTTAGAGCTCAAGGAGTTGCCCTAACACCTCGGGTATGCATTTTTGGGTACAAATAACACTCTTCCTGTGATTGTGGCTACAGATCTTCAAGCAAACCAGGTTAAGGCGCTACTGGGGTCCTCCAAAAGTTCAAGCGAGCTATTGGTTGGATCATTGCAGACATAATTGGCATTCCTCCAGGCATCTGCACTCACAAAATCAAATTGGAGGATGACTGCATGCCCAACATCGAGCATTAGAGAAGGCTGAATCCACCCATGCAAGAGGTGGTGAAAAAGGATATCATCAAGTGGCTGGATGCTGGGGTAGTATATCCCATCTCGGACAGCAAATAGGTAAGCCCAATGCAGTATGTCCAAAAAAAAAGGTCCATGATAGTGGTGGCTGATGACAAGAATGAGCTTGTCCCGCTGAGACCTGTCACCAGATGGCGAGTGTGCATGGACTACAGGAAGTTGAACAAATGTACTCTAAAGGATCACTTCCCCATGCCGTTCATGGATCAGATGTTAGACAAGCTAGCAGGCCGAGGGTTGTATTGCTTCCTCGACGGCTATTCGGGCTACAATCAGATATCCATCGCCCCAGAGGATCAAGAGAAGACTACCTTCACTTGCCCCTATGGGATATTTGCCTTCAGGCGGATGCCATTTGGACTCTACAATGCCCTCCACTTTCCAGCTTTGCATGATGTCCATCTTTTCAGACATGGTCGAAGACACCCTCAAGGTATTTATGGATGATTTTTCGGTAGTAGGTGATTCCTTTGATGATTGTCTGCAGAATCTAAGCAAGGCACTGCAGCGCTGTGAAGAGGCCTAGTTGGTCTTAAATTGGGAGAAATGCCATTTCATGGTCAAGGAGGGCATAGTACTTGGCGATAAGGTGTCAGATAAAGGTATTGAGGTAGACAAGGCAAAAATTGAAGTCATTGAGAGGTTGCCACCTCCTATCTCAGTAAAGGGGGTCCGGAGTTTTCTTGGGCATGCAGGGTTCTACCGCAAGTTTATCAAGGACTTCTCCAAGATTGCACACCTATAGTGCGAACTGTTGGAGAAACATGTAAAATTTCAGTTTGATGATGCGTGCTCGCATGCCTTCGAGACCTTGAAGCAGAAGTTGATCTCTACGCCTGTAGTGGTTGCACCAGATTGGGGTGCCCCATTTGAGGTGATGTGTGACGCAAGCAGAGTTGCTGTGGGTGTTGTGCTGGGGCAGAAGCACAACAAGATCTTCTATCCAATTTACTACGCCAGCAAGACCTTAAATGAGGCTCAAAGGAATTACATTATAACTAAGCAGGAGTTGCTAGCTATAATGTATGCATTTGATAAGTTTCAAGCATATCTACTGGGCACTAAAGTGATTGTGCATACTGACCACGCAGCGCTCCGGTACCTCATGGCCAAGAAGGATGCTAAGCCTAGATTAATCAGATGGGTGCTTTTGCTACAAGAGTTCGACTTCGAGGTCCAGGACCGAAAAGGCACAGAGAACCAAGTGGCAGACCACCTGTCCAGGCCGAAAGATACAGCCCCGGAACAAGAGGAGGAGGCCGGCACTCCAGACACCGCTGAGCACAATACAGGGGGTGAGGATGACATCCTGATCCTCCGAGACAGCGACGACGAGGCTACTCACCAGGCGGTTGCTCGGACGTCTGACCCAGAAACTGCCAAGTGGCTTCTTGTCTTCTTGCGCAGACGGTGGACAGTCCTCGGGGCGAAGGAAATCTATGTGAATGGTATTACTAAAGGCTCCGGGGGGTATCAAGGGAGGCCGATCATTCCGAAAATGCGAGTCCTCATCGACAAACTGGATGCCATCCCAAAAATACGTAATACATTTGAGGCATACCAGTTCGGGTGGATGGCCAGCCCTCCTGGATACTATGGGCCAGATATGATTGCAGAATTCTACTCCAGTTACGCTGCCAGCCTGCTTGCTTCCATCGAAGGAAACGTGTCCAGACGAGTAAAGAAATGGCTCGCAGCTAGGTTGTCCCACCGGGACTATGTCACCATTCGGGAAAGTGAGGTGGATATTTCGGCGGACACAATCAACAGGTTCTTATTTGGCCCGGACTACCGTGCCCCACCAGATGGGTTATTCATTTCTAGGTATGCGAGCATCACTGATGAGGTCCGAATGTCTGACCCCTCTGAACGGGCAACTGAGTTAAAGTGGGTTGCGGAGCAGATTGCGCTCCAAGGAGCTGAGGCAACTTGGGTGACCAACCCCAAAATTCCCATTACTAAGGCCTCACTCACGTTTGTCGCCAAGTTCTAGTGGTCGATGGTGCGGGCCCGACTACGACCCACCGTTAATGACAACATGCTCCGACTCTCTCATGCTTCATTGGTGGAGTGCTTGGTCGCACGATATGGTATTAATGTGGGTCGTATCTTCGCCATGGAGATCAAGGACCGCGCCCTATCGGAAAGAGTAGGTATGTCATTCCCATGCCTGATTCGGGCACTTTGCAGGCAGGCTCGTGTCCCCACCACCCACTTCCTGGATCGGAAGATGGCTCCAACGGGCGTGGTGAACATTGCTATGATCAAGGATATAGATAACCCGTTGTACCACAGTAAAGCACGCTGGCTTGGGCTTCCTACACAGCTTCCTCGGGCTACTCCTCAGCAACCCTTGGCATTTGAGGAGCACACCACGACCCCACAGCCCGGCACGACTTCTGAGCAGCCCGAGGGTAGTGGTACAGCCCCCCAGATGCATCAGGGGTACACTTATATCCCCTATGATTTTTTAGCCCGAATGGTGATAGAACTGCGACAAACACCGGCGATTGTCGACCAAATGGTGGTCCGGGTGCCTCAGGTGGTGCAGGCTCATATTCAATAGGCTAAAGACCGCCTCCCCGCAGACTTATTGGGCTAAATAAGCAGCTTGCAGGAACAGGTCAACACCTTGGAGGGCTACTTCCATAGCATGTTTGGAAGTATGTCCGGCGATGAGATGGCGCATTTGGTGCAAACTATGCAAGACATGAAAGAGAAAATTGCAGAGTTAACAGCCCGGTATAACAACACGGTGCCAGCTCCGGCTCCACCGCCAGATTCGTTGCTATCACTGTTCACTGCCCCGGTGGAGCCGAGCCTAACCAAGGGTTGGGGCATGCCGCTCGTACCAGCTGCTGCCCAGGTACCTCGTCCAGAGGCTCCCGGTACTAAGGATAAAGGTAAGCGCCGCAGCCAGCGCGATAGCCCTCCGGAAGACCCGCAGCGTGAGGAAGCACGGAGACTGCGAAAGGCCTTGAGAGCCCAGCGTTGAGAAGCTGCATCCCAGGAGGAGCGGGAACGACTAGCTTATGAGGCTGCATGGGCAGGTGCTTCTGGGAGTGACGTCGGACATAATGCTAATGTTGCTGACACGGACCCACCAGCCGGATCGGGCCATGACGACCTACCTGACCCCTGGGGGTGGGGCATCCTACCTTGACGAGTTTTTCTTGCCATGTTTTTTTTCTCTGAAGGTGTAGTATCTAGTAGAACTGGCATATTTAGGTTTGTTTTGTTTGTGTAAAGATAAGTGTTTATAAGAGCCTATAGTAACCCCAATTTTAAAGAAAATTCAAAAAGCTTGTATATGCACGCATCCCATACTGACTAATTTTGTGATCCTTTTAAAAGCACGGTATACATTGTCTAGTTGGCATCTTGAAGAATGAAGCATGACTGTGTTGGTTAGTGCTGAATAGTGGAGGATATGTGCCATGTGTGTGGGAGTTTATTTGCTTAAATTCGATTGACGCACTTGTAAGCTAGAACTTGCCTGGTTGGTCCCCCTAAAATGATTGAATGATTGGATTAGGATAGGATCTTAGGCCATTTTTGTTGAGAAGTCACTTAGCCTGAAACGAATCAAGTATATGAAATTTCTCCCTTTGAACCAAAAGATTGAGCCTTAATAGACCTTTTCTTTCTAATCACCCAATTCACCTTCCCAATCTATCTGCAGATCTGTACTCAGGCCGTGGTCCCTTTAAGGACATCGTGAACCTCAACCTAGGCCAAAAGCCTAAGTTGAGGGTGGCTTATACTGGCCCTGGTCCTTGAAAAGACATTATGAACCTCAACTCAGGCCAAAATCCTAAGTTGAGGGTGGCTATTGTAAGAGAGGCAGAATAATAAGGATGGAAAGGAGTCAAGTAATGAGAAGAGAAGAAAAGCTGGATTGTGATCGTATAAAAAAAAGGGAGTTTGGGCATGTGAATGAATGAATGAAAAAGGAAATCACTCCCATCCGCAAAGAAAATTGGTAAAACAGGGGAAATAAAGAGTTTGGGGGCCGAAAGTAGAGGCTGAGTCAAAGCAGTGTCTTGGAACGGAAAGTTAGTCACTTTGATCCTACATGTAACTCACCAAGCCCGAGCCTATTTTACAAGCTGCACAAGCCCTAAAGTGATCCTAAAAAGGTCATTCAAGAGTCAAGGTGGTAAAAATAAAGGCAAGCATATGGTCTATACTTGTGTGTCGATTGAAATTATTTTTTTGAGTGTGAGTGTCTACATTCCAGTCTCTGTACTGCATTTATACTTGTGTGTGAGACTTCTTTGTAGTGAGGGGCACTATCTCCGCGCTATTTGGTTGCTATACTAACTGGTTCATCTTTATTCTCGGACTTATTTTGGGCCAACGGGATATGGTGTAGTGCTTAGTTTGATCTGATGAGGGTCTGTTGGGGTGTGAACACATTGCGAGTGTACTTTTTGAGCATTAGTTTGATGATTAAGGGGTCGCTATTTACTTCTTGTTAAGCACTTGTCTTTGTGTGTCGTTATGTGTTGTTTTTGGTCATCGCTTGAGGACAAGCAATGGCTCTAAGTTGAGGGTGTTGATGAGTCATGAAAATACGAATTTTACGACACTTAGTACATAGAATTATTGTGAGTTCTTAAGCGCTTTTGTTAGTTTAATAGGTGTGTTTTGACACTGTGCAGAAAAATAACGAAGGCATAGACTGACGAAGGAATTGCAGGAGAAAAACGTCCAAATCGCGGTGGAGTGACAGTACACGGACCATCTCATGGGCCGTGTAGCATCACACGGACCGTGTGATGGCACATGTGAGGCCCAGCGTGGAAGGAGTGAAAAATAAGGCCAAGTGAAGGACTACGGAATGTCTTCACGGGCCGTGTCGCACTACACGGTCCGTGTGACCAATCGTGGCACCACACTTGCGAAAAATGGAATGACAAACACAAAGTGCACGGACGGGTAAACGGACCGTCTACCTTCAGACGGACCGTGTCATGCGCCGTGCCATTTTTTCCTAACATTTCCTTTGTTGTTTCACTCAAACACTCAATTGAAGTAACTGGCTCTGATACCAAATTTGTTTAAAAGAAGAAGGGAAATTTAAAGGTGAAAGTGAACTAGAAAAACAAAGCAAAAGAGAAGCAAAATATTACTGCAACATTACATTTCTGATTACTAAATAAAAGTTAAGAGACTGCCTATAAATAAGCTTACAATCAAACTGAAAGTCCTAAAATCTAGGTTCACTAACCCACTAATCTACCAATTACTACTAATCTACAACTATGTATAAACACTTGCTAGAATAAAAGAACTAACAACAAACTCCCTGAAGACTTGGTCAACATCTTCTTGAATCATCTCTCAATAGTATTCAAATTAATAATAATGAAATTTGGTATTATTGAGCATGAACTGTTATTTGGTTACTATTTCCATATATGTATGGTTTACTATGTCATGGTTATTTGTCTATATCTCACTTACTAGAATAGTGGCATGATCGTATCAATACATCGTTATTATGTGTACTGATACTACACTTCCTATTTCTTTTGTTGAGTACCAAACATCTTCAGGTAGTTGTTGACAAACTTCATCTAGGAGATTTTTTATCATCTGAATTCAAGGGCAAGACAGTTCTTTCAAGATGGCATGGATTCTTCTATGACTCAATTATTTTCCTCGGACATAGACTTTAGATTCTATTATTATGATTTTTCTGGAGTTGCATCCCCTTATTTTGAACTATTGATAGAAGTTTCGATACAATAACTTTCAAATTCTATGAGGGATTAATTCTTACAAATTTGTTAGATGTTTTTGTTTGAATTTATGGGAACTCAACATTACCTTATTTTAAAAATGTTTCCACTTTTTTAAATAGTTATCTCTTACTAGTTGCTTGGTTGGATTGTAATAATGATTCTCCCATTGAAGGGTTAGAGGGGGTACCACTAATGGCCGATTTGGGGTTGTGGCACTACATAAAATATTGTTGTCCTTCATTGTTCTTTATTTTTTTACGTTTCCACTAACACATTTAACATTTTGCATATTAATCATTTATAAATACTAAAAAGGTAAAAAAAATAAATTAAAATAGATCTAAAATGAAAAAATCCATACAAATTAGAAAGTCTTTAAAAATTATTAACTAAATAATATTTTTATAATCAAAGCAAATTAACAAAAAAAGAATCGGACAACCAAAATAGAGAAGAGGAATATAACATTAATAAAGTGAGAAACTTAACTGGAATAATGGTTTCGACATTTGGATTAATCACATTTGTCGTTCTCTCTTCATTATCAGTATTAGTAGAAACAAGAGCATGCATATTTTCATGCAAGGGGGTCGATATTGAGCTTTCATCAGCGTCAAAAGTTCCATTAATGGTCACATTATCAGCATCAGAACTGTAGTTCTCCATCTAAAGTGCAACAAAAAATAATAAGTTATTTGATAGAATATTTGATTGAAAACCTCTTCACTAATAGAATAGAGATAAATTTGTGGAGAGTTGAAAAAAATCCATTGGTACAGAACTACATAAATCATTTTCTTAACTAAAAGATATACCATGATGTACAACATATGTATCAACATACACATGTAGAGACAGTTAAAGCTAAGGCATATATGTCAATGGAAAGGAAAACTACCTCACCAAAAACATCCCAATTAATATATAAAGAAGAGCATGTGTAGTGCTTTGGGAGTTTGGTATTAGAAAATTGATCCTATATTGTTATGATAAAAATAAAACTAGTTGATGCATAACTATTGAAAGAACCTAAACTTTTTAACTGAATAAGCATCCTCATTTAGCTTTTATTTACCACTTCTTCTATCACCAAATAATTCAACATTTTCTATTTGAATGGCCAAAAATTTAATTAGGTTTCTCAAAGGATTGTGTAATGCTTTCTAATTCAAAGTTCATGATGAGTGGTGTTTATGTGCTTTAAGGTACATAGGTTCTACTTAAGAAACTAACATAATAACAATCAATTCGATAATGTTATAACCAAATAATGTCAAGTTTTTCCTAAGGAAGAAGTCCATAATAAAACAATTCCAAGATTACAATTTCATTAATTTTTTTTTTTTACTTTGGCTACAGAATTATCATATTTCATGAAGATTTTAAATGCAACTCTAGAAGTACTTGTATTGGTAGTAACTTATAATTATTTCAGGTAAATTATTCATCACTACCATATGAAAAGAATTGTCATATGTAACAAGAATATAAAATATATTTGTAGCTACTTGTATCAGTATTGAATTATAACTATTTAATAGGAAAGAATGGGCAAAGTAAAATTTACTTTAAGTGTAGCAAATGTTTCCATAAATAGACCAGGCATAGAACATTATCAATTGTCTATAGAATAAAAAAGTTGTAATTTAGCCACAGAGAAAATTATATCGAAAATTATTAATTCAAAATTACTTAAATAAATATTAGGAATAGTAGGGAAGGGGAAGAATAAAAATAAATCATAACAGGAGGAGGTGGAGAGAGGGGCAGAGATAAGTATATGACTCTACATCCTCACATATATCAAGCATCTGCACAAAGATTTGAATACATAAAACCCTAGAAAATTCGAAGGTCATTGGAGGAAAACTTCTGCGGTATAGATTATAACAATTTTACGATTTAAAATACTTTAAATGGAACAAGGAAAAAACTTTTGCATAGCATTCTAAAGCATAAATAGGAATCAAACACGAGATGAAGCTTTTAGAACTTTTAGAGTTCGATAAGTGAATCTAGTTCATACCCATCCCTTCCACTCTATTTTTGTATAGTTAACATTGAAGATCTAATTATACAGAAGTATAAAGACATAATTTATGATAGTCTGTGGTCAGATCTGGTCAAGATTAAATCCTAAAGCCAACAAAGACAACATAAGAATGATATACTATCGAGAGATTTTTACACCAAGAATTTTTTTTACAAAAACTCCTATAAAAGCATATAGTAACACTAACCTCGAGAGGAAACAAGTATTGAATTGCTTTGATTAGAATAAAAGCAAATGGAAGAAGAAAAAAAGATGGTATGGACTATTTAATATATACAGAAGATAGAGATTATGATAATTAAGATTCATAAATTCAAGATAAGAACAACTTTAAAACAAGACAATTCAATAGTCAAAAGTCAAGAAAAGGATAGTAACAAATCAAAATTCAAAAATTAAGGGTAGTAACAAATTTAAAATAAGCTATATAAGAGAGAGTGTTCAGATGATAAGCACTCCTCACTTCCAACCCAAAAGTTATGAGTTCGAGTCACCAAATGAGCAAAAAAGTGGGAGCTCCTAGGGAGAGGTAAAAATAAAGTTATTTTAACAATCTAAGATTTAAGACTAGAGGATTAGTAATAAATCAAGATTCAGAAATTGAGGATAGTAACAAATTTAAAATCAGATATTATAACAATTCAAGATATTCACATAGAGACAGCGAAAAACATGGGTATGAGGCACTGGAGCCTTCTGGCATCTCAATCAAATGTTTAGTCTGGAACATTAAAACTTTCTTGAGCATCTTAATTGTACATGTATCACTACTATTGTAATACTTGAATATTATCATTGATGAGTTCATACTAAAGTGTTATTAACATTTTTATCTTTAGCATAATAGACTTATCTTTTTTTTATTAAATATTCATTACTGATACATTATCTAGTAATGAAAATTCATGATGATTTGTACATCTAATGTCATTTTGAGTGATCGTTCATATTTGTACCTATTTAAGAAATTTGTGTGAAAATAATCTCTTAAAAGTTAAATGAAAAAAATTGGACTATAATATATCTGTTTATCTAAAATATCCGAACAGAAAACTTGAATCTCAGATCAAGCACCTGTAAGATTTGCATTCAAATCAGGTTAACTACAATTTGAAAACTTAGGAACACAAATATTTATTTGTATTTTCTATATTTTATATACCTTTCAATAGTTAGAATTTTGTATTATATTTGAAATCAAATGCTAAATAATATTCCTATAAATTTTTGTAATGATCTAGAAGGTCATTTTTGGTATTTTTGGCCAAATTATCGTTTTGCTCTTCCCAAAAGTTGTCTTATGCCATTTTTGGTCAAGTCTGAAAGTCGGATTTTCGAAATCTTGTAAAAAGTTGGAGTTTTGCAAAAGAAAGAGTTTTCAAAGGTTTAAAGTTAGAAAATTTGAGGTTTTTTTGTCATTTTGAGTTTTGATTGTCAGATTTCAATTCTGTCGATTCCATCAGTTCTGGAATGCCAAATTTGATCTAAGAGAATTTGCAGAACTGAATTTGGAGTTAAGATGGAGATTTTAAGTTCAAAATTACATTTTTAGTTCATTTTGGATCATAAATTTGACTTTGGTCAATATTCAGATTTCGGGAGCTCGTATCGAAATTCCGTCAGTTCCAGTAGTTCTGGGTGGAGAAACTAACGCTAGAAACGCCTTCATTGTAATTTTTAGAGCTTCCATGAATATTTTGAGTTTTATAAGTTTGAAACTAGTTTTATTGATCTTTCTCGGGTTCGAGGCCATGGAGGTTCCAAATTCGGATTCGGACAGTTCCATTGTGTCCTGAACATCTTTTATAGTAGTGTTCGACGTTTGGATTTAGTTCATGGGGTTCCAAAAAAATTCACGAGGGTCCTATTCACATTTCATTTGCTGTGTTGTTATTGCTGCTTATCTGGTCTGGTGCATTTACCCCTTACCGTACGCGATCGTGCCGCCTTCTTCTTTGCATTCACGGAGGTCAGTGTGATTAGACCTCCGCATTCGCGAAAGGAGGGCCTGCGTTCGGGGAGCTGTGGCACCTTAGCCTTCGTGTTCAGTGATGCCCTGTCCGCGTTCACGGAGTGTTAAGTCATGGGCCTCCGCGTTCATGGAGCATTGCATGGGCCTGGACAATAGCTTGTTTTAAAAGATGTGATTTAAACCCTTTCCACCATTTTTGATATTCTAAGCTTCGTTCTAGAGGGGATTCAAGGTTTTTGTAAACGAATTGATTGAGTAACTATTTTTTTTCCTATTTCAGTTATTTTCATTGATTAATTTGTGTTTTTAACTTATAATTTTGGGGTATTAATGGTGAAATTTGGAGATTTTTTTGGATATTTATTTCTAACCTTTAATTGATGATTTCTCCCTCATCTTAACTTCATTTTCAGAATGAGTTTCACCGTTGAACTCCTTGTTACTTGGAAAACGTTTTCATATATTAACTTTCAGATTCTGACTCTTTTTTTGGCGTGAGATTTTTGACCATTTTGCCCTTTTTCTCTGTATTAATTGATTTTAGTTTATAGAATTTGTTATGTAATTGTGATGCTATATTTGAATTGATTTTGGTAATTCAGAGTATCATAGAAAGGGGAAGGCTTCGGCATTGGCTTGATTTGAGACTTTATATAAGACAAGTGAACTTTTAACTTTTTATTAAGTACGATTGAACCTTGTTTACTCCTATGTGTATAGAATTGAATACTTTGGGGTCGAATTCATCTTGTAGGCTTTGATCATGGGATGTTGAATTGGGTATAGTTCTTATGGTAACATCTTGACATGTGAGTTAATTGTGAATATCAAAATACATGGTAGTTGTGCACCCACTTGATGTGTATATTAATATTATTACGGATGGAATTATATTATGGATACTTGAGCACTTGAGAGTTATTGGGTTTTCGATTGTTGGTAAATACATGTGTGATTCATATAGACATCTTCCATACTTTATTGCCATGAATATGATTATTGTGCTATCTTTTATGTGTTTGCTTGATGATCTATTAAAACAAAAAGCCAAAGGGAAATGGTTCCGACTAATAAAAAAACAAGAAAGAAAGGAAATGAAAAGCTGAAGAAAAATGGTTCCGGCTGCATATGAAAGTAAATGCCGAAGGAAAATGCCGATGGATACATGGGTCATATGTGGCCCCCATGGTTTCCGATTTGAGGCATGATTATGATTAGTGAATGTGTATCGTAGGACAGGCATGCATCACAATTATTTGACATTGCACTGCTTTCACGCACCAGGAGGGTACCCTTGATATGGCCGGCACTTTGAGACTATAGCTAGCCCCAAGCAAACCACTCAGTTTCATCATATTCATCCCATCGCCATCTAATAGTAAAAGACATTAATGATTAAGAATACTTAATGAAAATCAATGAAAACACGATAATCAAAGGCCAAAGGTCAAACAATCTATCCATTAATTAAGTAAGACTAGTGTGAAAGAAAACTAGCCAAAAATAACATCCAATCACAACTGGACAGTCTAGTCTATGAAGCCTCTAAATCATTTGTCCATGACTACCTCAAAATAAAATGAAAAGTCTAAACTCAAAGCTAGAAGAGAAAATATGATATCCTCTGAAAGTAGGGGAGGACTCACCTATCAAGTTAATGAAATGGGTCCTCAATGAGGCGCCTGTTGATGACCACTAGTACCTATCTCGGCATTATGAAAAGATGCAGGCCCAAATAAACATTAGTGTGTGGAATGTATGAGTATGTAAAATGCCAGAATGAACCATGTTAAAGTAAAATACATCAACTCAAATAGCTCAACTCAAGAAGTATGAAACTCAATCAACAAGTCAAGAGTCTATAGTAAGAATACTGCTTAGACAATGACCACTCATATACCATCTAATTCAATCCACTCATAGTAAGGTCAAGGCATATATGGGAGTTTCTCTAATTGACAACCATCACCTATGAGTCGGTGATGATACAATGAAGCGATGTCATTACCACATCCATCTAATACCTTTCTAGGGTAAATGACATCTCATCAATGAATCCACAATCAATAATATTAAGTCCTCTTTTTGGGACAATAGGAAAACATCCGATTTTACGATTTAATCCTCTCATACACTGGCTACGTAGTTATTGAGTTCGAGTTGGACTTACTTTTATTCAATTCGGTGCTCAATACTCCTCACAAAACTCAATATACTCATAAGACATCAACCTTATGGTTAACTCATTCAACTAGTCTCAGTTGAATATTTGTCAACTAAATTCATCACATCAACTATCAATTCTTTGGTTCGGAACATTCTTTTAGGATTATCTCATGACTCATAAAGAATCTCTATCATGCAGCATTCCAACTCATAGTGTTCGAGAAATAAAAGTAGAGTTAAAGCATTTAGGGATTCTATAAACTCTTTAGGCTGAAATCATACCCATGCATACCATTTAAGTACAATATGTACAAATAACAAGAATTCATTCTAGGGTTTATGTAGAAAAGCAAAATCATCTACATCTAGTATTTAAGTTATAAAAGCTATAATTCATGCAAGATTATATAGAAATACTTTAGGATTTAAGAAAAACCTTCAAGAAACATTCATGGAAGACTCAATTCATTCACAACTCCATCAATTTGGATTATTAGGCACATGGAAGAACATAATTCATGTTCGAATTAGCCTTACATACCTGAAAATTTTTTAGTCTTGGGATGGCTTGGGAGAACTCACAAGATTATCTTCAAACTCTAGCCTTTTTCTCCCTTAAAACCTTGCTCTAGGTTGGAGAAGGTGTTTTAGCCTGAAAAGGTTGAATGGATATGTTTAGAGACTTGTTTAGGTATAAGAATGTCAAGTTAAGGCCTTGAAAGGATGGAAAAAGATAAAAATAACCCTTCTTAAAAGTGCTATCAAAGTCGTCCATGGGTCAATGTAAGGCTTGTAGAAACTTTCACGGCCCATAAGAACCAATCCGTAAAATTTTGCACAAATTTAAGGGTCTCTGGATCGATTCCATGAACCCAAACCATGGTCCCTAGAAGCACCTATGACCTGTAGTTGGGTCCGTCAAGTTAGGGGCTCAAAAATGGACTTTCTGAAGTCTTCTCCACGAGTTACCAGACGGCCCATCATTCAAACTATAGCCCATAACTCAGCTCGTAAGTTCATTTTGCTTTGGTAGTCTGTAGTAAATTTCCATAACTTTTAACTCCAAACTCCAAATGAGGTGAAATAAGTGGTGCTGGAAAGCTAATTCAATGAACTTTCATTTTGTAGTCATAGGCCACCTAATTCTTTGTGTGCTAAAAGTTATGTTCATTTAAAAGTTGACCCTTATATAATCTAACGCGAGAAACTCAATTAATATGAAAGTTTTGAACTCGTTTAAGTACAAGAGGTCCCATATGACCCTAATCCACTTCCCATATGTAAGAATGAGTGTTGGAATATAGGTGCATGTAAGAAAAGAGTTATAGGATGTCATAATCACATTATTTACTTTTCATGGCATTCACTCCACCTCATATTACTTTGGCTTGCTATTATTATATGAATTGCTTTTGAGACCAAATATCTATTGTATCATTTGACTTGTTTATGGTTGGATCCTTTAAAGATATGAGGCTATGTGATAACACTACAAGAAATGTGATATTCAGCTACGAAATTATTAAGTACGAATCAAAATTCGTCACTAATTATTCACTTTTTGTGACAAAAATAACATTTCGTGTTTAAATACATGAGAAAAATTCTTTTAGTGACAAAACATATAATTTCGTAGCTAAGTTTTGTCCATTAAAATTTCCCACCAAAAAATAATTTGGCGCCATTTATTAAGTACCATTAGTGACGAATTTTAAATTATCAATGACACATTATTCTGTCTGTAATAATGCATAAAATTTATGACAAACTATTATTTGTCTTAAATTAGGTATAATTTCAGGCACGAAGAAATTTCGTCACTAAAAATAAGTTACTGCAATAGCGACAAATTACAGTTCGTATTTAAATGTTGTAAGTTTTAGCCACAAAATTTTATATTTAATTGTGACCTTAATATTTTGTCACTAATGATGTTCCCAGTCAGTGACAAAAATTTTTTCGTCCCTAATTTAGTTAAATTTTGGATACAAAAATTTTTTGTCGCAAAACGTATATTGATATATTAGTGACAAATCATTTTTTGTCCTTAAATTAATTAACTTTTTGTATACGAAAATTTTTTGTCACAAAAAATAATTGATACATTAGTGACAACAAGTTTGAATTAAAATAGTTTGAATACTTAAACATCATTAAAATAGTTTGAATTAAAAAAAAAAACTTCTAATATAAAACTATCAATAGTCTCAACAAGTTTTCAAATATTCTATAATCACGTGTCCATTCAAACTATTATAGTTAATAAAAGTCATATGTATATTTCTAAGTTGTATTACAATAAATAAGATGAAAACGAAATGTTTTACAATAAATTAAAAAGTTATTAATTAGCGATGAATAGTAACACGCACAACTTATTATCACAACAGTTCGTAGAACTCCCACAATTAATTTGTTGCTTTTGTTTAGCAACTGCTAGAATTAACATGTAAATCTCACAATCAAATTAAAAAAGCACATTGACTATAAAAATATCAACATATTTTAACAATATAAATATATCATCATAAACCAATATCATTAATCTTACAAACTAAATTCAAACATAATAATTACTCTAACCATTCTATCTTTTTTAACCACGCAATCACATTGTGATAATATCTAATCCACAAGAAATTTTAATAATTTCAGAAAGATTACCTTCCACAAGTGACCTTTGTATCCATAGATGATATACATGAATTCATTACCTACATTATTTGTGTTACAATTCAATTTAGGACTAGGACTAAAAGTGGGATCCCAAAGGCAAGCTTTAATGAAAGTTTACAAAAAATTGGGCAGAGTTTCCTCTGTTTTTGGGCCTATCAAAAAATTTCCTGTTTCAAAAAACAATAACATATCCAACCAACATCGCCAAAACAAGTCATAATATTCATCAACAATCTATTAGACATATTATAATACTAAATTCATCTCCAAATACGAAAAGAAGTCTAAAACTATCACAAATCACTAATAACGAAAGAAAACTCATGACACTAGTGAAATGACTAACAAGGCGACTCTAGGTTTAAAAGAATAGGACGATAGTAAATAAGTGACTTCTTGTTCACCCAAAGAAATGTCTGCTCACTAGAAATTTGTCAAATCATGCACTCTAGCTATGAAAGCCTCATCGATGTCACCTGTGATCTCTGTAAAAAAAAATATAATATAGTGAAAAGGTAGTCATTTTGAGTTCTGAGCATCGGAATTCGATTCTGTCGAATCCATTATCTCTGGAATGCCGAATCTGGCCTAGGAGAACTTGCAGAACTTAATTTCGACTTGAAATGGAGAGTTTAGGTCCAAAGTTGCCTTTTTAGTCCTTTAAGTTGAAAATTTCAACTTTTCTAGCCGTTTTGAGTTCTGAGCGTCGGAATTCGATTCTGTCGAATCCATTAGCTCCGGAATGCCGAATCTTCCCTAGGAGAACTTGCAGAACTTTATTTCGACTTGAAATGGAGACTTTAGGTCCAAAGATGCCTTTTTAGTTCTTTAAGTTGAAAATTTTGACTTTTGTAGCCGTTTTGAGTTCTGAGCGTAGGAATTCGATTTTGTCGAATCCATTAGCTCCGGAATGCCGAATCTGGCCTAGGAGAACCTGCAGAACTTAATTTCGACTTGAAATGGAGAGTTTAGGTCCAAAGTTGCCTTTTTAGTTCTTTAAGTTGAAAATTTTGACTTTTGTAGCCATTTTGAGTTCTGAGCGTCGGAATTCGATTCTGTCGAATCCATTAGCTCCGGAATGCCGAATCTAACCTAGGAGAACTTGCAGAACTTAATTTCGACTTGAAATGGAGAGTTTAGGTCCAAAGTTGCCTTTTTAGTTCTTTAAGTTGAAAATTTTGACTTTTGTAGCCATTTTGAGTTCTGAG
Source organism: Solanum rostratum (assembly GCA_029948455.1). Classification (NCBI taxonomy): domain Eukaryota; kingdom Viridiplantae; phylum Streptophyta; class Magnoliopsida; order Solanales; family Solanaceae; genus Solanum; species Solanum rostratum. Next base: position 56,280,996 of record CM057055.1, read on the forward strand.
CGTCGGAATTCGATTCTGTCGAATCCATTAGCTCCGGAATGCCGAATCTGGCCTAGGAGAACTTGCAGAACTTAATTTCGACTTGAAATGGAGAGTTTAGGTCCAAAGTTGCCTTTTTAGTCCTTTAAGTTGAAAATTTCAACTTTTGTAGCCGTTTTGAGTTCTGAGCGTCGGAATTCGATTCTGTCGAATCCATTATCTCTGGAATGCCGAATCTGGCCTAGGAGAACTTGCAGAACTTAATTTCGACTTGAAATGGAGAGTTTAGGTCCAAAGTTGCCTTTTTAGTCCTTTAAGTTGAAACATTTGACATTTGTAGCCGTTTTGAGTTCTGAGTGTCGGAATTCGATTCTGTCGAATCCATTAGCTCCGGAATGCTGAATTTGGCCTAGGAGAACTTGCAGAACATAATTTCGACTTGAAATGGAGTGCTTAGGTCCAAAGTTGCCTTTTTAGTTCTTTAAAGTTGAAAATTTCAACTTTTCTATCCGTTTTGAGTTCTGAGCGTCGGAATTCGATTCTGTCGAATCCTTTAGCTCCGGAATGCCGAATCTGCCCTAGGAGAACTTGCAGAACTTAATTTCGACTTGAAATGGAGAGTTTAGGTCCAAAGTTGCCTTTTTAGTCCTTTAAGTTGAAACATTTGACTTTTGTAGCCGTTTTGAGTTCTGAGCGTCGGAATTCGATTCTGTCAAATCCATTAGATCCGGAACCGAATCTGCCCTAGGAGAACTTGCAGAACTTAATTTCGACTTGAAATGGAGAGTTTAGGTCCAAAGTTGCCTTTTTAGTCCTTTAAGTTGAAACATTTGACTTTTGTAGCCGTTTTGAGTTCTGAGCGTCGGAATTCGATTCTGTCAAATCCATTATCTCTGGAATGCCGAATCTGGCCTAGGAAAACTTGCAGAACTTAATTTCGACTTGAAATGGAGAGTTTAGGTCCAAAGTTGCCTTTTTAGTCCTTTAAGTTGAAAATTTCAACTTTTCTAGCCGTTTTGAGTTCTGAGCGTCGGAATTCGATTCTGTCGAATCCATTAGCTCCGGAATGCCGAATCTGCCCAAGGAGAACTTGCAGAACATAATTTCGACTTGAAATGGAGAGTTTAGGTCCAAAGTTGCCTTTTTAGTCCTTTAAGTTGAAACATTTGACTTTTGTAGCCGTTTTGAGTTCTGAGCGTCGGAATTCGATTCTGTCAAATCCATTAGCTCCGGAATGCTGAATCTGGCCTAGGAGAACTTGCAGAACATAATTTCGACTTGAAATGGAGAGTTTAGGTCCAAAGTTGCCTTTTTAGTTCTTTAAAGTTGAAAATTTCAACTTTTCTATCCGTTTTGAGTTTTGAGCGTCGGAATTCGATTCTGTCGAATCCTTTAGCTCCGGAATGCCGAATCAGGCCTAGCAGAACTTGCAGAACATAATTTCGAGTTGAAATGAAGAGTTTAGGTCCAAAGTTGCTTTTTTAGTTCTTTAAGTTGAAAAATTTGACTTTTGTAGCCATTTTGAGTTCTGAGCGTCGGAATTCGATTCTGTCGAATCCATTAGCTCCGGAATGCCGAATCTGGCCTAGGAGAACTTGCAGAACTTAATTTCGAGTTGAAATGGAGAGTTTAGGTCCAAAGTTGCTTTTTTACTTCTTCAAGTTGAAAATTTCAACTTTTCTAGCCGTTTTGAGTTCTGAGCGTTGGAATTCGATTCTGTCGAATCCATTAGCTCCGGAATGCCGAATCTGGCCTAGGGGAACTTGCAGAACATAATTTCGACTTGAAATGGAGAGTTTAGGTCCAAAGTTGCCTTTTTAGTTCTTTAAAGTTGAAAATTTCAACTTTTCTATCCGTTTTGAGTTCCGAGCGTCAAAATTCGATTCTGTCGAATCCATTAGCTCCGGAATGCTAAATCTGGCCTAGGAGAACTTGCAGAACATAATTTCGACTTGAAATGGAGAGTTTAGGTCCAAAGTTGCCTTTTTAGTTCTTTAAAGTTGAAAATTTCAACTTTTCTATCCGTTTTGAGTTCTGAGCGTCGGAATTCGGTTCTGTCGAATCCTTTAGCTCCGGAATGCCGAATCTGGCCTAGCAGAACTTGCAGAACATAATTTCGACTTGAAATGGAGAGTTTAGGTCCAAAGATGCCTTTTTAGTCCTTTAAGTTGAAAATTTCAACTTTTCTAGCCGTTTTGAGTTCTGAGCGTCGGAATTCGATTCTATCGAATCCATTAGCTCCGGAATGCCGAATCTGGCCTAGGAGAACTTGCAGAACTTAATTTCGACTTGAAATGGAGAGTTTAGGTCCAAAGTTGCCTTTTTAGTCCTTTAAGTTGAAACATTTTACTTTTGTAGCCGTTTTGAGTTCTGAGCGTCGGAATTCGATTCTGTCGAATCCATTAGCTCCGGAATGCTGAATCTGCCCTAGGAGAACTTGCAGAACTTAATTTTGACTTGAAATGGAGAGTTTAGGTCCAAAGTTGCCTTTTTAGTCCTTTAAGTTGAAACATTTGACTTTTGTAGCCGTTTTGAGTTCTGAGCGTCGGAATTCGATTCTGTCAAATCCAATAGCTCCGGAATGCTGAATCTGGCCTAGGAGAACTTGCAGAACATAATTTCGACTTGAAATGGAGAGTTTAGGTCCAAAGTTGCCTTTTTAGTTCTTTAAAGTTGAAAATTTCAACTTTTCTATCCGTTTTGAGTTCTGAGCGTCGGAATTCGATTCTGTCGAATCCTTTAGCTCCGGAATGCCGAATCTTTCCTAGCAGAACTTGCACAACATAATTTCGACTTGAAATGGAGAGTTTAGGTCCAAAGTTGCCTTTTTAGTCCTTTAAGTTGAAAATTTCAACTTTTCTAGCCGTTTTGAGTTCTGTGCGTCGGAATTCGATTCTGTCGAATTCATTAGCTCCGGAATGCCGAATCTGGCCTAGGAGAACTTGCAGAACTTAATTTCGACTTGAAATGGAGAGTTTAGGTCCAAAGTTGCCTTTTTAGTCCTTTAAGTTGAAACATTTGACTTTTGTAGCCGTTTTGAGTTCTGAGCGTCGGAATTCGATTCTGTCGAATCCATTTGCTCCGGAATGCCGAATCTGGCCTAGGAGAACCTGCAGAACTTAATTTCGACTTGAAATGGAGAGTTTAGGTCCAAAGTTGCCTTTTTAGTTCTTTAAGTTGAAAATTTTGACTTTTGTAGCCATTTTGAGTTCTGAGCGTCGGAATTCGATTCTGTCAAATCCATTAGCTCCGGAATGCCGAATCTGACCTAGGAGAACTTGCAGAACTTAATTTCGACTTGAAATGGAGAGTTTAGGTCCAAAGTTGCCTTTTTAGTTCTTTAAGTTGAAAATTTTGACTTTTGTAGCCATTTTGAGTTCTGAGCGTCGGAATTCGATTCTGTCGAATCCATTATCTCTGGAATGCCGAATCTGGCCTAGGAGAACTTGCAGAACTTAATTTCGACTTGAAATGGAGAGTTTAGGTCCAAAGTTGCCTTTTTAGTCCTTTAAGTTGAAAATTTCAACTTTTCTAGCCGTTTTGAGTTCTGAGCGTCGGAATTCGATTCTGTCGAATCCATTAGATCCGGAATGCCGAATCTGCCCTAGGAGAACTTGCAGAACTTTATTTCGACTTGAAATGGAGACTTTAGGTCCAAAGATGCCTTTTTAGTTCTTTAAGTTGAAAATTTTGACTTTTGTAGCCGTTTTGAGTTCTGAGCGTCGGAATTCGATTCTGTCGAATCCATTAGCTCCGGAATGCCGAATCTGACCTGGGAGAACTTGCAGAACTTAATTTCGACTTGAAATGGAGAGTTTAGGTCCAAAGTTGCCTTTTTAGTTCTTTAAAGTTGAAAATTTCAACTTTTCTAGCCGTTTTGAGTTCTGAGCGTCGGAATTCGATTCTGTCGAATCCATTATCTCTGGAATGCCGAATCTGGCCTAGGAGAACTTGCAGAACTTCATTTCGACTTGAAATGGAGAGTTTAGGTCCAAAGTTGCCTTTTTAGTCCTTTAAGTTGAAAATTTCAACTTTTCTAGCCGTTTTGAGTTCTGAGCGTCGGAATTCGATTCTGTCGAATCCATTAGCTCCGGAATGCCAAATCTGCCCTAGGAGAACTTGCAGAACTTTATTTCGACTTGAAATGGAGACTTTAGGTCCAAAGATGCCTTTTTAGTTCTATAAGTTGAAAATTTTGACTTTTGTAGCCGTTTTGAGTTCTGAGCGTTGGAATTCGATTCTGTCAAATCCATTAGCTCCGGAATGCCGAATCTGACCTGGGAGAACTTGCAGAACTTAATTTCGACTTGAAATGGAGAGTTTAGGTCCAAAGTTGCCTTTTTAGTTCTTTAAAGTTGAAAATTTCAACTTTTCTAGCCGTTTTGAATTCTGAGCGTCGGAATTCGATTCTGTCGAATCCATTAGCTCCGGAATGCCGAATCTGTTCTAGGAGAACTTGCAGAACATAATTTCGACTTGAAATGGAGAGTTTAGGTCCAAAGTTGCCTTTTTAGTTCTTTAAGTTGAAACATTTGACTTTCGTAGCCGTTTTGAGTTCTGAGCGTCGGAATTCGATTCTGTCAAATCCATTAGCTCCGGAATGCTGAATCTGGCCTAGGAGAACTTGCAGAACATAATTTCGACTTGAAATGGAGAGTTTAGGTCCAAAGTTGCCTTTTTAGTTCTTTAAAGTTGAAAATTTCAACTTTTCTATCCGTTTTGAGTTCTGAGCGTCGGAATTCGATTCTGTCGAATCCTTTAGCTCCGGAATGCCGAATCTTTCCTAGCAGAACTTGCACAACATAATTTCGACTTGAAATGGAGAGTTTAGGTCCAAAGTTGCCATTTTAGTCCTTTAAGTTGAAAATTTCAACTTTTCTAGCCGTTTTGAGTTCTGTGCGTCGGAATTCGATTCTGTCGAATCCATTAGCTCCGGAATGCCGAATCTGGCCTAGGAGAACTTGCAGAACTTAATTTCGACTTGAAATGGAGAGTTTAGGTCCAAAGTTGCCTTTTTAGTCCTTTAAGTTGAAACATTTGACTTTTGTAGCCGTTTTGAGTTCTGAGCGTCGGAATTCGATTCTGTCGAATCCATTAGCTCCGGAATGCCGAATCTGGCCTAGGAGAACCTGCAGAACTTAATTTCGACTTGAAATGGAGAGTTTAGGTCCAAAGTTGCCTTTTTAGTTCTTTAAGTTGAAAATTTTGACTTTTGTAGCCATTTTGAGTTCTGAGCGTCGGAATTCGATTCTGTCGAATCCATTAGCTCCGGAATGCCGAATCTGACCTAGGAGAACTTGCAGAACTTAATTTCGACTTGAAATGGAGAGTTTAGGTCCAAAGTTGCCTTTTTAGTTCTTTAAGTTGAAAATTTTGACTTTTGTAGCCATTTTGAGTTCTGAGCGTCGGAATTCGATTCTGTCGAATCCATTATCTCTGGAATGCCAAATCTGGCCTAGGAGAACTTGCAGAACTTAATTTCGACTTGAAATGGAGAGTTTAGGTCCAAAGTTGCCTTTTTAGTCCTTTAAGTTGAAAATTTCAACTTTTCTAGCCGTTTTGAGTTCTGAGCGTCGGAATTCGATTCTGTGGAATCCATTAGATCCGGAATGCCGAATCTGCCCTAGGAGAACTTGCAGAACTTTATTTCGACTTGAAATGGAGACTTTAGGTCCAAAGATGCCTTTTTAGTTCTTTAAGTTGAAAATTTTGACTTTTGTAGCCGTTTTGAGTTCTGAGCGTCGGAATTCGATTCTGTCGAATCCATTAGCTCCGGAATGCCGAATCTGACCTGGGAGAACTTGCAGAACTTAATTTCGACTTGAAATGGAGAGTTTAGGTCCAAAGTTGCCTTTTTAGTTCTTTAAAGTTGAAAATTTCAACTTTTCTAGCCGTTTTGAGTTCTGAGCGTCGGAATTCGATTCTGTCGAATCCATTATCTCTGGAATGCCGAATCTGGCCTAGGAGAACTTGCAGAACTTAATTTCGACTTGAAATGGAGAGTTTAGGTCCAAAGTTGCCTTTTTAGTCCTTTAAGTTGAAAATTTCAACTTTTCTAGCCGTTTTGAGTTCTGAGCGTCGGAATTCGATTCTGTCGAATCCATTAGCTCCGGAATGCCGAATCTGCCCTAGGAGAACTTGCAGAACTTTATTTCGACTTGAAATGGAGACTTTAGGTCCAAAGATGCCTTTTTAGTTCTTTAAGTTGAAAATTTTGACTTTTGTAGCCGTTTTGAGTTCTGAGCGTTGGAATTCGATTCTGTCGAATCCATTAGCTCCGGAATGCCGAATCTGACCTGGGAGAACTTGCAGAACTTAATTTCAACTTGAAATGGAGAGTTTAGGTCCAAAGTTGCCTTTTTAGTTCTTTAAAGTTGAAAATTTCAACTTTTCTAGCCGTTTTGAATTCTGAGCGTCGGAATTCGATTCTGTCGAATCCATTAGCTCCGGAATGCCGAATCTGTTCTAGGAGAACTTGCAGAACATAATTTCGACTTGAAATGGAGAGTTTAGGTCCAAAGTTGCCTTTTTAGTTCTTTAAGTTGAAACATTTGACTTTCGTAGCCGTTTTGAGTTCTGAGCGTCGGAATTCGATTCTGTCAAATCCATTAGCTCCGGAATGCTGAATCTGGCCTAGGAGAACTTGCAGAACATAATTTCGACTTGAAATGGAGAGTTTAGGTCCAAAGTTGCCTTTTTAGTTCTTTAAAGTTGAAAATTTCAACTTTTCTATCCGTTTTGAGTTCTGAGCGTCGGAATTCGATTCTGTCGAATCTTTTAGCTCCGGAATGCCGAATCTTTCCTAGCAGAACTTGCACAACATAATTTCGACTTGAAATGGAGAGTTTAGGTCCAAAGTTGCCTTTTTAGTCCTTTAAGTTGAAAATTTCAACTTTTCTAGCCGTTTTGAGTTCTGTGCGTCGGAATTCGATTCTGTCGAATCCATTAGCTCCGGAATGCCGAATCTGGCCTAGGAGAACTTGCAGAACTTAATTTCGACTTGAAATGGAGAGTTTAGGTCCAAAGTTGCCTTTTTAGTCCTTTAAGTTGAAACATTTGACTTTTGTAGCCGTTTTGAGTTCTGAGCGTCGGAATTCGATTCTGTCGAATCCATTAGCTCCGGAATGCCGAATCTGGCCTAGGAGAACCTGCAGAACTTAATTTCGACTTGAAATGGAGAGTTTAGGTCCAAAGTTGCCTTTTTAGTTCTTTAAGTTGAAAATTTTGACTTTTGTAGCCATTTTGAGTTCTGAGCGTCGGAATTCGATTCTGTCGAATCCATTAGCTCCGGAATGCCGAATCTGACCTAGGAGAACTTGCAGAACTTAATTTCGACTTGAAATGGAGAGTTTAGGTCCAAAGTTGCCTTTTTAGTTCTTTAAGTTGAAAATTTTGACTTTTGTAGCCATTTTGAGTTCTGAGCGTCGGAATTCGATTCTGTCGAATCCATTATCTCTGGAATGCCGAATCCGGCCTAGGAGAACTTGCAGAACTTAATTTCGACTTGAAATGGAGAGTTTAGGTCCAAAGTTGCCTTTTTAGTCCTTTAAGTTGAAAATTTCAACTTTTCTAGCCGTTTTGAGTTCTGAGCGTCGGAATTCGATTCTGTCGAATCCATTAGATCCGGAATGCCGAATCTGCCCTAGGAGAACTTGCAGAACTTTATTTCGACTTGAAATGGAGACTTTAGGTCCAAAGATGCCTTTTTAGTTCTTTAAGTTGAAAATTTTGACTTTTGTAGCCGTTTTGAGTTCTGAGCGTCGGAATTCGATTCTGTCGAATCCATTAGCTCCGGAATGCCGAATCTGACCTGGGAGAACTTGCAGAACTTAATTTCGACTTGAAATGGAGAGTTTAGGTCCAAAGTTGCCTTTTTAGTTTTTTAAAGTTGAAAATTTCAACTTTTCTAGCCGTTTTGAGTTCTGAGCGTCGGAATTCGATTCTGTCGAATCCATTATCTCTGGAATGCCGAATCTGGCCTAGGAGAACTTGCAGAACTTAATTTCGACTTGAAATGGAGAGTTTAGGTCCAAAGTTGCCTTTTTAGTCCTTTAAGTTGAAAATTTCAACTTTTCTAGCCGTTTTGAGTTCTGAGCGTCGGAATTCGATTCTGTCGAATCCATTAGCTCCGGAATGCCGAATCTGCCCTAGGAGAACTTGCAGAACTTTATTTCGACTTGAAATGGAGACTTTAGGTTCAAAGATGCCTTTTTAGTTCTTTAAGTTGAAAATTTTGACTTTTGTAGCCGTTTTGAGTTCTGAGCGTTGGAATTCGATTCTGTCGAATCCATTAGCTCCGGAATGCCGAATCTGACCTGGGAGAACTTGCAGAACTTAATTTCGACTTGAAATGGAGAGTTTAGGTCCAAAGTTGCCTTTTTAGTTCTTTAAAGTTGAAAATTTCAACTTTTCTAGCCGTTTTGAATTCTGAGCGTCGGAATTCGATTCTGTCGAATCCATTAGCTCCGGAATGCCGAATCTGTTCTAGGAGAACTTGCAGAACATAATTTCGACTTGAAATGGAGAGTTTAGGTCCAAAGTTGCCTTTTTAGTTCTTTAAGTTGAAACATTTGACTTTCGTAGCCGTTTTGAGTTCTGAGCGTCGGAATTCGATTCTGTCGAATCCATTATCTCCGGAATGCCGAATCTGGCCTAGGAGAACTTGCAGAACTTAATTTCGACTTGAAATGGAGAGTTTATGTCCAAAGTTGCTTTTTTAGTTCTTTAAAGTTGAAAATTTCAACTTTTCTAGCCGTTTTGAGTTCTAGCGTATATTTTCTCACTGCTTACTAATATTGATCAATCAATAAAAAGATGACATAGGACGAAAAATCACAAACTGTCTCAAGTTGGCTATCATAGATCATACAAAGAAAGCAATAAAGAGATAGTATGAATTGATGAGACAGTATGACTACACAAAATACCATCATCCGTAGTATCAAACATAAATTCATGGTTAACTTTGGTCTTATGACAGTCAATACTTTTTTGGAGAATCCTATGCTCATGATCGTATAGTCTAGATGGGCTTTTCTTTCCATTAAACTTCGTGAACATTATCTCATTTTTCAATAAAAAGCAAATTTTAAGAGTACTTTCAATTTTAATAATTTATTTCGTATAATATATAAGGATTTTTTTTATATAAATCATTAAAAGTCGTGCAAGCTAATATTATTATGAATTTGACACTTGAAAGGAAAGAAGAGAAAATTATTAAAAACATCTCTAAACTTGGCACGAATTATTATTTTATTCACGAACTATTGACAGTATTAAAAATACCCTAAGCAACTTATCTTGGTAAGTAGCTTTATTTTTTATTTTATTCTTACTCTCAACCTTTATATACCATGTGATTCCATGCAATTTTTTATACTATCTTATTTATTTGTTTATTTTATATTTATTTTTTTCTTTAGCATGATTTTATTAGCATTATAATTTAAAGTAAAGTTGAATTCATTGTTGGATAAAGTTATAAATATACATATTTTTTTAAAAATTATATTTATAAATGTTATATTGAAATTTGGCATAAAAAATCTTATGTTAGTTTTTTTATTTTGAATTTAAAATGTATGTTATATTTTTAGTTTCATTTGTTTTTTTGTTATTGACTTGATATTTCACATTACAAACCATTTATTTTTTTAGTTAGACTTGTTTAGTGTACGTGCGTTGCACGTATGTGTCACGTCAATATTACTAAATTGAATGCTATAAATTATTAAAAATCCTTAATATTGTCATAAGAGTATACAGTTTTTTAATAATTCATCCGAGATTCAGAATCCATATTGAAGTCCAATTAATTCAAATTCATATTTGACGGACCTCGTTTTTTTAAAAAAAAATTAAATAAATATTGGTGAATTTTTTAAATTGTTTTGTCTGTTATTTTTTTTTATCAGTGCATGTCTTCCACGTGTACAGTGCAGATGTAAAATTTTTACATTTAATATATATTAACTTATTTTATTTTGCTGGATGCCTTAAATTTTCTTAATTAGCCTGTTATTCATCTTCTCTTAATTAGCTTTTCAGCTTCTTCATCATCTCCCACTACAACATTTTAGTTCTAAGACTACACTAAATCTAAACAACACTTATAAAGTGTTGCCTAAAATGTTTTAGGGTACGCTTTTAAAACGTAGCCTTAGTTTTTAGCTTTTGGCCACAATAATATAGACAACACTTGTAAAGTATTTTCATTAATGATATAGGCTACACTTTATGAGCGTAGTAATATCATCATATAAAATTGGCAACACATATGTACCCATATGGCTACACTTTTAAAGTGTGTTATTTTTATAATTCTAAGAACAACACTTATAGCCTTTTAAAGTGTGTTATTTTTATAATTCTAAGAACAACACTTTATAAGTGTGACCTTATAATTTTTACTAAAATATTATATTCCCTCCAACTTATTTCTTTCCCTCCTTAGTGACCAAAAAACTCATACCGTCAAAAAACTCTTGAAAAACGATATTAGGAGGACGACCAGGACCTAAATGAATTCATCATTATATTCTTGACCAAAATAAAATCCTTAAAAAACCCTAAAAATCTATAGACACATTCTGCGCCTCAACAGAAAATGAAGTCTCTAATCAAGACTTTCTTCACTCAAACAACCTGTCAAATGGCTGTTCATCTCAACGTTGAATCCTCTCAAGGTTTCAACTCTCAACATCTAAGAAAATAAAAAACTTTGCCTCAAGAGGCTTTGCCCCAAATCTGAACAGGTATTTCTCTTCGATGATTTCTCTGTTTTAATTGTAAAGTAAATTGAAAAATGGTTTCAAAATGATTTTAGAATTTCAGGGTCGTTTGAGATACGAAAATTCCATTTTATAATTGATGTTTTTCAACTATATTTGAGATGCATTTTGTCCAAAACGTTGATGGGTGTTCAAGTCATCTGCTGATTTACAGGTCATATGGTGGAGATGTTAAGTGTGAATTTTTTTGTTGATGAAAAATTATGGAATTTAGGGATTCCGAGTTTTGCAAACCTGTTTTGCTCTAAGGAATTAAGATAATTCTAAAATTATTTCTATTGATTTTGATGACTACAAATTTTATATTTTCTTGAAATTTCAGTGAAATTTATCTCATAGATCTAGTAACTCTAAAAGTTTCAAAAGGGCTTTATAGTATCTTACTAAAAAGCTTGGCAGATGACTATTCGATCGGATAGTTTTAAAGAAACGCATTCAAAAAGTGTAGTCCAATCGAATAATGGGGTCCATAAGATGACAACAAAGAATTTGATAGATTTAAGGAACTGTGAACCAAAGAAACTGATGTTACAGACAAGTTTATCATTCAAGAATCTGGTTAAAGACTTAGATATATCAGAGTGGAATGAAAAAAAGTTAAGAGCAACAGTTTCATTACCCGAGTCCTCGATTATGTTTTCTCCACGACCTGTTAGCGAGCTTAATGTTGCTGCAGTTAATCTTTAGAAAGTGTACAAGACTTATAGCACTAGAAGAAATCTTGTAGATTGTGCTGTTGTGGTTGAAGAACTATGGTATCTGGATTTAAAACTTTTTTGTAAAAAATCAAATCTTGATTTAATGTCTATGTTGTATTGTCCGATTTATGTGATCTTAACGTCTTTGAATAATTGGATCTTGATTTAGTGTCTATGTTGTATTCTCTGATTTATATGGTCTTAACTTCCTTGAAAAATCGAATCATGATTTATTGTCTCTGTTGTATTGTCGAGCTTATGTGATCTTAACTCTACCGCAAAATCAAATCTTGATGTAGTATCTATGTTGTATTGTCTGGTTTATGTGGTCTTAACTTTTTAGAAAAATTGAATCTTCATTTAGTGTCTTTATTGTATATCCAGTCTGTGCTCCTAACTTTTTGGAAAAAGCTAATCCGGATTTAGTGTATTTGTTGTTTTGATAATAGTAAATTTGAAATTGTATTTGTTGTTTTGATAGTAGCAAATCTGAAATTGACTCGGTAGTTTGATCAATTTTATATAGTTAGATGATACAGATCACCTTCATTTGATCATATATAAAACTAATGATTTTAAGCTTGTTCATCAGGAAAAAAGTAACTATATAAGATCAATGAATTGTGTTTACATTACATTAATAAGTTATCTTAACATTACTGGTGGTATGATCTACGTTTTTGCTGATAATTTGAATAGAACGGAAAATGAGATATGAAGTCTACGTTATGTCAAAAGTTAATGTTGGTTAATGTTGTACAGAGATGAATAAAACACCACTTCCAGGGTCAGTCTTGAAGAAGCAGAAGACGAGTGAGGAATGAGCTCTTGTAAAGAAGTAAGAACATGAAGCTGCGAAGAACAAGAATACTGAGAATAGGAAATTGATTTACAACAGGGCAAAGCTGTATGCAAAGTAGTACGCCAAACAGGTAATGATGTTCAATTTTCTTTTCTTAGGAAAAGGAATTGATTCATTTGAAACGCAAGGCTAGATTGAAAGGTGGTTTCTATGTGGATCCCGGGACAAAGTTGTTGTTTATCATCAGGATACGTCGGTAAGAACTATTTTGGTGTTCTTCATTTCATAGTATGATGAATAGTGTAATACTTGGTACTCATAAAATTTGCTCTTTTAGGATTAACACTATGCCCCCACTGACCAAAAAGTTTTCGCAGCTACTAAGTTTGCTCCTCAAAGAAAACAAGTATAATTTGATGTTTACTGGTATGTTGGGGGATGTTTGGTTGAGATTTCGTACCTTTTTAGCTTTAAAAGGTGCTTAAAAAACAAAATCCAAACACCCACTTAGTTACTTTTGATGTCCTTATGTTATCCTTTTTGCTGGAAATCCAGTCTTGAGTTTGTGTTGGGTTATAGCTCTCCCACTTGATAGTTAATACCTGTGTAGATCCTGATGATTGAACTGGCTCGTAGGATTGTCCGACTTTTCCAGACCCCACTTATCGGATTACTCTGCATATGTTGTTTTTGTATTGTCCCATTTTCCCAAGCATCACTAGCGGAATTATATTATCTGATTTATTGAAGTGGTTGCATTTTATATGTATAAGTTGTATAGCATGCACATAGGAGTGGGGCTTAGAAATGACAAGTTTTGTTTAGTTTTGTTTAGTTTCATTTTACTAAATATATAAATATGTAGCATTTAGTATCTAACTTTGGATACTTTTTTGTATGATGCAGCGGAGTCTGAACTCCACCAGAATACCAACTTTAGGTACTTTCTTATTTTTATTTAGTCGACTTAAAGTCCATGTTTAACAAGTCATATTTTATACCTGTTACGTTTTACTTATATCATGATATAAATGTTAATACCTTACCTCATAATTTTTTTAGTGTGTAACATGTCCTATACTTTACACTTCAGCTACCTCCTAAGCTTACTGGATAGAGTGTGAAAATACTATAATACCTTATAGAGTGGAAGCATTGTCTATAGCTAAGTAGAAATAAATAGCAAATTTCTTCTTATTAAAAAGTTTTGTAGATTTTTAGATTGTGGGAGTAGGATATCAACATTGTAGAGTTGCAAATGTTATTCTTCTCAGTCTCTTACTCCGTGCTTTTGGTGTATTTTGGGGCAGATTCTCTATCTTTTTTCTTTTGGATAGGAGAACAATGTTTGTTTGGGGTGGATAAGTTAGAGAGCTTTTATTTCAATAGAAGTTATATCCAGGGAGGCGCTGTTTTTTCTACGGGGGAGGGGGGATTACTTGTGCTTCTTAATTAAGTGGTAGTTTTGTATGCTTGCCAAGTTCACAAGTATTACAAAGAAAATCTAACTGCTTCAGAAAAGAACATTGCAAATTATTATTTCTTAACTAGATTAGAAAGAACACCTATACTAGGGTGTTGTAGACGACGATGCCGGAGAGTAGGAGAAGCAGCAAAAGTAGCTAGGATGAGCAGCAACCCTAGGAGTTGATGGAGAGAAAGAACAATGGGGGCCCAAACTATTACACTTAGAACTCTCTTCGTCTTGAAGTCCTTAATTGAAAAATTAAAAGCATCAAAGCCATGTCGAACATTGATTATCAAAAGTGAATTTATGAACACTTAATAAATTACAAGAAAGAGTTGGAACAACAAAAATATTTTTTAGAGAGAAAGTGGAAGAATGGGTTGATAAAGTATTATTACCAATGGGGAGTTGATTATTATTACCTACCATAACACGATAAGTGCCATTATAAGGCTGAACAGAAGAAAGATGTGAAGGATTGTATGTCATGTGCAAGGAGGCTCCAGTGTCAACATACCAAGGAGTATTACCTGTTTGAGTATATGAATGTACAAAGGAGGAAGATTGAAGATCAGAATAGAGTGCTTTAGAAATAAGAAATGGACAATCTTTCACAGTATGAGTAGGTTGAAAACATTATTGTCATTGAAAAGGAGAAGGACTAATATGCGCAATACCTAGAATCAAAAGAGCATGTGGACATAGAGAAAAGTAGGGAGGAGTAGTGAAATAATTTCTATGATAGCCATTGTTGTTGTTATTGTTGTTGTTGGGAAAAGGAGTTAGAGAGCACCTGGGTCTTTGATACCATGAAACAATAACTATCTTGATGATTACTTGTGTTTAATAGATACTGCACATAAAGCAGTCTTCAATATATTACGTTCCTTCCCTATGGAAAAAAAAAAACACATCGTTTGTTTAACATTCTAAGCATAGTTAGAAATAAATCAATTTTAGGCCTGGAAAGTTTTATCCTTTTCCTTTGCACTTGTATTCTGCAACTGTTCAGTTGTATACTGTTCTTTTAGCTTGCATTTTAGCTGAATTTGGAAAGATAAGTTTGCAACTCATCAGTTTTTGAGTTTTTAGGAAGCGGTGTTGGATTTTTTTTGCCTAAAAAATTTGATTTTTTTCTTCTTTAAAACTGATTGTTACTGCTTATTCAATTTGGCATTTCAACATATAGAAAAAATATCGTGTTACAAATTTCAATTTAAATTAAATCTTATAAATTTCTTTCTTTTTTTTCACAGGTATAAAAGGTGAGAATTGAATCAAGGATGACTGCAAGCTCTTATGTTATCATATAATTGGTACTTTATGGAAGAAACTTCTACTTATCTTAGTTTAGGAGTATTGTTTCATCTATTTTAGTTAGAATTTTTGTTTGTTATTGGACATGCTTTACTTTAATGCAAGGACCTTGTAATGGATATTATCTTAGTGTAATTTTAGTTATTTTTAATTGTATGATCATAGATTTATTATTATTTAGCATGTTTTATTATTTAATTTTTGATTTATGAAACTCTAATTTAAAAAATAATATTAATATAAACTAATTAAATGTCATCAATTGTTTTGTCACTAAAAGTAACTTTTAGCAACAATTAAATTTAACTTTTCAAGACAAATATTTTTGTCACAAAATAAATAAGTTTGTCATAAGTTGATTACATTTAGTGACAAAACATATATTTGTCTCAATACCTCCTTCTTATTAAATACGAAATACTTTTTTATTTTGTGACAGTTGTAATTGTCACTAACCATGATAAGTTATAGTGACAATTACATTTTGTTGGTAAAACCAATACTTTTAGTGACGAATGATAGATTCAACTACTAAATTATTAACCTTTTTATAACAATAAATTTGTCCCTAATTTTTCCATTTAACGACGAATTTTTTTTTCGTATCTAAAAGGGAGCACTTAGTGACGAAATTACGTTGTTTAACTACGAAATGCATATAATTTTAGAGACGATTAGTGTTGTCACTAATTGAACTAAATAATTAGTGACAACATAATTTTGTCGGTGGTAACAATTTTTTTAGTGACAAAATCATACCATTAACTACAAAAACAAATACACTTTTTATGACAAATGGATTTGTCACAAATGTTCATGTATTTGGGGACGATTTTTCTTTTTGTAGTTAATGTAACCTTTTTAGTGACGAAGCACTAAGTCGTCTTTATATACTTTTAGCCACCCACATTTAGGGACGATGATGTGATGAAATTTTTTTCGTCACACAAGATTTTTAGTGACGAAATATCGTTTATAAGTGACAAAATTATTTGTCGCTGATAATTGAATTTGTTGTAGTGTAAGCTTATCTATATCCTTGTAATTTCTCTATGATGTATACATTGTACTGAGATATTTCTGAGTACAGGTTTGTAATTCAGCGGTATGTGGCTAGGTATCGAGGAGTACTTGTGTTTTTCATTGATTTACTTTATGTAAGATCCATTTGCTGAGTACCCTGTTCTTTGGTGGTCCCCCTTGCTACATTTTTGTAGGTTGCGAGCCTGGTCCCTAGACTTTTCTCATTTAAGGATTGAACTTCTAGATTATTCTTGAGGTAGTTGCTTATGTCTTCAGCAGACCTTCGAGGAATCTATTATCATGTTATGTTCTACTTGAGAACTAGACATTTGAGACTTGTATTTCTTTGATTATTCTGTATTTAGAGACTTGTACATGTGACACCAATTCTAGGAAGGTTGTACTTTGATTTCTTATGCCTATCTATCATATTTAGACTGTTTATCTTCCACTTTGATTATTATGTTGGGTTATTAAGTGTTGGACTTATTCGACTTGGTGGGTTAGGTGAGTGCCATCACGCTCAGTTTTCGGGTTGTGACAATTTTGTATTTAGATACATAAAAAATCTTGATAAATTTTATGAAAAAAATGAATACGACATGCTTGACTCAAATAAAAACAATTAAATCACATGTAAATAAATATAACATGAGATTTTATGCATTAAAAATATAATTTTTTTGACAATTTTATGAACAAAAGAATTTAATCTAATTTAGTAATTTTTGCGTAGAAATAATTATAAATGAATAAGATAAGAAATTTGAATACACACGTAGTAGTATTGAATATAAAATAAATTGTCAATATTTAGGATCACATATGAATACAACATGTTAGATACATACGAATAAAACTAGGTAAGAAAATTTTTGTAGCTTTTGACTACAAATGAAGCTTAATGAATACAGTGTTTACATATAATGGATATAATAAATTTGATAGATTTTATACTTAATTTTGAATTTCAAGCATAATGATGAGTCACATATACACTTCCGAGTCCAATTTAAAATATGAATACATTTGAAGAGTGATATATTCTATTATCATATTAGAAACAATGCAATTTATAATAAAAGTATTTTTAAGGAGTGATTTATTTTACTACCATATCAGAAAAGATCTCTTTTCTTTACTCAATTTAGTTAAGTTGTATTTGTATTTTTACTGAAAAATCATCAAAAAATACAATGAATACAACAGATAGTAAACCAAAAAATAGCTACAAATTGTAAATATTGAAACTACAGCCAAGGAGCAATACTTAGAACCTACAGTTTGTTTTTCCTAAAAATTCCTCTTCACAAGATAAATAGGTATTCAAATGTTGCAGAAAAAATTTTGCTAAACCTTATTATTATAAAAAATTTTCTCTTCACATGAGTACTAAGTTATATTTGGCTTTAAAGTTTGGCTAAACCTTATTATCATAAAAAATACCATCAAGTTTACTAAAGCAAAAAAACTAAATGACAAAATTTTTTCTGTATACTAAGATAATAAATTTTTTCTGTATACTAAGATAAGTGAAGCAGTATCATATAAATAAATGTTACAATTTTGTAGAAAAATTTGCATGCATATATGTACTAAATATATAAATACTAAGAAGGTCATAGCCTAGTAATAAAAATTTGTAAGTCTATCAAGAACAAAATGAAGCATTACCAGCAAAACATTGTGCAAAACATGCAGTAAATATCAATTAAAAACCAAATTTGTTCAATATCATCCACTCAGCTAAAATGAGTACTAAGTTATGTCTGGCTAAATCTTCAGCTTAGATTCAAAGTCTGACTAGATATTAATATCACAGAAATGCAAGAAAATATATCAAAACATATTAAAGAGGAAAAAATTATTTTACTCAAACTGAGAATGATTCCTTATTTATCAAATTTTCCTCAACTCTCTTGATCTCTGTCAAAAACCAGATGAAGAAAAAAACACCACCAGTCAGTTCACCCAGCAAAACTAAACTAATTAGTTGAAGCTGTCAAGACCCGGTCCCCGTCATGATGGCGCCTGCTAGATCCTACCTACAGGCGAGCCAATGACCCAACCTCAGGGTACCTGTTCTAGTTCTCTCTAGTCACAATCATAACCAAAATGATAACATCAATAATCGAAACCTACCCAGAAACTGGAAGTCAACTATACAGAGCTACAATAGACGCAAGGACATATCATATACATATATCAATAACCATAATTATATACAAAATCAAGAGTGCACCTACAAATACATAACTCTACTGTGCAAGGCCAATGTCGAAAAGCAAAAGATGACCATCACTAGGAATGAGACTGCGACGAAGCCAGAGCTGTCGATGCTCACCCAAAAGAAGTCTCCTGTGCACTCCCGAATCCCTAGCTCAGTAATCACGGCCAGCACATGGACCCGCACCATGGGAAGATGCAGAAATGTAAGGGGTGAGTACTAGAAAAAGACATCCAGTAGGCTGACTGTAACACCTCATAATTCTATCCTCATATATACCTATGCTTCAAACCTCATTCTTATATGTGGGAAGTGAATTAGGGTCATAAGAGACCTCTAGTACTTGGTCGAGTTTCAAACTTTCCTATAAATTAGCTTTTGAGTGTTGGATTATGCATGGTTCAACTTTAAATTATTATAACTCTTAGCACACAGAATTAGAGGTTCTATAACATACCAAATGAAATCTCTTTGAAATAGCTTTCCGATGCAACTGGTTTCACCTCATTTGAAGTTCAGAATCAAATGTTATGGCTCTTTTACCAGAGACTGTCAAGTGTAGAGTCATTCTACGAAACCCCCTTTACGGGTCGTAAAATGGATTACAATCCATCTGCTAAATCATGGAGGAAGGTCCAGAAACTTCAATTTTTGGCCCCAAGCTTTACAAACCCATCTACGAGTCGTAGAACCTTCTACGGGTCGTAAAACAGGCTTGTAAAATGTTCCAGGCAGTCCAAATTGGGCCAAAAGTTTACGGAAGGGTCCCTACGAGCCGTGAAATGTTTTACGGGGCGTAAAGTGGCCCATAGATGACTTTTGACAACTTTTTAAGAGAGGTTATTTTGGTCTTTTTCCACCCTTTCCAAGTCTAATATTGATGTTTGTACACCTATATAAGCACCTAAACATAACTATTCAATCTATTAACATTCAAAATATATCCCAACTTTGAACAAGGTTTCAAGAGGAGAAAAGTGAGGGTTAAAATGGAATTCAGCCACTCTTCAAAATTCTTCAAGAATCTAAGTTTTCCAGGTACGTAAGGCTACCCATAGCGTTGGATTGACTTCATCTACGCGCCCCACATGTTGTTTTCTGGTAATTAACTTCGAGTAGAGTTTTACCCTAATTCTTGAATTGAATTCTTGACTTTTTAGTGTCCTATTGAGTTGTTTATACATTAAAATATATTGGAGGTATTCATGAGTTGGATAGTTGATTGGAATGCATGTTCATGTCTTCATTCACATGAACCTTTATTAAGGTTTGTACTTGATTATGCATTATTTCAAATTGAGACTTGATGGTCATTTTGTATGTTGAATAAAGATGAGTTTTGAGCATATTTTACTAAGTCTACATGAGCATGAGTTTTAACCATAAATAATGATTTGAGAAAGAGCCTTGATGATATGTAAATATTTCTTTTTAGCATATTTTTAAAAGAATGCATCTGATATTTCGAGGAAGTATTTTGACGATGATGTAAAAGGTTTTCAAAATATATTTATTAATAAAAGATGATGATGTTGATGTTTGAGATGAAGTTGATGTTCAAATTTAAGTCCAATGAGACTTGATGAGATATTTTGAGTAAATTATTCACTTGATAAGTATAAGTACATATTTTTGGGAGTAGTATTGAGCACCGAGTTGGGTAAGAGGAGAACATCCCAGTACTACGTTGCCCGTGTAGGATAGTCTTGCAGTTAGCTCTGGCGACTCTTGTCCCAAAAAGATGGACAAGGCTTGAGGATCCAAAAGCAGAGGTGAGCGTCCTTACCTTGGAAAGTATTGGACGGTCGAGCAATGACACCGTGAACGTTGTGCATCACCATCATGGGTGGTAGGAGGCTTTCGGTTAGAGAAACTCCCTAGCTTTGCATAACTGATTTGACATGAGTTGCATACTAGAGTTTCTTTTACAAACATTGTTTTACTATATAAATGGAAAGATTTGGCCTGAGTTGCATATTATTGAGTTTATTTTCAAAACATGACTTTATTTCATAAACTTGTATGTTTTACTGAATTGAGTTGAATTACTTAATTTGAGTTGAATTTGATTATGTCCCTTCATTTCCATCTATTTTACATACCAATATATTTCATGTACTGACGTCCGTATGGACCTGCATCATTTTATGATGCAGACATAGGTGATAGAGAACTTCAACCCATGCATCGTTGAGGTCCAGTTCAGTGCATTTTCAGAGTTGGTGAGCCGTCCCTTGTTTTTTGGAGGAGCCCTTTTATTTCTTATTTTCAATTGAATAGTTTGTTTCCTTGATTTTGGGGTATCCATGGTCTGTCATGGTACCATCTAGATTGTTAAGTAGAGGCTTTATAGACATTGAGTAGAGTTGATTGGTTATTATTGATGCTCCAAATCCTTATTTATTGAAAACCTATTATTGAACGAGAACTAGTATTTATTAAATTGATTGCTTTTCTTGAGTACTTAATTTCATTATTGCGTATGATGTGACGATGAGGACAAATGATTCGCTTGGAGACTAGCAATAGTCTCTGAGGTCGGCGACGCCAAGAGTACCCGCCCGGGGCGTGACAAACTTGGTATCAGAGCTTAGAGTTCAAGTGTCCTAGGGAGTCTATGAAGCCATGTCTAGTAGAGTCTTGTTTATGGGTATGTTGTGTGCCATACTTTATAAGCAGGAGGCTATAGGACATTAGGAATTGTTACCCATCCTTGTATTTTGAATTCGTGCGTTAGAGTTAAAACTCTATAAAGATCTCTTCTAACTCGTGCGTTCCACGTTTGCAACCATGCCTTCCAAACGCATTGTGAGCCCAAAAAATGATGTTAACACCAAAGTTTCCTCGCCAGAGATGCCCTCGCAGTTTGGGATAAAGACCAATGATACGACCAGAGGAGCCTGGGCCTAGTACTCAGCCTACTGTACATACTCGATGGATAGAAGAGAACAACGAGGATGAGAGGGAGGTACCTTGGAGAAGAAAGTATAACTTAAAAGTACATAAGCAAGAAAATGGGAATAAGTTCCCCTTCCTGCAGAGACCTTCGAGTTATGCGCTGCCACCAATGAATGCACCCATATCTAATAAAATATATAATTTGAGGCCAAGGAGTAACTAACCTTTCAAGGTTCAGAACCCTTCATCCTGAGGAAGTGTGGCTCGAGATCCTACTGGAAAGAAACCATGTGGAAGATGGGGCAAGCTTCACTTTGGAATTTTTTGGAAGGGTACTAAGGAGTTCTATAAGTGTGCCCAAAAGAGTCAGTTCCAGAGGGATTGTCCAAGATGGGCTAATAAAGCCCAACCCTCTACACCAACACCACCGGTTAGAAAAAAAAATCAGAAAGGTGCTACTTCTGGTACGAGTGAAGCCATGGACCAGTTGTGTGTCGTGGTTGTTGCCCAAATTAGAAAAACACTCCAGGACATTGTGACAGGTATGATTCGAGCTCTTACTCTTGATTGTTATGTATTGATAGATCTTGGTGCTACCCCATTGATTGTGTCTCCTTACGTAGCTTGTAGTTTTAAGTGTCTCCTGAGCTTAGTATATCTACTCCTATTGGTGATACTATTCTAGTTTAGAGGGTGTATAGAGAGTGTCCTACGCTAATTTATCATAGAGTGCCATGACTGACTTAGTTGAGCTAAACAATAAGGCACCCCAATCTCTCCTACCGGAAACATGCTTTCAATGTCATCGATGACTGGTAAATTTATGTCTCTAAGAAGTGTAATGCTAGCACTTAAGAGTGTGATTTGGGGTCTTGTAAACCATAAGTAGAATTGTCATCATAGAGTTAGAAAGATGATGAGACCAGATAGTAAAAGTGTGGTTGATTGAGGTTTGTAACTAGAGTTATATGTCTATTAGGTAAGTAATGTGGTGGTGAGTCAATTCCCATAAGTTTCGATGAAAGAATAGTAAGTACTAGTTGATTTTTCTCCTAGGGAGGTATAGAGAAAGAGTTGTTGTTAGGATGAGTTAGAGTGGCTCAAACTAGGAAGAGGTTTATTTAGTGTGTTAAGAACATGCATGTTGATAGCTTAGGAGGACTAAAAGTTAATGTTCGGATGCACCATAGGTGATACTATGGGTCGTAGGGAAGCTTCGTGGATTAAAACCATGAAAGTGAAAAGTTGAGGGACTTCTAGAAGTTGACTTACGAGGTATTTAACACCATGACTTGTCAAGAGGTCCGTAGAAAAGAGCCCTGAGGGACCCAAAATTTTTCTTAAGTCTGGAACATTTCTATGAGAGGACTTATAGTCTGTATGAGAAACTACGAGTCGTCCTGAGTGTTCATAGATTAGAAACAGTAATTCCAGTAGCTTGAATTTTGTAACACATGTTTCTACGAGCCAATTCACGGTTCGTAGGTTGAACCACGATGATATGGGTTTTAAAGACTTTATAATCTTCAAAATGATGAACTATGCATTATACCTTGTGTTCTGATGCTTCATGTCCTAAGTCAAGCTTCCAAGCCTTGTTCATTTGGGGTGACTGTTCCAAAGGGGGAAATGATGTAAGGACCCAAATTTTTGAACGACTTTTTTGGACCTCATAGTATCACCTCGAGAGAAAATTAGACCAAGTGTCACTCCAATGGGAGGCCCAGTGAAAGGTGGCCTCCAGTGAAGGGTTACTTGGCCATAATTTTGATTACAGGGACTCGACAGGGAGTTTCAGGCTAAGTATGGGCACACAGCCACCCACACGGTTCGTGTGGTGTGTCACGAGCAGTGTGGCCCACCGTATAGCTCGCGGCGTGAAATTTTTCTAAGTATGAAATCACCATCTCATAACTTTTTCGTGCAAGATGTTTCTAAGTGTCATTTCACGGTCCTTGACACGACCCATGTAGTGTCACAGGGGTCGTGTAGCCATCTGTATGACACCCTTTTGCTTCGAAAAATTCTAAGTGTTGAACATTGCAAAAATATGTCGAAGTTTCACCTCACGGGCACTGTTCACGGTTGGTGAAGTGCCTCACCTACCGTGTCAGTGCTAGTGAAGCCATGATAGTCCAATTTTCATCTGTTTCATTAATGACTTTTACGTAAATATGATTTATTTTAATTGTGTTTTATGACCTTTTTACCTATCCTAGACCCCTAAATCAGATGATATCCTTTCATTTAATTCATTCTCATTGGAAAAACTCTCTAATATCATTTCTAAAAGCCCTCCCTAATTCTTTTCTCAAGACTCAAGCTAGGTTCAATTGGGGATTCATCTTCAAGTTAAATTCTTCGCAATTTCAACTTCTCAATCAAGGTATATGGGATTGATTCTTGGTCCCTTTCAACCAAGAAGACCCAAATTCTTTTCAATTGATTTTCATGAATTTTAGCTTACTTTAAATGTGAGTTTTCATTATTTGATTTTAGTAAATTCAATTGATGTATGGGTTGTACTTTATTCATGATTTTAAGTTATTTTAAGCCCTATGATGATGATTTACATTGAGGTTATGAAGTTATGAAGATGTATGTCCCTTTTAAAGCTTGATTTATGTATGGGTGATTTATATTATGATTTAAATGTGGGTTTAATTGTGGATTTACTTCAATTTCATGTTATATTGTTGATTTTAGATTGAATCTATATTACTCATGCTATTCTCAAATCATTCATTACATTTGCAGTCATAAACATTGGTTTTATGAAAAATATGAAGTGGATTAAGCCCAATTATATTTTATAAGAATGTGACCACATACATGTCATATGATTATGGCTCTTTGAGCATTTTCGGTGCTTGCACCATACCGTATTTGTAATCGAGCTAGTCCTATGCATGAATATTATAACTACATGCTATGATTTGGCATTTGAACCTAAATGTGCATTGATCAGATTTGAAATGACTATTGCCTTTTTGAAAGTATATATATATATATATACACTACATATATTCTCGTGGGATGTTGGCTTAGCACCGATGGATTGGGGGCATCAGGGCTATCCCCAAGGGTCCTCTCCCTTTCCTTAAACTATGTGCCTAGCATATGTTATGAGAATCCTATCTGAAATGAGTGATGCTCCCGTAAGGAAGGTTGCTTCATACGAAATGGATGATGTTTCCGTAATGTTAAGTATTATGTTATGATATGAAAATACTTTCCAAAATGGGTGATGTTTCTATAAGGGGGTTCCTTCATACGAAATGGGTGATGTTCCCGTAAGGTGAACTATGATTTACCTTTTGCAAGTAGACCACCTCTGTACCGGTGAGGGGATTTCATCGGGAATCTAAGTACTAGCTCACTTGGTCTTACTCTTGTCGGTTGAAGTCACATCCCTTCTATATATGAATATCATTTCACTCATGCATCACGAATTTTATGGCATATTGTATACTTCTTCCTTGGATATATGATTCATCCTATATTATGTGCCCTTGTCATCTAACATTGAAATGCAGATTTAATAAGCATATGCATTGCATGCCCACATACTTAGTACATTCAAATGTACTAACGCATACTCTATGCCTATATGAGTTTACCATGTAGGGGTCGAGCGCTACGACTATCCACCATTTGACGAGTAGCTCAAATCCGAAGGTTGAATTTGTGGTGAATCCTATCTTTCAAAGACAAGCCACCTTCTTCCTACCTATGTCATTCTATGTTTACTTTTTTTGGAGGCTGAGCCCGGAACATGTCTTGGCCCCGTTCCATCTTATGAATAGAGGCATTATTGGACATCTTGTAGACTCTGGTAGATTTTATATGTTATGTGTTTTATTTGGAGCTCATGATTATGGTTATCTATTAGATATGGCTATTATGGATTGATTATCGGTATTAGGATATGTATGCATGTTTGATGTGGAAATGTGGAAGGTCGTAAGCCCCGTATTACCCCTATAGCGTGAGTCATACTTACTCGTCCCTTAGTTCTTATATGCTATGTGATATGTGAATCCATGTAAATCTCTTTCCATTTGATGTCCCCATAGCGTGAGTCCTACTTTCCCACCCCTTAGAATTATGTGTTTATCATTTGAATGCGCTTCCAAACCAATGATGTGGATTTGGATAATTCGAGGCTTGTTTGGGGGCTTTTAGGTTCCCATTCGCCGTGTCACTTCTAGGCCCTAGACCCGGGTCGTGACACTTATTTATTGAAAATCTATTATTGAAGGAGATCTAGTATTTATTAAATTGATTGCTTTTCTTGAGTACTTCTTTTCGCTGTTGAGTATGATGTGACAGTGAGGCCAAGTGGTTCGCTTAGGGACTAGAATTAGTCTCTGAGTGCCAGCCATGCCAAGGGTACCCTTCTAGGGCGTGACATTAACCAAGTGAAACAACATGTCTAGAAACCCTCAAACCATAACTGAGCCAACCAAGGACATAAATAACGATAACCTGAACCAACCCAAGTGACGAACATCGTCACCAACTGATGAAGACTGTGTAGGCTCATATCAGTACTGCCCCCAACTGAGGCTTAGTATTGTATGCGAGTGAAAGAGCCTAATATCATGCTTGTATGCCAACGGGGACCCCATTAGCCTAGAAGGTACACCCGCGCACAATCTGATCAACCGAGCATAATTAAACCCAACTTCCTATATCACATGATCACAAGTCGGATGTACGTGGGTGTAAGGCCCTAGTGTCTAAGCCTGAATGCCTCATAAGCCTAGGAGGTGCAACCACGCACAATCAGGGTGTGAATATGTGTGTGGATCCGCAGGTAAACAATCATGGGGCCTCTCCCCAACAATCACATGTCAACCAAATCCTCGACCTTGTGCCGACACGTGGCCCCTGATCCAAAATATACATGCGTAATGGTGGGACATATCTCCCGCGAGAGAAAGAATCCTCCTCGCATAAACAAATGTGTCTCATCTCAGAATGTCAATCACGTGGCCTCGCCCTCAAATGGAATCAGCGGGGTCCTTGGCCTAAAATGTAATCAACAGGGTCCACGACCTATAATCAACTGGGTCTCAGACCTGAAACAATCGGTGTGTCATGTCTCTCTCTGAACAAATAGCAATGTCTTAAACCCAGAGTGGAACCAAATCTTAGTCGGTGCATGGTCCTTAGAATCTTCATCTGCCACCTGGCATCACCGTTATGGCCACCGGGACACGAACCATGGGGAGCATCCACCAGGACTCAGACTCATCAAACATGACCACCAATGCTCAAACGAAAATAAGGAGCATTATCTGGGACTCGAGATATCAATTAGTTACTTACTGAACCAGTATATCTAGATCTAGATTCTAAAGTCATATCATGCTCAAAGTGAACGTAGGCGACAACCTCTAAACCTAGGTATCGCACAATCTCAATCCAATCCATACAACAGTACTACTGCTTCTCTTAGATAGAACATATATCCTAGATCAAATAGAGAGAACCAGTGCCCAACAACCATCAACAGTACATTGAAGCGTATATGTATCACAAATCATCGTAGAGTCATGCCCAAAAAGGGAAAGTATACCTTAACCTCGTCAATCATAAGTACCCATAGTGAATATAGACAATCACGGTGCATCGCAAGTTCCCCAAACAACCCAATCTAGCAAAGCCATCTTTATACCAAAATTAGGCCGCAGTACGACATATAATCAATAGATAGTCTCCTGGTCAACAAATCTTAATAGCAACAGGCTCTACACCCTCAAACAAGTACAAGTCAAGTCAGAACACATGCCTGTCCTTGGGCACTAACCCATATTTGACCCTTCTTAGACCCATATTCGGTTATTTATGTTATCATTTTGGTTATGATTGTGACTAGAGAGAACTCGGACAGGTACCCTGGAATTGGGTAATTGGCTTGCCTGTATGTGGGATCTAGTAAGCGCCATAATGATCGAGACTGGATCGTGACATGTATCACGTTGATATCACACTTGTACACTAATTAGTAGACTAATAGTTTGGGTATAGATTCCATGAGAGGACTACTAATTGATTATTGCATTGTGATTGAGTACGTTTACTTATCTAATGATTTGATAATTCGAATTTGCATATGTGTGATATGATCGTGTATTGTTTCTCCACTATAATGTAGTTTCCTATTCATATTTTCTTTACAAAAAATGATTGTGTAATCCTACTAGTACACTATATTTCGGTACTGATACTGCACTTGCTCTTTTTTTATTGAGTACAAAGCATATTTAGGCGACCATTGAGAAATTTCGGTTAGGAGATAGCTGATTGTCAAATTCAAGACTTAACAAGTTCTTTCAGACTGTTATAGATTCATCTTAGTCTTGGTCCTTTCTTTTCGGACCTAGACCTCTAAGACGCTTATTTACTTTATTTACTTTATTCTTTTGAGCTGCATTCCTTATCTTAGAACTTTAGCTAGATGTTTTAGCATTATGACTTTTAGGTTTTAGGGAGTAATTCTTCTACATTTGTTTGCATTGTTGTTGATGAATTTCTCGAGTTTATGGAAACTCAGTCTCTCAACTTTATTTAATTGCTCCCACTTATTAAGTTTATGTTTTGGGTTAATAGTTGTCATGTTTGGATTAGTAGTTGGTTTTCCTACTGGAAGGTTAGTATGAGTGTCACTCACGGTGGGTCAGGGTTGTGACAGTTATTATAACAATTCAAGATTCAAGACTAGCGGATAAGTAACAAATCAAGATTCAAGAATTGAGGATAATAACGAATTTAAAATCAAAGTTTATAATATTTCAAGATTCAATAATTGAGGATATGAACAATCTTAACTAGCAACACTCGCATTAAGACAACAAAAAACATGGGTATGAGGCATCAATTAAGAACAAATCTGTCGGATATCAGCCATTCAAAACATGCAACATGAGAACTAAATTATGTTTAGCTTCAAAAAAGCAAGAAAAACGCATTAAGCTATATAATTAACCAAAAAAACTAAATGACCATTGTTTCTCTTAAACTGAGAACGATTCCTAATTTTCAAGTTTCAGTCGACTTTCTTGAGCTTCGTAAAAATAACTTCATGCATAAACAAGCCACCAAAATCAGTTCACTAAGCCCGAAGGTGACGAAAGAATGCTCGGATACTCAATGAAAAATGGCAAAGAACCTTCACTTTCCTCTTGCAGATGTGACAATTGTTGTTGATCATGTTCCACTTTCTGAGGCAATCAATATGGTAAAGATGGCCACAATCGATTCTTGCAAGTCCTTCCCCGTCAGAATACTCCTCCTTAGACACACATGATAAAAGAAATGGTCTGTCAATCAAACTTAAGAGAGGGAGGGGGGGATGCTAAACAAATAGAAATTAGTAACGATCTTCATCGCTAATCTGTTGCTAAATTGTTCATTGCTAATAAAATTTTGAAATAATCCATCACTAAATAGGATCAACAATGAATTTATTGCGTAGCTATGAAATTTGACTGTCGCTAACTTTTATTTTTAAAGTAATGAGTTGAGGGTGACACTTTTGAAATTAGGCGCCTCTTACCAAACATATGCTACAATGCTCCTTCGTCTCAGGATATGTTGAATTTGTCTCCTCGTAATTATGCAGATTAATTAACAAAGGAGATGTCTCTCTAAATCCACCACGAAGACGCTCTTGGAGATCAAAGAATAATGCCTAAAAGATAACACGTCATGTCATATCATCCATTCAAGAAAAATTCAAGTATATTGAATCAGACACTAGCTTATCTATCACTGAAGCATTACCCGTTCAAAAATATGTCGATCAGTATGATCCTGCCTATCAACTTCAGCAGCTCCCACTCCACCTTGATTTTCCTAAAATATTGAACCAACTCAGACTCATTGAACATCATACCAATGAAAAACAACATGAAAAATATTTACAGACTGAGATTCTAGCCTTAGCTATGGGTTATACCAAGTGAGAAGGGAATCTATGAAAATATTTCTTTCTTCTTTCTTTGTTCGATTTCTTAACGAGCAATAACCTCTATATTGTGTTAAATAACCATTCACAACAGAGAGCGGAACTTCTCTTAAACAAAGCATATAATGTGGAGATGGTAATCCAACATTAATTCCATATACATTAGGTGGAATGATATTTTTAATTAAATAAGTGCGGATACACTTTCAGATAAATGGTCACACATTTAAACATAATATCATAGAAAATAAATGTCTGATGTTTGAGTATTATTGCAACCCATTATCCCAAAAATATTTCACAGGCGAGTAAACAAAGTTTTTGTTGTGCAGGTGAGAATTTTCATTGAAAGACATAATTAAATAAATAAATGTGCATTCTCTCTAAAGGCTTTTAACTTTTATATCATACTTGACCAAGGTTTTGAAATACTAAAAGTGATTGACTAAGCTTTTTGGAGAAAATAAGTATTTTTGGAGAGTGAAAAAAAGTTGTTTTTCATAAGTTCAAAACATAGTTTTTCTCCAAAGTACTTTTTAAATATATATATATATATATATATATATATATATATATATATATATATATATATATATATATATATATATATATATATATTTAGAAGCAATGTTTTAAATTTATTGGCCAAACACAAATTGTTTTTTACCCAAACACAAATTGTTTTTTAAAAATAAGTTAATAACACTTTTCAAAATAAGTTAATTTTAAAAGTGTGATCAAACATGATGTTAGATGAGATTGTAACACATTTCACATTTCATCGGCAACTATGGAGCTAACTGCTAAAGATGATACATTTTGCATTTTATATGCAAAAACATGTGCCCATGAAATTGAACCTCAATAAAAAAGTTGAAC
Organism: Solanum rostratum; assembly: GCA_029948455.1. Lineage (NCBI taxonomy): Eukaryota > Viridiplantae > Streptophyta > Magnoliopsida > Solanales > Solanaceae > Solanum > Solanum rostratum. The sequence goes on from CM057055.1 coordinate 56,311,055, forward strand.
CTCAATTGAGAAGTTACATCATTCCAATTCATATTCATATAAACATAATCTACCTAAAGCATTGACTTTGGCATTCCAGTAATGATTTATTCGGTCTCAAATAAGTGATGATCTTTCTTTCTTTTTGGCGTAATGTTAATTTTAGGTTATTGAAAATGTAATCACTGCTCAGATAAAAGGGAAGCGCACACATCGCGGTGAAAAATATGACAATTTGAAAGGGTTGTTTTGGTCTTTACAAGGTCAAACCCAATGGAAGACAAATCCATGTGCCAGATTTACTTCGCTAGGAATTGAACTTCGAAAGCAAGCTAAAATTTGTGGAGAACGAATTTTACATTTCTTTTTTCGTTTTCTCATTTTGTACTTGGAGCCCAAGTTTGGCCACGTATAAGAGAATGGCCATTCTTCATTGTAGAAATTAATAAAAAAACTCATAAAAAAAATATTTGAAAAGTAAAGAGTTGAAACAGAAATTATCTTAGATGTACTTGGGATCTCCCGTTTCTTTGTTAATATAAAGGCAGTTGTTTCTAGTGGATGTAGGATCATTTTGATCTGGACCACGTCAAATATTGTTGTCCTTCATTGTTCTTTTTTTTCATGTTATACTAACAATTGGTATTTGAGCCAAGATTTTGCATGAGTATGATCTGTTGTTGCAACACAATCTAAACTTCCACATCTGAAAAGAATTACTTCGGTTTCTTTTATTTGTAAATATGTTGTAGTAGAAAAGGAAGAACACGTAACAATAAATTCCATGAAATTGGAAATTGATAGATGTTGGGATATGGAACCTGATTAATATTAGGTTGTACTATTTTTTTATTATTCTCCGTGTATTCTGTAACAGTGTTATTTTATTAATATAAATATTGCATCACCGTGGTGGTTACTCTCACAAGGTGTTACCACGAAATTGCTTTCTCTCTCTTAGGTTTACTAAAACTGTCTTGATTCTTGAATTGTTCTTCGAAATCACCAAGTGTTGTTGTAATCGATCCTAACAACTGGTATCAGAGCACAGACGACTCAACATGATCACTGAAGATGGATAGTTCGAAGCTTGGAATCGAGAAGTTTGATGGATCTGATTTCAGTTTCTGGAAGATGCATATCGAAGATTATCTTTATTAGAAAGATCTTCACGCACCCTTGACTGGAGAGAAGCCTGAAGCCATGGCAGAGGATGTATGAAAACTCAAGGATCGCCAGGCATTGGGGCTGATCCGGTCGACTTTGTCTAGGAACGTTGTTTCCAATATCGTAAAGGAGAAGACCACAACAGAGCTGTTGAAGGCGCTATCAAATATGTATGAAAAACCATCGGCGATGAACAAGGTATATTTGATGTGTAGGTTATTCAATTTGCAGATGTCTGAGACTGGATCTATAGCGGATCACATAAATGAGTTCAATATGATTGTGAGTCAACTGTGTTCTGTGGAGATTAACTTTGAGGATGAGATTAAGGCATTGATTCTGATGTCATCTCTGCCTGAGTCTTGGGATACTGTTGTTGCTGCGATTAGCAATTCCCGTGGATCTGAGAAATTGAAGTTTGATGAAATCCGTGATGTTGTTCTCAGTGAAAGTATTCGCAAACAAGAAGTGGGAGATTCATCGGGTAATGCTCTCAGCATTGACGGAAGGGGGAGAAACAAATCGAAAGGCCAACATCAACATGGCCGATCAAAATCAAAGAATCGTGGAAAGTCTCTGAACAGACCCAACGTGGTTTGTTGGAATTGTGGAGAGAAAGGGCACTATCGGTCAAGTTGCACGAAACCAAAGAAGAAGCAGAATAAGAAATCTGCAGATGATACTGATTCTGTAAATTCAGCGGAAGACATTGGGGATGCTCTAATTCTGAGCATGGACAGCCCGGTTGAATCCTGGATTCTGGATTCTGGTACATCTTTTCATTCTTGTCCGAGCAAGGAACTGTTCCAAAATTTCAAATCTGCATATTTTGGAAAAGTGTACCTTGCAGACAACAAGCCCTTGAAAGTTGAAGGAAAAGGGGATATTTCTATTAAGACCCCATCCGGAAACCAATGGACATTGGAAGATGTCAGATATATTCCCAAACGTAAGAAAACTTTACTCTCTATTGGTCAGTTGGATAGCACGGGCTACACAATACAGTTTAAGAATGGCTCATGGAAGATTCTGAAGGGGGCTATGATTGTTGCTCGTGGCACAAAAATTGGAACCTTGTACACCACTGCAGGGTGCATGAATATGGTCGTTGTTGCTGAGGGTGGTTCTGGTTCATGTTTGTGGCACAACAGACTTGGACACATGAGTGCTAAGGGAATGAAGATGCTGGTTGCAAAAGGAGCATTAGAAGGTCTGAAATCAGTTGATATGGGTCTTTGTGAGAGTTGTAACAGTGTTATTTTATTAATATAAATACTGCATCATCATGGAGGTTATCCTCACAAGGTGTTATCATGAAACTGCTTTCTCTCTCTCTTAGGTTTACTAAAACTGTCTTGATTTTTGAATTGTTCTTCGAAATCACCAAGTGTTGTTGTAATCGATCCTAACAATAGATTTAGTGGATGCAACAACTTTAACATCTGGAGATCCAGATGATGGTGTTACTATGGAGGGAAGGTTCCATCCATACTATAGATGGAAATGCTGATGACACATTAGATTCCGACAAGGAGAAGATTGAAGGAGATGCATCGAATATAATCCAACTATCCCTTGCACCTACATTCTTTATGAAATAAGTACGAAGACTTGAGGAGACAGCCAAACAATTATGAAAAACACTAGAAGGGCTTTACCAGGACCAGTCAATGACAACTAGAATGTTGGTACAACGATGTTTTCACATATTTTAGATGGAGTTAGATACTTTATTGCAAGACCATCTAGCTACATTTAATAAATTTGTGATGGACTTAATGACTATCGAAATTAAAAAATGAGGAGATGCCTGCGTGTGTTTTGCTATTTTCATTGACTTCAATTTATTGTGATATTATGAATTCAATGATGTCGAAAGGAGCCTATCACTCTTAAGAAAGTGCAGGAAGCACTTAACCTTTGTCATCTATAGAGGTATTTTGGTGGGAACAAAGATGACAAAGCTAGTAGGCTCTTTGTGAGTGGTCGTACTAGCCAATAGGTAAGGAGCTAATTATAGAAAAGACCAAATTTTCATGTGAATAAGAAGAATACAGAGTATTGGGGATGTCACAAGAAGGAGAACTTCGAATAAGATTGTCCAATGTCAGCGTTCAACGAAAAGGCAAGTCCATCATTGTTGAGTAGGTACATCATTATGATGATGAATATGTATTAACAATATCATGCAATAGTGGAGTCTATGACAACAAATGCGTATTAGAATCTAGTTGTATTCTACATATGACATTTTGAAGAGATTGGTTTAGCAGTTATGAGAAGAGTGGAGGAAACATAGTAATGGGAAAAAAATGCAACTTGTAAAATAGTTAGTGATTCAGTTCGGGTTTACTACCATGATGGAATCGTGATGACTATTACAGAAGTTCATCATGTTTCTGATCTAAAGAAGAATTGATCTCCCTGGGTACTTTGGATAAACAAGACTATAGGTACATGAGCGAAGGAGGAACTATGAAAGTGACTAGAGAGTGTTTAGTCATGCAGAAGGCCTAGTTGAAGGATGGCCACTAGGCACTAGCAGGAAGCACCATTGTTGTCTGTGTTAATCCATCTACAGTCCAGTTATCTGATGAGAGTGTATGAGGACCGGAGATGTTGAGCAATGACAATTTCTTAAATGGCATTAAGATCAGCACACTTGAATTTTATAAGCACTGCGTCCTAGGGAAGCAAAAGAAGGCCAGCTTCAGCATTAGCAAGCATAAGAGGGGAGGGGTGTTAGTCTACATTTTTTTCAAATTTATGGGGTCATTTAAGCTTCTATCGAAGTCATGAAAGAGGCATCTTCCCACATACATGATGATTTTGAATGAACGATTTGGGTGCGTTTCTTAAAGGAAAAAGGTGATGCTTTTGAAGAATTTAAAGAAAGAAAGATTTTGATTGAGAATTAAATGGAGAGAAAAATCAAGTATCTTTACATAGAAAATGGATTGACATTTTGCAATAAAGAGTTCATTTTAGTGGGGATCATGGGATCGCAAGACATAAAACATTCAGGCATACACCACAGTAGAATGGACTTGCCAAGAGGATGAATATAACTCTTCTTGAGAAGGCTCATTGTATGTTTTTACAAGCAAAAATGTCCAAAATATTTTGGGCTGAAGCAATTCACTCTGCTTAGCATATTTGTCAATGGATCTCCAGTATCAATGATTGACTTTAAGACTCCACATGAGGTATGGTTAGGTGACCCTCTAACTATTCATACTTGCAAAATTTGGATGTTCAACTTATTATCATGTAACTAAAGTAAAGCTTGAATCAAGGGCTAAGAAAGCCATATTTGTAGGGTATGTAGATGGAGTAAACGTTACAAGCTTTGGTGTTTATAATTACTTAAATTTGTAGTTATCAGAGATTTTACCTTTGATAAATCCTCTATACTTGATCCTCATAAAGTATCTGTAGAGTTATTAGGAAATGAGGACAACGAGCAAGTAAAGCTATGGTGGGGCTTACCAAGGAAAATGATCAAAAGACTCAAATTGATAAGTCAAAAAATGCAGATCTTGAAAAGTTGCTGCCAAAGAATAATGCATAATTGTGAAGGGAAAGGACAAAATGGAGATACAAAAATTAGAATCTCTTATAGAGAAAGCAAATCTGATTGCATATATGTTCATACCTGTAGAAGAAGAGATTAAGGATCCTAAGATCTCCTTATATGTTAAAGCAACTTCTTGCAAGATGTTGCACAATAGCCATTAGCCATGATGGAAGAGATAGTCTCTTCATAAAAACAAGACATGGCCTTGAAATACCAAAGGAGAAGAGGACAGTTGGATGCAAATAGGTTTATAAAAGAATAGGGTATTCTAGAAGTGGAAGATGCTAGGTTCAAGGTGACATTAGATGCAAAGAGTTTCGGTAAAGGGAATTGACTACAATGAGATCTTTGCTCCAGTCATGAAACATAGATTGATTTGCATGCTAGTAGTATTGGTTGCACAATTTAATTTGGAGCTTCACACAACTTGATGTCAAAACTTCTTTCTTATATGGTGATCCAGAAGAAACAATCTGAAGAAGTTTTTATATGGTTTGAGGCAATCCCATAGATAGTGGTTCAAGAGGTTTGATCCATTACATATGGATTCTCAAGGAGTGCATTTGATAGTTGTGTGTATGGCAAGAACACACCTGGTAACTGTGTGATTTTTTTATTGTTGCATGTTGATGAAACATGTAATGACCCTCTAGGTCATTTTTTGTATTGCTTTATTCTTATCGATTAAAGTATTTCAATAACTCAAATCATTTATGACTTGTTCGCACTGACAGTTCAGTCACTGTTAGCTTCTCATTTTAATCTTTCATTGTTACAAATACCTTAGTCCAAGGATGGGGTGCAACATATGCCAAAGGTTTCTTATGCTAGACTAGTTGGTAACATTATGTATGTTATGGTGTGCACACATCCACATATTTCTCAATTTGTACCGAAGATGTCAAGGTGGATATTGAGATATGTCAAAGGAGCTTCTGATGTTGGCGTAACCTTCTGGGAAAGTGAAGGTATTTCAATTCTCGATTATATGGATCTAGACTATGTAGGGGATCTTGGTAGAAGGAGGTCCACAACTGTATACATCTTTACTCTCATTGACTATGTCATTAGTTGGAATTTGACTTTAAATTCAATCATCTCTTTGTCTACAAGGGAGGCAGAATATATGGAAGTAATGGAAGTAGTGACAGAAACTATCTGGTTGAAAGGTTTGTTGATAGAATTGAGTTTGGTTCAACTTGAATCAACTCTAAGATGTGATTGTCAATTTGTTGTTCATTTGATTAAAAATTCTAAATATTATAAGTGTACCAAACACATTAATGTCAAATTTCATTTCATTCAAGATTTTATTGAAGAGTGAGATATTATGATCGAGAAGGTTATCACTGACGATACCACTGACATGGTGACCAAGATAGTCCCAATTGCCAAGTTGGCACACTTCAAGGACTTGGCAGGAGTATTGATATATATCAACTGATGTAACTCCGGGAGAACAATTAATTACTAGGTGAAGCTAATGTATTTTAACAAAGGTTTGATTCTTCTTTTTTCATATAATGGGATACCAAGTAAGCTTAGAAGATTTGGCTAGACTTGTTCATATGCATGCTTGGAATGCAAAACAAGGTGAAGATTGGAAGGGTTGATGTGTTCTTTGTGGGGTCAAAACCAATAGAAGAAAAAATCATGTGCCAATTTACCAAGGAATTGAACTAGGAGTGCAAGCTAAAACTTGTAGAGGACAAATTTTATATTTCTTTTTTTCCTTTTCTCATTTTATACTTGGAGTCTAGGTTTGACCACCTATAAAAGGATGGTCATTCTACATTATTGAAATCTCTTTAGAACTCAGTGGAATATATTAGAAGAGTAGAGAGTTGAAAGAACACTTATCTTAGATGTATTTGAGAACTCTTCCCTTTCTTTGATAATATAAAGATAGTTATTCTCTGGTAGATGTAAGATTATTCTGATTCAAACCTCATGTATCTATCTGAATATGTCATTACTGCTAGGTCAATGACAAAGAAAATTAGTTCAGAAGACTTTCAACTAGTAACTTAAAATTTAGAGCCTAGGCCAGACTTGGACTAAATCTGAGTCACACAAAGTGTGAAAAAATCTAATAATGACTGGAGGTTAATTTATTAGTCTGATATCTTGAGTTGATATCTTATACAATAGAATCTTGTATGACGTTACGAAATTGAATGTGGGTGAGTAGAATTCTCGAAATTGATCTTGGCACAAAGGATAAATTATTGAATGTCATGGTTTGAGGGTATGTTGTGAAATCAGGACTTGGTCAGTTATAAGTTTCTATCTCTATGTAATCTACCATGGTTGGATGAATCCCACTATGGCGGTGCCACCATGGTGGGATAAGTGTCTGCCATGGCAGGATAGTCATGAGTTTTAAGTAACAGAAGTCCAAAATTTATTTATATTTCTTCTGGTTCATCCTTGAGTGATCAGAAGCAACCTACGACATTTTGTCTTAAGGCTTCCACCTATGGTGTCTATAAAGGGAAGATTGTGACCTACAATTTGTGGTGGGAAAACAATCTCTAGTTGAAGGAGATGATCATGAAAGTGGCCAAGGATTAAAATTTTAATATAATCCGAGTGATTTAGACCATTGATTATTGATTATTTGTATTTCTTGATTTTAATAGACCAAGAATGGGTCAAGATATTTTTTTAAAAAAAGAGAAAGCTCCAATTAGTTAGAGTTTTCAAGTATTATTTTGAGGTAGGTAATGTTTTTTTATTCCCATATGTGTTATATGTACTTGTTAACTACATCGTTGGTGTAACTGGTATATATGTGAATAGGAAATATGGAATGAACCTAATAAATGACTACTCATGATCAAATTACATGTAATGAAACAAATACTTGAACTTGGCAAGTCGTGAATTAGTCATTGTGATTTGATAATGGATCAGTTGTCATGTTTCAGCATATTATTGTATCGGATGTCACATTCTGACATGCTATTGGACTGAATGTCATATTCTAGCACATTATTGAATTGGATGTCATAGTCTAACATATTATTACATTAGGTTCCACGTTTTAACACACAACATTTTTGGATGTGGGTACTATAAGAGGACTATTGTTGATTATTGTATTCAAATTGATAATATAGTGAAATTTTGTATTATTGAGCATGAAAAGTGATTTCATCACTCTTTATATATATGTATGGTTTACGACATCATGGTTTCCTGTCTATATCTCATTTACTAGATCCTTCCAGTACATTGTTCTTATGTGTATTGATATTGCCCTTGATCTTTCTTTTGTTGTGTACGGGGCATCTTCAAGTAGTTGTTGAAAGATCACAACTAAGAGATTGTCAATCTTTAGAATTTGAGGTGATCTCACTCTTTTAGGCTGTCATGGATTTTTCTATCACTCTCAGTCCATTTTCCTCAAAATTAGACTTTAAACCCTATTTTTATGATGTTTCTGGGGTTGCATCCTCTTATTTTAAATTGTTGATAGATATGTTGGTACAATGACTTTTAGGTTGGGGGGTGGGGCGGGGGGAGGGGTGAGGGGTGAGGTTATATTTCAAATTTGTTAGACATTTCTGTTTGAGTTTATGGAAACTCAACTTTACCTTATTTAAATCCATTTCCACATCTTTAAATAGTTATATCTTTCTGCTTGCTTGGTTGGGTTATAGTAATGGTTCTTTTATTGGAGGGTTAGAGTAGGTGCCACTCACGTCTGATTCTGGGTTATAACAAAAGTTGGTATTAATGCGTTAGGTTTGTTGATCTCATTATACCAAAATGAGTTTAGTAGAGTCTTACAGAATGGTATGGAGATGTTTGATGTTTTCTTTGAGAGGCTATATGACTTTAGAAAATCTCTTTTTTTTTATCTCCATCCTTCATTCTATAACATGATTTCAAATAGTATCTGGTGATCCAACTTGATATCTAACCTCTTTCACTCTTTTGTATGCAGGTAGTTAGTACACGTTATAACGGTACTAGGTCAGCAACTCCCATTAATAAGTTGATAGAGGGAACTGCAATGAAAGGTCATGGACAAAATAGAGGTAAAGGAAGAGGTAGGGGTAGAGAAAGGCTAGAACATGTCTGGGTGAGGCCTAAGCTAAGAACGTGCTAGTAAGAGAAGCCCCTCCTACACCCTAGGTTGAAATAAAAAGGAAACGTGTAGGTTGAGGTCAAGGAAAATGTTATGGTTAAGAGAGTGCATAGATTAGGATTGCATGACTCCTCTCTTTAGACCTAACATTTGCACAGCATGTATTGACTTTTCTGACTGGAGTTGGCCTGTTTTAGAGCCATTCTTGCGGTACCCATCGCCCCAAATCTTGCCACTTATCCTGTTGTAGTTATGGCTTCTGCTATGGTTGGACAATTAGGTAATTATGCCCTTTTCCATCCCCTTTTGGGCCCAATGATGATTGGTACTAAGCATGATATATTTATTAAGTTTCTAAGGTGAAGCTTCTAGTGTTCCCAGGTATAGGGAGTGAGGATACCTATGAGTACATCTTAAATTGCTATAAGCAGCTTTATAAGTTGGGTACTATAATAACATGGAGCTGAGTTCATGAATTTTTAGCTTTAATGAGAAGTTAAACAGTACTGTAAAGCATTTGTGAAGTGTCAGTCATCAATCTTGCCACCACTCGCTTGGCATCAGCTCCAACTTTATTTTTGGAGAAATATGTGCCCCAAACTCTAATTGGTCGTGAGAAAGATGAGCTTATGGCACTTGAGAAGGGTAGCACCATAATAGTCGCCTATGAGGCTAAGTTTCATCCCTTGTCCAACAATGTTACTCAATTGGTAACTACAGAAGAGGAGAGGATTATTGTTTGTCAAAAGTTTGAATCTTGAGTTGGAGATTTTATCTATTCACACGGGTGTTATAGGTAAGAGTTTCAATGAGGTAACAAATTTTATAAATAACTTCCAAGGTTCTTAATCCAAAGGTTTAGGTAGGTGGACCATTGTATCTTGGCCAGTCCAGTCAGCCATGCCTGCTTCTACATGTAGTTACTTTGGGGTTTCACAATAGGCTATTACGCAGGATGGTCAGGGAGCTACATTCACACCTTCTACTCGACCTTCTCTTAATTACAATTATTATAATTGTGGAGACCCGGGATATGTGAGGAGGAAGTGTCTCCACCTTCATATGATCAATCTTGCAGAACAATAGACTATAGTCGTAAATCTGGTAGTCAGAGGTAACAATAGTAGAGGACGTCTACAAGGTGGGCGAGGAGAAAATCAAAGAGGTTGTGGCAGCTGAGGTAATAGTAATGCAGGTAGAGGAGTACTACAAACAGGTAGGGAAGTTTCCCATTAGGATGATAGGGCCCAATTTTATTCTTTTTCCCATAGGATAAAGGTCGAGGCATCTAATACTGTGATCATAGGTACTATTTATGTCTGCAACTAGATGGCTACTATTTTGTTTGACCAAGGCTCTACTTATTATTACATGCCTATAAATTGTGCCTTAGGTTTTGATGTGATTTGTGATATGCTTAATGGCTCCAGTCCATATTTCTATCCCTAGTGGAGAATCTGTTGTAGTCTATCATTTCTATTATGTTTGTTCTATTTTATTTATGAGTTTTCATACTTGGGCTAATTTTGTGATTTTAGATATGACCAATTTAGATGTAATCTTAGGCATGACATAGCTGTCCCCTTATAATGTAGTGCTTAATTATAATTCCAAGGTTGTGACTCTAAAGATCCTAGGTAGGGAAAGGTCAGAATGGGAAGGGGTGTATAAGCCTAAGACAACTAATAGTATATTTAATGTTGGGGGTAGGAAAATGGTGGGGCAAGGTTTTTTTAGCATACTTGACTCATGTTCGGGATGTTGATGCAGATTCCCCTTTTATTGACTCCATTCTTGTAGTATTTGAGTTTAAAGAAATCCTTCTTCTGGATTTGCCTAGTATGCCTCATATAGAGATAAAGATTTCTGCATTGACTTAGATCTGGAAAATTGTCTAATCTTTATTCCTCCTTATTGCATGACCTTGACATATGGATATGCGTCAATGTTCTTTAAAGTTAATCTAAGGATTGGTTACCACCAGTTAAAGATTAGGCCTGAGGACGTACCTAAAGAAAAAGGATGGTAGCATATGGATATGCATAGATTATTGGCATTTGAATACGGTCACCATATGAAATAAGTATTTATTGCCTTATATTGATGATCTCTTTGACCCTCTATAGAGTGCTTCAATGTTCTTTAAAAGTAATCTAAGGATTGGTTATCACTAGTCAAAGATTAGGCCTGAGGACGTACCTAAAGAACCTGGTACGGGCACTATGATTTTTTGCTAATGTCTTTTGGATTCATCTATAATTGTGTTTATTGATAACATTTTAGTGTATTCAAAATTATACGCTAAATTTCCTTAGTGTGAGTTCTAATTGTGCTCTATTTCCATTTTGGGGAATATTATTTTGAAGAAAAGGGTGATGGTGCTAAGAATTGGGTTGAGCCTAGTTTCATGACTGAGTTTAGACATTTTATGGGGCTTGCAGTCATTATTGGTGATATGTGAAGAACTTTTGTTGCTACACATTTGACAAAATTGACCCAGAAAGATGTTCCATTTGAGTGGACAGACAAGTATGGGAGATCTTTTAAAAGCTAAAGACCCTTCACACTACTACCTTAATCCTAACATTGCCGGTGAAAGGTAGGAAATTTATTATTTATTGTGCTGATGCAGGATAAATATGTTATAGCCTATGCCTCATTGTACTTAAAGGTTCATAAGAGGAACTACTCAACATATGACTCAGAGTTGGCAGTAGTGGTGTTTGCTCTCAAAATTTGGCGACATTATCTATATAGGGCCAAGTGTGAAGTATTTACCAACCATATCAGTATGTGTTTACTTAGAAGGACTTGAACCTAAGATAGCGAAGGTGGATGAAATTACTTAAGGATTATATACTCACCATCTTATACCAACAAGCTAAAGACTAATGTAGTCACAAATGCATTAAACCAGAAAGTAGTAAGTAGGAGTAGACTAGACTATCTGGTGCATTTAACCTACCTTATGCTAGAGATATCCATGCTTGGAAAGTAAATTTTTGAAGTTAGGAATCTTTGATGAAGGTGGAGTATTGACCAGTATAGAGGTCAGGCCCACTTCCATTGAGGAGATTAAAACCAAGAAGTTTCAATATGAGAACTTGAATAACGTTAGGAGGAAGGCAATGTCTAGTAAGGCATAATATACTACTCTTGATATAGGCAATGTGCTTAGTTTTAGGGTGAGAATTTGCATTCCTAAGTAGATGACATAATTGAGTGGAGTTTGTGTTCCCCAAGTAGACAATATAATTGAGAAGATATTCTCAGAGGCTTTTATGGTTCATGATATTTCATTCACCCAAATGTGATCAAGTTGTATCGAGATTTGAGATAAATTTATTGGTGGCTTGGTATGAAGAAGACATAAGTGAATTTTTTGCCAAATGTTAGAATCGCTAGCAAGTGAAATATGAGCACTAATGACCAACAGATTTGCTTTAGAGAAATCTCATTCCTGAATGAATGTGGCAGAGGATAGTGATAGATTTTATAGTAGGCCATCCTAAAACCTTGGGAAAGTTTGACTCTATTTGGGTTGTGGTTGACAGGCTAACAAAGTCGGCCACTTCATTCTAGTTAGAGTGGATTATAATGCTCATCAATTGGCAAAACAATTATTTGAAAGAAATAGTGAGATTGCAAGCGCTGCTTCTCTCTATCATCTCATACCATGGTATTCAATTTACATCAAAGTTTTAGGGAAAATTATATAAGGAGTTTGGCACACAACTCCTGTTTAGCACTACTTATCATCCACAGAATGATGAAAAGTCAGAGAGAACTATCCAAGTACTGTAAGACGTGTTGAGAGCATGTGTAATCAACTTTGGAAGTCATTGACACAAATTTTCTACCATTGTGTGAGTTTTATTACAAAAATAGTTATCACTCGATCACTGACATGGATCCCTACAAAGCATTTATGGGAGAGGATGTAGATCACCCATAAAGTGGTTTGAGGCGGAGATATGTGACCTTTTGAGGGTTGATTTAGTAAAGGATGCTTAGGATAAGGGATATGACATTCCAAGCTAGTGAGCAGGTTCTTTTTAAAATGTCCTCCATGAAGGATGTTATGAGATTTGAGAAGATCAAGCTCGCTCCTAGATATATGCGCCCATTCGAGATCCTTTAATGCGTAGGGCCGATGGTTTGAAGGTTGTCTTTGCCACCTAGATTTTGTATTATCCATCCAGTATTTCATGTTTCTATAATGAAGAAGCATCATGGGGATGAGGATTACATCATTAAGTAGTACTCAATACTATTATTCAAGAACCTCCAATATGAAGAAGAGCCGATTACAATTCTTAATCAGGATGTTTGAAACTTTAAGGACCAAGCAAATTAATTAGGTAAAGAAAGGAAACAACTTGGGAAATCGAGAAGGATATGCAAGATAAATATCCTCATTTGTTCGACGATTTTGGTACTACTTTAATCTTACCTTAGCCCAATGTTTTTCTAACTAATCACTCGGGGATGAGTCATGGTAAATTGGTATCTATTGTAATGACCTGATGTTCTCATTATGGGTAGTTAATGGGAAAGAAAAATGGGCTTAAAAAATATCTGAGTAGTAACATGAAAATTATAAGCCTAGGCTAGACTTAGAAAAAATCTTAGTCGTGTAAGGTTTTGGACAATCTAGTAATGGCTTGGAAATTAAGTAATGAACTTGATCTTTTGAATTAATATACAAGACAATAAAAAGTTTTTACGGCTTTACAAAATTGAAAATCCAAGCGAGTAGAACTTTTGAAATTTATCTTGGTGAAAAGGATAGATTATTGAACATCATGAGTTGATAATGTGTTGTGAAATGTGGAATTAGGATGAGACTTGTGAGTTATTTCTCTATAAAATCTGCCACAATAGGATGAATCCCGCTATGGTGGTGCCGCCATGGCAAGATAAGTGACCTCTATGGAAGAATAGTCGTGAGTTTTAAGTTAGAGAAGCCCTAATTTAGTTTCAATTTCTATCACTTTATCTTTGAGATGCCAAAAGCAACCTAGGGCATTTTATCTTCAATTTTCTATCGATTTTGTCGACAAAGATAAGTTTTCCTCTAATTAATAAGTTGATTCCTAGACCTCAGAATCTAGGAGAATTCTCATAGATTATGATATGCAATTTATGGTGGACAAAAGCCCTAGTTGAGGTAGATGATCATGAAAGTAGATAAAGGTTAGCATTTTAATATAATTCGAGTAATTTAGGCCATTGATTGTTGACTATTTGTATTTCTTGACTTCGTAGACCAAGAACATGCTATGATTTTGAAAAAAAGGAAAAATTCCAATTACGTGGAGTTTTCAAGACTAATTTCTAGGTAGGTGATGACTTTCTACTCCCGTTTGTGTTATATGTGCTTGTTAACAATGTTGATAGTTCTACTGCATGTATGTGAATAGGGAATGATGGAATGAACCTAACTAATGACAAGTTATAATCAAATTACATGTAATGAACCTAATACTTAAAATTGGCAAGTCATGAATCATTTATTGTGATTGTGATTGTGGATCAAGTGTCGCCTTCGACACATTATTGGACCAGGTGTAATGTTCTGACATATTACTAGATCATATGTCATATTTTGACATATTATTAGATCAGATGTCATAGTCAAATATATTATTAGATCAGGTGTCACGTTCCGACACACAACTTGGGTGTGGATCCCATGAGAGGACTATTATTGATTGTTATATTTGTTAGAAAGAAGAAGGGAAATTTAAAGGTGAAAGTGAACAGAAAAACTAAGCAAAAGAGAAGCAAAATATTACAGCAATGTTATATTTCAAATTACTAAATAAAAGTGAAGAGACAGCCTATAAATAGGCTTATAATCAAACTGAAAGTCCTAAAAATCTAGGTTCACTAATCTACGAATCTCCTAATTACTACTAATATGCAACTATATCTAAACACTTTCTGGAATAAAGGAACTAACAACAAATTTCCTGAAGACTTGGTCAATATCTTTTTTGAATTATTTCTGAACGCTCCCCCTTGATTCAAAATTGCAAACTCCAAGTTGACCTCTGAAGAACTCATGTTTTGCTTACGGAAGTGACTTTGCGAAGATGTCTGCTATTTGCTCCTTTGTATCACAAGAATTCGAAGTAATTTTTCCAGTAGAAACAAGGCCTCAAATATAGTGATAGTGAATATCGATGTGCTTAGTTCTACTATGAAATATTGGCTTCTTTGTCATTGCAATAGTAGATATATTGTCGCAAAAAACCTCAGTTACACCAACTGTTTTCTGATTAAAATCTACAACTAATCTCCTTAACCAAACTGCTTGACAAGCTGCAGATGTTTCTGCAATATATTCAGCCTTTGAAGTTGATAAGGCCACCACTTCCTACTTCTTTTAGCTCCATGAAACTGCTCCAGATCCAATATTAAACAAAAAAACCAGATGTGCTCTTTCGGTCATCAATGCTGCCTGCGTAGTCACTATCAGTAAAGCCAGTTTATACGAAATTTATTATTTTCGAATACTAAATTCCATGCTCTATAGTCCCAGCGATATATCGCAATACTTTCTTTGCAGCTCCAAGGTGAAGCTTGCTTGGATTATGCATAAATCTCGATATGACACCGATAGAATAAGCAATGTCTGGTCTTATATGAGACAGGTAGTTCGAACTACCAATCAGACTTCTAAAATAAGTTGCATTTGCCATTTCAGAACCATCACCACGGCACAACTTCTCATTGATATTCATCGGAGTAGCGGCAGCATTACAACTTACCATATTGAACCTTTTCAAAAGATCTGTTGCATACTTTCTTTGTGAAAATAAAATGCCATCGGCTTCTTGTTTCACCTCAAGACCAAGAAAGTAATGCAACATTCCTAAATAAGACATCTCAAAATTCTTCATCATACAATTTTTAAATTCAGTGAAAAAAGACTCGCTCGAACCCATACATATCATATCGTCAGCATAATGACGTACAACCAGAAAATCATTTTTACCTCCTCTTTTATACAAAGAGTAGGTTCATTGTTACTCCTTTCAAAGCCATTTTCCAAGAAATAAGCATCAATTTTGAAGTACCATGCCCACGACGCTTGCTTTAAACCATATGGTGCCTTTTTTAACCTGAAGACCTTATGTTCTTTACCATTAACCAAAAAACCTTCAGGTTGTGAGACATAAACTTCCTCTTCCAGATCGCCATTTAAAAAACAGATTTAAAATCAAATCGGTACACTGGCCAATTTAAATGAGCAGCCAAGGCTAAAAAGATTCTCACAGTTTCAAAGCGGGCAACAGGAGAAAAAGTTTCTTCGAAATCGATACCTTGTTGCTGGGAGTAACCCTTTGCGACAAGCCTGGCCTTATGCTTTTGGCTGTTGCCATCAGTATGATACTTGGTTCTGAACACCCATTTGAGCCCAATAACTTTCTTTCCTTCTAGCAAATTTACCAAGTCCCATGACTGATTCTTTTGAATAGCCAACATCTCCTCTTTCTTCCATGGACTTGCACCATTTATCCTCTCTTTCAGCATCTTCAAAGTAAATAGGATTTGAAATAAGTAAAGCAAAAGTACAAGATGTATTATCAGCATATTTGGGATTCGGTCTCCTATCCCTTGTTGATCTTCTTGATGGAGTTGCATCAGTTGAAGGTTATTTCAATGTTGGAGATGCTGATGGTGATCTTCTTAATGGAGTTGGATCAGTTAAAGGTTCTTCCAATGTTGTAGATACTAATGGTGCAATTGATGAGGTATTTGATGGACCTGCCAAAGAAGGATCTGCTCCATACTCTTGATCAACAATATCGTCAGAGGGAAACAATTGAATATTTGAACTTTCATTTCCTGAATTAAAGTTCCAACTTGCATCTTCATTAAACTCAACATTTCTGTTGACTGTGATATTGCTACTTACTGGATTATATAGCTTATAGGCTTTGGATTGTGTGCTATATCCAACAAAGATACATTTTCACATGTTTCATCAAGTTTATGTCGATCCTGTGAATTTACCAAAGCATAAGCTATACATCCAAAGACACGTAAATGGTTTACCTTGGGCTTATTACATCTCCAAGCTTCAAATGGTATTTTATTAAACACTACCTTGGTGGGTGAGATATTCAGCAAATACACAGTAGTTGCAACAACTTTAGCCCAAAAACACTTTGGTAGACCCCTGCCGTCCATCATGCTTCTGCCCATCTCAACAACCGTGCGATTCTTTCATTCAGCTACACCATTCCGCTCTGGTGTATAAGGTGTTGTGAGCTCTCTGTGTATTACGTTTTTCTCATAAAAGAAACAAAATTCTTTTGACATAAACTCACCACCTCTATATGTCCGAAGATTTTTTAGTCTACATCTACTTTATCTCTCAACAAAAGATTTAAATTTCTTGAAATTGTTAAATGTTTCAGATTTAAATTTCAAGAAATAAATCCAACTCATACGAGTATAATCATTAGTAAAAAGTAAAAAGTTTCGACTTCCCCCTAAAGACTCAACACTCATTGGACCGCACAAATCAACATGTACTGAGTCAAGACAACCAGAAGCTCTCCAAGACTTTGCTACAGGAAAAACTTTTTTTCTTTGTTTTCCATAAACACAACTTTCACAAAATTCAAGATTCTCAACTTTGGGCAATCCAAGAACCATTTCCTTTTGGCTCAATAACTTCAACCCATTAACTTTTAAATGACCATAACACAAGTGCCACATTCTAGTTTCATCATCTCCACTAGCAACCACAACACACTTTTCAACCATTGAAACTTTTAAAGGAAAGATTTTGTTGTTAGTCATTGGAACTTTACCAATTGTTTTCCCAGATTTCTTATTTTGAATAGTACAAACACCATCATCAAAAAAATTGAGCACCTACTAATCATTAGTTTTCCAATGCTAAGCATGTTATGAGATAGACTAGTAACAAACATCACTTCTTCTATATTTTTAGCATTACCTTGGCTTGTCATAATGCTAACTGTACCTTTGCCTTCAACCTGAATCTTCTTGTTATCTCCTAGCGTCATGTCTGATTTTTTTGACTCATCAAGCTCATTGAACAATGATTTTGTACCAGACATATGATTGGAACATCAACTGTCCAAAAACCAAACATCATTAGGAGTTTCTTTTTCACAAGAAAAGTCCATAAACAGCTTACATTCATTATCATTATTCTCTGCAAAGCTTGCTTGGTTACTTTTATCCTTTAGTTTTTGCCAACAGTAAGATTCTTTGTGAACTGGTTTCTATAGTAGTGGCATTGAAACATCCTATATTTCTTCTCTTCATTTGGACCTCCTCTATCTCGACCTTTTTCACGACTTCTTCCTCAGAAACCACCTCTGCCGCGACCACAATTTGCAAAGTTTTCTAGGTTATCTTTCTGATGTGTGGACTCCCCCTTCACCTGAAATACCTTTTCTTCATCTTTTTCATGTGACCTTAGGAGTCTCTCTTCATGAACTTGCAAAGAACTCATTATTTCATCAAAAGTATAATCAGATAAGTCATAAGATTCCTCAATCGCAGCAACAATATGTTCAAATTTTGGAGTAAGACTCCTTAAAACCTTTTCTACAATTGTTTCTTCACATATATCTTCACCATGAGACTTCATTTGATTAACAAGAGAAGAAGATTTGTACAAATAAGTTTGAACAGATTCATTACTTCTCATAGAAAGAGTTTCAATGTCGCGACGGTAAGTCGGTAATTTTACCGTAATCACCTTAGCTGAACCTTGAAATTCCTTCTTCAAAATCTTCCATGCCTAAGAAGATGTAGTTGATGTTGCAATTCTTGAAAATATTGTGTCATGAACTGCTTTGTCGGATTAGGAACAAAGCTTTGGTGTCTTTCTTTTTGATCTCTTTCAATCTCTCTGTCTCTTCAGCAGAGCCTATTTAATCCACAAAACCTTCTCAACCAACTCCCAAACTCCTTGTTATTTGAAAAGAGTTTTCATTTTAATACTCAAAAACTCATACTTTTCACTGGTAAAAATTGGCTTGAGGGGCTGCGAAGATGATGAAATACCATTCACTACCATTTTTTCCTGACACTTCCTCTGTTGTTTCACTCAAACACTCAATTGAAGTAACTGGCTCTGATACTAGATTTGTTTAAAAGAAGAAGGGAAATTTAAAGGTGAAAGTGAACAGAAAAACTAAGCAAAAGAGAAGCAAAATATTACTGCAACATTAGATTTCTGATTATTAAATAAAATTGAAGAGACTGCCTATAAATAAGCTTATAATCAAACTGAAAGTCCTAAAATCTAGGTTCACTAACCCACTAATCTACTAATTACTACTAATCTGCAACTATGTCTAAATACTTGTTTGAATAAAAGAACTAACAACAAACTTCCTGAAGACTTGGTCAACATCTTCTTGAATCATCTCTCAATAGTATTCAAATTAATAATAATGAAATTTGGTATTATTGAGCACGAACTGTTATTTGGTTACTATTTCCATATATATATGGTTTACTATGTCATGGTTATTTGTCTATATCTCACTTACTAGAATAGTCGCATGATCGTATCAATACATCGTTATTATGTGTACTGATACTACACTTCCTATTTCTTTTATTGTCTTCAAGTAGTTATTAACAAACTTCATCTAGGAGATTTTTTATCATCTGAATTCAAGGGTGAGACAGTTCTTTCAAGATGGCATGGATTCTTCTATGACTCAATTTATTTTCCTCGGACATAGACTTTAGACTCTATTATTATGATTTTTCTGGAGTTGCATCCCCTTATTTTGGACTATTGATAGAAGTTTTGATACAATAACTATTGATAAAATATTGTTGTCCTTCATTGTTCTTTAATTATTTACATTTCCACTAACACATTTAACTTTTTGCATAGTAATCATTTATAAATACTAAAAAGGTAAAAAAAAAAAATTAAAATAGATCTAAAATGAAAAAATCCATACAAATTAGAAAGTCTTTAAAAATTATCAACTAAATAATATTTTTATAATCAAAGCAAATTAACAAAAAAATAATCGGATAGCCAAAATAGAGAAGAGGAATATAACATTAATAAAGTGAGAAACTTAACTGGAATAATGGTTTCCACATTTGGATTAATCACATTTGTCGTTCTCTCTTCATTATCAGTATTAGTAGAAACAAGAGCATGCATATTTTCATGCAAGGGGGTCGATATTGAGCTTTCATCAGCGTCAAAAGTTCCATTGATGGTCACATTATCAGCATCAGAACTGTAGTTCTCCATCTAAAGTGCAACAAAAAATGATAAGTTATTTGATAGAATATTTGATTGAAAACCTCTTCACTAATAGAATAGAGATAAATTTGTGGAGAGTTGAAAAAAAATCCATTGGTACAGAACTACAGAAATCATTTTCTTAACTAAAAGATATACCATGATGTACAACATATGTATCAACATACACATGTAGAGACAGTTAAAGCTAAGGCATATATGTCAATGGAAAGGAAAACTACCCCACCAAAAACATCCCAATTAATATGTAAAGAAGAGCATGTGTAGTGCTTTGGGAGTTTGGTATTAGAAAATTGATCCTATATTGTCATCATAAAAATAAAACTAGTTGATGCATAACTATTGAAAGAACCTAAACTTTTTAACTGAATAAGCATCCTCATTTAGCTTTTATTTACCACTTCTATCACCAAATAATTCAACATTTTCTATTTGAATGGTCAAAAATTTAATTAGGTTTCTCAAAGGATTGTGTAATGCTTTCTAATTCAAAGTTCATGATAAGTGGTGTTTACTGTGCTTTAAGGTACATAGGTTCTACTTAAGAAACTAATATAATAACAATCAATTCGATAATGTTATAGCCAAATAATGTCAAGTTTTTCCTAAGGAAGAAGTCCATAATAAAACAATTCCAAAATTACAATTTCATTAAGTAATTTTTTTTTTACTTTTGCTACAGAATTATCATATTTCATGAAGATTTTTAATGCGAATGATCATATTTCATGAAGATTTTAAATGCAACTCTAGAAGTACTTGTGTTGGTATATTTCAGGTAAATTATTCATCACTACCATATGAAAAGAATTGTCATATGTAACAAGAATATAAAATATATTTGTAGTTACTTGTATTAGTATTGAATTATAATTATTTAATAGGAAAGAATGGGTAAAGTAAAATTTACTTGAAGTGTAGCAAATGTTTCCTCAAATAGATCAGGCATAGAAAATTATCAATTGTCTATAAAATAAAAAAGTTGTAATTCAGCCACATAGAAAATTATATCGAAAATTATTAATTCAAAATTACATAAATAAATATTAGGAATAGTAGGGTGGGAAGAATAAAAATAAATCATAACAGGAGGTGGAGGGAGGGGCAGAGATAAGTATAGGACTCCACATAATCACATACATCAAGCATATGCCTCCACATAATCACATACATCAAGCATATGCACAAAGATTTGAATACATAAAACCCTAGAAAATTCGAAGGTCATTGGAGGAAAACTTCTGCGGTATAGATTATAACAATTTTACGATTTAAAATACTTTAAATGGAACAAGGAAAAAACTTTTGCATAGCATTGTAAAGCAATTTTACTTATAAATAGGAATCAAACACGAGATGTAGCTTTTAGAACTTTTAGAGTTCGATAAGTAAATCTAGTTCATACCCATCCCTTCCACTTTATTTTTGTATAGTCAACATTGAAGATCTAATTATACAAAAGCATAAAGACATAACTTATGATAGTCTGTGGTCAGATCTCGTCAAGATTAAATCCTAAAGCCAACAAAGACAACATAAGAAAGATATACTATCGAGAGATTTTTACACCAAGATTTTTTTTCACAAAAACTCCTATAAAAGCATATAGTAACACTAACCTCGAGAGGAAACAAGTACTGAAATGCTTTGATTAGAATAAAAGCAAATGGAAGAAGAAAAAAAGATGGTATTGGACTATTTAATATAGGAAAATTTCACAAATGAGCAAAATTTAAATATAAAATTACATAACTTAACCACAGTTTTAAAAAATTACACAAACAACCAGCCTTTTTAAAAAAAGGTGACTATAAATCCGTGGGCCCGGCAGCAATTGTATAAAACCAAAAAATCATTCCAACGTTATTATTCTCTCTCATCTTTAAAAAATTTCAAAGATTTTCTTTCCATCTTTGCTCCTCAAATCTCTCGGCGGCAGTTACAGGTAAGTTTTTCAAATTTTATTTTCCTTAATCTTCTCTGCATAATCTTCTAGATTTTGATAGTTTTAAGCTTTTAGTTCCATTGTTTTGGTGGTTCGTAATTTTTTTTTAATTTCACTTCCCCCCATTTTTGGGTGTAAAACCGCCCTAAATCTTTGTTTCAACAGCCGGTTAAAGCACAAGATTTCACTACAATGGCAGACGAATCATCATCTAAGAGGATAACTAGAGGTATATTTTTGCATGATAAGCTTGGTATGGATGATTTGCCTTCTTTTTCGTTGGGTATAACTCAAGAGGATGAGCCCACTGCAGGAAGCATTGCAAGAGATAGGACTAGTGTAGAGAATAGATCCAAGAAGCGTAATGATAATGTTCATCAGCCAAGTACTTCAAAAAGGAAGAGGAAAGATGTGGATCTTGATTCCGGCAGTGGTGAAGAAAATAAAAATGGGGATGGCTCTGATTCTGACGGAATCGAAGAGGACAAACAGGTTTATTTTTTTAAAAAAAAAACATTGTCAGAAAAAAAAGGTAATCTGTTTGAATTATGAAATTAATTTATTTTTGAGTATAAAAAATGTTTTGAAATATGAAATATGAGATATGAAGTTTATTTTGTATGTATAAAAAAAATTCTGCTTTATATAAAAATCTGTTAATTTAATTTTTTCTTCAAAAAATATAGTGATGTGAAAGGGTTGTAAATGGTATTATTAGTATAAAATTTATGTATAAGTCATATTATTATACATTATTTTAATACAAAGCACATTGTTTTAATAAATATACATTTACATCTGTGTTTTGCCAACAAATTATACATATTCATAAGCACATATACAGTTCAAGCATTTTTTTATACATCACAAGTATATATATGCATACCTGGAATCTGTTATATAAGAAAATTTTATATATTACAAGTATATATGCACATATGTTATATGAGTATTTATACAAATGTAAGTATATACACAAAATGTAAGTATATGCACATATATGTTTTGAGAAGTTTTTTTTTATATATTGCAAAGTATACATGCACACCTGTTTGATTAATTATACGATTACAACATAGTTATTTCCAACTCATTATACAATTGCTTAAAAAAATTATACAATTCCAACATAATTTATACGCTGCAGTATATATGTATCCTTTTGTATTTTGATGTCTGCTATTACTTTTCAAAATGATCAAAAATTTGTCTGTTTTTTTTTGAGATTCTTGATTTTGAATAAATCTTGAGTAGATGGATCACTATCTTGAATAAATTTTGATGTCTTTATTTTAAATGGTGCATTTGGATATAAAATGGGAGGTTTGGTTGTCTTGTAGAAACTGTATTTTCCACAATACTAAGTCATTTTTTGCTATATGAACCCTTGTTGTCTAAGAAATTATAACTACAGTATAATTTATACACCTGAATGTATTATTTGATATACAGTATAAAATCTTCTTTGATATTTGTTACACACTGCAAAAAAGTATGCATACCTTTAAGTATCTGTATTATTGCTTATGTTTCACAATAGGTAGTCAAATATATTATGGAAGGGAACCCTACTGTCATTCAGCATATGCAGTGTTATACAAACACAAACATGATGGATGATCTGACAAATATGTTGACTGCTAGGCAATTGAGGAGGTTTCGGGAAACTACGTGTTTCTCACACCTTTTGTATATGAATCAATGCACTGTCCAGGCTCAATATTCAGGGCTTTTATGATGTTTGAGGTGCAGGGCATTTCATGTGATGCATTCTTCATCCATGTGAATGGTTCAACACTACGATTCACTCGTAGGGATTTTGCCACCATATCTGGACTAAAGTGTGGCGACGAGTCATCAACTTTTATGTTCAATACCGAAGAGCCAAATCGTCTAATACGGCATTTTTGGAGATACAAATAGATCGATTACCAAGCAACAATTGGTTGCCGGTTGCATGAACAGGGTATGGGGTGCCAACGACGAGGATTGTTGTTAAAGTTTCCGATCACATTCCTAGGATACGCAACTGGGAAACCACAACTGACAACCCCCGATGTGATTTCTTAATCAACTCACTATTCCGAGGCACTCGTAAAAAGGTATAACATTCCAATATTGATGTCTTAAAGTTTATAATAGTTGATATTAATGACACCTACGTGAATTTTTTTAGGTTGTCCTAAAAAACATAACAGCAACAGAACGGGAACTCTCAATCATTGAACTTCCACCGGAGTATGTTGTATCAGATACTGTACAGCCCCGCCATCAAGGTATCCAATCTGATGATGATTTTTAGGAGCCTCCCATTACAAGACAGAGCAAAGGAAAAGAAAAAAATCATACCTCGTGCATCACCCGCAAGGAAAAAACTGAGAACTTCTGCAACAAAAGTTTCTCAAAAGTCACCGAAAAAGAGACAACAGGATGCAAATGTTGGAAAAAGGACACATACAAGGAAACCATTGGAACGTAAAAGAAATAAGGACATAGTTTTCAAGCCTTCAAGTAGCAGGAAAAATGAACAAACGATTTTGCGTGATGAATTTGAATCGTTCAAACAATTTGTATGTATAGAACTCAAAACAAACACTTACTATTTTCATTTTTATTACTAACACATGTTTTGTAATCGTAAATAAACTGTAGTGTAAGGGAAGAGTTTAAAGAATTGAAGACTATGGTTCAACAGAACTTCAAGGAGATTTTGAAAGAAGTGAGAAGCAATAAAAACGATCACAAGGAGGATATAAAAAATTCCCCAGTGCATGACACAGATCAAGCCCCCAATGAAGTAACAAGTACTCACACTAGCCAAGAGGTACAACATTTCATGTTCATACATTCAAGTATCTGATATTAACTGTGTTGATGTCCTTCTATTCTTTTTGTATAACTTTTATACCTGGCTAACACATAACAAAATGCACAAATTTAGTTTTTTATACATACACATTTATACATTTATCTCACATATATACACACAACATTATACATTATAGTTTTATACACACACATTTTGTCTAAAACATGTGTATGTGTATAATACAAGTATATATGCACACATATTGTTTGAATAATTATACAGTGCAAGTATATATATACAATGCAAGTACATATATACAATGCAAGTACATTTTTATACACTGGCCATTTATAAATGTCTACTTGGATACAGTTACGCTGTTTTATACACTGTAAGTACATATGCATACCTGTCAGATTTATACATATATTGGACAGTGTGTTTGTATAAACTGGTGTCACATTCCAAGTTGAGGGCGGAGGACCCGCAAAATCTATGTTTCTGTTTAGCAATACATCTCGAATTCAACAATGCATTTATGTTAATTCAGGAGGGACAGAGGTATCACTTCCAGCTACCCTGCATAGATTGAACACAGTTATATCTTTAATTTATTAAATTTGTTGTTTTTATACTTATACAAAACACACGTTGCACACAAAATTTCTAAATGAAAACGCAGAAGCAATGTGTTGAAAGTCGTGTGGACTCACCCATAATTGACTAAGATCAATCGACTGGACAAGCGGAGACTATTTGCAAAGAAACGGCCGACAAAGAGGTACATGCATGCTTATACCATCTAATTGAAATAATATATAATAAAATAATATTTTATTGCAGTTTCATGGCGACGAGGCTCAAGCGAAAAACAATGCAATGGATGCCACTTTAGAGCAAACTGTCAAAGATAGTTGCCATGCACCAGGTTCCGACAATCGCGAGGTACAATCAGAACTAGTTGGGTTGTAAAGTATCACAAGGTAACGCACATGAATATTTGGCATTTTTACATTTTTTTCCAGGAGTAGCTGTAAATACAGAAGCAGCCGACTCCAATTTGGGGGAGGAGCATGAACCTTCAAAGGGAGACCCAAATTAGGCTCAAGAATTTTCCGAATCTGAATTTGAACTGCCTGACGAGCTTCTCCCAAGCCTTAATCCAGAGACCATTAATATCGAAAGGAGTATTGTGGTACATCCATTGGCCTACATCAACACGCCTCCGCTTGAAATAGTCGGGACACCTGTACCAGCCAGGAGGCCCAGATGCCCAAGTCCATATAATGTTTCACCATACATGGCATCATTCGGATATGAAACAGGTAAAATTAAATTTAAAACATAAATCATAAACATTATTTTTACCATATATTTGTGTTCACAGACAATGACAAAAAACAGAACAATTTTCTATAGGTGCTAGTTCATCACATAGGCCCAAAATCTTTCATCAAAAGCACCCATTCAACTCAATTCACGATACACATGATGCTTCTCTGTATAAGAATTTATGGGACTGGTTGTCAGTTAGACTCCTGGCCAGACATCAAAACAAGTAAATGTTTTCATTACCATCCACACCTGTATATTTTTATTGAAATACTAATGTTCATCTAATACCAAACAATAGGAAACACAGTGAAGACCACTATAGAAAACACAAGGCTGCATTGCATCCACCGCTTGACTTTGCTGTAGCAACAATTTCAGACAAAAACTGGTTTTACAATCTAGCAACCGTGGGCCAGGTCATCGACGACTCGGTATGTATTGATTATACATTTTTTTCCACAAAAAATGACCTTTTTTTTAAAAAATGTTTGTATATAAAAAAACTTTTTTTTTGTGTTTGTGTATATAAATATATAGATGAGTACACAAATCAGTTTTGTATATTTACTATTTTCTGTTTTACACATTTTTCTTCCAGCACATAGATGTGATCATGTATTATCTTAGAAAAAAGTCAAAGTATTCTATGATAAATACATATTGATTCACCACTGTAGACTGCAATTTTAGTGCACTGGTGCACGACATATGGGCTTCGTATGCTGATCATGAAAATGGTGCATGTAATGCTAACTCGGAACGGATAGTACGCGCATATATAAATGGGTTCAGGTTGCAAGCCGCCATGCCATGACACACAGTTGACGACGTTTTTATTCCAGTCAACATGGAGGATAAATTCCATTGGGTTCTAATTGTCTTATGCTTCACCAAAAGCACCATATACATTTACGACTGTTGGGACAATATAGTTTTGATGATTGACAGGGTGCAAATGAAACAGGTTATTTTTCCAGGTTCTTTCACACACTTAAACTCTGGCAAGCTTCGAGCAATCCAAAGAGAATAAAAGGCTCTGGAAATAAAAGACAATTAAAAAGTTAGTTAATGCTGAAAAGGATTCCGATTGAGATAAAATTCTAACCCAACAAGAAGTCTAAATAGAGGAGTTCTATGCAAAGTAGGAGTTTGAAGTGCAAGAGGAATCCTAAACGAAAATGGAAATAGATGCCAAAAAGGATTCTACTAAGGATCATCACTACAAGAATTATAGGCGAACAAAAGAGGAGAGGCAACTATAAATAAGGGCAAGGCATCAAGACAACGGTGTGTAGAAAGAGAGAAAGTCACGACATAGTTTTAACAAGAAACTATTGAGAAGCTTATGCTGTAAAGTTTATCCTTTAATCTTAATAGTTGATTATTGTATTCTCTCAGTACGTATAAACTGAGATCTAGTTGTGGTCATCAAGTTAAGGGTAACTTGAAGACACGGGGAACATAATCTTAGGGAGGTTTATGTATAACAAATAGGCTTACATAGGCTAGGAAGTTTGTGGTGAAGTTTAGATTACTAGATATTGTAATTAGTTGTTGAAGGCTCACGTTGAATTAGTAAAAATTGGAGAAAATCCTGTAGAGGTACAGGTCGTGGTTTTTACACCTTTTGTGAGCTGGGTATTTCCACGTTAATTGTTGCGTTCTAGTTATTTATACATCATTAAAACACGTCGGATAACCTGTTTCAATAATTAGACAAATCCGTAGGGGGCAAACCTAACAAGTGGTATCAGAGCAAGGTTTTCTTATTAAAGGCTAGTACCTAAGAAACGATCATAATGAATACAGCACCCCCTCTTGGACACGGAGAAGGACAATCATCTGTGAGGCCATCTCTGTTTAATGGAACTCACTTTGCTTGGTGGAAGGCTAGAATGGAGGATTTCATTCAAGGCGAAGACTATGAACTCTGGGATCGGATCATCGTTGGACCAACTATTCCTATGCGAACAGTGGATGGTAGACAGGTTCCAAAAGAAAAAAGAGAGTTTGATGTTGATGATTTGATGGCCATGAGGAAAAATGCCAAAGCAAAAAATATACTGATTTGTGGTCTCGGTCCAGAAGAGTATAACAGGATTTCAAATTGCTCCACCAAAAACGAAATCTGGGATGCCCTTACAATTGCTCACGAGGGAACTGCCAGGTCAGAAAATTTAGGGTTTCCATGTTATATACTGAATATGAGACCTTCAAGATGAAAGATAATGAGACATTACATGAGATGATGGCCAGGCTTACACTACTCATTAATGAACTGGCTTCTCTGGGAAAAGTGCTTACCTATGAAGAACAGGTTGATAAGGTCCTGAGGATCTTACCAGAAGCTAAGGACATCGAAACCATGACATTGAATGAATTGGTCGGAAATCTCAGAACTTATGAGATGAACATAGATAATCAAAAGAAAGAAGTAAACACAGATGAACGGTCACTGGCTCTCAAAGCAGTTTCAGATGATGAAGGGTCGGACATAGATGAAGATCAGATAGCTTCCTAGCAAAAAACTTCAAAAAGTTCCTAAGAAACAGGAAAGGGAAGGATAGGAGAGAAACAGATAACAAGAAGTGGTCCGATGATACTGGAAACAAGAAGTGGTCCGATGACAAAAGCAACTCTGGATGTTACAAATGCGGAAAGACTGATCATCACATCAAACAGTGTCCTCTATGAGAAATTGAGTGGAGGAAAAAAAGGACTGAAAGAGAAAATAAAGAAAAAGCTGCTAAGCAAAAGGAAAAGGAAAATTATGCTATGGTGGCTACTTGCGGATCAGGACTGGATGATTCTGATACAGACACTACTGATGAAACTGCCTTCATGGCTACTGGATGATTCTGATTCCGGTGCCGGTTCGGTGCCGGTCCGGTCCGGTTCTGGTACTTACCGGTAGGTTCCGGGGAGGGGGGGTCCGGTAGGGGAACCGGGAAGGGACGGGATTCATGTGCCGGTAATTACCGGTTCCGGTCCGGTAATTCCGGTCTAAATTATTTTTTTTATTTTTTTAATTTGTTACCGTTGGTGTGGGGCCCACCAACGGTAATATAATTTATTTGACCGTTTTTGGTCCGTTTTTGACCGTTTGGAATATTTTTTTTATTTTTTTTTTTCAAAATTCAATATTTTCTCAACTATAAATACCCCTAAATCTTTCATAATTTTTCACTTCAATTCTCTCAATCTAATTCTCTCAATTCAATCCAATTCTCTCAATCCAATTCTCTCCACTTACTAATATTACAAATTTATAATTATATACATATTACATATTTACATACTACTCTCAAATATTATATATTATATATTCATTATCTACTCTCTCAATCATTATTCCAAAATATTATTTAGTTTTGGTAATTGCATTTTGGAGCAAAATTTGGTGGATCAATTTGGAGCATATTCAAGCTTCAACTATCATCAATTTCGGCTTCTACGTCTGTTTTTACACAGACGTTTGGTACCTTCGTTCCTAAATTCTACTTATTTGTTCTTCCAAATTTACTTATTTGATTACTTTTACTTGTTGAGTTGTTGTCTCCTTGAATTATTTTTTTTACATTCATAAACTTGGTTTTTTGCATATACTCGTAATTTGTTTAATTAAATTTAACATGGATTCCGGTGGAAAAGGAAAGGGAAAAAGTACATTTTTTGGTGGAATTAAAAAGGCTTTAACCGGTAAAAAATCAGGTGGTAGTTCGTCTACAAGACAAGCACCACTTAGATTAAATACCGAAGATTCTACCTACGTAGACAACACTTTTATTAATATTGACTCTAACACGGGATTAGACAATGATTTTCTTGAACAACATTTTGGGAATTTTAACGAAGATTTACCGGAAGATGATTTTGAAATAAATGAAAATGAAGATACTTTTGATGACGATGAAACTTAACCCCCATATAGTGCTACTACTCCCCCCCCCCTCCCGCTCCCACTCCCCCCGTACAACCTACGTCATCTAATAGGCCTAAGACGGAACGTGCAAAAAAATCCGTAGTTTGGCAATTTTTAACGCAAAATGAAGATAAAACAAAAGCTATTTGTAACAAATGTAAACACGTTTTAAACCATAAAACTTCGGGAAAGGGGGGCGGGACGGGTCATTTGAAAAATCACCTTATGCATTGTTGTAAAATGAAATTTTTGCATGCACAGGCTGTTGCGGACGCCAAAAAATTTGGAACTCCCATTCCCGATGAATCGACGGGAGGTTCAAATATGGTGCAATCGCAACTAAATCCTAGTAATATTTCCGGTCCTAGTACACATAGACCTTATAGTAGACAACGTGACCTAGATGAACTTTCTAAAATGATTGTTGTTACTGGTTTGCCTTTTAGTTTTGCAGAAAATCCCGGTTTTGTGCATTATATTCAAATTGTGTATAACCCGTCTTTTAATGGTTTTTCTAGAAATACTATAAAAAAAGCTGTTTTTGACTTTCAAGCACGCCATGTACAATATCTTAGGTGTTTATTTGCTTATAATAATTGTAGGATAGCAATAACTTCTGATATGGGACGTAGTGTAACCGGTAACGATTACTTTACAATTACGGCCCACTGGATAGATGATAATTGGAATTTGCAAAAAAGAATTTTAGGATATAAAACTTGTGAATTTCGAAAAACAGGTTCTTATATTTCCCAAACTATTCTTAATGTTTTACAATATTTTGGTATAAGTAGAAAAATATTTAGTGTAACTTTAGATAACGCTAATAATAATAAACGTGCTGTAGATTTTTTAAAACCTATTATTTGTCCAACTTATGAAGATGGTTTTCATATTAAATGTGCTGCACATATTTATAATTTAATTGTTAGAGATGGTATTTCTTTATTTGAAAATGGATGTAATAAAGTGGAAGCCGCATGCCACTTTATTTTTAAATGTCAAGTATTGGCTAGGCGTAGGGAATTTGACCAGCGTTGCATTGAATGTAATTTACCTGTTAGAAAAATTCCTAAATCAATAGCAACTAGGTGGAATTCATTCTATGAAATGTTAAAAGTTGCTTACGACTATAGGAGACCACTTACAATGGTCTGGAATGCACATAATTCAGATCCCACCTTCCGTCTAGATGAAAATGATTGGGTTAATATTAAAGATTTAGTTGATTTTTTAAAAGTTTTTTATTTAGCAACAAAACAAATTTCCGGCCTTTACTATCCTACTATTTCTTCTGTGTTGCCTAATATTTGTACTATTTGTAATAAATTAGCTTCGTTTAAAAATAATGCAAGATTTAGTGAACCTGTTAGAAAAATGATTGAAAAATTTAGGAAATACTTTTTCCCAATCCCTCAAATTTATTTAACTGCTGCTTAATTTAATCCTGCTTATAAAGAATTTGGTGTATTTAAAATGGTAACTAGTATATTTGCAGACTTAGAAATAGTATACGACGGAGAAAATCAATCACTTAAGTTAGAAGCAGTTCTAAGTAGCATTAGACCTGAAGCTAGGAAATTATATGATTTAGAACAATATAATTCAGTACAAAATGTAGAATACCAACCACAACCTACTAGGGCTAGATTTGATGATGACATTAACGCAATGTTAGAATTACAATTTGGATTAGAAGCTAACGAAAATAACGACTTTGATGAATATCTTAACCAGGCACCAGAAAGCATCAAGGACTCAGAGGGGAAGCCGCAGCTGTTGGCGTGGTGGAACACTCGTGGAAAAAATTTTCCAAGACTTCAACGGGTGGCTCGTGATGTGCTGGCAATTCAAGCTTCTTCAGTTGCTTCGGAATGCGCTTTTAGCGCTGCTAGGTTCCAAGTAGGAGACCATAGGCATTCATTAGCTGGCGATAGCTTAGAAGTTTCAGTCTTATTTCGAGACTGGATAAATGCGGAGCGAAGGAATTTAGGGCGTCCGACATTGCCTTCTCAGTTTGAAGCCGATATCGATAATGTTATATCGGAATCAAGCGAAGACGGCATGGAATTTCTGGAAGAACAAGCTCAAGAGCCGATTCTAGAAAATGTGACAGCTGAAATGTTAGAAACTCTTAGACAAGAGTTTCAAAGTAGTTTAAGATATTAGTGATTAAATTTAATTATATTACAAATTTACAATAAATTATACCTAGTTGAAACAGAACCCTTCCTAGAAGGTGGCTGCGTAGATTAGGTTGATTTCTAATATCTTACCTTTCTACATTGTACAATTTAAAATTTAAAATTACCTAATAAAATTAGAGGCTATTCGCCTTATTTCCTTTTTTATTTTTATTATCTTCACTTAATCTTAATTTAAGTTTTGACTTCTAAGTTCTAATGTCTTTTTAATATATTTGCCCCTTTATTTCTCAAATCTTTATTAACTTTAAAGTTTAAAATACAAAAAGAAACATTCAAAATTTAATCGTTAAAAATTAAACTTTATAACAACTTTAAATTTTAACAACTTTCATACTTATAACAACTTTAAGTTTGAATTATAATTTATAAATTATATTAGTTTTAAAAATAAATTATATAACAAACTTATAACAACTTTAAGTTTGAATTATAATTATATAACTTATTAACTTATAAAGTTATACTTATAAATAACTTATAACAATTTTGAATTCAAAATTTCAAACTTTCAAACTTCATTTTAAATTTTAACAATTTATATAATGATTTATGAATAATAATACTACCATTTTAACATTTTATTTTAACCTTTAACATTTTAAACTTGAATTTAAATTTTTAAATATTAACAATTAATTTAACATTTTTTTAAATTTTTTTTTTAAAAAATTCGGAATTCTGGTGGACCGGTCCGGTCCCGGTGGGTACCGGCACCGGTAAGGTAAGGGTAGTTTTTTTCGGTACTACCGGTTCCGGTTCCGGTCCGGTTCCGAGAAAAACCACCCCTGCCTTACCGGTTCCGGTCCCGGTACCGGTCAATGCCGGTCCGGTGTGACCGGTTCCAGTTCCGCTGCCACTCCTGACTGTGGCACAAAAGACTTGGACACGCCAGTTTGAAACAGTTAAATACTCTGTCATCAAAGGACATGGTTCTAGGATTACCTAAAACCAAGTTCTCAGATGCAAAATATGCAGCGCATGCGTAAGGGGGAAGCAAGTCAGAGCTTCATTAAAACAAAGAACCAGGTAAGTTCCACCAGGTGCTTGGAACTGGTTCACATGGACCTGTGTGGACCAATGAGAGTAAAAAACAGAAAAGGTAAAAGGTACATATTTGTTATCATTGATGATTATTCTAGATTCACGTGGACCCTCTTTTTGGCTTCTAAAGATGAGTCTTACGACGTCTTCTCTACTTTCATTAAGAAAATAGAAAAGACGTTGGAGACTTCTCTAGTTTCCATAAGATCAGATCATGGAACGGAATTCGAGAATGCAAAATTTTCTGAATTCTGTTCAATAAATGGTATTGATCATAAAGACAATTTGGGAAAATTTGATGCTAGAAGTGATGAGGGAATTTTCTTAGGTTATTCTTCACACAGTAAAGCTTATAGAATACTGAATAAGCGAACTAACTGTGTTGAAGAAAGCATTCATGTTGTCTTTGATGAGAATTGTGGTCTTCTTGAGAATGATATGCAGGATGTCTATGAAATGGAGCACAGATCAAAGGAACAGGATAGACCAGCTATTCCACTCACTGTCCAAGAAGAGAGCACACAGACAGGGGAACTACAGAAGCTGAATCTCAACCTATAGACCCAGGAACTGATCAAAATGTCACAACACAAGATGAACACCCTCAAGGATTTGTGATAAAAAATTACAAGTACCAAGACTCACATCCCTTAGACAATGTTCTTACAGAACTGACATCTAGTTGTGTGTGTTTCAGGCATTTGTATCCATGATAGAACCAAAAAGGATAGGGGAAGCTCTGCAAGATGAGGAGTGGATTCTAGCTATGCAGGAGGAACTGAATCAATTTGAGAGATGCAAGGTATGACATCTGGTACCTAAACCAGAAGGAAGAACCATTATTGGGACGAAGTGGGTATTCTGTAACAAACTGGACGAACATGGAACTGTTACAAGGAACAAGGCAAGATTAGTGGTCCAAGGATGCAATCAGGAAGAAGGTATTGATTATGATGAAACGTTCGCTCCAGTGGCGAGACTGGAAGCTATTAGACTGCTCGTTGCATTTGTTGCCTTTAAGGAATTCACCTTGTATCAAATGGATGTAAAAAGTGCATTCCTGAATGGCTACTTGAAGGAGGAAATTTATGTGAAACAACCGCCTGGGTTCGAGAACCCTGAGTATCCTGATCATGTGTTCAAATTGGATAAGGCACTATATGGACTAAAACAGGCTCCTCGAGCTTGGTATGAGAGATTGTCAAAATTCCTTCTGGCTCATGGTCATACAAGAGGAAAAATTGACAATACCCTGTTTTTGAAGACTCAAGGAAAGGACCTACTAGTTGTACAAGTGTACGTGGACGACATAATCTTCGGCTCTACGAATGTGCTCATGACTCACGAGTTTGCAAATCTTATAAATAGAGAATTTGAAATGAGTATGATGGGAGAACTTAATTTTTTTCTGGGGTTGCAATTCAAGCAAACTGCTTCTGGCACCATGATCCATCAAAGCAAATAAGTGAAAGAACTCCTCAAGCGGTTCAAAACGGAAGATGCTAAAGACATAGATACACCAATTGCCACTGACCAAACTGGAATTGGATGAAAGAGGCGTATCTGTAGATCAAAAGCTCTATCGAGGTATGATTGGTTCCTGTTGTATCTTACAGCCCGTCGACCTGACATTGTTTTCAGTGTGGGACTCTGCGCTAGGTTTCAATCAAATTCCAAAGAGTCACATCTGAAAGCTGTGAAGAGAATTCTCAAGTATCTCAAAGGTACCTCCGACCTAGGACTATGGTACTCTGAGGGTAGTAATTTTAATCTAGTTGGGTACACTGATGCTGATTATGCTGGTCACTTAGTGGATAGAAAAAGCACTTCTGGTATGGCTCATTTCATTGGAACATGATTAATTTTATGGTCTACCAAGAAGCAAAACTCTGTAGCATTGTCCACTGCTGAGGTAGAATATGTGGTAGTTGGTTCATGTTGTGCCCAATTGCTCTGGATCAAGCAACAATTGTCGGATTTTGGAATGGATGTTGGTTGCGTTCCTATTTTGTGTGATAATACAAGTGCTATTAACATAGCAAAAAATCCCATACAACACAAAAGAACCAAACATATAGACATAAGACATCATTTTCTTCGTGACAACGTGGAAAAAGGTCTAGTATCTATAATATTTTGTCCTACCAAAAATCAAATTGCTAACATTTTTACCGAGGCCTTAAGCAGAGAACGTTTTGAAAAAATTAGGTTGGATTTGGGGATGATTAAAATTGTATGAACTCCGCTCACTGCTTGACTAGGACTTTTGAGCCATTACAGACAAACACAAGAGGTCCTCTGATACATTTTTCCATAAAATGTGTATTTCCTTGAACATGCAGAATGCCATGATGTGTGATTCTATGTGCAGATTACTGCCTCCAGCAACCCACTGAATGGACCATAAAACTAAACCAAGTAACAATTCCTGTGCAATTCTTCTTAAAGAAATAGACAAGCAATCAGGTACACTATACCTCTCTCCTCTCATCTACTTTATGTCAGTGCATTTAATACTGGTGCCGCCAAAAATAAAATCAATCCCCTCACTGACGCCTTTCAGAACCATCCTCTCACACGCCTCTTCCTCTCCCAATACATTAAAACCTCTTTCACTTCATCTTCCTCTTCGCCTATATTTGAACCAACTTTCTCAACCGCATCAAACAACACACTGCTTCAATGGCTTCCTCACCCCCTTCACAGAAAAATACAATGGAATAAGCCCTTCACTCCGACTCTCTTCCCCTGGTGGTCCATGCGACAGCCAACATTCTTCCCCCTCTCCAAATTGATTTCTCTGATTTTTCTTTTTGGGGGGGCTTCCAAAACACCTTCGCACAATTCTCTGACATCCCCCCACCATCTACGGTCTTCACTTCTCACAGAAACCATCCTGCCTCTCCTCCTTTTGACCTCCCAGAACGGTCAACAAATGCTAAACCTACTCGCCGTCGGCTGAGAAAAGCCTCAGGGGAGCCTATTGAGATCTCCGACGACTTTCCTTCCCCTGAAAGGGTATCTCTTCCCGATTCTATCAGAAACCCCCCCAAACCAGAAACCGAAAAAGATTGGAGGAAGTAGCACTTGAACAAGCTCTGAAACAGAGCAAAAAATAGAAGAGTGCAACTGGTTCCTCTTCTCCAAGAGATCTCCTACTGAGGCAGGTACGAAGAAACAGACAGAAACATATATTTCCAAAACCTCCCCGATCTCGCCCTTCATTTTCTCCTTCAAATACACCTACCGTATCTGCTACACCATCTTCACCTACATCCACGCCCTCACCAAAATGGACAACCACAGTTTCCTCCACCTCAGCTACCTCAAAACCCCGAAACACTCCCAGAAAGAAATGTGTTCCTTCACCTGTTCCATCTGCCACCTCCTCCTTTGAAAGTGACTCTGAGCGCACTCCTGCTACAAACCCAGAACCACAATCCCCCTCGTTTACTCACTTCTAATGGCGCTCTCTCCTTCGAGGCCGTGTAATGACTGGGTTAGGAGGCCCCGACATGGAAACCTCCTTACAAAATTTGAATTCCAAGGGTGGCCAGCCCTCTTCCTTCAGCACACGTGCCAGAGAAAACTGGCTAAAACAAAAATGTACAAATTCTACGCTCGAGGAATTGTG
Source organism: Solanum rostratum (assembly GCA_029948455.1). Lineage (NCBI taxonomy): Eukaryota > Viridiplantae > Streptophyta > Magnoliopsida > Solanales > Solanaceae > Solanum > Solanum rostratum. Next base: position 56,348,063 of record CM057055.1, read on the forward strand.
CGTGACTTAGTTCTCTCCACCACTGTTCGTGGGATATCCTTCAATCTCACCGGCTCTAATATTACCCGCATTCTCCAGATTCCAAATGAGGGTTGGAATCATTATGTATGCCATGAGTGGCCTCCTCTTGACAATCTAACCTCTGCGCTTGCCATTACCAAGAAGTTTTCCGAGAAGCCTAATCTGACACAGCATAGGCGTGTACAACGGAGGGAAATGACCCCACTCCATCGGGTGTATTTTGATATGGTTCACAAGATTATCATCCCTTGCCAGGAGCGTAGATTTGAGGCGAGTTACTTTGACCTTACCCTGATGGAACTGATTGATTCATGTGTTTCAATTAATGTTCCTGGACTTATGGTGAAACACATTCAGAGAGTTCTGATTCAGGATAAGAAAGGACATGTTGTTCCTTATAGGTTCTGGTTGGCTCCAATCTTTGAGGCCTACTCAGTCCCTGTTCAGGTTTGGACCATGCAAACCACCAAAGATGTCCTTGGTCAAGTGGACCATCAAAACTTACCTGGTTCAATGCAACGCCCAGGGACCACTTCACTGACTGCAAATGGCGTTGAATGCCAGGAATGCCGAGCTGACTTTGGAACGGGAGAAGTTTGAAACGGAGAGGAAAGCCTTAATTCTCAGGATATCTGAACTTGAGGACACACTTATGAAGGAAAAAGGGCTGCCCATGCCGAAGTTGTTCACAAACTAACCAAACTCCTCCCCTGATCTCCTCCTATGTTTCTCACAACCTATCTTTGTTTTTTGTCTGGGTACCAGTGTTTGTTTGTTTGTTTTTAAAGTTGAAGTGCGCAGTTCTTGTTATTAGTGGTTAACCTTTCTAATTCTCGTTATTAATGTCCAAGTTGCTTGTACTTTTGCATATTAATGAATATCATGTTCTTTCTGAATGTTATTGGCTTCGCGTTTATGTTATTTCCAGAACTGTGTCTCTTAAAGTTTGATATATGTAAGTTTTCGATGATGTCAAAAGGGGGAAGGTACTGCAACGTTTATAATCACCCTAATCTTAACCTGTTTCATTCTTGAGGTTGCCTTCTTACAGCTGCAGAAAATTGGACAGTTCCAGCCCAAATACTCAGGAAGTTTGTCATCATCAAAAAGGGGGAATCTGTTGGGACAATATAGTTTTGATGATTGACAGGGTGCAAATGAAACAGGTTGTTTTTCCAGGTTCTTTCACACACTTAAACTCTGGCAAGCTTCGAGCAATCCAAAGAGAATAAAAGGCTCTGGAAATAAAAGACAATTAAAAAGTTAGTTAGTGCTGAAAAGGACTCCGATTGAGATGAAATTCTAACCCAACAAGAAGTCTAAACAGAGGAGTTCTATGCAAAGTAGGAGTTTGAAGTGCAAGAGGAATCCTAAACGAAAAAGGAAATAGATGCCAAAAAGGATTCTACTAAGGATCATCACTACAAGAATTATAGGCAAACAGAAGAGGAGAGGCAACTATAAATAAGGGCAAGGCATCAAGACAACGGTGTGCTGAAAGAGAGAAAGTCACGACATAGTTTTAACAAGAAACTGTTGAGAAGCTTATGCCGTAAAGTTTATCCTTTAATCTTTATAGTTGATTATTGTATTCTCTCAGTAAGTATAAACTGAGATCTAGTTGTGGTCATCAAGTTAAGGGTAACTTGAAGACACGGGGAACATAATCCTAGGGAGGTTTATGTGTAGCAAATAGGCTAGGAAGTTTGTGATGAAGTTTAGATTACTAGATATTGTAATCGGTTGTTGAAGGCTCACGATGAATTAGTAAAAATTGGAGAAATTCCTGTAGAGGTACAGGTCGTGGTTTTTACACCTTTTGTGAGCTGTGTGTTTCCATGTTAATTGCTGCGTTTCAGTTATTTCTGCATCATTGAAACACGTCGGATAAACTGTTCCAATAATTAGGCAAATCCGTAGGGGGGCGAACCTAACAACGACTCAATCAGATTTGTTGTCCATGATGTATTTGTAGCTAAAGAGGTGAACAAGTACGCGGAACTTATACCCACATACCTGGCGACTAAGGACTTTTATGAAAAGAAGGGGTTGGACGTTCATGAGCATCCAAGCTATAAGTTGTACTCTGAATACGATCCATTTGACATATATACAGCTTTTCCTTTACTTTTTTCTTGGTCTTTTTTTTTGTAGGGAATGTGGACTGTATTTGGCAGCTTTTGCAGAATTTTTGAGCGATGGGAACGGTATCCCAGTAACCAGCATTGATTCAGAACAAATGCGCACTCGCCACGCAGCTCTTTTGTGGGACTACGGTACGGGGAAGATACAACAAGATGCCATCAGCGATAATGAGGCTCCGCCGAAGCAAAATAGGACGTCTGTTGGCACTGATGGCGAACGAATCGAAGTCTAGCTGATACTCAGTTTCTAGGCAACACATCTTTTTTGGAACATAGAATAACTTACCAGATATTTATATTCTATGTAGCTTAAACAACATTTTTAATTTTGATTTTTCATGGTTTTGTCTTACACTGGATATTGCATTTTTGGAGCTATAATATTTTTTGCTAAGTATTTTATGATCTCACTTTTTTCTGGGGCGATGTTATAATTTTTCGTCAATGATGTGAGTTATACTGCTAAATGTATAAATTTTGTTTATGCAATTATAAACTATGTATAAACTGTTGAATGCATAAATTTTGTTATGCATATATATGCATAGTATAAAAAGTGCTTGAAACTGCTGAATGTATAAAAAAAGTGCTTGAAACTGTATATGTGGTTATAGTGTTGTATAATGTTTGGCAAAAGGACAACTTGTAAAGGTATAATTATCAGACAATGTGATTGTGTATAAAAATTAATTATTAGTATAATTTATACATAAATGCTATACTCTAACTTTTGCATAATAATACAATTTACATAGCTTTTTACATAAATGGTATTCATAAGTATACAACGTGTGCCTTTTATGTGAAGTATAAATTTTTCACACAAACAACTTTTTTTGTATTCAAACATGAAAATTTTATACGATTCAACTTATGCACGGCAGAAAAAACATCTGCACAAAGTGTATAACCATCATTTTTTTTATTTTCAAATATGCTGAAATTATTTATTCAAATAACAAGAACCCAAACACACAGAATACAAATACATGCAGGCCACAAAACTAATCCCATAAATCATAAAATTTGTTCCACGTTAAGCACTACGGGGTCTATTCCTACACGAACGCTTGTTGTGACCTGCATTTCCACATATACTACATGTATTTTTGCTCTTGCTTGCCAGCAGCTCAGAGAATGACTTATCTCGAGTCTTCTTCTTTGGCCTTCCTGGAGGTCTTTTATATACAAGCGGTAGAACCACATCAGCCAATTTATGGTCTGGTATGACCCAATTCTTTCGATCCGATAGAGGATAGATTGGTATCTCATAAGTTATCAACACTGTTTTTGGTTTATACAGATCGGAGCAATACTCATCTGGTTCGACATGTTTATACTTTAACACAGCCCAAGCATGTGCACATGGTATTTCATCAATCTGAAATCGACCGCAACTACATGTCATTTTTTCAAGACAGACTATATATGTTCTCCCTTCATCATTAACGTTGTGCACGTGGACACTTGACGATACAACCTATTAAAAAAACACAAAAAGGTTAAGAATAATATACACAATAAGAATACAATAAGAAAATGAATTATTCATAGTTATACAACTAAAACTTATTACCGTCATCCTCGTACTCTTGAATTCATTTTTCACTAGAATATCCTGGAATTTACCCATAAGGAGGGTAAAGATATAAGTTGCTTGCTTTTGATTTTCGCAGTTCCATCTGCCAAACATCAGCTGCACTTCTTCTAAAAAGTCTAAAATCGGCAACTCGCGCGCCGACACCAAAGCAGAATTTATACTTTCTGCAATTTTTGAAGTCATACACCACCCCCGATATGCAGTTTCATAAATCCTAGCCCATTTATCATACCCAGCTAGTTGCAAGTACTCCTTAACTCTTATATCAACCTTTTCAACTTTTTTCATCAACTTATCAAACTCAGCATGTGTATAAGCCTTTGCCATCGTATAAAACACCTCGTTCAACTTTGCATGCGACTTATGGTACCTCCCTTGAACATTATTCCATAAGTGCCATATACAAGCATAATGAGGTATTCCATTATATACGTTCATAACAACTTTTATGATGCTCTCATTTCTATCAGAAACTACGCACATTCCATCCCTTTTTCCAAATGCTTCCTTAAAACTGACGGAAAAACCACATCCAGGAAGAATCATTTTCTGAATTGACAATTCCATAGGCTAGTGGAAATATGTGTCTTGTACATACAATAAACATTTTTTTTCAAAGTTAACTAAGTTGTATACACAATAAGTATTATATGCATTAGATTCAGATATGTACACATGAAAACATGTCATCATACCTGCCCCATCCATGGTACTCGTTGAAAGAAACTGACCATTATACGGACCTCTAAGGTGACTCCCATCCACAACAATTACAGGTCTATAGTGATCAAATCCTTTTATAAGAGCATGCAGAGCAACGAACACGTAAAGGAACTCACCTTCTTCTGTCTTCTTTAAACGTACGTGTGACCCTGGATACGTACTATCCAACATGTATAAATAAGCAGGTAATTTGTTATATGACCCAGATGGAGTTCCTCTCAAACAATTCAATGCTTTCTCCTTTGCCCTCCATGCTAACATGTACGTAATATCAACCCCAAGATCCTGTTTGACATCATTTTTAATATCTGAAGCCGTGTACTTTCGCTTGTGATTTTCCAATCTAGGCATCACAAGCCCACCAATCAGATTACTGGTTGCCTGCCGCTGTGAATATATTCGATCCTTCAACTGACACGTATGAACCATGTTGAATGTTCTTATTCGAAACATGGCAGTTTTATTAATTGCAGAAGCTTTCATCAACCATTCACATTCCTCAGATTTACACGCAATAGTATAACTGCAATCATATACATAAAAAATTTCATACACATAAATAATTATGTTTTTCACCCAACAAATAAAAAAACACACAAATTTGACAGCACGAAAAAAGTCAATGTATAATGTGCACATACCTTACTGCATTTGACCTTCTTAGCTTGAATTGGAACCTTTTCGCAATTGCATATTGAGACATAACAGCCTTCAACGTAGCCTTGTTTATGTATACCTGGTCTACCTCCACGTTCTTATGCGAAGGATCACATATGACTCCATTCATGTCCGAGGAACCAAAAGCATTCAAGGGCTCAACTAACTCATCAACTGACAGATCGTGATTCTCAAAATCACCAAATCCAACTATTGAATGTGCCTCAATCACCGAAACTGTTTTTGTAGAAGAACTTCCACCAACAACAGTATCAACCACTTCCTTAGCAAAAATGCTTGCACAAATTGGATACTTATTGAAATCATTACTAGATTTCTCAACATAACATAAACCCTCACACCCATATCATTGTGTATCACAATTGACATATCTACAGACTCGATCTTGTATTCCATTCTTAGTAAGATCAACACCCATTTGGTTTGCAACCAGCATATACAATTCCAGGTAGGTTGCTTGCTCTCTGAAAACAATGCCCTCTAAAATGTAGTCAACGTAACAGTTTTCATCGTTCCACCGTCCCGAATGCATTACCATAATAGCCATTGAAGTCATTTCTGTAAATAACACATAACATATATACAACAAATTACAAACATAAACAATTCAATATGCATATTTTGTATACAACAAAATTTAATAAACAACTGTATACAAAAAATATATATATAAAACTGATTTGCGTTCTCATCAATATACATATTCATACAAATATACACAATAAAATTCTATTCACAAACATATACATATACATATACACAAAAAAAATCCTTATACATAAAACATTCATTAATATACAACTGTATACAAATATATATATATATATATATATATATATATATCATCTATATACATACTCATACATATATAGACAAAAAAAAAATTATTTACAAACATTTACATATACATATACATATAAACAAAAAAAAATTCCTTATACACTAAAACATTTGGTTGTGTGCATACATATTCAACAGTTTGCATGCGATTTCATTCATCTCGACAAACAATTTTATACTAACACAACATAACTATTGTATAAATTTTTCATCGCGAACACACATATGCGCAGTCGCGAAGGACAACATCAAGTCGTACCATTTTAACATTTTAATACACACATCAGTTGAACAACAACCAATTCCACATGTTCCTACGACCCAAATCAACAAATAAACACAATTAAAATATTTTTTTCAAAAGATGGAGAATGATATATTAACAAAAAGGCCAAGAATTTCAAATGCAAGTAAACCACAATTTTAGTTCATCACGATTACATTAATTAGTATAATACACAGAAATCACACGATCCAACGTATAAAAAATAAATCAAAAATCAACCTTACCTCAGTTGAATTCGTATAGATCAGCGCCCCTTTTTTTCTCTTTTCCAGCATCACCCGTCGCCACAGTTTTCCTTTTTCGGATTTATGTGTAACACATTCATATTAGGTAATAAATATTGAATACAATCACCTTCCATTATTTAAGGAAACGTTTCCTTTATTTTATCTAATCAGTAATTAATTAACATTAAATGCCAGCAGTCTTTTTTGTATAAAATAGTAGTGTAATACCGTTTTATACAAAGCACATTAAACATTCAAAAGGTTATAAAATGTAATTTTTAAAACTGTAGTTATTTTAGCATATTATGTTTCACTAGGTGGTTGTTTATGAAAATTCCACTTTAATATATATAGAAGATAGAGATTATGATAATTAAGATTCATAAATTCAAGATAAGAACAACTTTAAAACAAGACAATACAATAGTCAAAAGTCAAGAAAAGGATAGTAACAAATCAAAATTCAAAAATTAAGGGTAGTGAAAAATTTAAAATAAGCTGTATAAGAGAGAGTTGTTCAGATGATAAGCACTCCTCACTTCCAACCCAAAAGTTATGAGTTCGAGTCACCAAAGGAAAAAAAAGTGGAAGCTCCTAAGGAAGGGTAAAAATAAAGTTATTTTAACAATCTAAGATTTAAGACTAGAGGATTAGTAATAAATCAAGATTCAGAAATTGAGGATAGTAACAAATTTAAAATCAGATATTATAACAATTCAAGATATTCACATAGAGACAGCGAAAAACATGGGTATGAGGCACTGGAGCCTTCTGGCATCTCAATCAAATATTTAGTCTGGAACATTAAAACTTTCTTGAGCATCTTAATTCTACATGTGTCACTACTATTGTAATACTTGAATATATCATTGATGAGTTCATACTAAAGTGTTATTAACATTTTTATCTTTAGCATAATAGACTTATCTTTTTTTCTTAAATATTCATTACTGATACGTTATCTAGTAATGAAAATTCATGATGATTTGTACATCTAATGTCATTTTGAGTGATCGTTCATATTTTCTTTCTTTCTTCGCTACGCCCCTTTCTTTTCAAACTTCTCTTTCATCTCTTTCTTTCGACGCTGTAGGACCTGAGAATCTCATTCTTAGCGACCACCCTTCCTCTAGTTAAACATAGTTTGAGTTCGTGGTTTAGTAATCCCGTTCTGAAGCTTATTAATCGCCTAGAGTATGGATTTATGGCTAAAGAAAGCGAAATAGGCGAGGCCTAAGATATGGAACACCTCTCCTTATTTATGTACCTATTTAATATATTTGTGTGAAAATAATCTCTTAAAAGTTAAATGAAAAAAAATGGACTATAATATATCTGTTTATCTAAAATATCCGAGCAGAAAACTTGAATCTCAGATCAAGCACCTGTAAGATTTGCATTCAAATCAGGTTAACTACAATTTGAAAACTTAGGAACACAAATATGTATTTGTATTTTCTATATTTTATATACCTTTCAATAGTTAGAATTTTGTATTATATTTGAAATCAAATGTTAAATAATATTCCTATACATTTTTGTAATGATCTAGAAGGTCATTTTTGGTATTTTTGGCCAAATTTTCGTTTTGCTCTTCCCAAAAGTTGTCTTATGCCATTTTTGGTCAAGTCTGAAAGTCGAATTTTGAAAATCTTGTAAAAAGTTGGAGTTTTGCAAAAGAAAGAGTTTTCAAAGGGTTAAAGTTTAAAATTTGAGTTTGTTTGTCATTTTGAGTTTTGAGTGTCAGATTTCAATTCTGTCGATTCCATCAGTTCTGGAATGCAAATTTGATCTAAGAGAATGTGCAGAACTGAATTTGGAGTTAAAATGGAGATTTTAAGTCCAAAGTTACATTTTTAGTTCATTTTGGATCATAAATTTGACTTTGGTCAACATTCAGAGTTCGGGAGCTCGTATCGAAATTCCGTCAGTTCCAGTAGTTCTGGGTGGAGAAACTAACGCTAGAAACGCCTTCATTGTAATTTTTAGAGCTTCCATGAATATTTTGAGTTTTATAAGTCTGAAACTAGTTTTACTGATCTTTCTCGGGTTCGAGGCCAAGGAGGTTCCGAATTCGAATTCTGACAGTTCCATTGTGTCTTGAACATCTTTATAGTAGTGTTCGATGTTTGGATTAGTTCATGGGGTTCAAAAAAAATTCACGAGGGTCCTATTCACATTTCATTTGCTGTGTTATTGTTGCTTCTTATCTGGTCTGGTGCATTTACCCCTTACCGTACGCGATCGCGCCGCCTTCTTCTTCGCATTCACGGAGGTCAGTGTGATTAGACCTTCGCGTTCGCGAAAGGAGGGCCTGCGTTGGGCGAGCTGTGGCACCTTAGCCTTCGCGTTCGTGGATGCCCTGTCCGCATTCGTGGAGTGTTAAGTCATGGGCCTCCACGTTCGTGGAGCATTTCATGGGCCTGGACAATAGCTTGTTTTAAAAGACGTGATTTAAACCCTTTCCACCATTTTTGACATTCTAAGCTTCGTTCTAGAGGGGATTCAAGGTTTTTGTAAACAAATTGATTGAGTAACTATTTTCTATCCTATATCAGTTATTTTCATTGATTAATTTGTGTTTTAGCTTATAATTTTGGGATATTAGTTGTGAAATTTGGAGATTTTTTTGGATATTTATTTCTAACCTTTAATTGATGATTTCTCCCTCATCTTAACTTCATTTTCGGAATGACTTTCACCGTTGAACTCCTTGTTACTTGGAAAACATTTTCATGTATTAACTTTCAGATTCCGACTCTTTTTTTGGCGTGAGATTTTTGACCATTTTGCCTTTTTTCTCCAAATTAATTGATTTTAGTGTTATAGAATTTATTATGTGATTGTGATGCTATATTTGAATTGATTTTGGTAATTTGGAGTATCATTGAAAGGGGAACGCTTCGGCGTTGGCTTGATTTGAGGCTTTATATAAGACAAGTGAACTTCTAACCTTTTATTAAGTACGATTGAACCTTGTTTACTCCTATATGTATAGAATTGAATACTTTGGGGTCGAATTCATCTTGTAGGCTTCGATCATGGGATGTTGAATTGGGTATAGTTCTTACGGTAACATCTTGACGTGTGAGTTAATTTTCAAAAAATACATGGTAGTTGTGCACCCACTTGATATGTATATTAATATTATTACGGATGAAATTATATTATGGATACTTGAGCACTTGAGAGTTATTGGATTTTCAATTGTTGGTAAATACATGTGTGATTCATATAGACATCTTCCATACTTAATTGCCATGAACATGATTATTGTGCTATCTTTTATGTGTTTGCTTGATGATCTATTGAAAACAAAAAGCCACAGGGAAATGGTTCCGACTATTGAAAAAAAAAAAAAGAAAAGAAATGAAAAGCTGAAGAAAAATGGTTTCGGCTACATATGAAAGTAAATGCCGAAGAAAAATGGTTCCGATGGATACATGGTTCATATGTGGCCCCCCTGGGTTCCGATTTGAGGCATGATTATGATTAGTGAATGTGTATCGTAGGACAGGCATGCATCATAATTATCTGATATTGCACCACTTTCACGCACCGGGGGGGTACCCTTGATGTGGCCGCACTTTGAGACTATAGCTAGCCTCAAGCAAACCACTCACTTTCATTATATTCATCCCATCACCATCTAATAGTGAAAGACATTAATGATTAAGAATACTTAATGAAAAGCAATGAAAACACGATAATCAAAGGCTAAAGGTCAAACAATCTATCCATTAATTAAGTAAGACTAGTGTGAAAGAAAACTAGCCAAAAATAACATCCAATCACAACTGGACAGTCTAGTCTATGAAGCCTCTAAATCATTTGTCCATGACTAATGCAAAGTAAAATGAAAAGTCTAAACTCAAAGCTAGAAGAGAAAATATGATATCCTCTGAAAGTAGGGGAGGACTCACCAATCAAGTTAATGAAATGGGTCCTCAATGAGGCGCCTGTTGATGACCACTAGTACCTATCTCGGCATCATGAAAAGATGCAGGCCCAAATAAACATTAGTGTGTGGAATGTATGAGTATGTAAAATGGCAGAATGAACCATGTTAAAGTAGAATACATCAACTCAAATAGCTCAACTCAAGAAGTAGGAAACTCAATCAACAAGTCAAGAGTCTAAAGTAAGAATACTGCTTAGACAATGACCACTCATATACCATCTAATTCAATCTACTCATAATACTGTCAAGGCCTATATGGGAGTTTCTCTAATCGACAACCATCACCTATGAGCCGGTGATGATACAACGAAGCGATGTCATTACCATATCCATCTAATACCTTGCTAGGGTAAATGACATCTCATCAATGAATCCACAATCAATAATATTAAGTCCTCTTTTTGGGAAAATAGGCAAACATCCGATTTTACAATTTAATCCTCTCATACGCTGGCTACGTAGTTATTGAGTTCGAGTTGGACTTACTTTTATTCAATTCGGTACTCAATACTCCTCCCAAAACTCAATATGCTCATAAGACATCAACCTTATGGTTAACTCATTTAACTAGTCTCAGTTGATATTTGTCAACTCAATTCATCACATCAACGTTGATATTTGTCAACTCAATTCATCACATCAACTATCAATTCTTTGGTTCGGAACATTCTTTAAGGATTATCTCATGACTCATAAAGAATCTCTATCATGCAGCATTCCAACTCATAGTGTTCGAGAAATAAAAGTAGAGTTAAAATATTTAGGGATTCCATAAACTCTTTAGGCTGAAATCATACTCATGCATACCATTTAAGTGCAATATGTACAAATAACAAGAATTCATTCTAGGGTTTATGTAGAAAAGAAAAATCATCTACATCAAGTATTTAATTCATAAAAGCTTAATTCATGCAAGATTATATAGAAGTACTTTAGGATTTAAGAAAAACTTTCAAGAAACATTCATGGAAGACTCAATTCGTTCACGACTCCATCAATTCGGATTATGAGGCACATGGAAGAACATAATTCATGTTCAAATTAGCCTTACATACCTGAAAATTTTTTAGTCTTGGGATGGCTTGGAAGAACTCACAAGATTATCTTCAAAATCTAGCCTTTTTCTCCCTTAAAACCTTGCTCTAAGTTGGAGAAGGTGTTTTAGCGTGAAAAGGTTGAATGGATATGTTTAGAGACTTGTTTAGGTATAAGAATGTCAAGTTAAGGCCTTGAAAGGATGGAAAAAGATAAAAATAACCCTTCTTAAAAATATTGTCAAAGTCGTCCATGGGTCAACGTAAGGCTTGTAAAAACTTTCACGGCCCATAGGAACCAATTCGTAAACTTCTGCACAAATTTTGGGGTCTCTGGATCGATTCCATGAACCCAAACCATGGTCCCCAGAAGCACCTATGACCTATAGTGGGGTCCGTCAAGTTGGGGGCGCAAAAATGGACTTTCTAAAGTTTTCTCCACGAGTTACCAGACGGCCCATCATTCAAACTATGGCCCGTAACTCAGCTCGTAATAAGTTCATTTTGCTTTGGTAGTCTGTAGTAAATTTCCATAACTTTTGACTCCAAACTCCAAATGAGGTGAAATCAGTGGTGTTGGAAAACTAATTCAATGAACTTTCATTTGGTAGTCATATGCCACCTAATTCTTTGTGTGCTAAAAGTTATGTTCATTTAAAGTTGACCCTTATATAATCTAACGCGAGAAACTCAATTAATATGAAAGTTTTGAACTCATTTAAGTACAAGAGGTCCCTTATGACCCTAATCCACTTCCCATATATAAGAATGAGTGTTGAAATATAGGTGCATATAAGAAAAGAGTTATAGGATGTCATAATCACATTATTTACTTTTCATGGCATTCACTCCACCTCATATTACTTTGGCTTGCTATTATTATATGAATTGCTTTCGAGACCAAATATCTATTGTATCATTTGACTTGTTTATGGTTGGATCCTTTAAAGATATGAGGCTATGTGATGAGATTATCTATATCCTTGTAATTTCTCTATGATGTATACATTGTACTGAGATATTTCTGAGTACAGGTTTGTAGTTCGGCGGTATGTGGCTAGGTGTCAAGGAGTACTTGTGTTTTTCATTGATTTACTTTATGTTAGTTCCATTTGCTGAATACCCTGTTCTTTGGTGCTCCTCCCTTGCTACATTTTGTAGGTTGTGAGCCTGGTCCCTAGACTTTTCTCATTTAAGGATTGAACTTCTGGATTATTCTTGAGGTAGTTGCTTATGTCTTCAGCAGACCTTCGAGGAATCCATTATCATGTTATGTTCTACTTGAGAACTGGACATTTGAGACTTGTATTTCTTTGAGTATTCAGTATTTAGAGGCTTGTAAATGTGACACCAATTCTAGGAAGGTTGTACTTTGATTTATTATGCCTATCTATCATATTTAGACTGTTTATCTTCCACTTTGATTATTATGTTGGTTATTAAGTGTTGGATTGACTCGACTTGGTGGGTTAGATGAGTGTCATCACGCTCAGTTTTCGGGTTGTGACAATTTTGTATTTAGATACATAAAAAATCTTGATAAATTTTACGAAAAAAATGAATACAACGACATGCTTGACTCAAATTAAAACAATTAAATCACATGTAAATATATATAACATGAGATTTTAATGCATTAAAAATTTTGACAATTTTATGAACAAAAGAATTTAATCTAATTTAGTAATTTTTGCATAGAAATAATTATAAATGAATAAAATAAGAAATTTGAATACACGGGTATTGAATATAAAATAAATTGTCAATATTTAGGATCACATATGAATACAACAACATGTTAGATACATATGAATAAAACTAGATAAGAAAATTTTAGTAGTTTTTGAATACAAATAAAACTTAATGAATACAATGTTAACATATAATGGATATAATAAATTTGATAAATTTTATACTTAATTTTGAATTTCAAGCATAATGATGAGTCACTTACACACTTTCGAGTCCAATTTAAAATATGAATATATTTGAAGAGTGGTATATTCTATTACCATATTAGAAACAATGCAATTTATAATAAAAGTATTTTTAAGGAGTGATTTATTTTACTACCATATCAGAAAAGATCTATTTTCTTTACTCAATTTAGTTAAGTTGTATTTGTATTTTTATAGAAAAAGCATAAAAAAAATACAATGAATATAACAAATAGTAAACCAAAAATATAGCTACAGATTGCAAATATTAAAACTACAGTGAAGGAGCAATAATTAGAACCCAGAGTTTGCTTTTCCTAAAAATTTCTCTTCACAAGATAAATAGGTATTCAAATGTTGCAGAAAATTTTGCTAAACCTTATTATCATAAAAAAAATTCTCTTCACATGAGTTATATTTGGCTTTAAAGTTTGGCTAAACCTTATTATCGTAAAAAATACCATCAAGTTTACTAAAGCAAAAAAACTAAATGACCAAATTTTTTCTTAAACTAATGAAGCCGCTAGCTAGGTTTCCATACTTATGTGTAGATTACGCTTCATCTTTTTTACCGTTTCAAGTACTTAAAAATAAAAATTCACGTTAACTTAATTTGAACAATTTTGGGATGAAAGAGTACCTATAATTTTGGGATGAAAGAGTACCTATAATTTTGGGATGAAAGAGTACCTACCTATTAGATACTACACGCTTGAAATAATTCACTTTCATGTGGTTACCTATAGTTATGTACTTAAACACATAGACATATACATAGAAAGCACACAGATCTGTATACTAAGATAATAAATTGTGCAATTATATGACATCCTAAGTGAAGCAGTTCCATATAAATAAGTGTTAAAATTTTGTAGAAAAATTTGCATGCATATATGTAGTAAATATATAAATACTAAGAAGGTCATAGCCTAGTAATAAAAATTAGTAAGTATATCAAGAAAAAAAATGAAGCATTACCAGCAAAACATTGTGCAAAACATGCAGTAAATATCAATTAAAAACCAAATTTGTTCGATATCATCCATTCAGCTAACATGAGTACTAAGTTATGTCTGGCTAAATCTTCAGCTTAGATTCAAAGTCTGACTAGATATTAATATCATAGAAATGCAAGAAAATATATCAAAACATATTAAAGAGGAAAAAATTATTTTACTCAAACTGAGAATGATTCCTTATTTATCAAATTTTCCTCAACTCTCTTGATCTCTGTCAAAAACCAGATTAAGAAAAAAGCACCACCAGTCAGTTCACCCAGCGAAACTAAACTAATTAGTTGAAGCTGTCACGACCCGGTTCCGGTCATGATGGCGCATGCTAGATCCTACCTACAGGCAAGCCAATGACCCAACCTCAGGGTCCTGTTCTAGTTCTCTCTAGTCACAATCATAACCAAAATGATAACATCAATAATCGAAACCTATCCAGAAACTGGAAGTCAACTATACAGAGCTACAATAGACGCAAGGACATATCATATACATATATCAATAACCATAATTATATACAAAATCAGGAGTGCACCTACAAATACATAACTCTACTGTGCAAGGCCAATGACGAAAAGCAAAAGACGACCATCACAAGGAAGGAGACTGCAACGAAGCCAGAGCTGCCGATGCTCAGCCAAAAGAAGGCTCCTGTGCACTCCCGAATCCCTAGCTCAGTAATCATGGCCCCCACATGGACCCGCACCATGGGAAGATGCTGAAATGTAGGGGGTGAATATTAGAAAAAGGCACCCAGTAGGCCGACTGTGGCACCTCATAATTCTATCCTCATATATAACTATGCTTCAAACCTCATTCTTATATTTGGGAAGTGAATTAGAGTCATAAGAGACCTCTAGTACTTAATCGAGTTAAAAACTTTCCTATAAATTGACTTTTGAGTGTTGGATTATGCAAGGCTCAACTTAAAATTATCATAACTCTTAGCACACAAAATTAGAGGTTCTATAGCATACCAAATGAAATCTCTTTGAAATAGCTTTCCGACACAACTGGTTTCACCTCATTTGGAGTTCAAAATAAAATGTTATGACTGTTTTACTGGAGACTGTCAAGTGTAGAGTCATTCTACGAAACCCCCTTTACGGGTCGTAAAATGGATTACGATCCATCTGTTAAATCATAGAGAAAGGTCCAGAAACTTCAATTTTTGGCCCCAAACTTTACGAACTCATCTACGAGTCGTAGAACCTTCTACGAATCGTAAAATAGGCTCGTAAAATGTTCCAGGCACTCCAAATTGGGCCAAAAGTTTATGGAAGGGTCCTTACAAGCCGTGAAATATTTTACGGGGCGTAAAGTGGCCCATAGATGACTTTTGACATCTTTTTAAGAAAGGTTATTTTGGTCTTTTCCCACCCTTTCCAAGTCTAAGATTGATGTTTGTACACCTATATAAGCACCTAAACATAACTATTCAATCTATTTACGTTCAAAATATATCCCAACTTTGAACAAGGTTTCAAGAGGAGAAAAGTGAGGGTTTAAATAGAATTCAGCCACTCTTCAAAATTCTTCAAGAATCTAAGTTTTCCAGGTATGTAAGGCTACCCATAGCATTGGATTGACTTCATCTACGTGCCCCACATGTTGTTTTCTTGTAATTAACTTCGAGTAGAGTTTTACCCTAATTCTTGAATTGAATTCTTGAGTTGTCTAGTGTCCTATTGAGTTCTTTATACATTAAAATATATTGGTGATATTCATGAGTTGGAGAGTTGATTGGAATGCATGTTCATGTCTTCAATCACATGAACCTTAATTACTTGATTATACATTATTTCCAATTGAGACTCGATGGTCATTTTGTATGTTGAACAAAGATGAGTTTTGAGCATATTTTACTAAGTTTACATGAGCATGAGTTTTAACCATAAGTAATGATTTGAGAAAGAGTCTTGATGATATGTAATATTTCTTTTTAGCATATTTTTAAAAGAATGCATCTGATGTTTTGAGGAAGTATTTTGATGATGATGTAAAAGGTTTTCAAAATATATTTATTAATAAAAGATGATGATGTTGATGTTCGAGATGAAGTTGATATTTAATTTAAGTCCAATGAGACTTGATGAGATATTTTAAGTAAATTATTCACTTGATAAGTATAAGTACATATTTTTGAGAGTAGTATTGAGCACCGAGTTGGGTAAGAGGAGAACACCCCTGAACTACATTGCCCACATAGGATAGTCTTGCAGTTAGCTCTAGCGACTCTTGTCCCAAAAAGATGGACAAGGCTTGAGGATCCAAAAGCAGTGGTGAGCATCCTTACCTTGGAAAGTATTGGACGGGCGAGCAATGACACTGTTATCGTTGTGCATCACCATCATGGGTGGTGGGAGGCTTTCGGTTAGAGAAACTCCCTAACTTTTCATAACTGATTTGACATGAGTTGCATACTAGAGTTTCTTTTACGAACATTGTTTTACTATATAAATGGAAAGATTTGGCCTGAGTTGCATACTATTGAGTTTACTTTCAAAACATGACTTTATTTCATAAACTTGCATGTTTTACTGAATTGAGTTGAGTTACTTAATTTGAGTATCTTTGATTATGTCCCTTCATTTCCATCTATTTTACATATCAATATATTTTATGAACTGACGTCCGCATGGACCTGCATCATTTTATGATGCAGACACATGTGATAGAGAACTTCAACCCACGCATCGTTGAGGTCCATTTCAATGCATTTTCAGAGTTGGTGAGTCGTCCCTTGTTTTTCGGAGGAGCCCTTTTATTTCTTATTTTCGATTGAATAGTTTATTTCCTTGATTTTGGGGTATCCATGGCCTGTCATGGTACCATCTAGATTTTTGAGTAGAGGCTCCATAGACATTGAGTAGAGTTTATTGGTTATTATTGATATTCCAAATCCTTATTTATTGAAAACCTATTATTGAATGAGATCTAGTATTTATTAAATTGATTGCTTTTCTTGAGTACTTAATTTCATTATTGAGTATGATGTGATGATGAGGCCAAATGATTCGCTTGGGGACTAGCAATAGTCTCTGAGGTCAGCAACGCCAAGAGTACCCACCCAGGGCGTGACAAACTTGGTATCAGAGCATAGAGTTCAAGTATCCTAGGGAGTCTATGAAGACGTGTCTAGTAGAGTCTTGTTTATGGGTGTGTTGTGTGCCACACTTTATAAGCAGGAGGCTTTAGGACATTAGGAATTGTTACCCATCCTTGTATTTTGAATTCGTGCGTTAGAGTTAAAACTCTATAAAGATCTCTTCTAACTCGTGTGTTCCACGTTTGCAACCATGCCTTCCAAATGCATTGTGAGCCCGGAAAATGATGTTAGCATCAAATTTTCCTCGCTAGAGATGCCCTCGCAGTTTTGGATAAAGACCAATGATAAGAACAGAGGAGCCTGGGCCTACTACTCAGCCTACTGTACATACTCGATAGATAGAAGAGAACAAAGTGGATGAGAGGGAGGGACCTTAGAGAAAGAGTATAACTTCTAAGTACATATGCAAGAAAATGGGAATAGGTTCCTCTTCCTGCAGAGACCTTCGAGTTATGCGCTGCCACCAATGAATGTGCCCATATCTAATAAAAGATATAATCTGAGGCCAAAAAGTATCCAACCTTTTAAGGTTCGGAACCCGTCATCCTGACGAAGTGTGGCTCGAGATCCTACTAGAAAGACACCATGTGGAAGATGGGGCAAGCTTCACTTTGGAATTTGTTGAAAGGGTACTAAAGAGTTCTATAAGTGTGCCCAAAAGAATCAGTTCTAGAGGGATTGTCCAAAGTGGGCCAATAAAGCTCAACCCTCTACACCAACACCACCGGTTAGAGAAAATCAGAGAGGTGCTACTTATGGCATGAGTGAGGCCATAGACCAGATACTACTTGGATCATACGAGATAGTCTATGGACCATAGGTGATACTATGGATCATAGGGAAGCTTCGTGGATTGAAACCATGATAGTGAAAAGTTGAGGGACTTCTAGAAGTTGACTTACGAGGTATAAAAAAGCATGACTTGTCAAGAGGTCCGTAGAAAGGAGCCCTGAGGGGCCCAAAATGTTTCTTAAATCTGGAACATTTCTATAAGATGATGTATAGTCTGTATGAGAAACTACGAGTTTTCCTGAGTGTTTATAGATTAGAAGCAGTGATTCTAGTAGCTTGAATTTTGTAACACATGTTTCTAAAAGCCAATTCATGGTTCATAGGTTGAACCACGACCTGTAGACTGGGTTTCGTGAATAACTCTGTCAGTTTTGACGAAGGGTACAAAATGCTTTCAAGGTGATAGATCTAAACTAGGCTTATGATTCTGGAGTGAGATCCCCATGATATTCAAAGAGTTATGAGCTTAGCCAAATAAAGAGGTATAGTGAATGGGTGAGTGATATTCGAGTTGTCAATGTAGAGTAAGTTGGTGTAAGTATTCTTCTCACCTTTAGTAATTAGGTTGATGGGGATTTATGTATAAGTGACGATGAGTTTTGCCTTATAATCCAAGACTTCTTTAGTCAAATATATTGGAACTTAGAAGTTGAATGGTAGAATATTAAACAAGGTTAGACTGTAGGAGTTATAGAAGTGATTATGTATGCCAAGCAGCAGTAAGTATAAAAAAATGCCCATATGGCTAGAAGGAACCTAGGAGTAGTCAGCAGAAAGTTCTAATAGCGATTTTATATTCTTGAGTAGAGTATAATGGGGGAGTTTAAGGTATTCTTGTGGATAGCATAACATTATAACTATACTCATAACTTAGTAAAGAGAATTGGCTCGCAGACATAGGGAGTGGACCTTTGAGCTAAGGGGGGAGATAAGGAGTCAATAGAATAAAGTGAGTCATGAGATTTCGATAGTAATAAGTTGATCAGGAAGAGGACTTGATACTTTCCTATCTCTTCTTTTTCTTAAAGTTTGTTTAAGGTGATACGCTATTTTGTTCCGTGTATGAGTGCATGCCTATGACCTAGACCAATGCACCCGATGCTGATTCACATTCATGTTGAGATCTAAGGAAGAGGAGTGACCATTGTACTTTTACCTCATGAATCTCAGAGTCCCCAAGATCATGTCATACGAGATACAACTTGAGCTTCACAATATGTTCAATTCCATAAATTCATGATAGCTCCTAAAAGGCTAATGAGATTGTATCACATTATGAATGCTCTTTGATCAAATTTCTCAAATGTATCGTCCTCATGATCTGTTGCTTTAACCCTTTCCAGTGACCCTTCTTTCCATTCTTGATAGTGACATTGATAATAGTAGATGAGTTATTATTGATGAGTGATGGTGAATGTTCTTTAATGTGATAACTATGATGTCCTCCTTTCATTTGGATTATAGATGTTGAAGAAGAGCGAGATGAGACCTTATTAGGTGGAATAGATAGGTAAAGGAAGGTTTGAGTATCTCTAGGTAAAAGTGTATATGTTGGTGTGTTTTTAGTGAGAGCTCGTCCAATGATGGAGGTAGAAATGAAAGTAGGCTTGATAATTCTTAGATATAGTTGAAGTGGTTAGGGTGATAGGCTTGAATGTGTGGATGTTTATAGTGATTGGAGAAGGCTATTGATAACTCTTGAATGAGTTATCCAGGTATATACGCTAGAGTGGTGAGAAAGAGTAGTCCTCTTTCAATGAAAGTATCACTGGAGGTATAGAGCTTGAGTTTTGAGGATCCGCTTTGTGTGAATATGATCATCTTAGGAATAACATTTTGGGGCTTAGAATTAGGCTTCAACAGAATAAGAGGATGTGGTTAGGCAAAGGTTTGAAAAAGAGCTACAAGCTTCAAGTGATAGAGTGTAGTGTCATGAAAAGGAGCATAGTTGAGATCATTTTCTAAGCTTGAGAGTCATCCACAGAGTCGTATATATCGCGATGGTCCCTTTCTCAAATTGGAGTTGATGAGTTCCTTCTTGAGTTCTAATAACTAATCGCCAAGGTGTTTGGGATATTTGAAC
Source organism: Solanum rostratum (assembly GCA_029948455.1). Lineage (NCBI taxonomy): Eukaryota > Viridiplantae > Streptophyta > Magnoliopsida > Solanales > Solanaceae > Solanum > Solanum rostratum. The sequence continues at coordinate 56,368,508 of CM057055.1, forward strand.
TAATTGAGCTCCGATGTTCCATTCGTGCCTGATGGAGAGAATTTCTGAGGTAATATCCCTTTTCATGGTCTGATAAGATTTGTCTATTATGAGTTTGATGACGATCCAGATCTGATGAATGTGATTCATTGATCTGATGGAGTCTCAACTGTTATTCGTGCCTTGAATTCATCTTTGTTTCACCATCATTCGAGGACGAATGATCCCAAGGGGGAGATATTATGATACCCCATAATTTTATCCTCACATATACCTATGTTTCAAGCCTCATTCTTATATGTGGGAGTGAATTAGGGTCATAAGAGACCTCTAGTACTTACTTGAGTTCAAAACTTTTCTATAAATTGAGTTTTGAGTGTTAGATTATGAAAGGATCAAATTTAAATGATCATAACTGTTAGCACACAAAGATATAGAGGTCCCAAGACATACCAAATCAAAGCCCTTTGAATTAGCTTTCCAATGCAACTGGTTTCACCTTATTTGGAGTATGGAGCAAACGTTATGGCCGTTTTACTAGAGACTAAAGTGCAAAGTCATTCTACGAAACCCCCTTGTAGGCCATAAAATGGATTACGACCCGTCTGCTTAACGTGGAGAAAAGTCCTGAAACTTCAATTTTTGGCCCCAAAATTTACGAACCCATTTACGGGTTGTAGAACCTTCTACGGGTCATAAAATGGGCTCCTAAAATATTCAGAAAACTCTGAAATTGCGCAAAAAGTTTACGGAAGGGACCCTATGGGCCGTGGAACATTTTACGAGGCATAATGTGGCCCATAGACAACTTTTGATAGCTTTGGTCATTTTTACCCTTTCCAATCCTAGGATTGACGTTTTTACCTATATAAGCCCCTAAAGATAACTATTCAATCTATTTTCGTTCAAAATATATCCCAAGACTTTGAACAAGGTTTCAAGAGGAGAAAAGCTAGGGTTTAAAGGGAATTTAGACACTCTTCAAAATTCAACAAGAATCTAAGTTTCCCAGGTATGTAAGGCTACCCATAGCATTAGATTGAGTTGATACACGTGCCCCACATGTTGTTTCATTGTAATTGACTTCGAGTAGAGTTTTACCCAAATTCTTGTATTGAAGTCTTAAATTGTCTAGTGTCCTATTGAGTTCATTATACATTAAAATATATTGGTGATATTCATGAGTTGGGTAGTTGATTAGAATGCATGTTCATGTCTTAATTCACATGAACCCTAATTGAAGTTTATACTTGATTATGCATTATTTCAAATTGACACTCGATGGTCATTTTGTATGTAGAACAAAGATGAGTTTTGAGCATATTTACTAAGTCTAAATGACCATGATCTTTAACCTTAAATAATGATTTGAGAAAGAGTCTTAATGATATGTAAATATTTCTTTTCAGCATATTTTTAAAAGAATACATCTGATGTTTTGAGGAAGTATTTTGATAATGATGTAAAAGGTTTTCAAAATATATTTATTAATAAAAGATGATGACGTTAATGTTTGAGATGAAATTATGTTCAAATTTAAGTCCAATGAGACTGAATGAGATGTTTTGGGTGAATTATTCCCTTGATAAGTATGAATACATATTTTTGGGAGTCGTATTGAGCACCGAGTTGGGTAAGATGAGAACACTCAAAACTATATTGCCCGCATAGGATAGTCGTGCAGTTAGCTCTGGCGACTCTTGTCCCAAAAAGATGGACAAGGCTTGAGGTTCCAAAAGCAGATGCGAGCGTCCTTACCTTGGCAAGTATTGGATGGGAAAGCAACGACGCCGTGATCATTTTGCATCACCAACAAGGGTGGTGGGAGGTTGTCGGTTAGAGAAATTCCCTAACTTTGCATAACTATTTTGACATGAGTTGCATACTAGAGTTTCTTTTATGAACATTATTTTACTATATAAGTGGAAGGATTCATCATGAGTTGCATACTATTGAATTTACTTTCAAAACATGACTTTATTTGATTAACTTTCATGTTTTACAGAATTGAGTTGAATTGCTTGATTTTAGTATCTTTGATTATGTCCCTCCCTTTCCAGCTATTTTATATACCAGTATATTCCATATACTGACGTCCATTTGAACTTGCATTATTTTATGATGCAGATACAGGTGATAAAGATCTTCGGCCTGTGCATCATTGAGGTCCAGTTCAGTGCACTTTAGAATTGGTGAGTGCTCCCTTGTTTTTCGGAGGAGCCCTTTTATTTCCTGCTTCCGATTGAATAGCTTATTTCCTTGATTTTAGGGTATCCATGGCCTGTCATGGTACCATCTTGATTGCTGAGTAGAGTCTTTATAGACATTGAGTTTAGTTTATTGGTTATTATTAGTGTTCCAAATCCTTATTGTAAGGACCCAGATTTTCGAACGACTTTATCGGATTTCATAGTGTCTCCCAGAGAGAAAATTTGACCAATTGTCACCCCATGGGAGGCCCACACGGCCAGTGTAAAGCCCTTCGAACCGTGTGGCCTCCAATGAAGGGTTACTTGGCCATAATTTCGATTACGGGGACTCAACATGGAGTTTCAGGCTAAGTATGGAAACATGGCCACCCACACGATCCGTGTGGGGTGTCACGGGCCGTGTGGCCCACCATATAGCTCGCGACGCAAAATTTTCCTAAGTACGAAAACACCGTATCATAACTCTTTTGTGCAAGATTTTTCTAAGTGTCGTTTCACGGTCCTTAACACGACCCGTGTAGTGTCACACGAGTCGTGTGGCCATCCGTATGGTACCCCTTCGCTTTGGAAAATTCCAAGTGTTGAACATTGCAAAAATTTATCTAAGTGTCCCCTCACGGGCACTATTTATGGCCCGTGAAGTGCCTCACGGACTGTGTTAGTGCCAGTGAAGCCATGCCAGCCAATTTTCATCCGTTTCATTAATGGCTTTTACTTAAATATGATTTATTTTAACTGTGTTTTATGACCTTTTTACCTATCCTAGACCCCTAAGTCAGCTGATATCCTTTCATTATAATTCATTCTCATTGGAAACACTCTCACTCTAAAATCATTCCTAAAAGCCCTCTCTAAGTTCTTCTCTTAAGACTCAAGCTAGGTTCAATTGGGGATTCAACTTCAAGCTAAATTCTTCTCAATTTCAACCTCTCAATCAAGGTATATGGGATTGATTCTTGGTCACTTTTAACCTAGAAGACCCAAACACTTTTTAATTGATTTTCATGAATCTTAGCTTACTTTAAATGAGGGTTTTCATTATTGATTTTTGTAAATTTAATTGATGTATGGGCTGTATTTTATTCATGACTATAAGTTATTTTAAAGCCCTGTGATGATGATTTACATTGAGGTTGTGAAGTTATGAAGATGCATGTCCCCTTTAAAGCTTGATTTATGCATGGGTGATTATATTATAATTTAAATGTGGGTTTAATTATGGATTTACTTCAATTTCATGTTATATTGTTGATTTCAGATTGAATTTATATTACCCATGCTATTCTCACATCATTCATTGCATTTGCATTCATGAACATTGGTTATATGGAATATGTGAAGTGGGTTAAGCCCAATTATGTTTTATGATATGATTTTGATAAGATTATGGGTTATGACAAGAATGTGATCACATACATGCCTTATGATTATGGACCTTTGAGCATTTTGGGTGCTTGCACCATCCCGTATTTGTAATCGAGCTAGTCCTACGCATGAATATTATAACTATAAGTTGTTATTTGACATTTGAACCTAAATATCCATTGATCGGATTTTAAATGACTATTGTCTTTTTGAAAGTATGTATATATATATATATATATATATATATATATATATATATATATATATATATATATATATATATATATATATACTATATGTATTCTCTTGGGATGTTGGCTTACCACCGATGGATTGGGGGTGTCAGGGCTATCCCCAAGGGTCCTCTCCCTTTCCTCGAACTATATGCATAGTATATGTTATGAGAATCCTATTCGAAATGGATGATGTTCCTATAAGGAAGGCTGCTTCATACGAAATAGGTGATGTTCCCGTAAGGTAAAGTTTTATGATATGATACAAAAATCCTTTCCAAAATGGGTGATGTTCCCGTAAAGGGGTTGCTTCATCTGAAATACGTGATGTTCCCGTAAAGTGAAGTATGGTTTACCTTTGGCAAGTAGACCATCTCTGTACCCGTGAGGGGATTTCATAGGGATTTCAAGTACCATCTCACTTGGTCTTGCTCTTGTCGGTTGAGGTCATATCCCCACTATATATGAATATCAGTTCATTCATGCATCACGAATTTCATGGCATATCACATACTTCTTCCTTGGATATATGATTCTTCCTCTATTATGTGCCCTTGTCATCTAACATTGAAGTGCAGGTTTAATAAGTCATATGCATTGCATGCCCTCATACTTAATACATTCAAATATACTAACATATACTCTATGCCTACATGATTTTACCATGTAGGGACCGAGCGCTACGATATCCACCATTTGATGGGTAGCTCAAATCCGAAGGTTATATTTGTGGTGAGTCCCATCTTCCAAGAACAAGGCACCTTTTTCCTACCTATGTCATTCTATGTTTACTTCTTTTTTTAGGGTGAGTCTGCGACATGTCTTGACCACTATTCCATCTTATGACTAGAGGCATTGTTGGACATCTTGTAGACGCTCATATATTTTATATGCTATGTGTTGTTTTTGAAGCTCATGATTTCGGTTATCTATTGGATATGGCTATAATGGATTGATTATGGGAATTCTGATATATATGCATGTTTGATTTGGAAATGTGGAAGGTCCTAAGCCTCGTATTGCCCTCATAGAGTGAGTCATACTTACCCAGCCCTTAGTTCTTATATGCTAAGTGCTATGTGAATCCATGTAAATCCCTCTCCCTTCGGTATCCCCATAGTGTGAGCCCTACTTTCCTATCCCTTAGAAGTATGTTTTTATCATTTGAATGCGCTTCCAAACCAATGATGTGGATTTGGATGATCCGAGGCTTATTTGGGGACTCTTGGGTTCCCATTCTCCGTGTTACTGTAAGGTCCTAGACCTGGGTCATGAAAAAAGATGGTATCAGAGCCCCAGGTTTATAAATGGTCCTTGGAGTCCAACATGTCACGTCAAGTAGAATTTTATTTATGGGTGTGAAGTGCACTATGCCTATGAGTGAGAGGCTATGAAGGCGTTCTAGGAATTGCCTCACTTCTTTATGCCTTACATCGTGCTATAGCTCATATATTTGGTCTCCTTATCTTGATAGTGTCGTTGCTCTATTTCAGAAGATGCCTCGACAAAGATCTCACCTACCAAGACCGGCTCCAGCAAATGAGGATCAAGCACCTCAAGGTCGATCATATCGGATCGTAGAACCCAATTCACTTCCTACTTTTGGAGATCATTTCAAAAGGGACTTGGAACTAAGATTAAGTTGAGCACCGCTTTTCATCCTCAAACCGATGGGTATGCTGAGAGGACTATTCAAACCTTAGAGGATATGTTGAGGGCTTGTGTGTTGGAGTTCAAGGGTAATTGGGATGATCACCTTCCACTTATTGATTTTGCCTGTAATAATAGCTTTCATGCTAGCATTGGTATGGCACCGTTTGAGGCCTTGTATGAGAGAAGATATAGGTCACCAGTGGGGTTGTTTGAGTTAGGATAAATGGCATTGATTGGCCCGGATTTAGTGTTGGAGGCTATGGAAAAGGTGAAGGTGATTAGAGAAAGGTTGAAGACGGCCCAAAGTCACCAAAAATCCTATTCAAATGTTAGGAGAAGGGATCTTGAGTTTCAGGTTGGTGATTATGTGTATGTGAAGGTTTCGCCTATGAAGGGTGTGATGCGTTTGGTAAGAAGGGCAAGCTTAACCCCCGGTATATTGGCCTTTATGAGATTAGTGAACGGATTGGGAGCATGGCTTATAGGTTGGATTTGCCTCCGGACTTGAGTTCCATCCACCCTGTCTTCTATGTGTCAGTGCTGAGGAAGTTAGTTGGTGATCCTAGCACCATTGTGCCTTTGGAAGGAATCGAGGTTGAGGAGAACTTGTCCTATGAAGAAGTCCCAGTGGGGATTCAGGATAGACAAGTGAAGCGGCTCCATAACAAGGATGTGGCTTCGGTGAAGGTATTTTAGAGAAATCAACATGTGGAGAGTGCTACATCGGAGGCGAAGCTGGACATGATGAAGCGATATCCCCATCTTTTCCAATCTACTCAAGCCTAAGGTACTAGGTTTTTCCTCTTCTAAATGGTCTTAATTCTTTCACTTTTGAGTCTCATGACATGATGCATATATGTGCACGAAAATGATTTTTATGATGTTTTGAATAGTTCGAATACATTTTGATATGGGTTTTAAAGACTTTATAATCTTTAAATGATGAACTATGCATTATACCTTGTGTTCGGATGCTTCATGTCCTAAGTCAAGCTTTCAAGCCTTGTCGTTGCACATTCGGGGTGACTGTTCCAAAGGGGGAAATGATGTAAGGACCCGAATTTTTGAACGACTTTATCGGACCTCATAGTGTTACCTCGAGAGAAAATTTGACCAAGTGTCACTCCATGGGAGGCCCAGATGGCCAGTGTGAAGTCACATGGATTGTGTGGCCTCTAGTGAAGGGTTACTTGGCCATAATTTTGATTACAAGGACTCTACAGGGAGTTTCAGGCTAAGTATGGGCACACAGCCACCCACACGGTCCGTATGGTGTGTCACAAGCCGTGTGGCCCACCGTATAGCTTGCGACGTGAAAATTTTTCTAAGTACGAAATCATAGTCTCATAGCTTTTTCGTTCAAGAGTTTTCTAAGTGTCATTTCACGGTCCTTGACACGACCCGTGTAGTGTCACACGGGTCGTGTAGCCATCCGTATGGCACCCTTTCGCTTCGAAAAATTCTAAGTGTTGAACATTGCAAAAATATGTTTCATTAATGGCTTTTACGTAAATATGATTTATTTTAATTGTGTTTTATGACTTTTTACCTATCCTAGACCCCTAAATCAGATGATATCCTTTCATTTAATTCATTCTCATCGGAAAACCTCTCACTCTAATATCATTCCGAAAATCCCTCTCTAAATTCTTGTCTCAAGACTCAAGCTAGGATTCAATTAGGGATTCAACTTCAAGCTAAATTCTTCTCAATTTCAACTTCTTAATCAAGGCATATGGGATTGATTCTTGGTCCCTTTCAACCAAGAAGACCAAAACTCTTTTCAATTGATTTTCATGAATTTTAGCTTACTTTAAATGTGGGTTTTCATTATTTGATTTTAGTAAATTCAATTGATGTGCGAGTTGTACTTTATTCATGGTTTTAAGTTATTTTAAGCCCTATGATGATGATTTACATTGAGGTTATGAAGTTATGAAGATGCATGTCCCTTTTAAAGCTTGATTTATGCATGAGTGATTTATATTATGATTTAAATGTGGGTTTAATTGTGGATTTACTTCAATTTCATGTTATATTGTTGATTTTAAATTGAATCTATATTACCCATGCTATTCCCAAACCATTCATTACATTTGCAATCATAAACATTGGTTCTATGGAAAATATGAAGTGGGTTAAGCCCAATTACATTTTATGATATGATTTTGATAAGATTATGGATTATGACAAGATTGTGATCACATACATGTCTTATGATTATGACTCTTTGAGCATTTTCGGTGCTTGTACCATCCAGTATTTGTAATCGAGCTAGTCCTATGAATAAATATTATAACAACACATTGTGATTTGGCATTTGAACCTAAATATGCATTGATCAGATTTGAAATGACTATTGCCTTTTTGAAAGTGTAAATATATATATATAGATATATATTCTCGTGGGATGTTGGCTTAGCACCGATGGATTGGGGGCATCAGGGCTATCCCCAAGGGTCCTCTCCCTTTCCTTAAACTATGTGCCTAGCATATGTTATGAGAATCCTATTTGAAATGAATGATGTTCCCGTAAGGAAGGTTGCTTCATACGAAATGGATGATGTTTCCGTAAGGTGAAGTATTATGTTATGATATGAAAATACTTTCCAAAATGGGTGATGTTCCCATAAGGGGGTTGCTTCATACGAAATGGGTGATATTCCCGTAAAGTGAAGTATGATTTACCTTTTGCAAGAGACCATCTTTGTACCGGCGAGGGGATTTCATCGGGATTCCAAGTACTAGCTCACTTGGTCTTACTCTTTCAGTTGAAGTCACATCCCTGCTATATATGAATATCATTTCGCTCATGCATCACGAATTTCATGGCATATTGTATACTTCTTCCTTGGATATATGATTCATCCTATATTATGTGCCCTTGTCATCTAACATTGAAATTCAGGTTTAATAAGTCATATTCATTGCATGCCCGTATACTTAGTACATTCAAACGTACTAACGCATACTCTATGCCTATATGATTTTACCATGTAGGGGGCGAGCGCTACGACTATCCACCGTTTGACGAGTAGCTCAAATCCGAAGGTTGAATTTTTGGTGAGTCTCATCTTTCAAGGACAAGCCACCTTCTTCCTACCTATATCATTCTATGTTTACTTTTTTTTGGAGGTCGGTGAGCCCGGGACATGTCTTGGCCCCGTTCCATCTTATGAATAGAGGCATTATTGGACATCTTATAGACTCTGGTAGATTTTATATGTTATGTGTTGTATTTGGAGCTCATGATTTCGGTTATCTATTGGATATGGCTATTATGGATTGATTATGGGTATTATGATGTGTATGCATGTTCGATGTGGTAATGTGGAAGGTCCTAAGCCCCGTATTACCCCCATAGCGTGAATCATACTTACTCGTCCCTTAGTTCTTATATGCTACATGCTATGTGAATCCATGTAAATCTCTTTCCCTTTGATGTCCCCATAGCATGAGTCCTACTTTCCCATCCCTTAGAATTATGTGTTTATCATTTGAATGCGCTTCCAAACCAATGATGTGGATTTGGATACTTCGAGGCTTGTTTGGGGACTTTTGGGTTCCCATTCGCCGTGTCACTTCTAGGCCCTAGACCCGGGTCGTGACACTTATTTATTGAAAACCTATTATTGAAGGAGATCTAGTATTTATTAAATTGATTGCTTTTCTTAAGTACTTTCTTTCGTTGTTGAGTATGATGTGACGGTGAGGCCAAGTGGTTCGCTTGGGGACTAGAAATAGTCTCTGAGTGCCAACCACACCAAGGGTACCCTCCTAGGGCGTGACACTAACCGAGTGAAACAACATGTCTAGAAACCCTCAAACCATAACTGATCCAACCAAGGACATAAATAACAATAACCTGAATCAACCCAAGTGACGAACATCGATACCAACTGATGAAAATTGTGTAGCCTCATACCAGTACTGCCCCCAACCGAGGCTTAGTGTTGTACGTGAGTGAAAGAGCCTGATATCATGCTTGTATGCCAACGGGGACCCCATTAGCCTAGAAGGTACACCCGCACACAATCTGATCAGCAGAATAGAACCCAACTCCCAATATCACATGATAATAGGTAAGATGTATATGGGTGTAAGGCTCTAGTGTCTAAGCCTGAATGCCCCATAAGCCTAGGAGGTGCACCCACGCACAATCAGGGTGTGATATGTGTGTGGATCCACGGGTAAACAATCATGGGGCCTCTCCCCAACAATCACATGTCAACCAAATCCTCGACCCTATGCCGACACGTGGCCCCTAATTCAAAATATACATGCGTAATGGTGGGACATATCTCCCGCGGGAGAAAGAATCCCCCTCGCATAAACAAATGTGTCTCATCTCAGAATGTCAATCACCTGGCCTCGCCCTCAAATGGAATCAGCGGGGTCCTTGACCTAAAATGTAATCAACAGGGTCCACGACTGATAATCAACTGGGTCTCAGACCTGAAACAATCGGTGTATCATATCTCTCTCTCAACAAATAGCAATGTCTTAAACCTAGAGTGGGACCAAATCTTAGTTGGTGCGTGGTCCTCAGAATCTGCATCTGCCACCTAGCATCACAGTTATGGCCACCGGGACACGGACCATGGGGAGCATCCACCAGGACTCAGACTCATAAAACATGCCCACCAATGCTCAAACGACAATAGGGAGCATTATGTGGGACTCGAGATATCAATTAGATACTTACTGAACCAGTATATCTAGATCTAGATTCTAAAGTCATGTCGTGCTCAAAGTGAACGTAGGCGACGACCTCTAAACCTAGGTATCACACAAACTCAATCCAATCCATACAACAGTACTACTACTTCTCTTAGATATAACAGATATCCTAGATCAAATGGAGAGAACCAGTACCCAACAACCATCAACAGTACATCGAAGCGTATATGTATCACAAATCATCGTAGATTCATGCCCAAAAAGGGAAAGTATACCATAACCTCGTCAATCATAAGTGCCCATAGTGAATATAGACAATCACGGTGCATCGCAAGTTCCCCAAACAACTCAATCCAGCAAAGCCATCTTTATACCAGAAATAGGCCGCACTATGACATATAATCAATAGACAGTCTCCTGGTCAACAAATTTATATAGCAACAGGCTCTACACCCTCAAACAAGTACAAGTCAAGTCAGAACACACACCTGTCCTCGGGCGCTAACCCATATTTGACCCTTCCTAGACCTATATTTGGTTATTTATGTTACCATTTTGGTTATGATTGTGACTAGAGAGAACTTGGACAGGTACCCTGGAATTGGGTAATTGGCTTGCCTGTAGGTGGGATCTAGTAGGCGCCATCATGATCGAGACTGGATCGTGACAGGTATCACGTTGATATCACACTAGCACACTAATTAGTAGGCTAATAGTTTGGGTATGAATTCTATAAAAGGACTACTAATTGATTGTTGCATTGTGATTGAGTACGTTTACTTGTCTAATGATTTGATAATTCAAATTTGCATATGTGTGATATGATCGTGTATTGTTTCTCCACTATAATGTAGTTTCCTATTCATATTTTCTTTACGAAAAATGATTGTGTGATCCTACTAGTACACTATATTTTTGTACTGATACTGCACTTGCTCTTTCTTTATTGAGTACAAAGCATCTTTAGGCAACCATTGAGAAATCTCGGTTAGGAGATAGCTGATTGTCAAATTCAAGACTCAACAAGATCTTTTAGGCTGTTATAGATTCATCTTAGTCTTGGTCCTTTCTTTTCGGACCTAGACCTCTAAGACGCTTATTTACTTTACTCTTTTGAGCTGCATTCCTTATAATCTTAGATCTTTAGCTAGATGTTTTAGCATTATGACTTTTAGGTTTTAGGGAGTAATTCTTCTACATTTATTTGCATTGTTGTTGATGAATTTCTCGAGATTATGGAAACTCAGTCTCTCAACTTCATTTAATTGCTCCCACTTATTAAGTTAATGTTTTGGGTTAATAGTTGTCATGTTTGGATTAGTATTTGGTTTTCCTACTGGAGGGTTAGTATGGGTGTCACTCACGGCGGGTCAGGGTTGTGACAGTTATTATAACAATCCAAGATTCAAGATTAGCGGATAAGTAACAAATCAAGATTCAAGAATTGAGGATAATAACGAATTTAAAATCAAAGATTATAATATTTCAAAATTCAATAATTGAGGATATGAACAATCTTAACTAACAACACTCACATTAAGACAACAAAAAACATTGGTATGAGGCATCAATTAAGAACAAATCTGTCGGATATCAGCCATTCAAAACATGCAACATGAGAACTAAATTATGTTTAGCTTCAAAAAAGCAAGAAAAACGCATTAAGCTATATAATTAACCAAAAAAACTAAATGACCATTGTTTCTCTTAAACTGAGAACGATTCCTAATTTTCAAGTTTCAGTCGACTTTCTTGAGCTTCGTAAAAATAACTTCATGCATAAACAAGCCACCAAAATCAGTTCACTGAGTCCGAAGGTGACGAAGGAATGCTCGGATACTCAATGGAAAATGGCAAAGAACCACCACTTTCCTCTTGCAGATGGGACAATTGTTTTTGATCATGTTCCACTCTCTGAGGCAATCAATATGGTAAAGATGGCCACAATCGATTCTTGCAAGTTCTTCCCCGTCAGAATACTCCTCCTTAGACACACATGATAAAAGAAATGGTCTGTCAATCAAACTTAAGAGAGGGAGGTGGGGATACTAAACAAATAGAAATTAGTAACGAACTTCATCGCTAATCTATTGCTAAATTGTTCATTGCTAATAAAATTTTGAAATAATCCATCACTAAATAGGATCAACAATGAATTTATTGTCTAGCTATGAAATTTGACTGTCGCTAACTTTTATTTTTAAAGTAATGGGTTGAGGGTGACACTTTTGAAATTAGGCGCCTCTTACCAAACATATGCTACAATGCTCCTTCGTCTCAGGATATGTTGAATTTGTCTCCTCATAATTATGCAGATTAATTAACAAAGGAGATGTGTCTCTAAATCCACCAAGAACAAGCTCTTGGCGATCAAAGAATAATGCCTAAAAGATAACACGTCATGTCATATCATCCATTCAAGAAAAATTCAAGTATATTGAATCAAACACTAGCTTATCTATCACTGAAGCATTACCCGTTCAATAATATATTGATCAGTATGATACTGCCTGTCAACTTCAGCAGCTCCCGCTCCACCTTGATTTTCCTAAAATATTGAACCAACTCAGACTCACTGAACATCATACCGATGAAAAACAACGTGAAAAATATTTACAGACTGAGATTCTAGCCTTAGCTATGGGTTATACCAAGTGAGAAGGAAATCTATGAAAATATTTCTTTCTTCTTTCTTTCTTCCATTTCTTAACAAGCAATAACCCCTATATTGTGTTAAATAACCATTCACAACAGAGAGCGGAGCTTCTCTTAAACGAAATATATAATGTGGAGATGGTAATCCAACATTAATTCCATATAGATTAGGTGGAATGACATATTTAATTAAATAAGTGCGGATACACTTTCAGATAGATGGTCACACATTTAAACATAATATCACAGAAAATAAATGTCCGATGTTTGAGTTTCACTGCAACCCATTATCCCAAAAATATTCCACATGCGAGTAAACAATGTTTTTGTTGTGCAGGTGAGAATTTTTGTTGAAAGACATAATTAAATAAATAAATGTGCATTCTATCTAAAGACTTTTAACTTTTATATCATACTTGACCAAGGTTTTGAAATACTAAAAGTGATTGACTAAGCTTTTTGGAGAAAATAAGTATTTTTGGAGAGTAAATAAAAGTTGTTTCTCAAAAGTTGAAAAAATAGTTTTTCCCCAAAGTACTTTTTATACACACATATATATAGAAGCAATGTTTTAAAGCTTGAGCAAACAATAGTTGTTGCTCAACAGTGTGTTTTAAATTTATTGGCCAAACACAAATTGCTTTTTACCAAAACACTTTTCAAAATAAGTTAATTTTAAAAGTGTGATCAAACATGATGTTAGATGAGATTGTAACACATTTCATCGGCAGCTATGGAGGTAACTGCTAAAGCATGTGCGCATGAAATGAACCTCAATTGAGAAGTTACATCATTCCAATTCATATTCGTATAGACATAATCTACCTAAAGCATTGACTTTGGCATTCCAGTAATGATTTATTAGGTCTCAAATAAGTGATGATCTTTCTTTCTTTTTGGCATAATGTTAACTTTAGGTTATTGAAAATGTAATCACTGCTCAGATAAAAAGGAAGCGCACACATCGCGGTGAAAAATATAACAATTTGAAAGGGTTGTTTTGGTCTTTACGAGGTCAAATCCAATGGAAGACAAATCCACGTGCCAATTTACTTGGCTAGGAATTGAACTTCGAAAGCAAGCTAAAATTTGTGGAGAACAAATTTTGCATTTCTTTTTTCGTTTTCTCATTTTGTACTTGGAGGCCAAGTTTGGCCACCTATAAGAGAATGGCCATTCTTCATTGTAGAAATTAATCAAAAAACTCATAAAAAAATATTTGAAAAGTAAAGAGTTGAAACAGAAATTATCTTAGATGTACTTGGGATCTCTCCCGTTTCTTTGTTAATATAAAGGCAGTTGTTTCTAGTGGACGTAGGATCATTTTGATCTGGACCACATTAAATATTGTTGTCCTTCATTGTTCTTTTTTTTCATATTTCACTAACAATTGGTATTTGAGCCAAGATTTTGCTTGAGTATGATCTGTGGTTGCAACACAATCTAAACTTCCACATCAGAAAAGAATTACTTTGGTTTCTTTTATTTGTAAATACTTTGTAGTAGAAAAGGAAGAACAAGTAACAATAAATTCTATGAAGTTGGAAATTGATAGATTTAGTAGATGCAACAACTTTAATATCTGAAGATCCAGATGATGGTGTTACTATGGAGGGAAGGTTCCATCCATACTATAGATGGAAAGTATGCTGATGACACATTAGATTCCGACAAGGAGAAGATTGAAGGAAATGCATCGAATATAATCCAACTATCCCTTGCACCCACATTCTTATTGAAATAAGTACGAAGACTGAGGAGACAGCCAAAACAATTATGAAAAACACTTGAAGGGCTTTACCAGGACCAGTCAATGACAACTAGAATGTTGGTACGACGATGTTTTCACATATTTTAGATGGAGTTAGATACTTTATTGCAAGACCATCTAGCTACATTTAATAAATTTGTGATGGACTTAATGACTATCGAAATTAAAAAATGAGAAGATGCCTGTGTGTGTTTTGCTATTTTCATTGACTTCAATTTATTGTGATATTACGAATTCAATGATGTCGAAAGGAGCCTATCACTCTTAAGAAAGTGCAGGAAGCACTTAACCTTTGTCATCTGCAGAGGTATTTTGGTGGGAACAAAGATGACAAAGCTAGTAGGCTCTTTGTGAGTGGTCGTCCTAGCCAATAGGTAAGGAGCTAATTATAGAAAAGACCAAAGTTTCATGTGAATAAGAAGAATACAGAGTATTGGGGATGTCACAAGAAGGGGAACTTCAAATAAGATTGTCCAATGTCAGCGTTCAAAGAAAAGGCAAGTCCATCATTGTTGAGTAGGTACATCATTATGATGATGAATATGTATTAACAATATCATGCAATAGTGGAGTCTATGACAACAAATGTGTATTAGAATCTAGTTGTACTCTACATATGACATGTTGAAGAGATTGGTTTAGCACCTATGAGAAATTGGAGAAAACATAGTAATGGGAAATAATGCAACTTGTAAAATAGTTTGAGATGATTATTACAGAAGTTCATCATGTTCCTGATCTAAAGAAGAATTGATCTCCCTGGGTACTTTGGATAAACAAGACTATATGCACATGAGTGAAGGAGGAACTACGAAAGTGGCTAAAGAGTGTTTAGTCATGCAGAAGGCTAAGTTGAAGGATGGCCACTAGGCACTAGCAGGAAGCACCATTGTTGTCTCTGTTAATCCATCTGCAATCCAGTTATCTGATGATGACAAGGAAAGATTATGGCACATGAGACTTGGTTATATGAGTGTATGAGGACAGGAGATGTTGAGCAACCAAAATTTTTTAAATGGCGATAAGATCAGCACACTTAAATTTTATAAGCACTGCGTCCTAGGGAAGCAAAAGAAGGCCAGCTTCAGCATTAGCAAGCATAAGAGGGGAGGGGTGTTAGTCTACATTTTTTCAAATTCATGGGGTCATTTAAGCTTCCATCGAAGTCATGAAAGAGGTATCTTCCCACATACATTTATGATTTTTCATGAAAGATTTGGATGCGTTTCTTGAAGGAAAAAGGTGATGCTTTTGAAGAATTTAAAGAAAGGAAGATTTTGATTGAGAATTAAATGGAGAGAAAAATCAAGTATCTTTGCATAGAAAATAAATGGACATTTTGCAATAAAGAGTTCATTTGAGTGGGGATCAAGGGATCACAAGACATAAAATATTCAGGCATACACCACAGTAGAATGGACTCGCCAAGAGGATGAATATAACTCTTCTTGAGAAGGCTCATTGTATAATTTTACAAGCCAAAATGTCCAAAATATTTTGGGTTGAAGCAATATACACTGCTTCTAATATTGCCAATGGATCTCCAGTATCAATGATTGACTTTAAGACTCCACATGAGGCATGGTTAGGTGACCCTCTAACTATTCATACTTGCAAATATTTGGATGTTCAGCTTATTATTGTGTAACTGAAGGAAAGCTTGAACCAAGGGCTAAGAAAGCCATATTTGTAGGGTATGTAGATGGAGTAAAAGATTACAAGCTTTGGTGTTTATACTTACTTAAATTTATGGTTATTAGAGATTTTACCTTTGATAAATCATCTATAATTGATCCTCATAAAGTTTCTGTAGAGTTATTAGGAAATGAGGACAACGAGCAAGTAAAGCTACCGGTGGAGCTTACCAAGGATAACGATCAAAAGACTCAAATTGATAAGTCAAAAAATGCAGATCTTGAAAAGTTTCTGCCAATGAATAATACATAATTGTGAAGGGAAAGGACAAAATGAAAATACAAAAATTAGAATCTCTTATAGAGAAAGCAAATCTGATTGCATATATGTTCATACCTGTAGAAAAAGAGATTAAGGATCCTAAGCTCTCCTATTATGTTGAAGCAACTTCTTGCAATATGTTGCACAATAGCCATTAGCCATGATTGAAGAGATAGTCTCTTCATAAAAACAAGACATGGGCCTTGAAATACCAAAGGAGCAGAGGACAATTGGATGCATATAGGTCTATAAAAGAATAGGGTATTCTAGAAGTGGAAGATGCTAAGTTCAAGGTGACATTAGATGCAAAGGGTTTCAGTTAAGGGAATCGACTACAATTAGATCTTTTCTCCAGTCATGAAACATAGCTTAATTTGCATGCTAGTAGTATTGGTTGCACAATTTAATTTGGAGCTTCACACAGCTTGATGTCAAAACTTCTTTCTTGTATGGTGACCCAGAAGAAACAATCTGAAGAAGTTTTCATATGGTTTGAGGCAATCCCATAGATAGTGGTTCAAGAGGTTTGATCCATTACATATGGATTTTCAAGGAGTGCATTTGATAGTTGTGTGTATGGCAAGAACACGCCTCGTAACTCTGTGATTCTTTTTATTGTTGCATATTGATGATATGCTTATTATTGTGAAAAACATGTAATGGCCCTCTAGGTCATTTATGGTACTTTTTTCTTCTTATCGATTAAAGCATTCCAACAGCTCAAATCATTTATGGCTTGCTCGTACCGACAGTTCAGTCACTGTTAGCTTCTCATTTTAATCTTTCATTGTTACAGATACCTTAATCTAAGGATGGGGTGGATCATATGCCAAAGGTTCCTTATGCTAGACTAGTTGGTAACATTATGTATGTTATGGTGTGCACACATCCACATATTTCTCAATTTGTAAGTGCGGTAAGCAAGCATATGGTCAATTTAGGAAAAAGGCATTGGGAAGTTGTCAAGTGGATATTGAGATATGTCAAAGGAGCTTCTGGTGTTGGCCTAACCTTCTGGAAAAGTGAAGGTATTTCAATTCTCCATTATATGGATTCTGACTATGTAGGGGATTTTGATTGAAGGAGGTCCACAACTGTATCCATCTTTACTCTCATTGACTGTGTCACTAGCTGGAATTTGACTTTAAATTCAATCATCTCTTTGTATACAAGGGAGGCAGAATATATGGAAGTAATGGAAGTAGTGAAAAAAGCTATCTGATTGAAAGGTATGGTGGTAGAATTGAGTTTGGTTCTACTGGAATCAACTCTAAGATGTGATTGTCAATTTGTTATTCATTTGATTAAAAATTCTAACTATTATGAGTGTACCAAACACATTAATGTCAAATTTCAGTTCATTCAAGATGTCATTGAAGAGTGAGATATCATGATCGAGAAGGTTATCACAGAAGATACCACTGACATGGTGAACAAGATAGTCCTAATTGCCAAGTTGGCACACTTCAAGGACTTGGCAGGAGTCAACTGATGTAACTCTGGGAGAACAATTAATTACCAGGTGAAGCTAATGTATTCAACAAAGGTTTGATTCTTCTTTTTTCATATAATGGGATTACCAAGTACGCTTAGAAGATTTGGCTAGACTTGTTCATATGCATGCTTGAAATGCAAAACAAGGTGAAGATTGAAAGGGTTGATGTGTTCTTTGTGGGGTCAAAACCAATATAAGAAAAAATTATGTGCCAATTTACCTAGGAATTGAACTAGGAATGCAAGCTAAAACTTGTAGAGGACAAATTTTGTATTTCTTTTTTTCCTTTTCTCATTTTATACTTGGAGTCTAGGTTTGACCACCTATAAAAGGATGGTCATTCTACATTATTGAAATCTCTCTAGAACTCATAGTGGAATATAGTAGAAGAGTAGAGAGTTCAAAGAGCAATTATCTTAGATGTATTTGGGGACTCTTCCCTTTCTTTGATAATATAAAGATAGTTATTCTCTGGTGGATGTAAGATTATTCTGATTCATACCTTATGTATCTATCTGAACATGTCATTACTGCTAGGTCAATGGGAAAGAAAACTTAAACTAGTAACTTAAAAGTTTAGGCTAGGTTAGACTTGGACTAAACCTGAGTCATATTAAGTATGAAAAATCTGATAATGACTGGAGGTTAATTTATGAGTCTGATATCTTGAGTTGATATCTTGAGTTGATATCTTATACAATAGAATCTTGTACGGCTTTACGAAATTGAATTTGGATGAGTGGAACTCTCGAAATTGATCTTGGCACAAAGGATAGATTATTAACTGTCATGGGTTGAGGGTATGTTGTGAAGTCGGGACTTGGTATGTGAGTTATGAGTTTCTATCTCTATGTAACCCACCATGGTAGGATGAATCCTACTACGGCGGTGCCACCAGAGTGGGATAAGTATCTGCCATGGCAGGATAGTCATGAGTTTTAAGTTAAAGAAGTCCAAAATTTATTTATGTTTCTACCAGTTCATCCTTGAGTGATCAAAAGCAATCTACAATATTTTGTCTTAAGGCTTCCACCTATGTTGTCTATAAAGGGAAGATTGTGACCTACAATTTGTGGTGGGAAAACAATCTTTAGTTGAAGGAGATGATCATGAAAGTGGCCAAGGATTAGAATTTTAATATAATCCGAGTGATTTAGACCATTGATTATTGATTATTTGTATTTCTTGATTTTAATAGACCAAGAATGGGTCAAGACTTTTTTTTTAAAAAAAAAAAGAGAACGCTCCAATTAGTTAGAGTTTTCAAGCATTATTTTGAGCTAGGTAATGTTTTTTTATTCCCATATGAGTTATATGTACTTGTTAACTACATCGATGGTTTAATTGGTATGTATGTGAATAGGAAATATGGAATGAACCTAATAAATGACTACTCATGATCAAATTACATGTAATGAAACAAATACTTGAACTTGGCAAGTCATGAATTAGTCATTGTGATTTGATAATGGATCAGGTGTCATTTTTCAGCATATTATTGTATCAGATGTCACGTTCTGACATACTATTGGACTGAATGTCATATTTTAGCACATTATTGAATTGAATGTCATATTCTAACATATTATTACATTAGGTTCCACGTTTTAACACACAACATTTTTGGATGTGGGTACTATAAGAGGACTATTGTTGATTGTTGTATTCAAATTGATAATATAGTGAAATTTTGTATGATTGAGCATGAAATGTGATTTGCTCACTCTTTATATATATATGTATGGTTTACGATGTCATGGTTGCCTGTCTATATCTCATTTAATGGATCCTTCCAGTACATTGTTCTTATGTGTATTAACATTACCCTTGCTCTTTCTTTTGTTGTGTACGGGGTATCTTCAAGTAGTTGTTGAAAGCTCACAGTTAAGAGATTGTCGATCTTTAGAATTTGAGGTGATCTCACTCTTTTAGGCTGCCGTGATTTTTCTATGACTCTCAATCAATTTTCCTCAAAATTAGACTTTAAACCCTATTTTTATGATGTTTCTGGGGTTGCATCCTCTTATTCTAAATTGTTGATAGATATGTTGGTAGAATGACTTTTAGGTTCTAGGGGGGGGGGGGTTATATTTCACAAATTTGTTAGACATTTCTATTTGAGTTTATGGGAACTCAACTTTACCTTATTTTAAATCCATTTCCACATCTTTAAATAGTTATATCTTTCTACTTGCTTGGTCGGGTTATAGTAATGGTTCTTTCATTGGAGGGTTAGAGTAGGCGCTACTCACGTCTAATTCTGGGTTGTGACAAAAGTTGGTATTAAAGCCTTAGCTTTGTTGATCTCATTATACCAAAATGAGTTTAGTAGAGTCTTACAGAATGGTATGGAAATGTTTGATGTTTTCTTTGAGAGGTTATAGGACTTTAGGAAATCTTTTTTTTTATCTCCATATTTCATTCTATAACTTGATTTCAAATAGTATTTGGTGATCCAACTTGATATCTAACCTCTTTCACTTTTTGTATGTAGGTAGTTAGTACACTTTATAATAGTGCTAGATCTCCCATCAATGAGCTGATAGAGGAAACTGAAATGAAAGGTCATGGACAAAGCCGAGGTGGAGGAAGAGGTAGGGGTAGAGAAAGGCTAGAACCTATCCGGGTGAGGCCTAAGCTAAGAATGTGTTAGTAAGAGAAGCCCCTCCTACACCCTAGGTTGAAATAAAAGAAAACATGTAGGTTGAGGTCAAGGAAAATGTTATGGTTAAGAGAGTGCATAGATTAGGATTGCATGACTCCCCTCTTTAGACCCAACAATTCCACAATATGTATTGACTTTTCTGACTGGAGTTGGCCGGTTCTAGAGTCATTCCTGCGGTACCCATCACCCCAAATCCTACCACTTATCCTGTTGTAGTTATGGCTTCTGCTATGGTTAGACCATTAGGTAATTATGCCCTTTTCCATCCCCTTTTGGGCCCAGTGATGACTGGTACTAAGCATGATATATTGACTAAGTTTCTAAAGCTGAAGCTTCTAGTGTTCCCAGGTACAGGGAGCGAGGATACCTATGAGTACATCTTAGATTGCTATAAGCACCTTCATAAGTTGGGTACTATAATAACATGGAGTTGAGTTCATGAATGTTTAGCTTTAATGAGAAGTTAAGCAATACTATAAAGCGTTTTTGAAGTGTTAGTCATCAATCTTGCCACCACTCACTTGGCATCAGCTCCAACTTTGTTTTTTGAGAAATATTTGCCCCAAACTCTAAGCGGTCGTGAGAAAGATGAGCTTTCATCCCTTGTCCAACAATGTTACTCAATTGGTAACTACAGAAGATGAGAGAATTATTGTTTGTCAAAGGTTTGAATCTTCAATTGGAGATTTAATCCATTCACCCGGCTATTTGTAGGTAAGAGTTTCAATTAGGTAAAAGATTTTGTAAAGAAGATAGAGGGAGTGAGAAAGGTTGGGTAGGCAAAAGATTTGGACAAGAGGCCTAAGAGTGAAGATAACTTCCAAGGTTTTTACTCCAAAGATTTAGGTAGGCGGACCATTGTAGCTTGGCCAGTCTAGTCGGCCACGCCTGTTTCTACATGTAGTTACTTTGGGGTTTCACAATAGGCTATTACGCAGGATGGTCAAGGAGCTACATTCACACCTTCTACTCGACCTTCTCTTAATCATAATTTTTATAATTGTGGAGACCCAGGACATGTGAGGAGGAAGTGTCTCCACCTTCGTATGATCGATCCTGCAGAACAATAGACTATAGTCGTAAAGCTAGTAGTCAGAGGTAACAATAGTAGAGGACGTCCACAAGGTGGGTGAGGAGAAAATCAAAGAGGTTGTGGTAGCTGAGGTAATAGTAATGTGGGTAGAGGAGTATTGCAAACAGGTAGGGAAGTTGCCCATTAGGTTGATAGGGCACAATTTTATTCTTTTTCGAGTAGGATAAAGGTCGAGGCATCTAATATTATGATCATAGGTACTATTTATGTCTGCGACTAGATGGCTACTATTTTCTTTGACCAAGGCTCTACTTATTATTACATGCCTATAAATTTTGCCTTGGATTTTGATGTGATTTGTGATATGCTTAATGGCTCCCATCCATATTTCTATCCCTAGTGGAGAATTTATTGTAATATGTCATTTCTATTGTGTTTATTCTATTTTATTTATGAGTTTTCAGGCTTAGGCTAATTTGGTGATTTTAGATATGACCAATTTAGATGTAATCTTAGGCATGACTTGGCTGTCCCCTTATAATGTGGTGCTTGATTATAATTCCAAGGTTGTGACTATAAAGATCCTAGGTAGGGAAAGGTCAAAAATGGAAGGGGTGTATAAGCCTAAGACAACTAGTAGTATATTTAATGTTGGGGCTAGGAAAATGGTGGGGCAAGGTTTTTTTTAGCATACTTGACTCATGTTCGGGATGTTGATGCAGAGTCCCCTTCTACTGACTCCATTCTTGTAGTATTTGAGTTTAAAGAAATCCTTCTTCTGGATGTGCCTAGTATGCCTCCTATACAGATAAAGATTTCTGCATTGACTTAGATCTGGAAACTTGTCTAATCTTTGTTCCTCCTTATTGCATGGCCTTGACATAGCTAAGAGAACTTAAGGTCCAAAACCAAGAACTACTTGATAAGGGTTTCATCCATCCTAGTGCTTTATCATGGGGTGCTCTTATCTTGTTTGTTAAGAAAAAGGATGGTAGCATATGGATATGCATAGATTATTGACATTTGAATAAGGTCACCATCTGAAATAAGTATCTATTGCCTTATATTGATGATCACTTTGACCCTCTATAGGGTGCATCAATATTCTTTAAAATTAATCTAAGGATTGGTTACCACCAGTTAAAGATTAGGCCTGAGGACGTACCTAAAGAACCCGATATGGGCACTATGTTTTTTGCTAATGTCTTTTGGATTGACCAATGCACTTGTGACCTTAATAAGCTTGATGATGGGTTGTTTAAGTAGTTTTTGGATTCGTCTATAATGGAGTTTATTGATAACATTTTAGTGTATTCAAAATTATGTACTAAATTTCCTTAGTGTGAGTTCTAATTGTGTTCTATTTCCATTTTGGGGAATATTATTTCGAAGAAAAGGGTGATGGTTGATCCCCAAAAGATTGAAGGTGTTAAGAATTGGGTTGAGCCTAGTTTCATGACTGAGTTTAAGCATTTTATGGGGCTTGCAGTTATTATTGGTGATATGTGAAGAACTTTACTTTTATTGCTACATGTTTGACAAAATTGACCCAGAAAGATGTTTCATTTGAGTAGACAGACAAGTATGGGAGATCTTTCAAAAGCTAAAGACCCTTTAAACTACTACCCTAATCCTAACATTGCTGGTGAAAGGTAAGAATTTTATTATTTATTGTACTTAAAGGTTCATAAGAGGAACTACTGAACACATGACTCAGAGTTGGCAGTAGTGGTGTTTGCTCTCAAAATTTAGCACATTATCTATATAGGGCCAAGTGTGAAGTGTTTACCAACCATATCAGTATGTGTTTACTTAGAAGGACTTGAATCTGAGATCGTGAAGGTGGATGAAATTACTTAAGGATTATATACTCACCATCTTATACCACCCAGCTAAAGCCTAATGTAGTCACAAATGTATTGAACCGGAAACTAGTAAGTATGGGTAGACTAGACTATCTGGTGCATTTAACCTACCTTATGCTAGAGATATCTATGCTTGGAAATATTGTTGTCCTTCATTATTTTTTTTTTTTTCGTTTCCGCTATCACATTTAACCTTTTGCATATTAATCACTTATAAATACTAAAAAGGTAAAAAAAAAAAAAGAAAAAGATTAAAATAGATCTAAAATGAAAACATCCATACAAATTAGCAAGTCTTTAAAAATTATTAACTAAATAATATTTTTATAATCAATGAAAATTAATAAAAAAAAATTATTGGACAACCAAAATAGAGAAAAGGAATACAAGAATAATAAAGTGAGAAACTTAACTGGAATAATGGTTTCCACATTTGGATTAATCACATTTGTCGTTCTCTCTTCATTATCAGTATTAGTAGAAACAAGAGCATGCATATTTTCACGCAAGGGGGTCGATATTGAGCTTTCATCAGCGCTAAAAGTTCCATTGATGGTCACATTATCAGCATCAGAAATGTAGCTCTCCATCTAAAGTGCAACAAATGATAAGTTGTTTGATAGAATATTTTATTGAAAACCTCTTCACTAATAGAATAGAGATAAATTTGTGGAGAGTTGAAAAAAATCCATTGATGCAGAACTACAGAAATTCTTTTCTTAACTAAAAGATATACCATGATGTACAGCATATGTATCAACCTACACATGTAGAGACAATTAAAGCTAAGGCAATATATGTCAATGGAAAGGAAAACTACCTCACCAAAAACATCCCAATTAATATATAAAGAAGAGCATGTGTAGTGCTTTGGGAGTTTGGTATTAGAAAATTGATCCTATATTATTATTATAAAAATAAAACTAGTTGATGCATAACTATCGAGAGAACCTAAACTTTTTTACTGAATAAGCATTCTCATTTAGCTTTTATTGACCACTTCTTCTATCACTAAATAATTCTAACATTTTCTATTTGAATGGTTAAAAATTTAATTAGGTTTCTCAAAGGATTGTTTCTAATCCAAAGTTCATGATAAGTGGTGTTTACTGTGCTTTGAGGTACACAGGTTCTACTTTAGAAACTAATATAATAACAATCAATTCGATAATGTTATAGCCAAATAATGTCAAGTTTTTCCTAAGGAAGAAGTCTATAATAAAACAATTCCAAAATTACAATTTCATTGAGTAATTTCTTTTTTTAACTTTTGCTACAGAATTGTCATATTTCATAAAGATTTTAAATGCATCTCTAGAAGTACATGTGTTGATAGTAAATTATAATTATTTCACGTAAATTATTCATCACTACCATATGAATAGAATTGTCATATATATTTAACAAGAATACAAAATATATTTGTAGTTACTTGTACCAGTATTGAATTATAATTATTTAATTGGAAAGAATGGGCAAAGTAAACTTTACCGAGTGTAGCAAATGTTTCCTTAAATAGACCAGGCATAGAAAATCATCAATTGTTTATAAAATAAAAAATTTGTAATTCAGCTACACAGAAAATGATATCGAAAATTACTAATACACAATTACATAAATAAATATTAGGAGGAATAGGGATGGAGAAGAATAAAAATGAATCATAACAGGAGGAGGTGGACGGAGGGGCAGAGATAAGTATAGGACTCCACATCCTCACATACATCAAGCATGTGCACAAAGATTTGAATACATAAAACCCTAGAAAATTCGAAAGGTCATCAGAGGAAAACTTCTACGGTATAGATTATAACAATTTTACGATTTAAAATACTTTAAATGGAACAAGGAAAAAACTCTTGCATAGCATTCCAAAGCAATTTTACTTACGAATAGGAATCAAACACGAGATGAAGCTTTTAGAGCTTTCAGAGTTTTGATAAGTAAATCTAGTTCATACCCATCTCTTTCACTCTATTTTTGTATAGTTAACATTGAAGATCTAATTATACAGAAGTATAAAGACATAATTTATGATAGTCAGATCTCGTCAAGATTAAATCCTAAAGCCAACAAACACATCATAAGAAAGATATACTATCGAGAGATTTTTACACCAAGAATTTTTTTCACAAAAACTCCTATAAAAGCATATAGTAACACTAACCTCGAGATGAATCGAGTACTGAAATACTTTGATTAGAATAAAAGCAAATGGAAGAAGAAAAAAAGATGGTATGGACTACGTAATATATATAGAAGATAGAGATTACGATAATTAAGATTCATAAATTCAGGATAAGAACAACTTTAAAACAAGACAATACAATAGTCAAAAGTCAAGAAAAGAATAGTAACAAGTCAAAATTAAAAAATTAAGGGCAGTGACAAATTTAAAATAAGCTATATAAGAGAGAGTTGTTCAGATGATAAGCACTCCTCACTTCCAACCCAAAAGTTATGAGTTCGAGTCACCAAAGGAACAAAAAAGTGGGAGCTCCTAAGGAGGGGTAAAAATAAAGTTATTTTAACAATAATCTAAGATTCAAGACTAGAGGGTTAGTAACAAATAAAGATTCAGAAATTGAGGATAGTAACAAATTTAAAACCATATATTATAACAATTCAAGATATTCACATAGAGACAGTGAAAAACATGGATATGAGCTAGGCACTGGAGCCTTCTGGCATCTCAATCAAATATTTAGTCTGTAACATTAAAACTTTCTTGAGCATCTTAATTCTAATATTTTAATACTTGAATATTATCATCGATGAGTTCATACTAAAGTGTCATTAACATTTTTATCTTTTGCATAATAGATTTATCTTTTTTTCTTAGATATTCATTACTTATATGTTATCCAGTAATGAAAATTCCTGATGATTCGTACATCTAGTGTCATTTTGAGTGATTGTTCATATTTGTACCTATTTAAGAAATTTGTATGAAAATAATCTCTTAAAAGTTAAAAGGAAAAAAATTGGACTATAATATATCTGTTTATCTAAAATATCCTAGCAGAAAACTTGAATCTTAGATCAAGCACCTGTAAGATTTGCATTCAAATCAGGTTAACTACAATTTGAAAACTTAGGAACACAAATATGTATTCTGTATTTTCTGTATTTTATATACCTTTCAATAGTGTCACGATCCGGACCTAGGGCCTAGAAGTGACACGGTGAATGGGAACCCGAGAGTCCCCAAACAAGCCTCAAAGTATTCAAATCCACATCATCAGTTCGGAAACGCATTCAAATAGTAAACACATAGTTCTAAGGGATGGGAAAGTAGGACTCACTCTATGGGGATATAGAAGGGAAAGGGATTTATATGGATTCACATAGCACATAACACATAGCACATAACACATAAGAACTAAGGGGTGGGTAAGTATGACTCACTCTATGGGGGCAATACAAGGCTTAGGATCTTCCACATTTCCACCTCAAACATTCATACATATCATCATTCCCATAGTCAACCATGATAGCCAAATATAATAGATAACCGAAATCATAACCTTCAAATACAACACATAACATATAAAATCTACGAGAGTCTACAAGGTGCCCAACAGTGCCTCTAGTCATAAGATGGGACGGGGCCAAGATATATCCCGGGCTCACCCTCAATTAAGAATATTAAGAAAAAAACAACATGGGTAGAGGGAAGGTGGTTTGTCTTCGGAAGATAGGACTCACCATAATATCAACTCTCCGAATTCGAGCTACCCGTCAAGCGGTGGATGACACTACAAGAAAAGAGGCTTTTAACGACCATTTCTTAACGACGAGAAATGAATCCGGTCGTTATAAATACACTTATAATGACCAAATTCTTTTTCGATCGTTATAAATTTACTTATAGTGACCAAATGTTTTTCCGGTCGTTATAAATATACCTATAGTGACCAAATTTTTTTCGCTCGTTATAAATATACTTATAGCGATCAAATTATTTTACGGTCGTTACAAATACACTTATAGTGACTAATTTGTTTTCCGATTATTATAAATACACTTATAGCGACCAAATCTTTTTTCGGTCATTAAAAATAAATTTTAATCTAACATTAACGAGGGGACAAATTTGATTTTTAAAAATCATACCATGCCATTGTTAAAACATATTAGTTAGTGTAAAAATATGTTTAACTAATATGAGAATAAAGAGATCAGACCAAATCATGTTATAAGTATAACAAGTGGTGTTTTGTTAATCATTCTGATAAAAATCCTCCATCTTTTATAATTTTGCTTATTTCATAATAAAAACTTTAATAAAATGAAAAAAATATTAATTTATTATTTTCTAATAACTCTATCCATCATTTGTGTTATATTCAATTATATAAAATTTTGAAATATTATAAAAATATTTAGTTACAATCTTTTTGACATAATTTCTTTAACTTAAATATTTTCTTGATATTGTTTTTATTTTGAGAGACAATTTATTCATCTTTACTTGACATTTTTAAAGATGCAAGATGAAGTAGGTCAAAACAAAAAATTGTAATGAAACAAAAAATTAACAATAAAAGTAATAATATTAAATATATAATTATGAGCTTATTAGATTAATTTCGTAAGTAATTTTCTCAAGAGAAAAGATGTTTCTCCACTTGCAAATTACCTCGATCAATAGACTTAAGAATCAGTATCCAGTAATAATGTTTCTTCTAATAAAATAAATATATATTGTGCTGATTTTTTTTTCCATTATTGGTAACAAGTGTATACAAAGAAAAATCATTTGTTTAAGTTAGAAAAGTATAACGTGAAATTTTACAAACAGAAAATTTAAAAACTTTACATGACATATAATCAACAACTAATTAATTAAGAAATCATGATTTTTTTATTATTTAAATTTAAGATGATATAATTGATTTGTATCTTCATAATAATTTTAATGATGTTGAATTATTTATATTAGATGAATACCATTAGTATAAAAAGTGAAACTAAAAGAAGTTGGGGGTTTTATCCATGAAGCAATGTGCAAAAAGTCAATATCTTAAGGTGCAAAATACAAAACAAACAATTTTAAGTCTAGAACTAGGAAGCCAAACTTTCTTTTTATATGGTTGTGAGAACAGAAATAAATTTTCTATTTTATTGTGGTTATTATTTAATTTTGCGAAAAAGAAAAAGGAAGATAATAGTTATTAGGAGTGTTATTAGTAATTTTACATGAAGTTTTTATACTTGTTTTTTGAAAGGTCATGCAGTTTGAAGAACTCATCCTCAGAAAAAGTGTAAAGAAGTATAAGCAATAGAAAAATTTGAAGCACAGGAAGAATGCATTTCATATTTCAAAAATTGTTTTAAAATATTCTAGTTTTTATTTTATTAAGAGTTAAAAAATATAATATTATATAAATTTGTATGTCTATATTTTTGTAACTTTACGCAATATCATTCTTTGTAGTGAACTATGAAATTTTATATGAATATAATAAATTTGTATGTTTTCATATATGCATATTTTTGTATGTTTCTGTGTGTAAATCCATACGTAGTTTGTACTTTTGCTGATTTGATTTATGGTTATAATTAAGGTTTTAATAACTAGAACTGAAGAGAGCCTTGGAGTAACTGGTAAAGATGTTGTAATGTGACCAGAAGGTCTTGGTAACATCATTTGGTAAAATTGCAAGGTAAGACTACTCTACAATTGATTCTTGTGGTTAGATCCCTCCTCGGAAGTGTACCGGGCTTGCCTTATTTTTTAATAACTAGAAAATCAATTAGTGAAGGAAAAATTTGGTTGCTACAAAAAAGGTATAACAACCGGATTTTTGTCGTCGTTAAAGCTTTTTTAACGACCAAATTTATTCGATCGTTAACTTTTAACGATGGAATTTAATCCAGTCATTAACCTTTAACGTCGGAGCTACTAACGACCGGTGACGACGGGATTTTTATCGGTCGTTATTAACTAATAACAACCGGATTTATACTTTTAACGACCGAAGTTTCCCTCGTTAAAGACCTATTTTCTTGTAGTGTGATCGTAACACACAGTCCCTACATGGTAAAATTATGTAGGCATAGAGTATGTGTTAGTACGTTTGAATGTACAAGTATGCGGGCATGCAACATGAAAGAAAGATGATGTTAACCTGCACAATATGCCATATAAAAACCATAGAGTAGCCATAACCCACATATGCTAGCACTCAAAGAGTGATCACTCCTTGCCTGAATTATGTAAAAGGAGGATTGTACCCATCCTCATCAATACACATGTAGCTCATGACATAACTTTGTATAGGGAAAGTTGTACCTGTCCTCATCTATACATTGTGTAAAAGGAGGGTTGTAACCATCTTCATCAATACACACTTAGCTCATATAACCATGTGCATAGAGAAGGTTGTACCTATCCTCATCTATGCCTTGTGTAAAGTGAGGGTTGTGACCATCCTCATCAATACACACTTAGCTTATACATACATGTGCATAGGAAAAGTTGTACCTATCCTCATCTATGCATTGTGTAAAGGGAGGGTCGTGCCCGTCTTCATCAATATATACTTAGCTTATACATACATGTGCATAGGGAAGGTTGTACCTATCCTCATCTATGCATTGTGTAAAGGGAGGGTTGTGCCCATCCTCATCAATACACCTATGTGATTGCATACTCATGCAAGATGTCATATCATATACGCACCCATATAATTTGTATTCATGTAGAAGACAAGTTCAGAGTACTATCAATTCATATCATAATGGTGTTCAACTTATATCATGCTTGTGTTCATAGATTCTTACTCAATCCTTATTCATAACCATAATTTTCATCCAAATCATATGCATAAACATGTTTGGGTTTTAACCCACTTCATAATTTCCATATAAACTGATGTTCATGAATGCAAATGCAATGCATGGTATGAGGATAGCATGAATAACATATATTCAAATTAAAATCAACATCATAATATGAAATTGAATAAATTCATAATTTAAATCAACGTCTAAATCATAATATAAGTCACTCATGCATAAATCAACTTAAAAAAGGACATGCATGTTCATAACTTCATAGCTCAATGTAAATCATCATAATAATGATCAAAGTGATTTGAAGTCATAAGTAGAATACAACTCATACATCAATTGGATTTAAGTAAATCAAGTAATGAAAGTTCATATTTAAAGTAAACTAAATTCATGAAATAAATCGAAAGATTTTTGGGTCTTCTTGGTTGAAAGGGACCAAGAATCAATCCCACATACCTTAGCTAATAGAGAAGATTCGAGAAGAAATTTGGTAAAGAAAGAGTTCTTCCTTGATCCCCAAGCTTAATTCCCACTAGAGTTCTTTGAGAGAGACTTGAGTGAATTTTTAAATGTGAGGAATGAATTTTGAATGAGAAGGATGAAGTTTAGGTCATTAGGAGGTCTTTAGGTAGCATAAGAAATCACAAAAGGCCCTTAGAATAAACCATAATTACGAAGATGTCGTAAATGAAACGAGTGAAAAGTTTATTCGTCACGACTTCACTGTCCCTTACACGGCTCATGAAGCACTTCACTAGCCGTGTAAGTGCCCATGAAGCCATACTTAGACAAGTTTCAGCAAATTTCTTTAAGGCAAGGGTGTTTCCGATGAAGGTCATACGAACCATGTGAAGCTTCACGGGCCGTACAAGAGTCCGTATGAAGGTACCTTGCTAGGGTAAATGACATCCCATCAGTGAATCCACAATCAATAATATTAAGTCCTCTTTTTGGGACAATAGGAAAACATTCGATTTTACGGTTTAATCCTCTCATACGCTGGCTACAAAGTCATTGAGTTTGAGTTGGACTTACTTTTATTCAATTCGGTGCTCAATATTCCTCCAAAACTCAATATGCTCATAAGACATCAATCCTGTGGTTAACTCATTCAACTAGTCTCAGTTGATATTTGTCAACTCAATTCATCACATCAACTATCAATTCTTTGGTTCTGAACATTCTTTTAGAATTATCTCATGAATCATAAAGACTCTGTATCATGCATCATTCCAACTCATAGTGTTCGGGAAACAAAAGTAGAGTTAAAGCATTTAGGGATTCTATAAACTCTTTAGGCTGAAATCATACTTATGCATACCATTTAAGTGCAATATGTACAAATAAGAAGAATTCATTCTAGGGTTTATGTAGAAAAGCAAAATCATCTACTTCAAGTATTTAATTCATAAAAGCTATAATTCATGCAACATTATATAGAAATACTTTAAGATTTAAGAAAAACCTTCATGAAATATTCATGAAAGACTCAATTCGTTCACAACTCCATCAATTCGGATTATGAGGCACATGGAAGAACATGATTCATGTTCGAATTAGTCTTACATACCTGAAATATTTTAAGTCTTGGGATGTCTTGGAAGAACTCACAAGATTATCTTCAAACTCTAGTCTTTTTCTCCCTTAAAACCTTGCTCTAGGTTGGAGAAGGTGTTTTAGCGTGAAAAAGTTGAATGGATATATTTAGAGACTTGTTTAGGTATAAGAATGTCAAGTTAAGGCCTTGAAAGAATGGAAAAAGATAAAAATAACCCTTCTTAAAAATGTTATCAAAGTCATCCATGGGTGAACCTACGGCTTATAGAAACTTTCACGGCCCATAGGAACCAATCTGTAAACTTTTGGGAAAATTTAGGGGTCTCTGGATCGATTCCATGAGCCCAAACCATGGTCTGTAGAAGCACCTTGTAGTTAGGTCCGTCAAGTTGGGGGCTCGAAAATGGACTTTCTGAAGTTTTCTCCATGAGTTACCAGATGGCCCATCACTCAAACTATGGCCCGTAACTCAGCTCGTATGTTCATTCTGCTTTGGTAGTCTATAGTAAAATGTCCATAACTTTTGACTCCAAGCTCCAAATAAGGTGAAATAAGTGGTGTTGGAAAGCTAATTCAATGAACTTTCATTTGATAGTCATAGGCCACCTGATTCTTTGTGTGCTAAAAGTTATGTTCATTTAAAGTTGACCCTTGTATAATCTAACGTGAGAAACTCAATTGATTGGAAAGTTTTGAACTCGTCTAAGTACAAGAGGTCCCTTATGACCCTAATCCACTTCCCATATGTAAAAATGAGTGTTGAAATATAGGTGCATGTAAGAAAAGAGTTATAGGATGTCATAATCACATTATATACATTTTATGGCATTCACTCCACCTCATATTACTTTGGCTTGCTATTATTATATATATGAACTGCTTTCAAGACCGAATATCTATTGTATCATTTGACTTGGTTATGGTAAGATCC
This sequence comes from Solanum rostratum, assembly GCA_029948455.1. Taxonomy (NCBI): domain Eukaryota; kingdom Viridiplantae; phylum Streptophyta; class Magnoliopsida; order Solanales; family Solanaceae; genus Solanum; species Solanum rostratum. Next base: position 56,401,357 of record CM057055.1, read on the forward strand.
TTTTAAGATGTGAGGCTATGTGATGAGCTTATCTATATCCTTGTAATTTCTCTATGATGTATACATTGTGCTGAGATTTTTCTGAGTACAGATTTATAGTTCGGCGGCATGTGGCTATGAGTTAAGGAGTACTTGTGTTTTTCATTGCTTTACTTTATGTTAGTTTCATTTGTGGAGTACCCTGTTCTTTGGTGTTTACTCCTTGCTACATTTTTGTAGGCTGCGCGCCCGGTCCCTAGACTTCTCTCATTTCAGGATTGAGCTTCCGGATTATTCTTGATGTAGTTGCTTATGTCTTCAGCAGACCTTCGAGGAATCCATTATCATGTTATGTTCTACTTGAGAACTAGATATTTGAGACTTGTATTTCTTTGAGTAATTTATATTTAGAGGCTTGTACATGTGACAGTAGTTCTAGGAAGATTGTACTTTGATTTCTTATGCCTATCTATCATATTTAGACCATTTATCTTCCACTTTGATTATTATGTTGGATTATTAAGTGTGGACTGACTCGTCTTGGTGGGTTAGGTGAGTGTCATCACGTTCAGTTTTTGGGCTGTGATAATTTTGTATTTAGATACACAAAAAACTTGATAAATTTTACAAACAAACATGAATACAACAACATGCTTGACTCAAATAAAAACAATTAAATCACATGTAAATAAATATATATAACATGAGATTTTAATGCATTAAAATTATAAATTTTTTTGACAATTTTATGAACCAAAGAATTTAATCTAATTTAGTAATTTTTGCATAGAAATAATTATAAATGAATAAAATAAGAAATTTGAATACACGCGTAATAGTATTGAATATCACATATGAATACAACATGTTAGATACATACGAATAAAACTAGATAAGAAAATTTTAGTAGCTTTTGAATACAAATGAAGCTTAATGAATACAGTGTTAACATATAATGGATATAATAAATTTGATAGATTTTATACTTAATTTTGAATTTCAAGCATAATGATGAGTCACATACACACTTCCGAGTCCAATTTAAAATATGAATATATTTAAAGGGTGATATATTCTATTACCATATAAGAAACAATGCAATTTATAATAAAAGTATTTTTAAGGAGTGATTTATTTTACTACCATATCAGAAAAGATCTCTTTTCTTTACTCAATTTAGTTAAGTTGTATTTGTATTTTACAGAAAAATCATCAAAAAATACAATGAATACAACAAATAATAAACCAAAAATATAGCTACAAATTGTAAATATTGAAACTACAGTCAAGTAGCAACAATTAGAACCTACAGTTTGTTTTTCCTAAAAATTTCTCGTCACAAGATAAATAGGTATTCAAAATGTTGCAGAAAATTTTGCTAAACCTTATTATCATAAACAATTTCTCTTCACATGAGTACTAAGTTACTTATACTTATGTACTTAAACACATAGACATATACATAGAAAGCACACAGATCTGTATACTAAGATAATAAATTGTGCAATTATATGACATCCTAAGTGAAGCAGTACCATATAAATAAGTGTTAAAATTTTGTAGAAAAATTTGCATGCATATATGTAGTAAATATATAAATACTAAGAAGGTCATAGCCTAGTAATAAAAATTAGTAAGTCTATCAAGAACAAAATGAAGCATTACCAGCAAAACATTGTGCAAAACATGCAGTAAATATCAATTAAAAACCAAATTTGTTCGATATCATCCACTCAGCTAAAATGAGTACTAAGTTATGTCTGGCTAAATCTTCAGCTTAGATTCAAAGTCTGGCTAGATATTAATATCACAGAAATGCAAGAAAATATATCAAAACATATTAAAGAGGAAAAAATTATTTTACTCAAACTGAGAATGATTCCTTATTTATCAAATTTTCCTCAACTCTCTTGATCTCTGTCAAAAACCAGATGAAGAAAAAAACACCACCAGTCAGTTCACCCAGCGAAACTAAACTAATTAGTTGAAGCAAAGTGAACATGGAACGCACAAATTCGTAAGTTAGCATAGCCAACACTCCTCTTGCACATGGGTGCAATAACCTTGCTGGTCATTTTTTAACTTATCTATGAAAATTACTATTTTTCCCTTTCGTAAGTTGTTTTGAACCTATTTTGAACTATTTGTGTTGTTGGAACTAAGACCTTGTGTTTTAAAAGTGGAGAATATGAGTTTTGCCATTTTTGGAAACTTAAGTTATTGAAAAAGTGAGTTTTTATACCATTATGAGTTTCGAGTGTCGGATCAAAAATCCGTTGATTTCGTTAGCTCAGAAATGTCAAATTTGGTCTAGGAGAAGTTGCGGAACTGAATTTGAAGTTAAAATAAAGATTTTGGAACCAAAGTTGCATTTTCAGTAGGTTTTGGATCCTACGTTTGACTTTGGTCAATATTCGGAGTTTGGAAGACCTGATCGAAATTCAGACAGTTCCAATAGTTCCAAATGGTAAGACTAACACTAGAAATAGTCTCATTATAATTTTTGGAGTCTCTGGGGGCAATTTTGGTGAGTTTTTCAACTAGTTTTATTGGTAACTATGTCAAGGAGACCTCGGAATCGAATTCTGACATTTTCATTGCATCTGGAACGTTGTTTTTGCTAGGGTTACATGTTTGGTTTGTGTATATAGGGTTCAGATGAGTTTCGAGATTAAAAAGCTTGTGTTTGAAAGGTGTTCGTACAAGTTGACCACGGTCAAGAACAAAATGAAGCATTACCAGCAAAACATTGTGCAAAACATGCAGTAAATATCAATTAAAAACCAAATTTGTTCGATATCATCCATTCAGCTAACATGAGTACTAAGTTATGTCTGGCTAAATCTTCAGCTTAGATTCAAAGTCTGACTAGATATTAATATCATAGAAATGCAAGAAAATATATCAAAACATATTAAAGAGGAAAAAATTATTTTACTCAAACTGAGAATGATTCCTTATTTATCAAATTTTCCTCAACTCTCTTGATCTCTGTCAAAAACCAGATGAAGAAAAAAGCACCACCAGTCAGTTCACCCAGCGAAACTAAACTAATTAGTTGAAGCTGTCACGACCTGGTTCCGGTCATGATGGCGCATGCTAGATCCTACCTACAGGCAAGCCAATGACCCAACCTCAGGGTCCAGTTCTAGTTCTCTCTAGTCACAATCATAACCAAAATGATAACATCAATAATCGAAACCTATCCAGAAACTGGAAGTCAACTATACAGAGCTACAATAGACGCAAGGACATATCATATACATATATCAATAACCATAATTATATACAAAATCAGGAGTGCACCTACAAATACATAACTCTACTGTGCAAGGCCAATGTCGAAAAGCAAAAGACGACCATCACAAGGAAGGAGACTGCAACGAAGCCAGAGCTGCCGATGCTTAGCCAAAAGAAGTCTCCTATGCACTCCCGAATCCCTAGCGCAGTAATCATGGCCCCCACATGGACCCGCACCTGGGAAGATGCAGAAATGTAGGGGGTGAGTATTAGAAAAAAGGCACCCAGTAGGCCGACTGTGGCACCTCATAATTCTATCCTCATATATAACTATGCTTCAAACCTCATTCTTATATTTGGGAAGTGAATTAGGGTCATAAGAGACCTCTAGTACTTAATCGAGTTAAAAACTTTCCTATAAATTGACTTTTGAGTGTTGGATTATGCAAGGCTCAACTTTAAATTATCATAACTCTTAGCACACAAAATTAGAGGTTCTATAGCATACCAAATGAAATCTCTTTGAAATAGCTTTCCGACACAACTGGTTTCACCTCATTTGGAGTTCAAAATAAAATGTTATGACTTTTTACTGGAGACTATCAAGTGTAGAGTCATTCTACGAAACCCCCTTTACGGGTCGTAAAATGGATTACGATCCATCTGTTAAATCATGGAGAAAAGTCCAGAAACTTCAATTTTTGGCCCCAAACTTTACGAACTCATCTACGAGTCGTAGAACCTTCTACGGATCGTAAAATGGGCTCGTAAAATGTTCCAGGCACTCCAAATTGGGCCAAAAGTTTATGGAAGGGTCCTTACAAGCCGTGAAATATTTTATGGGGCGTAAAGTGGCCCATAGATGACTTTTGACAACTTTTTAAGAAAGGTTATTTTGGTCTTTTCCCACCCTTTCCAAGTCTAAGATTGATGTTTGTACACCTATATAAGCACCTAAACATAACTATTCAATCTATTTATGTTCAAAATATATCCCAACTTTGAACAAGGTTTCAAGAGGAGAAAAGTGAGGGTTTAAATAGAATTTAGCCACTCTTCAAAATTCTTCAAGAATCTAAGTTTTCCAGGTATGTAAGGCTACCCATAGCGTTGGATTGACTTCATCTACGTGCCCCACATGTTGTTTTCTTGTAATTAACTTCGAGTAGAGTTTTACCCTAATTCTTGAATTGAATTCTTGAGTTGTCTAGTGTCCTATTGAGTTCTTTATACATTAAAATATATTGGTGATATTCATGAGTTGGAGAGTTGATTGGAATGCATGTTCATGTCTTCAATCACATGAACCTTAATTACTTGATTATACATTATTTTCAATTGAGACTCGATGGTCATTTTGTATGTTGAACAAAGATGAGTTTTGAGCATATTTTACTAAGTTTACATGAGCATGAGTTTTAACCATAAGTAATGATTTGAGAAAGAGTCTTGATGATATGTAATATTTCTTTTTAGCATATTTTTAAAAGAATGCATCTGATGTTTTGAGGAAGTATTTTGATGATGATGTAAAAGGTTTTCAAAATATATTTATTAATAAAAGATAATGATGTTGATGTTCGAGATGAAGTTGATATTTAATTTATGTCCAATGAGACTTGATGAGATATTTTAAGTAAATTATTCACTTGATAAGTATAAGTACATATTTTTTAGAGTAGTATTGAGCACCGAGTTGGGTAAGAGGAGAACACCCCAGAACTATGTTGCCCACATAGGATAGTCTTGCAGTTAGCTTTAGCGACTCTTGTCCCAAAAAGATGGACAAGGCTTGAGGATCCAAAAGCAGTGGTGAGCATCCTTACCCTGGAAAGTATTGGACGGGCGAGCAATGACGCTGTTATCGTTGTGCATCACCATCATGGGTGGTGGGAGGCTTTCGGTTAGAGAAACTCCCTAACTTTTCATAACTGATTTGACATGAGTTGCATACTAGAGTTTCTTTTACGAACATTGTTTTACTATATAAATGGAAAGATTTGGCCTGAGTTGCATACTATTGAGTTTACTTTCAAAACATGACTTTATTTCATAAACTTGCATGTTTTACTGAATTGAGTTGAGTTACTTAATTTGAGTATCTTTGATTATGTCCCTTCATTTCCATCTATTTTACAATATCAATATATTTTATGAACTGACGTCCGCATGGACCTGCATCATTTTATGATGCAGACACAGGTGATAGAGAACTTCAACCCACGCATCGTTGAGGTCCATTTCAATGCATTTTCAGAGTTGGTGAGTCGTCCCTTGTTTTTTGGAGGAGCCCTTTTATTTCTTATTTTCGATTGAATAGTTTATTTCCTTGATTTTGGGGTATCCATGGCCTGTCATGGTACCATCTAGATTTTTGAGTAGAGGCTTCATAGACATTGAGTAGAGTTTATTGGTTATTATTGATATTCCAAATCCTTATTTATTGAAAACCTATTATTGAATGAGATCTAGTATTTATTAAATTGATTGCTTTTCTTGAGTACTTAATTTCATTATTGAGTATGATGTGATGATGAGGCCAAATGATTCGCTTGGGGACTAGCAATAGTCTCTGAGGTCAGCAACGCCAAGAGTACCCGCCCAGGGCGTGACAAACTTGGTATCAGAGCATAGAGTTCAAGTGTCCTAGGGAGTCTATGAAGACGTGTCTAGTAGAGTCTTGTTTATGGGTGTGTTGTGTGCCACACTTTATAAGCAGGAGGCTTTAGGACATTAGGAATTGTTACCCATCCTTGTATTTTGAATTCGTGCGTTAGAGTTAAAACTCTATAAAGATCTCTTCTAACTCGTGTGTTCCACGTTTGCAACCATGCCTTCCAAATGCATTGTGAGCCCGGAAAATGATGTTAGCACCAAATTTTCCTCGCTAGAGATGCCCTCGCAGTTTTGGATAAAGACCAATGATAAGAACAGAGGAGCCTGGGCCTACTACTCAGCCTACTGTACATACTCGATAGATAGAAGAGAACAAAGAGGATGAGAGGGAGGGACCTTAGAGAAAAAGTATAACTTCAAAGTACATATGCAAGAAAATGGGAATAGGTTCCCCTTCCTGCAGAGACCTTCGAGTTATGCGCTGCCACCAATGAATGTGCCCATATCTAATAAAAGATATAATCTGAGGCCAAAAAGTATCCAACCTTTCAAGGTTCGGAACGCGTCATCCTGAGGAAGTGTGGCTCGAGATCCTACTAGAAAGACACCATGTGGAAGATGGGGCAAGCTTCATTTTGGAATTTGTTGAAAGGGTACTAAAGAGTTCTATAAGTGTGCCCAAAAGAATCAGTTCCAGAGGGATTGTCCAAAGTGGGCCAATAAATCTCAACCCTCTACACCAACACCACCGGTTAGAGAAAATCAGAGAGGTGCTACTTCTGGCATGAGTGAGGCCATGGACCAGATACTGCTTGGATCATACGAGATAGTCTATGGACCATAGGTGATACTATGGATCATAGGGAAGCTTCATGGATTGAAACCATGATAGTGAAAAGTTGAGGGACTTTTAGAAGTTGACTTACGAGGTATAAAAAAGCATGACTTGTCAAGAGGTCCGTAGAAAGGAGCCCTGAGGGGCCCAAAATTTTTCTTAAATCTGGAACATTTCTATAAGATGATGTATAGTCTGTATGAGAAACTACGAGTTTTCCTAAGTGTTTATAGATTAGAAGCAGTGATTCCAGTAGCTTGAATTTTGTAACACATGTTTCTAAAAGCCAATTCATGGTTCGTAGGTTGAACCACGACCTGTAGACTGGGTTTCGTGAATAACTCTGTCAGTTCTGACGAAGGGTACAAAATGTTTTCAAGGTGATAGATCTAAACTAGGCTTATGATTCTGGAGTGAGATCCCCATAATATTCAAAGAGTTATGAGCTTAGCCAAATAAAGAGGTATAGTGAATGGGTGAGTGATATTCGAGTTGTCAATGTAGAGTAAGTTGGTGTAAGTATTCTTCTCACCTTTAGTAATTAGGTTGATGGGGATTTATGTATAAGTGACGATGAGTTTTGCCTTATAATCCAAGACTTCTTTAGTCAAATATATTGGAACTTAGAAGTTGAATGGTAGAATATTAAACGAGGTTAGACTGTAGGAGTTATAGAAGTGATTATGTATGCCAAGCAGCAGTGAGTATAGAAAAATGCCCATATGGCTAGAAGGAGCCTAGGAGTAGTCAGCAGAAAGTTCTAATAGCGATTTTATATTCTTGAGTAGAGTATAATGGGGGAGTTTAAAGTGTTCTTGTGGATAGCATAACATTATAACTATACTCATAACTTAGTAAAGAGAATTGGCTCGCAGACATAGGGAGTGGACCTTTGAGCTAAGGGGGGAGATAAGGAGTCAATAGAATAAAGTGAGTCATGAGATTTCGATAGTAATAAGTTGATCAGGAAGAGGACTTGATACTTTCCTATCTCTTCTTTTTCTTAAAGTTTGTTTAAGGTGATACGCTATTTTGTTCCGTGTATGAGTGCATGCCTATGACCTAGACCAATGCACCCGATGCTGATTCACATTCATGTTGAGATCTAAGGAAGAGGAGTGACCATTGTACTTTTACCTCATGAATCTCAGAGTCCCCAAGCTCATGTCATACGAGATACAACTTGAGCTTCACAATATGTTCAATTCCATAAATTCATGATAGCTCCTAAAAGGCTAATGAGATTGTATCACATTATGAATGCTCTCTGATCAAATTTCTCGAATGTATCGTCCTCATGATCTGTTGCTTTAACCCTTTCCAGTGACCCTTCTTTCCATTCTTGATAGTGACATTGATAATAGTAGATGAGTTATTATTGATGAGTGATGGTGAATGTTCTTTAATGTGATAACTATGATGTCCTCCTTTCATTTGGATTATAGATGTTGAGGAAGAGCGAGATGAGACCTTATTAGGTGGAATAGATAGGTAAAGGAAGGTTTGAGTATCTCTAGGTAAAAATGTATATGTTGGTGTGTTTTTAGTGAGAGCTCGTCCAATGATGGAGGTAGAAATGAAAGTAGGCTTGATAATTCTTAGATATAGTTGAAGTGGTTAGGGTGATAGGCTTGAATGTGTGGATGTCATTATGTGAGTGATTGGAGAAGGCTATTGATAACTCTTGAATGAGTTATCCAGGTATATACGCTAGAGTGGTGAGAAAGAGTAGTCCTCTTTCAATGAAAGTATCACTGGAGGTATAGAGCTTGAGTTTTGAGGATCCGCTTTGTGTGAATATGATCATCTTAGGAATAACACTTTGGGGCTTAAAATTAGGCTTCAACAGAATAAGAGGATGTGGTTAGGCGAAGGTTTGAAAAAGAGCTACAAGTTTCAAGTGATAGAGTGTAGTGTCATGAAAAGGAGCATAGTTGAGATCATTTGCTAAGCTTGAGAGTCATCCACAGAGTCTTATATATCGCGATGGTCCCTTTCTCAAATTGGAGTTGATGAGTTCCTTCTTGAGTTCTAATAACTAATCGCCGAGGTGTTTGGGATATTTGAACTAATTGAGCTCCGATGTTCCATTCGTGCCTGATGGAGAGAATTTCTGAGGTAATATCCCTTTTCATGGTCTGATAAGATTTGTCTATTGTGAGTTTGATGACGATCCAGATCTGATGAATGTGATTCATTGATCTGATGGAGTCTCAACTGTTATTCGTGCCTTGAATTCATCTTTGTTTCACCATCATTCGACGACGAATGATCCCAAGGGGGAGATATTGTGATACCCCATAATTTTATCCTCACATATACCTATGTTTCAAGCCTCATTCTTATATGTGGGAGTGAATTAGGGTCATAAGAGACCTCTAGTACTTACTTGAGTTCAAAACTTTTCTATAAATTGAGTTTTGAGTGTTAGATTATGAAAGGATCAAATTTAAATGATCATAACTGTTAGCACACAAAGATATAGAGGTCCCAAGACATACGAAATCAAAGCCCTTTGAATTAGCTTTCCAATGCAACTGGTTTCACCTTATTTGGAGTATAGAGCAAACGTTTATGGCCATTTTACTGGAGACTAAAGTGCAAAGTCATTCTACGAAACCCCTTTGTAGGCCATAAAATGGATTACGACCCGTCTGCTTAATCGTGGAGAAAAGTCCTGAAACTTCAATTTTTGGCCCCAAAATTTACGAACCCATCTACGGGTTGTAGAACCTTCTACGGGTCGTAAAATGGGCTCCTAAAATATTCAGAAAACTCTGAAATTGGGCAAAAAGTTTATGGAAGGGTCCCTATGGGCCGTGGAACATTTTACGAGGCATAATGTGGCCCATAGACAACTTTTGATAGCTTTGGTCATTTTTACCCTTTCCAATCCTAGGATTGACGTTTTTACCTATATAAGCCCCTAAAGATAACTATTCAATCTATTTTCGTTCAAAATATATCCCAAGACTTTGAACAAGGTTTCAAGAGGAGAAAAGCTAGGGTTTAAAGGGAATTTAGACACTCTTCAAAATTCTACAAGAATCTAAGTTTCCCAGGTATGTAAGGCTACCCATAGCATTATTTTAAGTTAATACACGTGCCCCACATATTGTTTCATTGTAATTGACTTCGAGTAGAGTTTTACCCAAATTCTTGAATTGAAGTCTTAAATTATCTAGTGTCCTATTGAGTTCATTATACATTAAAATATATTGGTGATATTCATGAGTTGGGTAGTTGATTAGAATGCATGTTCATGTCTTAATTCACATGAACCCTAATTGAAGTTTATACTTGATTATGCATTATTTCAAATTGACACTCCATGGTCATTTTGTATGTAGAACAAAGATGAGTTTTGAGCATATTTACTAAGTCTAAATGACCATGATCTTTAACCTTAAATAATGATTTGAGAAAGAGTCTTAATGATATGTAAATATTTCTTTTCAGCATATTTTTAAAAGAATACATCTGATGTTTTAAGGAAGTATTTTGATGATGATGTAAAAGGTTTTCAAAATATATTTATTAATAAAAGATGATGACGTTAATGTTTGAGATGAAATTATGTTCAAATTTAAGTCCAATGAGACTGAATGAGATGTTTTGGGTGAATTATTCCCTTGATAAGTATGAATACATATCTTTGGGAGTCGTATTGAGCACCGAGTTGGGTAAGAGGAGAACACTCAAAACTACATTGCCCGCGTAGGATAGTCGTGCAGTTAGCTCTGGCGACTCTTGTCCGAAAAAGATGGACAAGGCTTGAGGTTCCAAAAGCAGAGGCGAGCGTCCTTACCTTGGCAAGTATTGGATGGGAAAGCAACGACGCCGTGATCATTTTGCATCACCAACAAGGGTGGTGGGAGGTTGTCGGTTAGAGAAACTCCCTAACTTTGCATAACTATTTTGACATGAGTTGCATACTAGAGTTTCTTTTATGAACATTAGTTTACTATATAAGTGGAAGGATTCATCATGAGTTGCATACTATTGAATTTACTTTCAAAACATGACTTTATTTGATAAACTTTCATGTTTTACAGAATTGAGTTGAATTGCTTGATTTTAGTATCTTTGATTATGTCCCTCCCTTTCCAGCTATTTTATATACCAGTATATTCCATGTACTGACGTCCATTTGAACTTGCATTATTTTATGATGCAGATACAAGTCATAAAGATCTTCGGCCTGTGCATCATTGAGGTCCAGTTCAGTGCACTTTAGAATTGGTGAGCGCTCCCTTGTTTTTCGGAGGAGCCCTTTTATTTCCTGCTTCCGATTGAATAGCTTATTTCCTTGATTTTAGGGTATCCATGGCCTGTCATGGTACCATCTTGATTGCTGAGTAGAGGCTTTATAGACATTGAGTTTAGTTTATTGGTTATTATTAGTGTTCCAAATCCTTATTGTAAGGACCCAGATTTTCGAACGACTTTATCGGATTTCATAGTGTCTCCCCGAGAGAAAATTTGACCAATTGTCACCCCATGGGAGGCCCACACGGCCAGTGTAAAGCCCTTCGAACCGTGTGGCCTCCAATGAAGGGTTACTTGGCCATAATTTCGATTACGGGGACTCAACATGGAGTTTCAGGCTAAGTATGGAAACATGGCCACCCACACGATCCGTGTGGGGTGTCACGGGCCGTGTGGCCCACCATATAGCTCGCGACGCAAAATTTTCCTAAGTATGAAAACACCATATCATAACTCTTTTGTGCAAGATTTTTCTAAGTGTCGTTTCATGGTCCTTAACACGACCCGTGTAGTGTCACACGAGTCGTGTGGCCATCCGTATGGCACCCCTTCGCTTTGGAAAATTCCAAGTGTTGAACATTGTAGAAATTTATCTAAGTGTCCCCTTACGGGCACTATTCATGGCCCGTGAAGTGCCTCACGGACTGTGTTAGTGCCAGTGAAGCCATGCCAGCCAATTTTCATCCGTTTCATTAATGGCTTTTACTTAAATATGATTTATTTTAATTGTGTTTTATGACCTTTTTACCTATCCTAGACCCCTAAGTCAGCTGATATCCTTTCATTATAATTCATTCTCATTGGAAACACTCTCACTCTAAAATCATTCCTAAAAGCCCTCTCTAAGTTCTTCTCTTAAGACTCAAGCTAGGTTCAATTGGGGATTCAACTTCAAGCTAAATTCTTCTCAATTTCAACTTCTCAATCAAGGTATATGGGATTGATTCTTGGTCACTTTCAACCTAGAAGACCCAAACACTTTTCAATTGATTTTCATGAATCTTAGCTTACTTTAAATGAGGGTTTTCATTATTGATTTTAGTAAATTTAATTGATGTATGGGTTGTATATTATTCATGACTATAAGTTATTTTAAAGCCCTGTGATGATGATTTACATTGAGGTTGTGAAGTTATGAAGATGCATGTCCCTTTTAAAGCTTGATTTATGCATGGGTGATTATATTATAATTTAAATGTGGGTATAATTATGGATTTACTTCAATTTCATGTTATATTGTTGATTTCAGATTGAATTTATATTACCCATGCTATTCTCACATCATTCATTGCATTTGCATTCATGAACATTGGTTATATGGAATATGTTAAGTGGGTTAAGCCCAATTATGTTTTATGATATGATTTTGATAAGATTATGGGTTATGACAAGAATGTGATCACATACATGCCTTATGATTATGGACCTTTGAGCATTTTGGGTGCTTGCACCATCCCGTATTTGTAATCGAGCTAGTCCTACGCATGAATATTATAACTACAAGTTGTTATTTGACATTTGAACCTAAATATCCATTGATCGGATTTTAAATGACTATTGTCTTTTTGAAAGTATGTATATATATATATATATATATATATACTATATGTATTCTCTTGGGATGTTGGCTTACCACCGATGGATTGGGGGTGTCAGGGCTATCCCCAAGGGTCCTCTCCCTTTCCTCGAACTATATGCGTAGTATATGTTATGAGAATCCCATTCGAAATGGATGATGTTCCTATAAGGAAGGCTGCTTCATACGAAATAGTTGATGTTCCCGTAAGGTAAAGTTTTATGATATGATACGAAAATCCTTTCCGAAATGGGTGATGTTCCCGTAAAGGGGTTGCTTCATCTGAAATACATGATGTTCCCGTAAAGTGAAGTATGGTTTACCTTTGGCAAGTAGACCATCTCTGTACCCGTGAGGGGATTTCATAGGGATTTCAAGTACCATCTCACTTGGTCTTGCTCTTGTCGGTTGAGGTCACATCCCCACTATATATGAATATCAGTTCATTCATGCATCACGAATTTCATGGCATATCATATACTTCTTCCTTGGATATATGATTCTTCCTCTATTATGTGCCCTTGTCATCTAACATTGAAGTGCAGGTTTAATAAGTCATATGCATTGCATGCCCTCATACTTAATACATTTAAATATACTAACATATACTCTATGCCTACATGATTTTACCATGTAGGGGCCGAGCGCTACGATATCCACCATTTGATGGGTAGCTCAAATCCGAAGGTTATATTTGTGGTGAGTCCCATCTTCCAAGAACAAGGCACCTTTTTCCTACCTATGTCATTCTATGTTTACTTCTTTTTTTAGGGTGAGTCTGCGACATGTCTTGACCACTATTCCATCTTATGACTAGAGGCATTGTTGGACATCTTGTAGATGCTCATATATTTTATATGCTATGTGTTGTTTTTGAAGCTCATGATTTCGGTTATCTATTGGATATGGCTATAATGGATTGATTATGGGAATTATGATATATATGCATGTTTGATTTGGAAATGTGGAAGGTCCTAAGCCCCGTATTGCCCTCATAGAGTGAGTCATACTTACCCAGCCCTTAGTTCTTATATACTAAGTGCTATGTGAATCCATGTGAATCCCTCTCCCTTCGGTGTCCCCATAGTGTGAGCCCTACTTTCCTATCCCTTAGAAGTATGTTTTTATCATTTGAATGCGCTTCCAAACCAATGATGTGGATTTGGATGATTCGAGGCTTATTTGGGGACTCTTGGGTTCCCATTCTCCGTGTTACTGTAAGGTCCTAGACCTGGGTCATGAAAAAAGATGGTATTAGAGCCCCAGGTTTATAAATGGTCCTTGGAGTCCAACATGTCGCGTCAAGTAGAATTTTATTTATGGGTGTGAAGTGCACTATGCCTATGAGTGAGAGGCTATGAAGGCGTTCTAGGAATTGCCTCACTTCTTTATGCCTTACATCGTGCTATAGCTCATATATTTGGTCTCTTTATCTTGATTGTGTCGTTGCTCTATTTCAGAAGATGCCTCGACAAAGATCTCACCTACCAAGATCGGCTCCAGCAAATGAGGATCAAGCACCTCAAGGTCTATCATATCGGATCGTAGAACCCAATTCACTTCCTACTTTTGGAGATCATTTCAAAAGGGACTTGGAACTAAGATTAAGTTGAGCACCGCTTTTCATCCTCAAACCGATGGGTATGCTGAGAGGACTATTCAAACCTTAGAGGATATGTTGAGGGCTTATGTGTTGGAGTTCAAGGGTAATTGGGATGATCACCTTCCACTTATTGATTTTGCCTGTAATAATAGCTTTCATGCTAGCATTGGTATGGCACCGTTTGAGGCCTTGTATGAGAGAAGATATAGGTCACCAGTGGGGTTGTTTGAGTTAGGATAAATGGCATTGATTGGCCCGGATTTAGTGTTGGAGGCTATGGAAAAGGTGAAGGTGATTAGAGAAAGGTTGAAGACGGCCCAAAGTCACCAAAAATCCTATTCAAATGTTAGGAGAAGGGATCTTGAGTTTCAGGTTGGTGATTATGTGTATGTGAAGGTTTCGCCTATGAAGGGTGTGATGCGTTTGGTAAGAAGGGCAAGCTTAACCCCTGGTATATTGGCCTTTATGAGATTAGTGAACGGATTGGGAGCGTGGCTTATAGGTTGAATTTACCTCCGGACTTGAGTTCCATCCACCCTGTCTTCTATGTGTCAGTGCTGAGGAAGTTAGTTGGTGATCCTAGCACCATTATGCCTTTGGAAGGAATCGAGGTGAGGAGAACTTGTCCTATGAAGAAGTCCCAGTGGGGATTCGGGATAGACAAGTGAAGCGGCTCCATAACAAGGATGTGGCTTCGGTGAAGGTACTTTAGAGAAATCAACATGTGGAGAGTGCTACATGGGAGGCGAAGCTGGACATGATGAAGCGATGTCCCCATCTTTTCCAATCTACTCAAGCCTAAGGTACTAGGTTTTTCCTCTTCTAAATGGTCTTAATTCTTTCACTTTTGAGTCTCATGACATGATGCATATATGTGCACGAAAATGATTTTTATGATGTTTTGAATAATTCGAATACATTTTGATATGGGTTTTAAAGACTTTATAATCTTTAAATGATGAACTATGCATTATACCTTGTGTTCGGATGCTTCATGTCCTAAGTCAAGCTTTCAAGCCTTGTCGTTGCACATTCGGGGTAACTGTTCCAAAGGGGGAAATGATGTAAGGACCCGAATTTTTGAACGACTTTATCGGACCTCATAGTGTTACCTCGAGAGAAAATTTGACCAAGTGTCACTCCATGGGAGGCCCACATGGCCAGTGTGAAGTCACACGGACTGTGTGGCCTCCAGTGAAGGGTTACTTGGCCATAATTTTGATTAAAAGGACTCTACAGGGAGTTTCAGGCTAAGTATGGGCACACAGCCACCCACACGGTCCGTGTGGTGTGTCACAAGCCGTGTGGCCCACCGTATAGCTTGCGACGTGAAAATTTTTCTAAGTACGAAATCATAGTCTCATAACTTTTTCGTTCAAGAGTTTTCTAAGTGTCATTTCACGGTCCTTGACACGACCCGTGTAGTGTCACACGGGTCGTGTAGCCATCCGTATGGCACCCTTTCGCTTCGAAAAATTCTAAGTGTTGAACATTGCAAAAATATGTTTCATTAATGGCTTTTACGTAAATATGATTTATTTTAATTGTGTTTTATGACCTTTTTACCTATCCTAGACCCCTAAATCAGATGATATCCTTTCATTTAATTCATTCTCATCGGAAAACCTCTCACTCTAATATCATTCCGAAAATCCCTCTCTAAATTCTTGTCTCAAGACTCAAGCTAGGATTCAATTAGGGATTCAACTTCAAGCTAAATTCTTCTCAATTTCAACTTCTTAATCAAGGCATATGGGATTGATTCTTGGTCCCTTTCAACCAAGAAGACCAAAACTCTTTTCAATTGATTTTCATGAATTTTAGCTTACTTTAAATGTGGGTTTTCATTATTTGATTTTAGTAAATTCAATTGATGTATGAGCTGTACTTTATTAATGGTATTAAGTTATTTTAAGCCCTATGATGATGATTTACATTGAGGTTATGAAATTATGAAGATGCATGTCCCTTTTAAAGCTTGATTTATGCATGAGTGATTTATATTATGATTTAAATGTGGGTTTAATTGTGGATTTTACTTCAATTTCATGTTATATTGTTGATTTTAGATTGAATCTATATTACCCATGCTATTCCCAAATCATTCATTACATTTGCAATCATAAACATTGGTTCTATGGAAAATATGAAGTGGATTAAGCCCAATTACATTTTATGATATGATTTTGATAAGATTATGGATTATGACAAGATTGTGATCACATACATGTCTTATGATTATGACTCTTTGTGCATTTTCGGTGCTTGCACCATCCAGTATTTGTAATCGAGCTAGTCCTATGAATGAATATTATAACAACACATTGTGATTTGGCATTTGAACCTAAATATGCATTAATCAGATTTGAAATGACTATTGCCTTTTTGAAAGTGTATATATATTATATAGATATATATTCTCGTGGGATGTTGGCTTAGCACCGATGGATTGGGGGCATCAGGGCTATCCCCAAGGGTCCTCTCCCTTTCCTTAAACTATGTGCCTAGCATATGTTATGAGAATCCTATTTGAAATGAATGATGTTCCCGTAAGGAAGGTTGCTTCATACGAAATGGATGATGTTTCCGTAAGGTGAAGTATTATGTTATGATATGAAAATACTTTCCAAAATGGGTGATGTTCCCATAAGGGGGTTGCTTCATACGAAATGGGTGATATTCCCGTAAAGTGAAGTATGATTTACCTTTTGCAAGTAGACCATCTTTGTACCGGCGAGGGGATTTCATCGGGATTCCAAGTACTAGCTCACTTGGTCTTACTCTTGTCAGTTGAAGTCACATCCCTGCTATATATGAATATCATTTCGCTCATACATCACGAATTTCATGGCATATTGTATACTTCTTCCTTGGATATATGATTCATCTTATATTATGTGCCCTTGTTATCTAACATTGAAATGCAGGTTTAATAAGTCATATTCATTGCATGCCCGCATACTTAGTACATTCAAACGTACTAATGCATACTCTATGCCTATATGATTTTACCATGTAGGGGGCGAGCGCTACGACTATCCACCGTTTGACGAGTAGCTCAAATCCGAAGGTTGAATTTGTGGTGAGTCTCATCTTTCAAGGACAAGCCACCTTCTTCCTACCTATGTCATTCTATGTTTACTTTTTTTTTGGAGGTCGGTGAGCCCGGGACATGTCTTGGCCCCGTTCCATCTTTTGAATAGAGGCATTATTGGACATCTTATAGACTCTGGTAGATTTTATATGTTATGTGTTGTATTTGGAGCTCATGATTTCGGTTATCTATTGGATATGGCTATTATGGATTGATTATGGGTATTATGATGTGTATGCATGTTTGATGTGGTAATGTGGAAGGTCCTAAGCCCCGTATTACCCCCATAGCGTGAGTCATACTTACCCGTCCCTTAGTTCTTATATGCTACATGCTATGTGAATCCATGTAAATCTCTTTCCCTTTGATGTCCCCATAGCATGAGTCCTACTTTCCCATCCCTTAGAATTATGCGTTTATCATTTGAATGCGCTTCCAAACCAATGATGTGGATTTGGATACTTCGAGGCTTGTTTGGGGACTTTTGGGTTCCTATTCGCCGTGTCACTTCTAGGCCCTAGACCCGGGTCGTGACACTTATTTATTGAAAACCTATTATTGAAGGAGATCTAGTATTTATTAAATTGATTGCTTTTCTTGAGTACTTTCTTTCGTTGTTGAGTATGATGTGACGGTGAGGCCAAGTGGTTCGCTTGGGGACTAGAAATAGTCTCTGAGTGCCAGCCACACCAAGGGTACCCTCCTAGGGCGTGACACTAACCGAGTGAAACAACATGTCTAGAAACCCTCAAAGCATAACTGATCCAACCATGGACATAAATAACAATAACCTGAATCAACCCAAGTGACGAACATCGATACCAACTGATGAAAACTGTGTAGGCTCATACCAGTACTGCCCCCAACCGAGGCTTAGTGTTGTACGTGAGTGAAAGAGCCTAATATCATGCTTGTATGCCAACGGGGACCCCATTAGCCTAGAAGGTACACCCACACACAATCTGATCAGCAGAATAGAACCCAACTCCCAATATCACATGATAATAGGTAAGATGTACATGGGTGTAAGGCTCTAGTGTCTAAGCCTGAATGCCCCATAAGCCTAGGAGGTGCACCCACGCACAATCAGGGTGTGATATGTGTGTGGATCCACGGGTAAACAATCATGGGGCCTCTCCCCAACAATCACATGTCAACTGGATCCTCGACCCTATGCCGACACGTGGCCCCTAATTCAAAATATACATGTGTAATGGTGGGACATATCTCCCGCGGGAGAAAGAATCCCCCTCGCATAAACAAATGTGTCTCATCTCAGAATGTCAATCACCTGGCCTCGCCCTAAAATGGAATCAGCGGGGTCCTTGAACTAAAATGTAATCAACAGGGTCCACGACCGATAATCAACTGGGTCTCAGACCTGAAACAATCGGTGTATCATATCTCTCTCTCAACAAATAGCAATGTCTTAAACCTAGAGTGGGACCAAATCTTAGTTGGTGCGTGGTCCTCAGAATCTGCATCTTCCACCTAGCATCACAGTTATGGCCACCGGGACACAAACCATGGGGAGCATCCACCAGGACTCAGACTCATCAAACATGCCCACCAATGCTCAAATGACAATAGAGAGCATTATGTGGGACTCGAGATATCAATTAGTTACTTACTGAACCAGTATATCTAGATCTAGATTCTAAAGTCATGTCGTGCTCAAAGTGAACGTAGGCGACGACCTCTAAACCTAGGTATCACACAAACTCAATCCAATCCATACAACAGTACTACTACTTCTCTTAGATATAATAGATATCCTAGATCAAATGGAGAGAACCAGTACCCAACAACCATCAACAGTACATCGAAGCGTATATGTATCACAAATCATCGTAGATTCATGCCCAAAAAGGGAAAGTATACCATAACCTCGTCAATCATAAGTGCCCATAGTGAATATAGACAATCACGGTGCATCGCAAGTTCCCCAAACAACTCAATCCAGCAAAGCCATCTTTATACCAGAAATAGGTCGCACTATGACATATAATCAATAGATAGTCTCCTGGTCAACAAATTTATATAGCAACAGACTCTACACCCTCAAAAAAGTACAAGTCAAGTCAGAACACACGCCTGTCCTCGGGCACTAACCCATATTTGACCCTTCCTAGACCCATATTCGGTTATTTATGTTACCATTTTGGTTATGATTGTGACTAGAGAGAACTTGGACAGGTACCCTGGAATTGGGTAATTGGCTTGCTTGTAGGTGGGATCTAGTAGGCGCCATCATGATCGAGACTGGATTGTGACAGGTATCCCGTTGATATCACACTAGCACACTAATTAGTAGACTAATAGTTTGGGTATGAATTCCATAAAAGGACTACTAATTGATTGTTGCATTGTGATTGAGTACGTTTACTTGTCTAATGATTTGATAATTCGAATTTGCATATGTGTGATATGATCGTGTATTGTTTCTCCACTATAATGTAGTTTCCTATTCATATTTTCTTTACGAAAAATGATTGTGTGATCCTACTAGTACACTATATTTTTGTACTGATACTGCACTTGCTCTTTCTTTATTGAGTACAAAGCATCTTTAGGCAACCATTGAGAAATCTCGGTTAGGAGATAGCTGATTGTCAAATTCAAGACTCAACAAGATCTTTTAGGCTGTTATAGATTCATCTTAGTCTTGGTCCTTTCTTTTCGGACCTAGACCTCTAAGACGCTTATTTACTTTACTCTTTTGAGCTGCATTCCTTATCTTAGATCTTTAGCTAGATGTTTTAGCATTATGACTTTTAGGTTTTAGGGAGTAATTCTTCTACATTTATTTGCATTGTTGTTGATGAATTTCTCGAGTTTATGGAAACTCAGTCTCTCAACTTCATTTAATTGCTCCCACTTATTAAGTTTATGTTTTGGGTTAATAGTTGTCATGTTTGGATTAGTATTTGGTTTTCCTACTGGAGGGTTAGTATGGGTGTCACTCACGGCGGGTCAGAGTTGTGACAGTTATTATAACAATCCAAGATTCAAGATTAGCGGATAAGTAACAAATCAAAATTCAAGAATTGAGGATAATAACGAATTTAAAATCAAAGACTATAATATTTCAAAATTCAATAATTGAGGATATGAATAATCTTAACTAACAACACTCACATTAAGACAACAAAAAACATTGGTATGAGGCATCAATTAAGAACAAATCTGTCGGATATCAGCCATTCAAAACATGCAACATGAGAACTAAATTATGTTTAGCTTCAAAAAAGCAAGAAAAACGCATTAAGCTATATAATTAACCAAAAAAACTAAATGACCATTGTTTCTCTTAAACTGAGAACGATTCCTAATTTTCAAGTTTCAGTCGACTTTCTTGAGCTTCGTAAAAATAACTTCATGCATAAACAAGCCACCAAAATCAGTTCACTGAGTCCGAAGGTGACGAAGGAATGCTCGGATACTCAATGGAAAATGGCAAAGAACCACCACTTTCCTCTTGCAGATGGGACAATTGTTGTTGATCATGTTCCACTCTCTGAGGCAATCAATATGGTAAAGATGGCCACAATCGATTCTTGCAAGTTCTTCCCCGTCAGAATACTCCTCCTTAGACACACATGATAAAAGAAATGGTCTGTCAATCAAACTTAAGAGAGGGAGGTGGGGATACTAAACAAATAGAAATTAGTAACGAACTTCATCGCTAATCTATTGCTAAATTGTTCATTGCTAATAAAATTTTGAAATAATCCATCACTAAATAGGATCAACAATGAATTTATTGTCTAGCTATGAAATTTGACTGTCGCTAACTTTTATTTTTAAAGTAATGGGTTGAGGGTGACACTTTTGAAATTAGGCGCCTCTTACCAAACATATGCTACAATGCTCCTTCGTCTCAGGATATGTTGAATTTGTCTCCTCATAATTATGCAGATTAATTAACAAAGGAGATGTGTCTCTAAATCCACCAAGAACAAGCTCTTGGCGATCAAAGAATAATGCCTAAAAGATAACACGTCATGTCATATCATCCATTCAAGAAAAATTCAAGTATATTGAATCAAACACTAGCTTATCTATCACTGAAGCATTACCCGTTCAATAATATATTGATCAGTATGATACTGCCTGTCAACTTCAGCAGCTCCCGCTCCACCTTGATTTTCCTAAAATATTGAACCAACTCAGACTCACTGAACATCATACCGATGAAAAACAACGTGAAAAATATTTACAGACTGAGATTCTAGCCTTAGCTATGGGTTATACCAAGTGAGAAGGAAATCTATGAAA
The DNA here is from genome assembly GCA_029948455.1 of Solanum rostratum. Lineage (NCBI taxonomy): Eukaryota > Viridiplantae > Streptophyta > Magnoliopsida > Solanales > Solanaceae > Solanum > Solanum rostratum. The sequence continues at coordinate 56,422,847 of CM057055.1, forward strand.
ATATTTCTTTCTTCTTTCTTTCTTCCATTTCTTAACAAGCAATAACCCCTATATTGTGTTAAATAACCATTCACAACAGAGAGCGGAGCTTCTCTTAAACGAAATATATAATGTGGAGATGGTAATCCAACATTAATTCCATATAGATTAGGTGGAATGACATATTTAATTAAATAAGTGCCGATACACTTTCAGATAGATGGTCACACATTTAAACATAATATCATAGAAAATAAATGTCCGATGTTTGAGTTTCACTGCAACCCATTATCCCAAAAATATTCCACATGCGAGTAAACAATGTTTTTGTTGTGCAGGTGAGAATTTTTGTTGAAAGACATAATTAAATAAATAAATGTGCATTCTCTCTAAAGACTTTTAACTTTTATATCATACTTGACCAAGGTTTTGAAATACTAAAAGTGATTGACTAAGCTTTTTGGAGAAAATAAGTATTTTTGGAGAGTAAAAAAAAGTTGTTTCTCAAAAGTTCAAAAAATAGTTTTTCCCCAAAGTACTTTTTATACACACATATATATAGAAGCAATGTTTTAAAGCTTGAGCAAACAATAGTTGTTGCTCAACAGTGTGTTTTAAATTTATTGGCCAAACACAAATTGCTTTTTACCAAAACACTTTTCAAAATAAGTTAATTTTAAAAGTGTGATCAAAGATGATGTTAGATGAGATTGTAACACATTTCATCGGCAGCTATGGAGGTAACTGCTAAAGCATGTGCGCATGAAATGAACCTCAATTGAGAAGTTACATCATTCCAATTCATATTCGTATAGACATAATCTACCTAAAGCATTGACTTTGGCATTCCAGTAATGATTTATTAGGTCTCAAATAAGTGATGATCTTTCTTTCTTTTTGGCATAATGTTAATTTTAGGTTATTGAAAATGTAATCACTGCTCAGATAAAAAGGAAGCGCACACATCGCGGTGAAAAATATGACAATTTGAAAGGGTTGTTTTGGTCTTTACGAGGTCAAACCCAATGGAAGACAAATCCACGTGCCAATTTACTTGGCTAGGAATTGAACTTCGAAAGCAAGCTAAAATTTGTGGAGAACAAATTTTGCATTTCTTTTTTCGTTTTCTCATTTTGTACTTGGAGGCCAAGTTTGGCCACCTATAAGAGAATGGCCATTCTTCATTGTAGAAATTAATCAAAAAACTCATAAAAAAATATTTGAAAAGTAAAGAGTTGAAACAGAAATTATCTTAGATGTACTTGGGATCTCTCCCGTTTCTTTGTTAATATAAAGGCAGTTGTTTCTAGTGGACGTAGGATCATTTTGATCTGGACCACGTTAAATATTGTTGTCCTTCATTGTTCTTTTTTTCATATTTCACTAACAATTGGTATTTGAGCCAAGATTTTGCTTGAGTATGATCTGTGGTTGCAACACAATCTAAACTTCCACATCAGAAAAGAATTACTTTGGTTTCTTTTATTTGTAAATACTTTGTAGTAGAAAAGGAAGAACAAGTAACAATAAATTCTATGAAGTTGGAAATTGATAGATTTAGTAGATGCAACAACTTTAATATCAGAAGATCCAGATGATGGTGTTACTATGGAGGGAAGGTTCCATCCATACTATAATGGAAAGTATGCTGATGACACATTAGATTCCGACAAGGAGAAGATTGAAGGAAATGCATCGAATATAATCCAACTATCCCTTGCACCTACATTCTTATTGAAATAAGTACGAAGACTGAGGAGACAGCCAAAACAATTATGAAAAACACTAGAAGGGCTTTACCAGGACCAGTCAATGACAACTAGAATGTTGGTACGATGATGTTTTCACATATTTTAGATGGAGTTAGATACTTTATTGCAAGACCATCTAGCTACATTTAATAAATTTGTGATGGACTTAATGACTATCGAAATTAAAAAATGAGGAGATGCCTGTGTGTGTTTTGCTATTTTCATTGACTTCAATTTATTGTGATATTATGAATTCAATGATGTCGAAAGGAGCCTATCACTCTTAAGAAAGTGCAGGAAGCACTTAACCTTTGTCATCTGCAGAGGTATTTTAGTGGGAACAAAGATGACAAAGCTAGTAGGCTCTTTGTGAGTGGTCGTCCTAGCCAATAGGTAAGGAGCTAATTATAGAAAAGACCAAAGTTTCATGTGAATAAGAAGAATACAGAGTATTGGGGATGTCACAAGAAGGGGAACTTCGAATAAGATTGTCCAATGTCAGCGTTCAAAGAAATGGCAAGTCCATCATTGTTGAGTAGGTACATCATTATGATGATGAATATGTATTAACAATATCATGCAATAGTGGAGTCTATGACAACAAATGTGTATTAGAATCTAGTTGTACTCTACATATGACATGTTGAAGAGATTGGTTTAGCAGCTATGAGAAAAGTGGAGAAAACATAGTAATGGGAAATAATGCAACTTGTAAAATAGTTGGTGATTCAATTCGGGTTTACTACTATGATGGAATCGTGATGATTATTACAGAAGTTCATCATGTTCCTGATCTAAAGAAGAATTGATCTCCCTGGGTACTTTGGATAAACAAGACTATATGCACATGAGTGAAGGAGGAACTACGAAAGTGGCTAAAGAGTGTTTAGTCATGCAGAAGGCTAAGTTGAAGGATGGCCACTAGGCACTAGCAGGAAGCACCATTGTTGTCTCTGTTAATCCATCTGCAGTCCAGTTATCTGATGATGACAAGGAAAGATTATGGCACATGAGACTTGGTTATATGAGTGTATGAGGACCGGAGATGTTGAGCAACCAAAATTTTTTAAATGGCGATAAGATCAGCACACTTGAATTTTATAAGCACTGCATCCTAGGGAAGCAAAAGAAGGCCAGCTTCAGCATTAGCAAGCATAGGAGGGGAGGGGTGTTAGTCTACATTTTTTCAAATTCATGGGGTCATTTAAGCTTCCATCGAAGTCATGAAAGAGGTATCTTCCCACATACATTTATGATTTTTCATGAAAGATTTGGATGCGTTTCTTGAAGGAAAAAGGTGATGCTTTTGAAGAATTTAAAGAAAGGAAGATTTTGATTGAGAATTAAATGGAGAGAAAAAACAAGTATCTTTGCATAGAAAATAAATGGACATTTTGCAATAAAGAGTTCATTTGAGTGGGGATCAAGGGATCACAAGACATAAAATATTCAGGCATACACCACAGTAGAATGGACTCGCCAAGAGGATGAATATAACTCTTCTTGAGAAGGCTCATTGTATGATTTTACAAGCCAAAATGTCCAAAATATTTTGGGTTGAAGCAATATACACTGCTTCTAATATTGCCAATGGATCTCCAGTATCAATGATTGACTTTAAGACTCCACATGAGGCATGGTTAGGTGATCCTCTAACTATTCATACTTGCAAATATTTGGATGTTCAGCTTATTATTGTGTAACTGAAGGAAAGCTTGAACCAAGGGCTAAGAAAGCCATATTTGTAGGATATGTAGATGGAGTAAAAGATTACAAGCTTTGGTGTTTATACTTACTTAAATTTATGGTTATTAGAGATTTTACCTTTGATAAATCCTCTATAATTGATCCTCATAAAGTTTCTGTAGAGTTATTAGGAAATGAGGACAACGAGCAAGTAAAGCTACCGGTGGAGCTTACCAAGGATAACGATCAAAAGACTCAAATTGATAAGTCAAAAAATGCAGATCTTGAAAAGTTTCTGCCAATGAATAATACATAATTGTGAAGGGAAAGGACAAAATGAAAATACAAAAATTAGAATCTCTTATAGAGAAAGCAAATCTGATTGCATATATGTTCATACCTGTAGAAAAAGAGATTAAGGATCCTAAGCTCTCCTATTATGTTGAAGCAACTTCTTGCAACATGTTGCACAGTAGCCATTAGCCATGATTGAAGAGATAGTCTCTTCATAAAAACAAGACATGGGCCTTGAAATACCAAAGGAGCAGAGGACAATTGGATGCATATAGGTCTACAAAAGAATAGGGTATTCTAGAAGTGGAAGATGCTAAGTTCAAGGTGACATTAGATGCAAAGGGTTTCAGTTAAGGGAATCGACTACAATTAGATCTTTTCTCCAGTCATGAAACATAGCTTAATTTGCATGCTAGTAGTATTGGTTGCACAATTAAATTTGGAGCTTCACACAGCTTGATGTCAAAACTTCTTTCTTGTATGGTGACCCAGAAGAAACAATCTGAAGAAGTTTTCATATGGTTTGAGGCAATCCCATAGATAGTGGTTCAAGAGGTTTGATCCATTACCTATGGATTTTCAAGGAGTGCATTTGATAGTTGTGTGTATGTCAAGAACACGCCTCGTAACTCTGTGATTCTTTTTATTGTTGCATATTGATGATATGCTTATTATTGTGAAAAACATGTAATGGCCCTCTAGGTCATTTATGGTACTGCTTTCTTCTTATCGATTAAAGCATTCCAACAGCTCAAATCATTTATGGCTTGCTCGCACCGACAGTTCAGTCACTGTTAGCTTCTCATTTTAATCTTTCATTGTTACAGATACCTTAATCTAAGGATGGGGTGGAGCATATGCCAAAGGTTCCTTATGCTAGACTAGTTGGTAACATTATGTATGTTATGGTGTGCACACATCCACATATTTCTCAATTTGTAAGTGCGGTAAGCAAGCATATGGTCAATTTAGGAAAAAGGCATTGGGAAGTTGTCAAGTGGATATTGAGATATGTCAAAGGAGCTTCTGGTGTTGGCCTAACCTTCTGGAAAAGTGAAGGTATTTCAATTCTCCATTATATGGATTCTGACTATGTAGGGGATTTTGATTGAAGGAGGTCCACAACTGTATCCATCTTTACTCTCATTGACTGTGTCACTAGTTGGAATTTAACTTTAAATTCAATCATCTCTTTGTATACAAGGGAGGCAGAATATATGGAAGTAATGGAAGTAGTGAAAAAAGCTATCTGATTGAAAGGTATGGTGGTAGAATTGAGTTTGGTTCTACCGGAATCAACTCTAAGATGTGATTGTCAATTTGTTATTCATTTGATTAAAAATTCTAACTATTATGAGTGTACCAAACACATTAATGTCAAATTTCAGTTCATTCAAGATGTCATTGAAGAGTGAGATATCATGATCGAGAAGGTTATCACAGACGATACCACTGACATGGTGAACAAGATAGTCCCAATTGCCAAGTTGGCACACTTCAAGGACTTGGCAGGAGTCAACTAATGTAACTCTGGGAGAACAATTAATTACCAGGTGAAGCTAATGTATTCAACAAAGGTTTGATTCTTCTTTTTTCATATAATGGGATTACCAAGTACGCTTAGAAGATTTGGCTAGACTTGTTCATATGCATGCTTAATATGCAAAACAAGGTGAAGATTGAAAGGGTTGATGTGTTCTTTGTGGGGTCAAAATCAATATAAGAAAAAATTATGTGCCAATTTACCTAGGAATTGAACTAGGAATGCAAGCTAAAACTTGTAGAGGACAAATTTTGTATTTCTTTTTTCCCTTTTCTCATTTTATACTTGGAGTCTAGGTTTGACCACCTATAAAAGGATGGTCATTCTACATTATTGAAATCTCTCTAGAACTCATAGTGGAATATATTAGAAGAGTAGAGAGTTCAAAGAGCAATTATCTTAGATGTATTTGGGGACTCTTCCCTTTCTTTGATAATATAAAGATAGTTATTCTCTGGTGGATGTAAGATTATTCTGATTCATACCTTATGTATCTATCTGAACATGTCATTACTGCTAGGTCAATGGGAAAGAAAACTTAAAATAGTAACTTAAAAGTTTAGTGCTAGGTTAGACTTGGACTAAACTTGAGTCATATTAAGTATGAAAAAATCTGATAATGACTGGAGGTTAATTTATGAGTCTGATATCTTGAGTTGATATCTTATACAATAGAATCTTGTACGGCTTTACGAAATTGAATTTGGATGAGTGGAATTCTCGAAATTGATCTTGGCAAAACGGATAGATTATTAAATGTCATGGGTTGAGGGTATGTTGTGAAGTCGGGACTTGGTATGTGAGTTATGAGTTTCTATCTCTATGTAACCCACCATGGTAGGATGAATCCTACTACGGCGGTGCCACCATGGTGGGATAAGTATCTGCCATGGCAGGATAGTCATGAGTTTTAAGTTAAAGAAGTCCAAAATTTATTTATGTTTCTACCAGTTCATCCTTGAGTGATCAAAAGCAATCTACAATATTTTGTATTAAGGCTTCCACCTATGTTGTCTATAAAGGGAAGATTGTGACCTACAATTTGTGGTGGGAAAACAATCTTTTGTTGAAGGAGATGATCATGAAAGTGGTCAAGGATTAGAATTTTAATATAATCCGAGTGATTTAGACCATTGATTATTGATTATTTGTATTTCTTGATTTTAATAGACCAAGAATGGGTCAAGACTTTTTTTTAAAAAAAAAAAAGAGAACGCTCCAATTAGTTAGAGTTTTCAAGCATTATTTTGAGCTAGGTAATGTTTTGTTCTTCCCATATGAGTTATATGTACTTGTTAACTACATCGATAGTTTAATTGGTATGTATGTGAATAGTAAATATGGAATGAACCTAATAAATGACTACTCATGATCAAATTACATGTAATGAAACAAATACATGAACTTGGCAAGTCATGAATTAGTCATTGTGATTTGATAATGGATCAGGTGTTATATTTCAGCATATTATTGTATCGGATGTCACGTTCTGACATACTATTGGAATGAATGTCATATTTTAGCACATTATTGAATTGAATGTCATATTCTAACATATTATTACATTAGGTTCCACGTTTTAACACACAACATTTTTGGATGTGGGTACTATAAGAGGACTATTGTTGATTGTTGTATTCAAATTGATAATATAGTGAAATTTTGTATGATTGAGCATGAAATGTGATTTGGTCACTCTTTATATATATATGTATGGTTTACGATGTCATGGTTGCCTGTCTATATCTCATTTAATGGATCCTTCCAGTACATTGTTCTTATGTGTTGCTCTTTCTTTTGTTGTGTACGGGGTATCTTCAAGTAGTTGTTGAAAGCTCACAGTTAAGAGATTGTCGATCTTTAGAATTTGAGGTGATCTCACTCTTTTAGGCTGCCGTGATTTTTCTATGACTCTCAATCAATTTTCCTCAAAATTAGACTTTAAACCTTATTTTTATGATGTTTCTGGGGTTGCATCCTCTTATTCTAAATTGTTGATAGATATGTTGGTAGAATGACTTTTAGGTTCTGGGGGGGTTATATTTCACAAATTTGTTAGACATTTCTGTTTGAGTTTATGGGAACTCAACTTTACCTTATTTTAAATCCATTTCCACATCTTTAAATAGTTATATCTTTCTACTTGCTTGGTCGGGTTATAGTAATGGTTCTTTCATTGGAGGGTTAGAGTAGGTGCCACTTACGTCTAATTCTGGGTTGTGACAAAAGTTGGTATTAAAGCCTTAGCTTTGTTGATCTCATTATACTAAAATGAGTTTAGTAGAGTCTTACATAATGGAATAGAAATGTTTGATGTTTTCTTTGAGAGGTTATAGGACTTTAGGAAATCTTTTTTTATCTCCATATTTCATTCTATAACTTGATTTCAAATAGTATCTGGTGATCCAACTTGATATCTAACCTCTTTCACTTTTTGTATGTAGGTAGTTAGTACACTTTATAATAGTGCTAGATCAGTAACTCCCATCAATGAGCTGATAGAGGAAACTGAAATGAGGTCATGACAAAGCAGGGGTGGAGGAAGAGGTAGGGGTAGAGAAAGGCTAGAACCTATCAGGGTGAGGCCTAAGCTAAGAATGTGTTAGTAAGAGAAGCCCCTCCTACACCCTAGGTTGAAATAAAAGGAAACGTGTAGGTTGAGGTCAAGGAAAATGTTATGGTTAAGAGAGTGCATAGATTAGGATTGCATGACTCCCCTCTTTAGACCCAACAATTCCACAATATGTATTGACTTTTCTGACTGGAGTTGGCCGGTTCTAGAGCCATTCCTGCGGTACCCATCACCCCAAATCCTACCACTTATCCTGTTGTAGTTATGGCTTCTGCTATGGTTAGACCATTAGGTAATTATGCCCTTTTCCATCCCCTTTTGGGCCCAGTGATGACTGGTACTAAGCATGATATATTGACTAAGTTTCTAAAGCTGAAGCTTCTAGTGTTCCCAAGTACAGGGAATGAGGATACCTATGAGTACATCTTAGATTGCTATAAGCACCTTCATAAGTTGGGTACTATAATAACATGGAGTTGAGTTCATGAATGTTTAGCTTTAATGAGAAGTTAAGCAATACTATAAAGCGTTTTTGAAGTGTTAGTCATCAATCTTGCCACCACTCACTTGGCATCAGCTCCAACTTTGTTTTTTGAGAAATATTTGCCCCAAACGCTAAGCAGTCGTGAGAAAGATGAGCTTATGGCACTTGAGAAGGGTAGCACCATAATAGCCGCCTATGAGGCTAAGTTTCATCCCTTGTCCAACAATGTTACTCAATTGTAACTACAGAAGATGAGAGAATTATTGTTTGTCAAAGGTTTGAATCTTGAGTTGGAGATTTAATCTATTCACACGGCTATTTGTAGGTAAGAGTTTCAATTAGGTAAAAGATTTTGTAAAGAAGATAGAGGGAGTGAGAAAGGTTGGGTAGGCAAAAGATTTGGACAAGAGGCCTAAGAGTGAAGATAACTTCCAAGGTTTTTACTCCAAAGATTTAGGTAGGCGGACCATTGTAGCTTGGCCAGTCTAGTCGGCCACGCCTGTTTCTACATGTAGTTACTTTGGGGTTTCACAATAGGCTATTACGCAGGATGGTCAAGGAGCTACATTCACACCTTCTACTCGACCTTCTCTTAATCATAATTTTTATAATTGTGGAGACCCAGGACATGTGAGGAGGAAGTGTCTCCACCTTCGTATGATCGATCCTGCAGAACAATCGACTATAGTCGTAAAGCTAGTAGTCAGAGGTAACAATAGTAGAGGACGTCCACAAGGTGGGTGAGGAGAAAATCAAAGAGGTTGTGGTAGCTGAGGTAATAGTAATGCGGGTAGAGGAGTATTGCAAATAGGTAGGGAAGTTGCCCATTAGGTTGATAGGGCACAATTTTATTCTTTTTCGAGTAGGATAAAGGTTGAGGCATCTAATATTGTGATCATAGGTACTATTTATGTCTGCGACTAGATGGCTACTATTTTCTTTGACCAAGGCTCTACTTATTATTACATGCCTATAAATTTTGCCTTGGATTTTGATGTGATTTGTGATATGCTTAATGGCTCCCATCCATATTTCTATCCCTAGTGGAGAATCTATTGTAATATGTCATTTCTATTGTGTTTATTCTATTTTATTTATGAGTTTTCAGGCTTAAGCTAATTTGGTGATTTTAGATATGACCAATTTAGATGTAATCTTAGGCATGACTTGGCTGTCCCCTTATAATGCGGTGCTTAATTATAATTCCAAGGTTGTGACTATAAAGATCCTAGGTAGGGAAAGGTCAAAAATTGAAGGGGTGTATAAGCCTAAGACAACTAGTAGTATATTTAATGTTGGGGCTAGGAAAATGGTGGGGCAAGGTTTTTTTTTAGCATACTTGACTCATGTTCGGGATGTTGATGCAGAGTCCCCTTCTACTGACTCCATTCTTGTAGTATTTGAGTTTAAAGAAATCCTTCTTCTGGATGTGCCTAGTACGCCTCCTATACAGATAAAGATTTCTGCATTGACTTAGATCTGGAAACTTGTCTAATCTCTGTTCCTCCTTATTGCATGGCCTTGACATAGCTAAGAGAACTTAAGGTCCAAAACCAAGAACTACTTGATAAGGGTTTCATCCATCCTAGTGCTTTATCATGGGGTGCTCTTATCTTGTTTGTTAAGAAAAAGGATGGTAGCATATGGATATGCATAGATTATTGACATTTGAATAAGGTCACCATCTGAAATAAGTATCTATTGCCTTATATTGATGATCACTTTGACCCTCTATAGGATGCATCAATATTCTTTAAAATTAATCTAAGGATTGGTTACCACCAGTTAAAGATTAGGTTTGAGGACGTACCTAAAGAACCCGGTATGGGCACTATGTTTTTTGCTAATGTCTTTTGGATTGACCAATGCACTTGTGACCTTAATGAGCTTGACGATGGGTTGTTTAAGTAGTTTTTGGATTCGTCTATAATGGAGTTTATTGATAACATTTTAGTGTATTCAAAATTATGTACTAAATTTCCTTAGTGTGAGTTCTAATTGTGTTCTATTTCCATTTTGGGGAATATTATTTCGAAGAAAAGGGTGATGGTTGATCCCCAAAAGATTGAAGGTGTTAAGAATTGGGTTGAGCCTAGTTTCATGACTGAGTTTAAACATTTTATGGGGCTTGCAATTATTATTGGTGATATGTGAAGAACTTTACTTTTATTGCTACATGTTTGACAAAATTGACCCAGAAAGATGTTTCATTTGAGTAGACAGACAAGTATGGGAGATCTTTCAAAAGCTAAAGACCCTTTAAACTACTACCCTAATCCTAACATTGCTGGTGAAAGGTAAGAATTTTATTATTTATTGTACTTAAAGGTTCATAAGAGGAACTACTGAACACATGACTCAGAGTTGGCAGTAGTGGTGTTTGCTCTCAAAATTAGCGACATTATCTATATAGGGCCAAGTGTGAAGTGTTTACCAACCATATCAGTATGTGTTTACTTAGAAGGACTTGAATCTGAGATCGTGAAGGTGGATGAAATTACTTAAGGATTATATACTCACCATCTTATACCACCCAGCTAAAGCCTAATGTAGTCACAAATGTATTGAACCGGAAACTAGTAAGTATGGGTAGACTAGACTATCTGGTGCATTTAACCTACCTTATGCTAGAGATATCCATGCTTGGAAATATTGTTGTCCTTCATTATTTTTTTTTTTCGTTTCCGCTATCACATTTAACCTTTTGCATATTAATCATTTATAAATACTAAAAAGGTAAAAAAAAAAAAAAAAGATTAAAATAGATCTAAAATGAAAACATCCATACAAATTAGCAAGTCTTTAAAAATTATTAACTAAATAATATTTTTATAATCAATGAAAATTAATAAAAAAAATTATTGGACAACCAAAATAGAGAAAAGGAATACAAGAATAATAAAGTGAGAAACTTAACTGGAATAATGGTTTCCACATTTGGATTAATCACATTTGTCGTTCTCTCTTCATTATCAGTATTAGTAGAAACAAGAGCATGCATATTTTCACGCAAGGGGGTCGATATTGAGCTTTCATCAGCGCTAAAAGTTCCATTGATGGTCACATTATCAGCATCAGAAATGTAGCTCTCCATCTAAAGTGCAACAAATGATAAGTTGTTTGATAGAATATTATTGAAAACCTCTTCACTAATAGAATAGAGATAAATTTGTGGAGAGTTGAAAAAAATCCATTGATGCAGAACTACAGAAATTATTTTCTTAACTAAAAGATATACCATGATGTACAGCATATGTATCAACCTACACATGTAGAGACAATTAAAGCTAAGGCAATATATGTCAATGGAAAGGAAAACTACCTCACCAAAAACATCCCAATTAATATATAAAGAAGAGCATGTGTAGTGCTTTGGGAGTTTGGTATTAGAAAATTGATCCTATATTATTATTATAAAAATAAAACTAGTTGATGCATAACTATCGAGAGAACCTAAACTTTTTTACTGAATAAGCATTCTCATTTAGCTTTTATTGACCACTTCTTCTATCACTAAATAATTCTAACATTTTCTATTTGAATGGTTAAAAATTTAATTAGGTTTCTCAAAGGATTGTTTCTAATCCAAAGTTCATGATAAGTGGTGTTTACTGTGCTTTGAGGTACACAGGTTCTACTTTAGAAACTAATATAATAACAATCAATTCGATAATGTTATAGCCAAATAATGTCAAGTTTTTCCTAAGGAAGAAGTCTATAATAAAACAATTCCAAAATTACAATTTCATTGAGTAATTTCTTTTTTTAACTTTTGCTACAGAATTGTCATATTTCATAAAGATTTTAAATGCATCTCTAGAAGTACATGTGTTGATAGTAAATTATAATTATTTCACGTAAATTATTCATCACTACCATATGAATAGAATTGTCATATATATTTAACAAGAATACAAAATATATTTGTAGTTACTTGTACCAGTATTGAATTATAATTATTTAATTGGAAAGAATGGGCAAAGTAAACTTTACCGAGTGTAGCAAATGTTTCCTTAAATAGACCAGGCATAGAAAATCATCAATTGTTTATAAAATAAAAAATTTGTAATTCAGCTACACAGAAAATGATATCGAAAATTACTAATACACAATTACATAAATAAATATTAGGAGGAATAGGGATGGAGAAGAATAAAAATGAATCATAACAGGAGGAGGTGGACGGAGGGGCAGAGATAAGTATAGGACTCCACATCCTCACATACATCAAGCATGTGCACAAAGATTTGAATACATAAAACCCTAGAAAATTCGAAAGGTCATCAGAGGAAAACTTCTACGGTATAGATTATAACAATTTTACGATTTAAAATACTTTAAATGGAACAAGGAAAAAACTCTTGCATAGCATTCCAAAGCAATTTTACTTACGAATAGGAATCAAACACGAGATGAAGCTTTTAGAGCTTTCAGAGTTTTGATAAGTAAATCTAGTTCATACCCATCTCTTTCACTCTATTTTTGTATAGTTAACATTGAAGATCTAATTATACAGAAGTATAAAGACATAATTTATGATAGTCAGATCTCGTCAAGATTAAATCCTAAAGCCAACAAACACATCATAAGAAAGATATACTATCGAGAGATTTTTACACCAAGAATTTTTTTTCACAAAAACTCCTATAAAAGCATATAGTAACACTAACCTCGAGATGAATCGAGTACTGAAATGCTTTGATTAGAATAAAAGCAAATGGAAGAAGAAAAAAAGATGGTATGGACTACGTAATATATATAGAAGATAGAGATTACGATAATTAAGATTCATAAATTCAGGATAAGAACAACTTTAAAACAAGACAATACAATAGTCAAAAGTCAAGAAAAGAATAGTAACAAGTCAAAATTAAAAAATTAAGGGCAGTGACAAATTTAAAATAAGCTATATAAGAGAGAGTTGTTCAGATGATAAGCACTCCTCACTTCCAACCCAAAAGTTATGAGTTCGAGTCACCAAAGGAACAAAAAAGTGGGAGCTCCTAAGGGGGGGTAAAAATAAAGTTATTTTAACAATAATCTAAGATTCAAGACTAGAGGGTTAGTATCAAATAAAGATTCAGAAATTGAGGATAGTAACAAATTTAAAACCATATATTATAACAATTCAAGATATTCACATAGAGACAGCGAAAAACATGGATATGAGGCACTGGAGCCTTCTGGCATCTCAATCAAATATTTAGTCTATAACATTAAAACTTTCTTGAGCATCTTAATTCTAATATTTTAATACTTGAATATTATCATTGATGAGTTCATACTAAAGTGTCATTAACATTTTTATCTTTTGCATAATAGATTTATCTTTTTTTTCGTAGATATTCATTACGTATACGTTATCCAGTAATGAAAATTCCTGATGAATCGTACATCTAGTGTCATTTTGAGTGATTGTTCATATTTGTACCTATTTAAGAAATTTGTATGAAAATAATCTCTTAAAAGTTAAATGGAAAAAAATTGGACTATAATATATCTGTTTATCTAAAATATCCTAGCAGAAAACTTGAATCTTAGGTCAAGCACCTGTAAGATTTGCATTCAAATCAGGTTAACTAAAATTTGAAAACTTAGGAACACATATATGTATTCTGTATTTTCTATATTTTATATACCTTTCAATAGTGTCACGATCCGGACCTAGGACCTAGAAGTGACACGATGAATGGGAACCCAAGAGTCCCCAAACAAGCCTCAAAGTATTCAAATCCACATCATCAGTTCGGAAACGCATTCAAATAATAAACACATAGTTCTAAGGGATGGGAAAGTAAGACTCACTCTATGGGGATATAGAAGGGAAAGGGATTTATATGGATTCACATAGCACATAACACATAACACATAAGAACTAAGAGGTGGGTAAGTATAACTCACTCTATGGGGGCAATACAAGGCTTAGGATCTTCCACATTTCCACCTCAAACATTCATACATATCATCATTCCCATAGTCAACCATGATAGCCAAATCTAATAGATAACCGAAATCATAAGCTTCAAATACAACACATAACATATAAAATCTACGAGAGTCTACAAGGTGCCCAACAGTGCCTCTAGTCATAAGATGGGACGGGGGCCAAGATATATCCCGGGCTCACCCTCAATTAAGAATATTAAAAAAAAAACATGGGTAGAGGGAAGGTGGTTTGTCTTCGGAAGATAGGACTCACCATAATATCAACTCTCCGAATTCGAGCTACCCGCCAAGCGGTGGATGATGATCGTAACACACAGTCCCTACATGGTAAAATCATGTAGGCATAGAGTATGCGTTAGTACGTTTGAATGTATAAGTATGCGGGCATGCAACATGAAAGAAAGATGATGTTAACCTGCACAATATGCCATATTAAAACCATAGAGTAGCCATAACCCACATATGCTAGCACTCAAAGAGTCACTCCTTGCCTGAATTATGTAAAGGGAGGATCGTACCCATCCTCATCAATACACATGTAGCTCATGACATAACTTTGTATAGGGAAGGTTGTACCTGTCCTTATTTATACATTGTGTAAAAGGAGGGTTGTAACCATCTTCATCAATACACACTTAGCTCATATAACCATGTGCATAGGGAAGGTTGTACCTATCCTCATCTATGCCTTGTGTAAAGTGAGGGTTGTGATCATCCTCATCAATACACACTTAGCTTATACATACATGTGCATAGGAAAGGTTGTACCTATCCTCATCTATGCATTGTGTAAAGGGAGGGTCGTGCCCGTCTTCATCAATATACACTTAGCTCATACATACATGTGCATAGGGAAGGTTGTACCTATCCTCATCGATGCATTGTGTAAAGGGAGGGTTGTGCCCATCCTCATCAATACACCTATGTGATTGCATACTCATGCAAGATGTCATATCATATACGCACCTATATAATTTGTATTCATGTAGAAGACAAGTTCAGAGTACTATCAATTCATATCATAATGGTGTTCAACTTATATCATGCTTGTGTTCATAGATTCTTACTCAATCCACGTTCATAACCATAATTTTCATCCAAATCATATGCATAAGCATGTTTGGGTTTTAACCCACTTCATAATTTCCATATAAATTGATGTTCATGAATGCAAATGCAATGCATGGTATGAGAATAGCATGAATAACATAGATTTAAATTAAAATCAACATCATAATATGAAATTGAATAAATTCATAATTTAAATCAACGTCTAAATCATAATATAAGTCACCCATGCATAAATCAACTTAAAAAGGGACATGCATGTTCATAACTTCATAGCTCAATGTAAATCATCATAATAATGATCAAAGTGATTTGAAGTCATAAGTAGAATACAACCCATACATCAATTGGATTTAAGTAAATCAAGTAATGAAAGTTCATATTTAAAGTAAACTAAATTCATGAAATAAATCGAAAGATTTTTGGGTCTTCTTGGTTGAAAGGGACCAAGAATCAATCCCACATACCTTAGCTAATAGAGAAGATTCGAGAAGAAATTTGGTAAAGAAAGAGTTCTTCCTTGATCCCCAAGTTTAATTCCCACTAGAGTTCTTTGAGAGAGACTTGAGTGAATTTTTAAATGTGAGGAATGAATTTTGAATGAGAAGGATGAAGTTTAGGTCATTAGGAGGTCTTTAGGTAGCATAAGAAATCACAAAAGGCCCTTAGAATAAACCATAATTACGAAGATGTCGTAAATGAAACGAGTGAAAAGTTTATTTGTCACGACTTCACTGTCCCTTACACGGCTCATGAAGCACTTCACTAGCTGTGTAAGTGCCCATGAAGCCATACTTAGACAAGTTTCAGCAAATTTCTTTAAGGCAATGGTGTTTACGATGAAGGTCATACGAACCGTGTGAAGCTTCACGGGCCGTACAAGAGTCCGTATGAAGGTACCTTGCTAGGGTAAATAACATCCCATCAGTGAATCCACAATCAATAATATTAAGTCCTCTTTTTGGGACAATAGGAAAACATTCGATTTTACGGTTTAATCCTCTCATACGCTGGCTACAAAGTCATTGAGTTTGAGTTGGACTTACTTTTATTCAATTTGGTGCTCAATATTCCTCCAAAACTCAATATGCTCATAAGACATCAATCCTGTGGTTAACTCATTCAACTAGTCTCAGTTGATATTTGTCAACTCAATTTATCACATCAACTATCAATTCTTTGGTTCGGAACATTCTTTTAGGATTATCTCATGAATCATAAAGACTCTGTATCATGCATCATTCCAACTCATAGTGTTCGGGAAACAAAAGTAGAGTTAAAGCATTTAGGGATTCTATAAACTCTTTAGGCTGAAATCATACTTATGCATACCATTTAAGTGCAATATGTACAAATAAGAAGAATTCATTCTAGGGTTTATGTAGAAAAGCAAAATCATCTACTTCAAGTATTTAATTCATAAAAGCTATAATTCATGCAACATTATATAGAAATACTTTAGGATTTAAGAAAAACCTTCATGAAACATTCATGGAAGACTCAATTCGTTCACAACTCCATCAATTCGGATTATGAGGCACATGGAAGAACATGATTCATGTTCGAATTAGTCTTACATACCTGAAATATTTTGAGTCTTGGGATGTCTTGGAAGAACTCACAAGATTATCTTCAAACTCTAGCCTTTTTCTCCCTTAAAACCTTGCTCTAGGTTGGAGAAGGTGTTTTAGCGTGAAAAAGTTGAATGGATATGTTTAGAGACTTGTTTAGGTATAAGAATGTCAAGTTAAGGCCTTGAAAGGATGGAAAAAGATAAAAATAACCCTTCTTAAAAATGTTATCAAAGTCATCCATGGGTTCAACCTACGGCTTGTAGAAACTTTCACGGCCCATAGGAACCAATCTGTAAACTTTTGGGAAAATTTAGGGGTCTCTGGATCGATTCCATGAGCCCAAACCATGGTCTGTAGAAGCACCTTGTAGTTGGGTCCGTCAAGTTGGGGGCTCGAAAATGGACTTTCTGAAGTTTTCTCCACGAGTTACTAGATGGCCCATCACTCAAACTATGGCCCGTAACTCAGCTCGTATGTTCATTCTGCTTTGGTAGTCTATAGTAAAATGTCCATAACTTTTGACTCCAAGCTCCAAATAAGGTGAAATAAGTGGTGTTGGAAAGCTAATTCAATGAACTTTCATTTGATAGTCATAGGCCACCTAATTCTTTGTGTGCTAAAAGTTATGTTCATTTAAAGTTGACCCTTGTATAATCTAACGTGAGAAACTCAATTGATAGGAAAGTTTTGAACTCGTTTAAGTACAAGAGGTCCCTTATGACCTTAATCCACTTCCCATATGTAAAAATGAGTGTTGAAATATAGGTGCATGTAAGAAAAGAGTTATAGGATGTCATAATCACATTATATACATTTTATGGCATTCACTCCACCTCATATTACTTTGGCTTGCTATTATTATATGAACTGTTTTCGAGACCGAATATCTATTGTATCATTTGACTTGGTTATGGTAAGATCCTTTTAAGATGTGAGGCTATGTGATGAGCTTATCTATATCCTTGTAATTTCTCTATGATGTATACATTGTGCTGAGATTTTTCTGAGTACAAGTTTATAGTTCGGCGGCATGTGGCTATGAGTTAAGGAGTACTTGTGTTTTTCATTGCTTTACTTTAAAAACCAAATTTGTTCGATATCATCCACTCAGCTAAAATGAGTACTAAGTTATGTCTGGCTAAATCTTCAGCTTAGATTCAAAGTCTGACTAGATATTAATATCACAGAAATGCAAGAAAATATATCAAAACATATTAAAGAGGAAAAAATGATTTTACTCAAACTGAGAATGATTCCTTATTTATCAAATTTTCCTCAACTCTCTTGATTTCTGTCAAAAACCAGATGAAGAAAAAAAAAACCACCAGTCAGTTCACCCAGCGAAACTAAACTAATTAGTTGAAGCAAAGTGAACATGGAACGCACAAATTCGTAAGTTAACATAGCCAACACTCCTCTTGCACATGGGTGTAATAACCTTGCTGGTCATTTTTTAACTTATCTATGAAAATTACTATTTTTCCTTTTCGTAAGTTGTTTTGAACCTATTTTGAACTATCTATGTTGTTGGAACTAAGACCTTGTGTTTTAAAAGTGGAGAATATGAGTTTTGCCATTTTTGAAAACTTAAGTTATTGAAAAAGTGAGTTTTTATATCATTATGAGTTTCGAGTGTCGGATCAAAAATCCGTTGATTTCGTTAGCTCAGAAATGTCAAATTTGGTCTAGGAAAAGTTGCGGAACTGAATTTGAAGTTAAAATAAAGATTTTGGATCCAAAGTTGCATTTTCAGTAGGTTTTGGAGCCTACGTTTGACTTTGGTCAACATTCGGAGTTTGGAAGCTCTGATCGAAATTCAGACAGTTCCAATAGTTCCAAATGGTAAAACTAACATTAGAAATAGTCTCACTATAATTTTTGGAGTCTCTGGGGGCAGTTCTGGTGAGTTTTTCAACTAGTTTTATCGGTAACTATGTCAAGGAGACCTCGGAATCGAATTCTGACATTTTCATTGCATCTGGAACGTTGTTTTTGCTAGGGTTACATGTTTGGTTTGTGTATATAGGGTTCAGATGAGTTTCGAGATTAAAAAGCTTGTGTTTGAAAGGTGTTCGTACAAGTTGATCGCGGTCAACACTCATTTTTCTTTTATTTTTATTGGTGAAAATATTATCTTTTTTCCATTTAGACTACTCCACCATTTTCTTCCATTTTTGAATTTTAAAAAGCATGGAGGTGCAATTTTGAGCAAGGATTTTTATGGATTTTCATTTGGATAAGCTTTCTAAACACTAAATCTTTGATTTTCAGTATTTAAATTATAATTTTAACGTGAAATTTTTTGTTTCACCCTCCAATTTGTATGGTTTTTCAAGAACGTGATTCAAACTTTAAATGATGATCCCTCCCTCAATTTTTACTCAAATTTTATGAAATTTTCACCCACAAACTTCAATTTTCGTGTAGAACCTGATTTTGAGCTCAATTTCCCGATTTGGAATTCTCAAAATTTGGTCCTAATTTTAACCATTTTGCCCTATATTCAATTCGTGGTATTATTTAAAATCTCTTGACCACGCTGAGGTGGCAAGATTAATTGAGAGATTTTGGTATATGGTCTGACGAGATCCCCATGGGTTTTACCTCGTAGCTTAGCTCGATAGATGTATACACCGGTTGTGTGACAATCGTGATTCCACCCCATGCATTCCATTCATTCATTTTATTTGCATTGCATCATAATTATACTTGATCTTTTTATCTGTTCTTATTTGTATATATATTGTGTACTAACCTTGTCATTGTAGGTAAGAGGGGTTCCCAGTCACTACATGTTTATCTTATTTCTCCTGCCCAATCGTTGAACCTACTGGTATATTTTGGTGTACTCACCTTACTATGTTACCTCTGTGCAGATCGAGCACAAGGACTCCCATGTGGTAGTTGATAGTATTTGAGCGGATCTTTTCTTGTCATTACCAGACTTTAGTGGTGAGGCTCTGACTTCAGTCATCGTTGTGTCTTTGAGACTTCATTTGTTGTCATCTATATTAGACTTTGAATTTTCCTTATGATACAGCTTTGTTTTTATTTGTTCGTATTACTTAGAAGCTTTTGTACTCGTGACTCTAGATTTTTGGAATTTAAAATTGAGTGTTGTTTTTGTTTTATTTTACTTTTATTTTTCTTTAATCGCGATCAGATTTTGGATCATGATAATGGAGCGATTGTTCTTGATCTTGTTCTACTAATTGATGCAGCCAATCATATATACATATAAAAGAGGATGCTCAGCCCGCTGATGTAGCTCCACAGAAAGCCAACATTTTTTTTACATTTTAAAACACAAAAAAATACCTACCAATTTAGATTTGAACTCTGAAATGTCACCTGGGCATTTAGAAAACTTAACCGACGCCTCCCTTTATATCAAACACATCCTTTTCCCAATTAATTACACCTTCTTCTTATTCACTTTTTCACTAATTGTTTTTCCTCTAACATGTCCGATCTGCATTCTCCTCACTTTCGTAGCAATCGTTTCCATGCGGAAAGCCGGTATTTTCTGTTATGATGAGTAGCACACTGGCATGGCAGATATTTGATTGGAAATTATGAGAAGAGAGAATGGTAGTTTTGTTTTTGTTATTTCACGAATGATTTAATTAATGTCTACAATTTTATCTATGGAACAGAATTCTCTTATTCTCTCTCTTTCTGGGGTTTTGTGTGCAAACATATGATGATGGAGATACTCTGTAAGTGCAATCTTCCAATTTATTCTTCTTTTTTTCTTCTTCCTGGATTTAGAATTGTGAGAAATATGAAAACAAATCTAGAAGATATATGTTACATACTACAATATGTACAAAATTAATTTACATTTCCCATGCCTCACTTAGTTTGAGTTTTTCAGTGTTCCAATCTAATTTGTTGTGTTTGTGTGGTGACACTTTTCATGTTACTAACAAGTAGATATAAGTTTGTCACCAATAAATCTAGATTAATTTGTCGTTTTTCTAAATATTAGCCTATTTATTCACATTTGCAAATATAACTATTGAATAAATACTTTGAATAAATACTACTACAACTTCATTTATAAGTGATGAGTTTATTCCTTTTGTAATAAAAAAGTTTATTTGATTTGTTGCTTCTACTACTTTGCTACAACATTTTTTGTTCTTTCTTTAGCTATGCAATTTTTTTTAGTAGGTTAAATTAGTTTGTTTGCTATCTAGACATAATTAGATTACTTATGGTGACACTTCATGATATGTATATAAATATGACATAATAAAAATATAAGAAAAGTCAAATACATCATATAGTGCCAACTGTGGGTAGAATTCAAGATTAAACTTTCAAAAGATCAGTTATTAGAAACATTATCAAAATTGTATTGAGACCCTGAATTGAACGATATTGTGTTATTTTTCTTCTTTTGTCACCTAATTAAGTTTATGAACAAATCAAACAACACAAGAACCTGAGTGAAATTTTTTTCTTTTTTAGTAAAGCTTTTATTTCTATTATCATATAAGCTTTATCTCTTACATATTTCTAATATATATTTTATTAGTGCGATTAAATTTTCTAGTATGGTATAAATGATCACAATCTATTTTTGCAAGTTCTTCCCATCGGCATACTCTACCTAAGACAAACGACCAAAAGAAAGAGAGAAGATCAGAATCAAACTCCAGTAAACAACATACCCAGTGAAATTCCACAAGTGGGGTCTGGGGAGGGTAGAATGTACGCAGACCTTACCACTACCTCATAGAGGTAGAGAGACTGTTTCCTGGAAACCCTCGTCACAAGAATCCATCAGCAGAATAAGCTAGATATGATAAACAGGCAAGAAAGAGAAGGACAAAGTGCACAGGATATAAGAATCAAACTCCAGTAAGGTTACATATTTGAGGGGGGAGGGGGATTCTGAAAATAGGTGCCCCTTAACAAGCATATGTAGAAGTGCTCCTTTCTGTCACGATATGTTGAAGTGATTGCCTCATATTTATGCCAATTAATGTTTACATAAGGATCTCTTGGTATGAATTGAGCATAAGCATTTGTGATACTATCAGAGAGTTCAATTAAGGCCTAATTTTTTTTTAACAAAATAAAATATAATGTGGATATCGACCATTCAACGAAAAATATATGTTGTATCAAATGTTACAAAATAGTGTGCTATATCACACACTAACTTACATGTTACAAAAACATTACCTGATCAAAAGGCCTATTTTGTTCAATAGGTTTTGGAGTGGCATATCTCCTTCAGCTTCTCCCAACTCCTGAAATGTGGAGCTCTCTTAGGATCCGACTCATCGAATACCATATTACAACAACATACCCAGTTGAATCCCACAAGTGGGGTCTGGGGAGGATAATAGAATGTATGCAGAACTTATCACTATCTCGTATTTACATCACTCATTTAATACCATGCTGACATAAAAAGGATTTCAGCAAATCCTGCAACTGATGCAAAATCACGAAGTGCAAGTTCTTGGATACTACCATCCCTTCATTCAGTAGAATTCCATCTGTTGGAGTCGAATTAGTAGCAACCTTCAGAGTTCCATTGAAAGGTCAAATTGTCAGCTTTTGATCTTGAGCTCCCCATCTAAGGTGCAACGGGGGAAAATGATAAAGTTGTTTGACAGATTGATTGGTTGAGATTTTGGATACCTCTTCATTAGTAGAATAAAAGTAACTTCGCGAAGAATTTGAAAATTTCTTTTGAACAAAAATGTGAAGGCAAAAAATATACCATGACATACAACATATATGTCAACACGTGCTGATACAACTTTGTGCTTCTTTTCTAGTAAAAAATTTATAGTGTACTGAAAACACAGGTATGTAAACTAAAAGAGAAAAGTGAAGAAAAATCATAAACACAATCTAGAAATTATTATATTAATCTAAGTATTTGATAGTGTTACAGGCTTACAGGCAATCAGATCAATCTTTTCAGAAGGGATGAGTCTATAATAAAGTAGTTCTAAAGTTACAATTTCATTAGGTTTAGTTTTTTACTTTTGCTACAAAACTGTCATAATTCACAAAAATTCTAAATATATTTCTAAAGTTACTTGTACCAGTATTAATTGAAGTTCTTTTATGGAAATTATTCCTCAATACCATATGGAAAGAGCTGTGATATTACATGTGTAGTTGCTTGTACAAGTATTGAGTTATAATTAATTACAAGAGTTGGTTAATAACTTTCTTTGTAACTTACTGGGAGGTCAATCATATTTTTGCAAGAAATGCACTTTCCTTTCTCTTCACTTTTTGTCACGTGACTCACGCCCCAAGAGGAGGAGAGACGCGACTGACACTCAATACCGTTATTGGTTAAGCAAGCAACTAAATATGCGAGCTAACTAGACTAGGGGCCAAAAGATTAGGCAGCGCAACGTCTGAAAAATCTAAGTCTGGACCATTTAGGTCATGACCTAGTTAATAATAAGTTATATGCACCAAGATAGATAAGCCAAAATGCTGAAATACTAGCTAGCCAACGAGGTTGCAACCAGAGGGGTACAACCACACACACATATACATATGTCGAACCTATGGCTGGAGTCATCCAAACCATCTCCTATTCTCATAAGGTGATACACAATAGCAATAGCCCGCCAGACGCTACTTCATAGGCACATTGAGAGCGTAGATACTTGTACCCATATACAAAAAAAATGACAGCATTGGAATGCCAATCCTCGGGCTTTATTTGTAAATTCTCTATTCCTTTAAAAGTTGCAAATAAAAAAAAAAAACCAACCCAAAATTCCATGTCCACAATAGCCTCTAATCTATGACATAATTTATGAGTCATACTCCCAATTATGATCTGTACATTACCCTCATGGTTTGAGTCTGAAAAATAAAAAATAACCCCTGGTTCCGCAAGCATCCTTCTAAGGCTCTTGAAATCAACCACGACTCGTACAAAAGGGCTCGTGATTCTTGCCTAGTGACCGAATTTCAACTCCTCCTCTTTATTCCAGTTTTTCAACTTTTGAGGTATTACACCATGGCTACATCTTTCCCTATCTGTACAATTTCCCTTATTTGACATATCGGTCTATCAAATTTCTATCTTAGTTTGCGAAAACATACTCCAAAGAACAAATGTACATATTTTCAAGATGGACACCACTAACAACAAAGATGTACCCCAGCATGATTTATTGATTGTTCTTGGCCAATCTCTCCCTTTATCGACAGTCTTCTATGCATCGCGAGTCAATGAATGAACCTGTGCTTAGGGATATTTTCACAGCATTATGTTCATTCATTTCCTCGTGCATGGAAGCGGGGGTGGAGAATGATCCCAAGCTTATTGCAAGGGAGAATTTAACTGATAACAATTATAAAAGTTGATCAATATTGCATCTTTCTTAAGTTTGAAATGGACTAGATTGAAATTAATTCTTTCAGTGAGATTATCAAGAATTAGGCTACAACAAATAAAGAGTTTTGTGATCATTATTTTGCAGCAAATTGACAATATATTATACTTAGCAGTAATAGTAATTGTGAGTATTTATAACCAACACTCTAAATACATGTTGCTAAAAGAAAAAATTATTATCACTAAATATCTTTTTGGTACTAACCAATTTATTTAGTACATTGGTAGACAGATCATAACTGATGGATGCAAATTATTTGTATTTGTGATCTAGGGGAACCTTGGGAGTACTCTTTGTCTTCATCGGATATAATCTCAAACTGCATCAACTTGTATCATTCATTTAAATTTGTGGATTTCAAGCGGTTAGTATTAGACAGTAATAGAATGTAGAATGTAGTTAAAGCTCTCCGAGATGGTGTCAACCGGTAATAGAATGTAGTTAGATAATTGATGTTGCAACATACAAAGTGTATGCATGTGGGATGAAAAATGTGCTTTCATATAGGATTTTGCAGAAATCTGGCCTGGGGTTGAGTAGCTATCTGGTAGGTTTGCCAACCCTCCCTGCGTTTGATCATCCCTGGAAGAGTCATCCACAAGATGAAAAAACACTAATGATAAGATACGAACAGAAGTTGTCAACAGTTAATGTTTTATAAAATTTATAAGCGATGATAGAAGCAACTGTGTCACCAAGGCCCATTAGCTCAGTTGGTTAGAGCGTCGTGCTAATAACGCGAAGGTCGCAGGTTCGAGACCTGCATGGGCCATTTATTGGTTTTTTTTTTTTTTTTTTACTTTTTTTATTCGGTTTCCACCCATGCGGACGGAGAGGTGAAGTTTTCTTTTTGTTTCTTTAAATTATTGGTTTCTCGTGCGGTATGGAGGTGATTTTTTTTTTATTATTGATTTTTCATGCGGTGTTCTGTATTCACATTGGAACTAAGCTATTTTAGATTTGCACCGCGTAGGGCCTCATTTACGATGAAGCATTCCCTGCTAACAATTTTTCTATACTAAGAACTCGAATTCGAGACCTTGATTAAGGAAAAAATAGTTTCATTCAATGCATCACATCCTTTTGTGACGTGTGGAGGTGAGTAATCAACTTATAAAAGCCAAAATGGATGTCATTATATAATTAAAAATAAAATAGCTCGCTAAAATTTGATTTAAGAGAAAAGGCTAAAATCTAAAAATAATTCAATTAAAAAAAAAAAGACAAAAAGTACCCTATTTTCCCATCTCACAATTGTATAAAATCTAACCACAACAATGGTAAAATAGATTTATTGATATGGAATTAACAATTGAAGAATGGCTTTAAAATTAATAGTTAATTACTTAACAATTTAGCCGCCAAAGCATTAAAAATTGTTAGTTCTTTAGAAACCGTAGAAGGGTTAACCATAAAGCAAGCACATCATATGGCTAACCTTAAATGTAAAGCTAATGAGCTATATGTGATAATCTGGTTTAATAGTTATTTTTTTGTGTATGATCATGAAGTGTTTTCTCCATTTTTATTTTTCTCTATTGTGTACTTTTTAGGGGTGAAACAACATTCTGCAGCAGTAATCGCACATATAAAGAAAATTCACGTGGATTAACAAAAAAATAAATCATTGTACATACATGTAACTTTCTCATAATGATCGATGTTGAAAAGAAATAAATATTAATTTTTCTTCTCCTCTACATAGTTTATTAGCCAATAAATTGACAGTCAAATACTGAATTGATATCAAATTAACAGATATCTTATTTAGTAGATTAACATATTAGTATATTTAAAAATCGATAACCAATTAAATAAAATGATAAACATATATATCCAATCGAATAGGGCTAGGCATTTGGTCAGTTCGATTTGCTTTGTAAAACATGCTTCAATTTTTTAGTTTGGTGAAAATGTTCATCGAAATAAATTTGGTTGAGTAAGGTGCATAAATTTATCAGTTGGATATATATCGTTTATCGGTTCAATTTATTGAGAAAAATTAAAGTATATTGGGTTAGGTGCATAAATTTGGACCAATTTTCTATAGGCTATGGTGGCATGGTCGTAATGATTGAGAAATTCGACTTTTTAATTAATCAAAATTATATTATTTGAAGAATGAATATTGAACCAAATAAATATGATTTGGTTCAATATTAAGGGTGTCTAATTTAATTAAGAAGGTGTCTAATTTAACTAAGACAAAATTAAGGGTGTCGGTGAGAATGGTTCAATGTCACGTTACAATAAAAATATGATTTAACAAAGCAACATATCAATTTTTGGATGACTTTTTTGGAGATTATGTTTCCTGAAAGCTTACAAGCATGATCAGAATATTAAATTTTGTGAACCTCTTTATTCAAAAATTAAATGTTAGAGAACGAATGATAATTTTATTAATTTTATTCTGAGCACACCTCCAAATCTACGGCATCTCATTTTAATTATTCGACCATATAAATAAATATTTGTTAATAATTGACGGTGAGACTTCGACATAGGGGTGTGTAAAAATCGAATCGATTGATAAAAATGTTATTGGTTTATTGTTATTGGGTTATCAGGTTATAAGGTTTTTTTTTTTAAAAAAAAGGATTATTGGGTTATTGGTTCGATATCAGTTTTTACTATGGGTTATTGGATAAACCAATAGCCCAATAAGATTATAATAATTTATTATTTTACCCTTTCGTAAATATTAAATATTAGTAATTTAATAGTAATATGACACTATAACAATGTTTTATCTATTTCAATCTTTACGGTGCTTAAAGCTACTCACTTTAGTATTTCAATTTGTAATTAGCTAATTGTAGCTTTTGCAAGTTTGTAAACATAGTATTTGTACTCTATCTGCTTTTATTAATACAAATTCTCATTATTATTCTTATCGGGTAAATCGAAAATCGAACCGTTAAGGACTTAAAATCGATAAAAATTATTTTATTGGTTTATTATTGATTTATCATATTTAAAAATCGAAAATCAATAAACCGAACCAATAATGTATAAAATCAAACTGAACTGACTGATGCACATCCCTACTTGGATCCCCTAAACTTTTACTTGTTAAACACTATGCAACAGAAACAGAATGAAATGACAGGGAGAAAACAACCTCCTTGTGAAATTAATTGTCACTGTCACACAAATTGTGATGAAATGGTTAGGATTTATTCATTCTTAATCAGTGATTTCGAGTTTAAACTCTTGAAAATAAAGACAAAATTTTGTTAAAAGCATTATTATTAGAAATATAATGCACAAATTTAAATTTAGTTGCATCCTGATATGAATCATGAGTACCTAATAATTATAAATTATGTTTTGACTTTTGGAAATTCCGAAAGATACGCCTTAAGATTTTAATTACTTTGCACAATCTTTGGTTACTTTTCACTTGCGTTATTCTAATTCTTTATTTATTTCATCTTTCTTGTTGTTGGGCGTTGCTGCAAGACAGAGTTGGAAACAATTAAGTAAATGTGGACTAATTCTAATTAATTATATTCCTCTTAAATGGTGTGCATATATACTTCTTTAATGTTATGGCTATTGTTGGAAATAATTGTCAACTTTATTCTTAATTTTTCTATAGTGTGATAATTTATTTTGGAATAAATTTTTTAAGCTAAGATGACAGTTAAAATAAAGCATGTATATAGATTGGAGTAAGTTATATGAATGGTTATGTGTATATCTAAGTTTAACCACAATAACCTCTGTACACTGTAATAACATGACTATATAATATAATGGTAGTTTTTTAGGCATATTTCTGACTCCAGTTCTGTCTCTACCTAATATCTACCGTCTATTGAATCTTAATAATGATAAAATGTTGATAAATATAAAAGGTATATGATTATTTTAAAACATGACATATTTTTGAAAAATCTTATGTCATATTTAATGGAGTATCATAAATTTTAAAAGTTTCATAATTACGTAGATGTTACTATTACTTTTTAAGATCATAATTTCATATGTTTTTCTTTCTGGACCCATTTGAGAAATCCATTTGCACAATTTAATTCCTCAAATGGTGACTGAACTTATAAAATCTAAATATCCCACTAAAGTAATTTTTAATTTTTTTTTTTTTTTTTGATATTATTATCATTAAACTGCGCACATATTTCTATCAAAGTTTAAACTAACAGAAAATATTATCACTAACTTTTTCATTGGTTTTCACCTTGTTGAAAATATGTGTATAGTTTAATGGCCATATTATGACCTTAATGGCCATTTATAGTTGCATGTTATTGAGTTTATTTTCAAAGCATGACCTTAATTTTGAACTTTCATGTTTTAATGAGTTGAATTGAGTTCCTTGAGTTTAGTATCTTTTATTATGTCCTTTCCTTTCTAGCTATTTTACATACCAATATATTCAATGTACTGATGTCCATTTGGACTGCATCGTTTTATGATGCAGAGACAGGTATTAAGGATCTTCTTGCATTCAGCTGATTAGTGAGTTCCCTATATTCGGAGGATACCCCACTTATCTTTCTTGCTTTTGAGTTTAGCACTTTCATTTTGATTTGAGGTAGTCATGAAGCTTTCATTAGCACCATCTAGATGCTTAGAGGTAGAGGCTTCATACACAAGGATGAATTAGAGTTGATGTTTCATTTTTAAGGACTTGTACTTTTCAAACTATTTTCATAATATTGAACTGATGTGGATTGTCAATTTTAACCATTATTTTGCTGAATCTTTAAGTGATGAGTCCACTAGAATGTTCCTTGTATATAAATCGAGTCTTCTGTTGATGATGAATGAGTGATTGAGCCAAGTGGTTCACTTGGGGACCAACAATGGTTATTGATTGTCGGCCACGCCAAGGGTACCCTCCCAGGGCGTGACAAAGGCTTACTACCTCAGAAGCTATCAAGGAATAAGTGGTACAATTTTACAAGTCTCTATTGGGTTTTAACATCATATCTTTGCCAGCTATCGATAAGAACACTATGAGAAAAGGCCTTACAATTACATATGATCAAGGAGTTGAATTATGCAAAGATATCATAAAATGGGGAACTATGGAGTGCACTAGACTCTATTGGTGATAATAAAGCCTCTGGTGTGGATGGTTATAATGCATATTTCTATAGAAGAATTGGAACCTCATCAAGGATGATATTTTGATGGCTGTCAAAGAATTTATCCACTAAAAAATTATACAGGCCGATTAATTGCACTGCAGTTACACTAGTCCCTAAAACTGCTAGTCCAAGGTGCATAAAAAAATATAAACTCATAGTCTATTGTACCATTCTTTATAAAATTATTGCTAAAGTGCTAGCTGCTAGGATGTAAAAAATTATGCCACATATAATCAGTAAAGCTCAATCAGGTTTTATTCCAAACAGGAAGATTACAAATAATATCATACTTGCCACAGAACTTGTTAAAGCTTATTCTATAAAAGACATTCCACCAAGATGTATGCTAAAAAGCGACCTACAAAAGACCTATGATTTTGTGGAGTGGTCATTTTTAGAATAAATGTGGAGAATTTGTAAATTTGTACTTTTCTACAAAATTTGTTCATTGGATCCTTGAGTGTGTGCATACTGTAAATTATACAATTATGGTTAATGGTGAAACCACCCCTCTTTTTGATGCTGCAAGAGGCCTTAGACAAGAAGACCCTATTTCTCCTTACCTATTTGCTATATCTATGGAATATCTCTGTAGATGTCTTACTGAAGCTAAAGGAATGGAGGGCTTTAAATTTCATCCAAAGTGTGCAAAAATGGGTATTTCTCATCTATGTTTTGAAGATGATCTGCTTTTATTTAGTAAATGAAATAAAGAATCAATACAGACAATATACCAGTGTTTCCAAAAGTTTTAACAGGTATCTGGACTGCAGACAAACATGAATAAAAGCTCCATATACTTTGGTGGTGTCTCTGATCAGATAAACATTAGAATCCTACAGGAGTTTGGCTTTAGGTGTGGAGAACTCCCTTTCAAGTACCTTGGTGTCCCCATATCCACTAAGAAATTGTCTCTTAAGCAATGAACACCACTAGTGAAAAAACTTGTTGCTAGAATTACTTCTTGGACAACTCTCCTGTGCAAGGGGAATACAATTGGTTCAATCAATACTTTTTGGAATTCAGGCTTACTGGTCACAACTGTTCATCATTCCTACAAAATTACTTAAACTCATTGATGCTTACTGTAGGAGTTTCACTTGGCCAGGTACTAATACCATTACTAAGAGTCAAAAGTATACCTACGATATAAAAAATGGCTCACAAATAACGTCCTTCAACTTTTAATTTAAAAATTATCATCAACCTTTAATATAGATGATTTAATCATTTAAAATATGTCATCTAATTTATAAATATTAGCATCAACAAGTCGTAAACACACTTCCAATAATAATAGTAGGCACATTTTAGAAAATTCAGAGTTACTTCATTTAAAAAGTAATTGTTCTTGAGATTGAGTAGAAGGGCATTTTAGGAAATTTACAATAATTTTATTTATGAGTAGATTTTTCTTGAGATTTCATAGTTGTGTCAAGTTCTTGGCTCCACACAAATATCGATTTTTTTTTTTAAAAAAAAAACAATAGTGATGATTTTCTACCATAGAAATATATATGATTTCTTTCAGTTAAAAATTAAATATCATTTTAATCAATACTATTTCAAATTTTTTATATTAATAATATTTGAAGGTATTTATTTTATACTTAATAAGATGATTTACTATCATATAAATACATTATATAACTTATTTTAGATAAATGATTTACTCACACAAATATATACAACTTATTAATTTCATATTAAACTTTAATATATTATTTTGATTAACTCCACTTAAAATTTTCAGTGTTAGTAATATTTGTACGTATTCATTTTACACTCAGTAAGACGATTTACTATCATACAAACAGATGCATAAGTGTGTATATGTGTGAGTGTGTAAATGTGTGAGTATGTATATAAAACTTATTTTAGATAAATATTTTATTACCATACAAATATATATATATATATATATATATATATATTATAAAACTCATTTTAAATAAAAAATTATTTTAATCAATACCATTTAAAATTATAACGTTTATAAATATTTATTTTACACTTAATGATATGATTTATTATTTTAAATAAAAAATATTTAATCAATAAACGATGCTTTCAAAATCTTATAACTCACAGTCACCTACCTTCTTTTCACGAGAAAATTTTGAATTTGGGGAGAGCAGAGGGAAAAAAAAAATTCAACATATGGATTTGAAATGTAAAAGTGACAGAAAACGATGCGTGATAAGCATCTGTTAACCAAATTAAATGTCAACTAAACACCCACTAATCCTCATTATTAGGTGCAAATGATTACTTAGGGATAGGATGCTCGTTAATGCAAAATGTACCTTGCAAGTCACCTCAATCAATGAAGAAAAAGTAGGCAATTATTTGAAGATGACGGATATATACCGTTTGATCAATTAGTTTATCGATGTGGCTGAAATATACATATAATATACATTTATTTGGATAATAAATATATTGTGTATCGGAAAGTGTATATATTGTGTATAAATATGTACTACATTATATGTACATAGGATGCCAGGTTTAATTCATGCTGAAACTAATATTGTATTATTAGCTGAGATACATACAAAGAATTATTTTTCTTTATCGGTCTAACCTAACGGCCCTTATAGGATGTGTTAATTGATATGAAGAAAAATATTTTATATCTTGTTTCAAGAAAATTGTCTCATTATTAAATTTTAAAATCATTTAAAAGATATTTTAAATGGATTATCAGAGAAGAATTTACACACACACACAAAAAAAAACAATCCCTTTGTTCTGTTTATTAGTGAAAATATTAATTAACGAAAAATAATTACGTCGTTGAAAATCATGGAGTCTTGATATATAATTTAATTAGGTTAAAGGTGAGCTTTCATCAACCCCACAAAATCGAATGACAAAACAACAAAAGATTTTTCACTAGGAAAAAGGCATTTTGCTTAGCAAACAAATATCACAATCAATCACTATTAGGCTATTCCTAATTTCATAATTTTTAACGTATTGACTAATTAATGCACACACATGCATGTCCTCTTCAATTTTGTTATGTACCTCGTACTCTCTCCCTCTACTTTTATTATTGATTTTAATTTGATACACTTTTTAAAAAGTGATAATAAAATAATAAATTTATTACACCATTTTATAAAATATAATAAATTTAATATATTTTTTTCACGAGTCAATTCATCGGGCTGTGCGGACACCTACTCGAACACCAAGATAAGAAAACCCTTAATTTTCAACCTTTTAAATCATGTGGAAAATTAAAAATATAGAAGGTAAAATTGAAAAGATCCTCAAAATTTCAAGTATAAAGTTAAAAATTCAAATATAAAATTTTTGAAAAGACAACCAACACCTCTAAGAAATCTAGTCTAAATAGGTAAAAGAGCTTCTAATTAAGAATATGATATGAAATAAAATAATGACGCAGCTCCCATTATAAGGAAGGAAGGTGGAAGCTGTTGGAGATTGTAGTTGTCCTTACCTTAAAAAATCGTAACCCTACAATCAAACTATACTAAAAAGGTATAATAAGAATAGTATTAGTACAAATAACACGTACCGATAGGAATCACCAGTCAACCTAAAACTCACCACACAAGTAAATATTGATAAGCAAGCATGCAATAAGGGACTGCACCACCTAATCTTTTACCTGCATACTTTATCATTCTGATTACCTTAGCCTCCCCTAGTATATGACATGATCTCAACCTTTTTAAGTTATTCCGCTGCAAGCTCTTATAATTATCAAGGCCTAATCCTTTTATTCCTCATAATAAGGTTTCCAAACCAAAAAACCACTAACTCAATCTAATAAATCAACCACTTTTATTTAATTTTTCTCAACTAGTCCCGGCTAGAATGTTTAGTAACTCATTTGCAATATGATCATATTAAGACGGTTGAGACTTATCCTCCTCTATCTGTATTGGTCCGTTATGGCGGGACCTAACCCATTATAATGGCTCTGCCATAGCGAGATTCCTCTCGCCCGGCAACTTACATTAATATAGAAACTCAAACTTTTTTTTTTGAAGTCCTCTTTAACACACATAATCACAGTACCAACCATAATCAACTTTATGTCACCAATGTATTGCTTAACAATCCCTCAACCACTCTCCACATGGTCATACACAACCTCAAACTTGATTATATGAAACTGTTATGTCCCAGGAGGGTACCATAGATGTGACAACCACTCAAAAACCATTATTGATCTCCAAGCGAATCACTTGATTTCATCGCTCACTATATCATATGGAAGACTTGATAGAATAAAAAAAACTCATGCAGGCCTTAGGATGTCACAAGCAATAAACAAGTAACTCAACATAGCTAAATCAATTGCACTATATCAACAAGGATGAGTTTTAAAATAGACTCAAAGTACATTATCTGACTTAATCTATGAAACCTCTATCAACTATCAAGAATATGCCAAGCCAAGTCCAAGGCTACCTTAAAACTATGAAAAAGAAATAAATTAAACTAAAAGATAATCCTCTGGATGCTTGGAAGTCTCACCAAGATTCTGGAAATACTTGAGATGTTCAACGAATCGTCTGCTTAGGATCCCTAGAACTTGTATCTACATCAAATAACGTCAGCATGCGGAATGTACAACATGTAATATGGTTAAGTAGAACAATACACATCAAAGGTACTTAAGAAAGAATGAACCCAACATCAATATGCTATGCAAGTTTAAAACAATACAAATAATGCTTTTATCAATTATTAATATGCATATGTAACTCAATAAAATAAAGCATCTCTACTCATTACTGAGTTTCTCTAGCAGACACCCACCACCTATGAGCTAGTGATGGTATAACAAGCTCGCCGCCATTGCCATAACCATCTAATACTTGCCATGGTAAGAGACACTCAACCTCAAAAATCTAATAATAAGAAGTCCTTTTTTGGGAAAAGAGAGGCTAGACCTCTACTCTACACTGACTACACAGTTTATGGGACTCCAATTACCTCTATTCTAACTCTTATCTAAATCGATGCTCAATACTACTCCCAAAAGACATATATATGCTCAATCCAATAAAATACTCAAATCTTCTCATTTAGTCTCATTTGACTTTATGTTAAAACATTATTCTCATATCAAAACATCATTATCCTTCATCAAAATTCTTCTTTAAAAATCATTTGCATCATCATCAAACTCTTGCTCAAAAATATCATTCAAACTAAATGCTTAATTTACATAAATAAATATCTTCAAAACATGTATCGTCTTAATTTGAAAATAATACTCTATTTAAGGCATGAGAACCATCAACTTAATCATCAAATAATGCATGGTAAAGCCATGATCATTAACTCAAGGATTCATGAGAAAGTAGCCACGAGCAACAATTTCAAAAATAATAATCTTAACTTTAATGTATAATTATATAGAAAGCAATAGAAGAAGAATTATCTCAATTGAAATTCACAACTAGAGACTCACCTTAGTGCTCAATTTCAAGCGAAACTTGGACGTTGGACACGCGGGCAAACTAAACCCAACACTATGATAGCCTTACATACCTGGATAGATTGAAGCTTTACTCAGAATTAGAAAACCTCGGTAGAATAGCTTGAACCTAGATTTTTCTTCTTTTGAAGTTGCTCTCAAAGTATCTAAGTGATTATAAAGATATGAATATTTGTTTTCTTTATTATTGATAGGAATTACCCTTGGGCACTGATAAGGAATTTAATTTAATCCCAAAATGTGTAAGGTTTAACTGAAAATAATTAGAAAAGATGAAAATAACCCTTACTAAACTAGTGGAAGTGGACTGATCTACGAGACCTCGTCTACGGGTCGTGGTTCAATCTCCGACTTGTAGATTGTCCCTCTCATGGAATCTTGAATTTCAGCCTTGGGTCTATGACCAACATTTTATTATTCTTAGACCCTTTGATGGGTCGTATATGATGGTTTATGAAAATTGGGCATGAGTTCAAGTGTTTAAGGTTTGGATCCATGATCACCTTTTACGGGTCTGTTCTACATGTACGTACATGAGATTCAGAGCCTATAATTTATGAATCATCATTTACAAAATCTAATTGACAAGTTGTACAATCAAATACTCAGAAACTTGAATAGATTTCCTTAGCTCAAGATTCAGGGCCTAGACTTTATAAGGTCTGGTCTACAACTCATAGAAGTTCCTATAACTCGTAGACCAGCTCATGATTGTGGGCCTTCATTTCAGGGCCTGGAGACAAGGTCTACGAGGCCCTCCCTCGTAGATGAATTTACGGGCCGTAGATTGGGCTTGTAAGTCTCAATCAATCTTTAGCAGACTTAGAATTAATTTTCTGGGTTTTTGGATTTTTTTTAAGTTAGGATATTGGCATGACATATCTCTATCTTGGAACCATTCGTCATCAAATAATGATGGAACTAGGAGACATCAAGCACAAATACAATCAAAACATTAAATACTCAGTAACTTGAATACTCAAA
Source organism: Solanum rostratum (assembly GCA_029948455.1). Taxonomy (NCBI): domain Eukaryota; kingdom Viridiplantae; phylum Streptophyta; class Magnoliopsida; order Solanales; family Solanaceae; genus Solanum; species Solanum rostratum. The sequence continues at coordinate 56,458,733 of CM057055.1, forward strand.
CATCAAGAATAGACTTCAAACCCAAAAATTAAAATAGGAATAGGAATAGTACATTCAACATAATCACTACTGGCATGAATAGATATGGGTAATTGGCCTTCATATCTTCTTAAGATTCCCATGTAACTTTCTCAACAAATTGATTTCTCTATAGAACTTTGACAGATGCAACCTCTATGGTCCTGAATTCGCAAACGTGACAACCAAGGATTTGGACCAAAATCTCTTTAATTATAAGACATGTTATCATTAACCCCAATAAAACATATAGGAACCACTAATGAAGGATCTCCCAAACACTTCTTCAATATCGAAATGTTAAGCACATGATAAATAGAGACTAACACTGAGAGTAACTTCAACTCATAAGCTATATTATAAAATTGTTTTATGATCTAGTAAGGACTAATGTAACGTAGATTAAGTTTCTCCCTTTTTTCAAATTTCATGACATCCTTAACGGGTAAAATTTTCAAATACACTCAATCATTCACCTTAAACTCCAAATCTCTACACGTGACATCTGGGTAAGACTTTCGGAGACTTTACGCAGTTTTCAAACTCTTATAGATGATTTTCACATTTTTCATAGGTTAATAAACGGTCTAATCAACTCAGTTTCACCAATATTAAACCATTCAATTGGTGATCTACACTTCCTCCAAGACTTTATTTTAGGGGTCATCTTAATGCTTGAGTGATAGCTATTATTATATGAAAACTCAATAAGAGACAAATGGTCATCCCAATTACCCTTGAAATCAATGACACAGGCTCAACATATCTTCTAAGGTCTAAATCATATGCTCTACCTGGCCATCTTTTTGAGGATGAAAAGTGGTGTTAAGATACATCTTTGAGCCTAAACCCTTATGCTTTGATACAAAGTTTTTCACACCCCAAAAAAGTACCCTAAACGTGGTTGGAACTCAAAAATTATTGTTGGTCCCTAGGTGAACCACTTGATCTCATCTCTCACTAATTCATGTTGAAAACTTGATATAATCAAAGAAATAATCATGCAGGCCTTAGGATATCACAATCAATAAATAAATAACTAAACATAACTAAGTCAATAGATCAATATCAATAAAGATGAGTTTCAAAATAGACTCAAAGTACATCATCTAACTCATTCGATGAAGTCTCTATCAACTATCAAGAAAGTGCCAAGACAAGTCCAAGGCTACCTTAAAAACAAATAAAGTAAAATAAAAAGTAATCCTCTGAATGCTAGGAGGTCTCACCAAGACTCTAAAAGTACTTTAAATTTTCAATAAATTGTCTGCTTTGGATCTGTAGCATCTGTATCTACATCATAAAAAGATGCAACATCAAATGAAATCAATACATAGAATATCTAAGATGGCTGAGTAGTATAATACACATCAATGGTACTCATTAAAGAATGAACGCAACTTAACACCAATATGTTACGCAACTTTAAAATAATATAAATAATGCTTTCATCAATTATCAATACGCATATGCAACTCAGTAGAAGAAAGCATCTTTACTCAATAGGAAGTTTCTCTAATTGGCACCCATTACCTGATCTAGTTATGGTACAACGATCTCAATGTTGTTGTCACACTTGTCCAATACTTGTCACGATATGGGATGCTTAACCTCAATAAATTCAATAATAATAAGTCCTCTTTTGGGATAAGAGAGGCTAGGCATCTATCATACACTAGCTACATAGTTTATGCCACTCTACTTATCTTTATTCTAACTCTTACCCAAATCAATGTTCAATACTACTCCCAAAACACATAGATATGCTCAATTAAGTAAAACACTCAAATTTTTTCATTTAGCCTCATTGAACTTTAAGTTAAAATATTAATCTCGTATCAAAACATCATCATCCTTCATCAAAATTATGCTTTAAAATCAGTTACATCATTATCAAACTCTTGCTCATAAACATCATTTAAACCTAATTCTCAATTTTCATTTTGACAAAACTCCTTAAAACATATATCATCTTAATTTAAAAAATAATACTTAATTTAAAGTACAAGACCATTACTCAATCATCAAATAATGCATGAGAAACATAATAACCTTCCAGGTCATTTCCTCTGCTCTTCAATCTTTTTAGCATTTAGAGTTTTCCTATAGTGATTCCAGGTTATTTAAGACATGTTGACACTAGTAGCTCGATCGCCTAGTTGTTCATTTGTATTTTGTGTAGTTTTTCATACTTTAAGGTTCAAACCATTAAATATTTTAGTTGTCAAAATTTGGCCCAAGTTTAAACCGGGATCTTCCTTCTTTTCAACCAAGAACCTTGTACCAATAACGCTACAGTGATAAAGGTTATCCGCAGGCTCAACTGTGAATATCTGTTTCTTGGTGACTAAGCCCTTCATGAACTTAGCATAGCTCGGCATCTGTTCAAGTGCCTCCACCAGAGGGATATTCACAGACAGCTCCTTCAACATAGACAAAAAATTTTGAAACTTACCATCCTCAACCTTTTTCTTCAACCTCTATGGGAATGGAGGCGGTGTCTTCGGGATAATTGGCAATGGCTTTACAGCTTTTGGTTCTGACTCTCCAGAACCTCCGGTGACCTCGACCTCCTTTGGTGCGGCTTCTAGCTCTTCGACCTCATCCCTATTGTCAACATTCATGGATTCCAGAGCATTGCCAACATCATTATCAGCACCTGCATCACCAACAAGAACAAGGTCAGAAATCACCTTACCACTTCTGGTGGTCACCGCCATGTAGTGTGCATTTTTCTTGGGATTCTAAACTGTGTCTCTAGGAAGTGACCCAACTTTTCTCTAATTTAGTGCAACTAAAAATTGTCCTATTTGCTGCTCCAACTATTTAATCGAGGTGGAGGGTGAGTCCACTAGTTAACTTATGTTAGTTATATCCCCACACACGTCTCGCACCCCTGCCTTTGTGGATTCATGTCACGACCCAAAATGGGGTCATGACTAAAAGACAACTTCATTCCATTCCCAATAATAAATGTAACCTAGAAGGAGAGATATCCAATAAACAAATAGTCACCACATAAAACAATGTCCCAAAACCTGGTGTCACGAGTATAAAGAGCATCTAATAACTAACTAAAGAAATAAATGCATTTCAGTCTTCGAATCAAAGTAAAGACTAAACAACTAAGATATAATCCGAGGAAAGCTCGAAGCCCTGAGTCTCACCACTGGATCTGGTATGAACCAAGTGCACGAGCAATTCAACTACCACGTGGAATAGCCTGACAAGAATCTGCGGGGGAGAAAGAAGTAGGGGTGAGTACACATAATATGTACCCAGTAGGTTTAACCATCTGGGAATTAGAAATTGAATAACCCATGAAATAATCTAGGAAACGCTTCCACCTGCAACAGAAAAACCAGTCCGGCATCGGTGCCGCCAATATATATAATAGCGCAAGCAAAACAAAATACAATCTGACATAAGCCAACCCAATCAACCAAAAGTAGTAAAATAAAATGGTATGCAATGTCGTGCAGTGCAATGCAATGCAAGGTGGTATCAAGACCGTCGCACAGCCTGTCGTATACACCCCCGTCGAGCTAAGGCTCCCAGACTAAGGGGACCCATGGGGACCTCGCAGGCCATATACCTCAATCACAATATATCAACTACCTTGCCACCCAAGTGCCCGTGGTCAAGGACTCATGATAAAAATCACCATTCACAACTTCCCAAAATGTCATGACATGTAGTATGAGGATGTATGCAAGCAAGACACAATTATGGAAACAACATTCCTCTCAATAAGCACAAATTTTCTCCCTTTCTCAACATGTCATATTCACAATATTCTCAATTTAGGATTCACATGCTCTCGAAGCAATACAATACTAATTCTCAACCCAACACATGATATGATCTCATCCCATAGATTAAAACATAAAGATACTCAATAACTCAATCCCAATCTCAAAGAAGGATAGCCAAACCTACCTCGATGTAGAAACCGCACCCGAACACTTCTACCGAATGGACCAAATCTTGAATTCAACTCCCACAATGAAAATTCTCTATCAAGAACAAAACGTACACATCACAAGGAGTCCAATGACACCCATATTACTACATGTCTAACCTACACCCAAAACTCGTTCAATTCTATAATAAATTCCCAAAATTTCAAACCTAGGGTTAAGTTTTAATTCTTCTCCTTAACATGAATCTAGCGATATTCTTATAATACATACACTATAATTTTTATATATCTAATACCTAGTTATAAAATATACAGAACGTTACTACATTCTCCAGGTGGCTAAAAGATGCAAGTTTGAGGACACGTTCAATAACTAGTAACATAACATTAGCTTCTCTTTATTAATTTTTTTTTCACATATATGCCACTGCTGTGACTAACAAAATTAATTCACAAGGGTTCATTAATTGCTTTTGTCTCCCTTTGAGGAGACATACATATTCCACTAATTATTCTTATGAATTAAGAACTCAGAAACGCAGTTCGAGCGTACCTGCACTCCGGCGTCTCGTTCTCTTCCTCTTCTTATTTTCTTTTCTAATCTAATTAGGTTTTAAAAAGTGATGAATCCCCTAATTTATTTTTAATATATAGGATAAATGATACTTAATTAACTTAACTCTTTGGTCCATAAATTAACTTCATTGTTTAATTTTTATCCATAAGTTGCACCCATAGTTACCAAGTAGTCCAAAAAGACCCATTTAAAATTCACAAAAAAGATATTTCAAGAAAACAAGAAGACTAATTTATTTTTTAAAAAATGATCTAATGGGTCATTACATCATCCACCACTAAAAATTATGTTCGTCCTCGAACATAAGATAGAAGAAAGTACCTGAAGCTTCGAAAAACTGAGGATATCGAGCACGCATATCTGACTCTATCTCCCAAGTAGCCTCCTCAGCAGGCCGATGTCGCCACTGAACCTTAACTGAAGCGATTTCCTTAGTCCTGAGCCTACGAACCTGTCTATCTAGAATGGCTACAGGCTCCTCCTCATAAGTCAAATCCGGACCCAACTCTATGGTATCATACGAAATAACATGGGACTCGTCTGATATGTATTTTCGGAGCATAGAGACATGGAATACTGGATGAACAGCTGACCATCTAGGTGGCAAAGCCAACTCATAAGCCACCTCACCTACTCTCCTAAGAATCTCGAACGGGCCAATAAACCTCGGGCTAAGCTTGCCCTTCTTCCCGAATCTCATCACCCCCTTCATGGGTGATATCTTCAACCACACATGCTCACCAACCATAAATTCCAAGGGACGAACTCTCCTATCAGCGTAGCTCTTCTGCCGACTCTGGGCTGTCAATAGTCGACTCTGGATCAAGCGCACCCGCTCTATAGCATCCCTGAGCAAATCAATGTCTAATGCCTCGGCGGTGACTGAGTCGAACCACTTAATAGGTGATCGACATCTACGCCCATACAATGCCTCAAATGGTGCCATCTGAATACTGGAGTGATAACTGTTATTATAAGCAAACTCCGCTAAGGGCAAGTGTTGGTCCCATCGAGCACCAAAATCAATCACACAGGCCCTAAGCATGTCCTCCAACACCTGAATGGTCCGCTCGGACTGACCGTCTGTCTGAGGATGAAATGCCGAACTCATGTCTAATCGTGTACCTAACCCATGCTGCAAGGCCTTCCAAAATCGGGAGGTGAACACCGAACCTCGATCTGACACAATAGAGATAGGCACCCCATGCAATCTAACAATCTCACGTATATAGATCCTAGCTAGTTGTTCCGCACTGTGGCTAGTCTTTACTGGAATAAAGTGAGATGATTTGGTCAACCTGTCTACAATCACCCAAATAGAGTCAAACCTTCCCAACGTCATGGGTAATCCAGTCACAAAATCCATGGTAATACGCTCCTACTTCCACTCGGGAATGGGCATCCGCTGCATCGGACCTCCTGGCTTTTGATGCTCATACTTAACCTGCTGACAATTCAAACACTTAGCCACAAACTCCACAATGTCCCTCTTCATCCCACACCACCAATAATGTTGCTTCAAATCATGAAACATTTTTGCTACACCAGGGTGAATGGAATACTTAGCACAGTGAGACTCCTCCAAAATCAAACGAACCCAATCACCTACCTTGGGCACACAAATGCGCCCATTAATTCTCAGAACTCTCTCAGAATCAAGAAAAGCTGACTTAGCTTCACCCCTCAACACTTTGTCCCGAATCACACATAATTTCTCATCATCAAACTGGTGAGCACGAATCTGATCCATCAATGTAGATCTAGCCTCGATGAAGGCCAACACACTATGAGATGGGGAGATGTCAAGTCTAACCAATTGTCTAGCCAAAGACTGAACCTCCAAAGCTAAAGGCCTCTCCTCCGCTCTAAGATATGCCAAACTACCCATACTAGAAGGATTCCGGCTCAAGGCATCCGCTACCACATTAGCCTTGCCAGGGTGATAGAGAATAGAGATATCATAATCTTTCAGCAACTCCAACCACCTGCGCTGCCTCATGTTCAAATTAGGCTGAGAGAAAATATACTTGAGGCTATGATGGTCTGTAAAGATCTCGCAATGCACCCCATAGAGATAATGCCTCCACAACTTCAAAACAAATACCACCGCGGCTAACTCCAAATCATGAGTAGGGTAATTTCGCTCATGGACCTTCAGTTGTCACGAAGCATAAGCTATAACCCTTCCCTTCTGCATCAACACTCCACCTAAACCGACACCAGAAGCATCACAATAAACAATAGAGGCTACACCTTCCTCGGGCAATGCTAAAATAGGTGCTGAAGTCAATAACTCCTTGAGCCTCTGGAAGCTCGCCTCACATTCATCGGTCCATAGAAATGCAACTTCCTTCTGAGTTAGTTTAGTCAAAGGAGCTGCGATAGAGGAGAATCCCTGCACAAATCGACGATAATAACCTGCCAACCCAATAAAACTTCGAATCTCAGTCACTGAAGTGGGTCTCACCCAATCACGAACTGCTGCAACCTTGGCTGGATCAACCATAATACCATCCTTAGTCACCACATGACCCAAGAAAGTCACAGACTCGAGCCAAAACTCGCATTTGGAGAATTTAGCATACAGTTTCTCCTCACGCAATCTCTGGAGCACGGCCCTCAAGTGACGAGCATGGTCTGCCTCACCCTTGGAATACACCAATATGTCGTCAATAAATACAATCACAAAGGAATCCAGGTAAGGTCTGAACACTCGGTTCATCAACTCCATAAAAGCGGCAGGGGCATTGGTCAGCCCAAATGACATAACCACAAACTCATAGTGCCCATATCGAGTCCTGAAAGCAGTCTTAGGGATGTCTGACTCCCGAACCTTCAACTGATGATACCCTGACCTCAAATCAATTTTTGAGAACACTGAGGCACCCTGAAGTTGATCAAATAAGTCATCAATACGAGGCAAGGGATACTTGTTCTTGATGGTCACTTTGTTCAACTGACGATAGTCAATGCACATTCTCATAGTACCATCCTTTTTCTTTACAAACAACGCTGGTGCACCCAAGGCGACACACTAGGCCGAATAAACCCCTTCTTCAACAAATCTTCTAATTGCTCCTTCAATTCCTTTAACTCTGCAGGAGCCATTCGATAAGGAGAAATGGATATGGGCTTAGTGCCCGGCTCCAAATCAATGGCAAAGTCAATGTCACGATCTGGAGGAACACCTGGTAGATCTGTAGGAAACACATCCATGAACTCCCTCACCACCCTCATGGTCTCTAAAGAAGATGACTCCTTAGAAATATCACGTACATGATCCAAATAAGATAAACACCCATGCTCTATCATATGCCGAGCACGAACATAAGAAATAATCCCCCTAGGGTAAGAGTTGAGAGCACCTGCCCACATTAACTGGGGTAAACCCGGACACGCTAAAGTCACAGTCTTAGCATAACAATCAAGGATAGCATGATATGGGGACAACCAATCCATACCCAAGATAACATCATGTAATGACCCTGAACATGATTTTGATCTTTTGAGCCCGAAACTAGTTTAAATGAGTTTTCTCGGGTTTTGGCCCAGGAGACCTCAAATTCAAATTTTGATGATTCCGTTGGATCCGGAACATCAATTTTGGTCTAGAAGGACCCTTCATTTAGTTTCCGAAGCTTTCGGGTGTGTTTTGGCCCTTTTGATTATTTTCGATATTGGGAATTGGGACCCACATTGAAATAAAACAACCTCCGATGGGAATTTCGACTACACCGTTGAGTCCGAAATATCGTTTCCGATCAGATTTCATATATGGAATGTATTTTTTCGACTCCGGATGAAGCCGGAGCATTGAATTTAAGTTTGAGAGTTTGCTGAAAATGCTGAAGCGGGGATGACGTGGCCCAATTAGGCGCTGCCACGTGGCAGACGCAATATATATATATATATAAAAAAAAATACAGATTTCTTCTCAAAATTTTCTAGGTTTCTCACAAACTTCAATCGACGATTTCTCCCTCGATTTTGGTCCGATTTGGGCGATTCAAAAGGCTAAATTGCGTAATTTTTCGAGAGGAACACCATGGGAATTTCAGAAATTAATTTTGGTGCGCCGTTCGAGGTAAAATTTGCTGGTTTTTGCTGGTTCGGATGTTTTTTTTGGAGACTTTAAATATGAGATTTCTACCTCGTTTTAGCTCCATTTTTGAAACGGTTTTCGCCGTTGAATTCCTTATTACCAGGAGAACATTTTTATGTATAAATTTTCAGATTTCTGACGACTTTTTCCGGTGACAAAATTTTTGGACCATTTTGCCCTTTTCACCGAATTAATTGATTTTGGTGTCGTTAGATTCGTTATATGATTGTGATGTTATACTTGAATAGATTTTGGTGATTCGGAGTATCGTAGGGAGGGAAAAGCTTCGGAATTGACACGATTCGAGACTTTATATAAGGCAAGTGGGTTTCTAACTTTTTGTTAAATATGTTGAACCTTGTATGCTCTAATGTGTATAGAATTGAGTATTTTGGGATAGAGATGGATTAATGTAGGCTTTGATCAAAATATTTTGAATTGAGTAATTATTTCTATGGTGATATTTGACTTGTGAATTAATTGTGGAAGTGTATCTTAGGGAAAATAATGAATTATTCGATATTGATATCGAATTGGTACTTGTTTTGAGATGTGACTGTTGTTGAGGTTGTGATAGTATTGAGATATTAAGGATATTGCAACATTTATGGTATTGGGTAATACCCTTATTCTTGTAATATTTCTATGTGTGATTTATGAAATATTTTAATATTATAGAAACTGAGGCAATTAAATATAAATGTGAGTTGGTGTGGTGTTGTGATACTTGAATTGAAAATGTGGCTAAGTGACGAGAATTCTATTTTTTGAGATATATTATTGTGGTTGGTGATTATGAGTTGATTTGTTTGTGAACTTCATCTCATGTTCATTCATTCTATGTTATACATAATTTGCATTGATTCTGGATATTGATATGAGTGAGATGGTAAAAAAAAAAGAAATTGGGGCCGAGGTCTTTACCGGTCGAGATGTGATGCCGAGGTCTTTGCCGGCGATACTGTGATGCCGAGGTCTTTGCCGGCGATGTTGTGATGCCGAGGTCTTTGCCGGCGATATTGTGATGCCGAGGTCTTTGCCGGCGATGTTGTGATGCCGAGGTCTTTGCCGGCGATATTGTGATGCCGAGGTCCTTGCCAGCGATGTTGTGATGCCGAGGTCTTTGCCGGCGATGTTGGGATGCCGAGGTCTTTGCCGGCAATTATTGCATAAGCATTGCATCTCATCCTTGCATATTGATATTGTGATGTCGAGGTCATTACCGACAGTTCTTGCATACGCATTGCATCTCATCTTTGCATACTATTATGTGGCATGGTGTTATGCATGTGATTGATTACCTTACCACTTGTGAGTTATGACTTGTGATTTGATGATTGAGATATACTGGAAAACTATCTTTATTGTGTATTGTGTGTTGTTGGGCTGGGACTTTTCTGAGTGCAGGATTGTAGTTTGGCGGTATGTGGTTGGGTGTGAAGGAGTTACTTGGTTCTTCATTGTTTTACTCTAGGTTAGTTCCATTTGCTGAGTACCGTGTTGTTTTTGGTACTCACCCCTTGCTACATTTTTGTAGGTTGCGAGCCCGGCCCCTTTAGTTAGAATTTCCTCATTTCAAGATCGAGCTTCTGGATTATCCTTAAGGTAGCTGCTTATCACATCGGTGGACCTTCAAGGAATCCATTATTATGTTACGTCCTATTTGAGGACTAGACATTTGAGACATTTATTTTATTCGAGTACTATGTATCTAGAGGCTTGTACATGTAACACCAGTTCTGGGATGGTTGTAGTTTGGTTTTCCTATGATTATTTGCCATATTAGACTATTTCCTCTTCCGCTATCATTGTTATGTTTGGATCAGTAGGTGTTGGGCTGACTCGCCTTGGTGGGTTAGGTGAGTGCCATCACGCCCGAATTTTGGGTCGTGACAGTTGGTATCAGAGCCCCAGGTTCATAGGTCTCACATGTGTACAAGCCCAATCAAGTAGAGTCTTAAGGATCGGTGCGGAGACGTCTGTTACTTATCCTTGAGAGGCTACAGAGATTGTTAGGAAATTTCCTCTTATTCTTTTGATTTCTATCGTGCGTGGTTGTTGTAGTTCTCTATACATTGCGTGGTTTGAAATTCGATCCAGCTTAGAGGTAATGAATTTAAGGGATGAATGTGTAGTCAACCTTGGATTGTCCCTTGATTCGAAATGATTTGGGTGTGGATGAGGTCCGGTGAGGTATGTCAAAGGTAAGTATCAAACGGAGAATTTGAATTAAAGGAGTAACTTTAATATCTCTTGAGTTAAGAGTTCATATGCCCTAGTGTGTCTCTATGGGGTGCCATGTTTTGTTTGTAAAGAAAAATGATGGTTCTATGAGAATGTGTATTGATTACAGATAGTTGAAAAAGTGACCGTTAAGAAAAAGTATCCTCTCCCATAAGTGATGATCCTTTTGACCAGCTTTAGGGTGAAACCATGTTTTCCAAGATTGATTTGAGATCTGAATATCATCAGCTAAGGATTAAGGATTCTAACATTCCTAAGCTAGCATTTCGGACGAGGTGTGGGCACTATGAGTTCCTTATGATGTCCTTTGGGATAACCAATGCCCCTGCCGCATTTAGAGAGTTGATGAATGATGTATTTCAACTATATCTGGGTTTTTTTTTGTTTCATTAATGATATATTGGTCCGCTTCAATGCCAAAGAGGATCATGAGCGGCATTTGAGGATTGTACTTCAATAGATTAGAGAGGAGAGGTTATGGCCAGTTTTTCCAAATATGAGTTCAGCTGAGTTCGGTGGCATTTCTGGGTATGTTGTTGTTGTATCTTATATCATCTAGGAAGGCCAATAGGGTGGATAATGCTTTGCGTAGGAAGGCCTCAAGCTTGGGGGGTCCAGTAGCTATTCAGGTAAAGGAGTGACCATTAGCTAGATATATTTAGAAATTGACCAATGGATTGGTAAGAGTGTAAACTTCAGCGTCGAGGGTGGTGCTTTCCTAGTCTACTAGATGTCTGAGTGATTTGTAAACGTGGCATAACGTCATTAATGTAATGACTATGTTATCGATGTAATAATTATGGGATTCTAGTTGTTAAGTTTTCAAATAAGGGTTGATTGGTATGGACAGAGGATGACATTGTGTTTATTAAAATCAGGACCTCTACTAAGTCTTTTTGGAGTGGGTATGTTGCACGAATGACTATGATACAACTGCTATGGTGGTGTCTATGTCTATTTGGATAGGGCTATGGGTTGTGTTGCTTCTACTACCCATCTTTTCTATGGAAGAAGGTATATTGTTTGGTAAGAGATGAATTCAATGAGACAAAAGTGTGGACCATTTGAGCACCAACTTCTCCGAGAATATGGTGCATTCTAGTGGTGAATATGGTGGGACTTTTGATGTGGTACTAATAATATACAAGGACAGAGGCATTGATCATTGAGTGCAGACACTAGTTACTAAGGAGTTATGAATTGTTGTACTTCCTCAGGTAGTGGAGTTTGGCATTATCGTTATATTTTGGGAGAACCATTTGGTTGTTACTATGGATGCTTGGGTTTGGAATCAATTATAAGGAAAATTGTAGTGGTGAATCATAGATGAGTATTAATATGTTTAAGTGTGATTTTATTTCATAGATCTATATGGGGATTGGTGACCTCATTGTAAGCTAAGAGGAGTGCTTTGATATCGAGATAACAAGCATATAGACTAATAAGGTTTAGACGAGTTCACTTGTATAAATGGAAATGGAAATGATAGTGAGAAAGTACATATGGATAATTGGTTGAGTCAGTAAATTTTACTGGTATGACTTGGGATTGGGCTACCATATCAATCATAACAACAGTTTTATTATATGTCATGACTTTAGTTGCCGGATTCGACTATGGTAAGATAGTTACACTGGTATCAGCAAGGTTAAAAGATTGTTTGGTAAGGTATGAGAGAGAAGTCTACATGGGTTGGCTCGAGTGTGAGAATGGATTTCTTTAAGGTATTCAATTCAGTGACTAGTATGTCTTGGGTTGCGAGTAACGAGTATGACAATGAATATGAGAAAGCGATTGATGAAAAAGTAGGGTATGCAATCTCTAAAGATCTTCAAGATGTATATTAACCATGATTGAGAAGGAAATCAACTGCATAGTGTGAATTGATATCCAGGATTTCATGGTACGTTGCGTTCACGATAAATGATTTTGTCAATGTATGGATTAGTCTAATGAGATAATCGGTTATGTTGGTTACTGAACGTTTTTGAAGGGTTTTGAGCTTGTCTTCGATTATAGATTCTGTTACTTTTGACGGTGAAGGGACTAGATGAAGTTTCATTTGAGTAGTTTGGTGTAAAGTAAAAGACAATCCATTGTGGAAGTTTTTCTAAGAAAGTATAACAATACATGGGTTAGGAGCGAGTACATAAGCCTTGGGCATCAAAGAGTTGGAGCACCTAGGATTAGGCCATGGATATGGGTTTAGCATTCAAACATCCTCGCAACATTCATGACAGACACAAGTCAAGAAAAGTAAAGGAAAGTAGACATCATATATGGGTCCATGGTTCAGAGTTGTAAATTGTATGGATTTTTGCTTTGAGTTCGTGTGATAATGTGAGAGGGGTTGACTCATCAACGGATTATGAGAGACTGTGAACTTCTTCTAGAAAGTTTGGTTTGGGTTGGAATGACAAACAGTGGTGTGTGAGAAATTATGCAGTTCATGTTAGGTTGGATTGCTCAATCATAATAGGTGACTCATGGAAGTAACATATAAAGGACTCATGATTTGATATGTGTCGCTGATGACTTTGGATCAGATGGATATTACCTCAGTGATGGAGGTTGGCGTAAACTATCATGATGGATTATGTTGGTACCTAGTGGTAAATGGAGGTTATATGCTCATGGTATACAGAATTTCTAGGGTGATCAAGAATTTCTTAAGATTTGCATGAGGGAATGATTGTTGGAGTGGACGTTGAGGCATTTTTCGCTTTGAAGGGTGATATGTGGTTGATGTTGATTTCTAATTAAATAGTTGTAGCTCGTGGAAAGGGAACCATACTTGATTCAGCTATTGCCCCGGCATCCGAGCAGTATTATTTGAGGTTTTATAATCTTGGGAGTGTCATTCACTAGTTGTCAAATTTAATTGGGTTTTCTCTTATGAATATGTGTTATTGAAGTATTGAAATTGCACAGCTTAAGTTCAAAGAAGATTACGTTAAGGGAATGGGACTTGGACGAGGTTTGCGATGGTTGGTAGATTGCAATTGACTATTATTGGTTCAAGTTTGGTTCATTGGCTAGTCTTCGACTTGGTAGCTACTCTTAGAGGGCAGAATTTCATGTTGGCTCATAAGTATTATTCTTGCTGGTATGTTTTGATGTTATAACTCTCGAGAATAAGGTCACTTGGGAGCAATTAATGACTTGAGAAGGGTATGTCAGACTCTTGGTTACTTTTAGTGAAGCTCCTCCCTTTGCCTTATGTTCGAGGACGAACATGGTTTTTAGTGGTGAATAATGTAATGACCCTGAACATGATTTTGATCTTTTGAGCCCGAAACTAGTTTAAATGAGTTTTCTCGGGTTTTGGCCCAGGAGACCTCAAATTCAAATTTTGATGATTCCGTTGGATCCGGAACATCAATTTTGGTCTAGAAGGACCCTTCATTTAGTTTCCGAAGCTTTCGGGTGTGTTTTGGCCCTTTTGATTATTTTCGATATTGGGAATTGGGACCCACATTGAAATAAAACAACCTCCGATGGGAATTTCGACTACACCGTTGAGTCCGAAATATCGTTTCCGATCAGATTTCATATATGGAATGTATTTTTTCGACTCCGGATGAAGCCGGAGCATTGAATTTAAGTTTGAGAGTTTGCTGAAAATGCTGAAGCGGGGATGACGTGGCCCAATTAGGCGCTGCCACGTGGCAGACGCAATATATATATATATATAAAAAAAAATACAGATTTCTTCTCAAAATTTTCTAGGTTTCTCACAAACTTCAATCGACGATTTCTCCCTCGATTTTGGTCCGATTTGGGCGATTCAAAAGGCTAAATTGCGTAATTTTTCGAGAGGAACACCATGGGAATTTCAGAAATTAATTTTGGTGCGCCGTTCGAGGTAAAATTTGCTGGTTTTTGCTGGTTCGGATGTTTTTTTTGGAGACTTTAAATATGAGATTTCTACCTCGTTTTAGCTCCATTTTTGAAACGGTTTTCGCCGTTGAATTCCTTATTACCAGGAGAACATTTTTATGTATAAATTTTCAGATTTCTGACGACTTTTTCCGGTGACAAAATTTTTGGACCATTTTGCCCTTTTCACCGAATTAATTGATTTTGGTGTCGTTAGATTCGTTATATGATTGTGATGTTATACTTGAATAGATTTTGGTGATTCGGAGTATCGTAGGGAGGGAAAAGCTTCGGAATTGACACGATTCGAGACTTTATATAAGGCAAGTGGGTTTCTAACTTTTTGTTAAATATGTTGAACCTTGTATGCTCTAATGTGTATAGAATTGAGTATTTTGGGATAGAGATGGATTAATGTAGGCTTTGATCAAAATATTTTGAATTGAGTAATTATTTCTATGGTGATATTTGACTTGTGAATTAATTGTGGAAGTGTATCTTAGGGAAAATAATGAATTATTCGATATTGATATCGAATTGGTACTTGTTTTGAGATGTGACTGTTGTTGAGGTTGTGATAGTATTGAGATATTAAGGATATTGCAACATTTATGGTATTGGGTAATACCCTTATTCTTGTAATTTTTCTATGTGTGATTTATGAAATATTTTAATATTATAGAAACTGAGGCAATTAAATATAAATGTGAGTTGGTGTGGTGTTGTGATACTTGAATTGAAAATGTGGCTAAGTGACGAGAATTCTATTTTTTGAGATATATTATTGTGGTTGGTGATTATGAGTTGATTTGTTTGTGAACTTCATCTCATGTTCATTCATTCTATGTTACACATAATTTGCATTGATTCTGGATATTGATATGAGTGAGATGGTAAAAAAAAAAGAAATTGGGGCCGAGGTCTTTACCGGTCGAGATGTGATGCCGAGGTCTTTGCCGGCGATACTGTGATGCCGAGGTCTTTGCCGGCGATGTTGTGATGCCGAGGTCTTTGCCGGCGATATTGTGATGCCGAGGTCTTTGCCGGCGATGTTGTGATGCCGAGGTCTTTGCCGGCGATATTGTGATGCCGAGGTCCTTGCCAGCGATGTTGTGATGCCGAGGTCTTTGCCGGCGATGTTGTGATGCCGAGGTCTTTGCCGGCAATTATTGCATAAGCATTGCATCTCATCCTTGCATATTGATATTGTGATGTCGAGGTCATTACCGACAGTTCTTGCATACGCATTGCATCTCATCTTTGCATACTATTATGTGGCATGGTGTTATGCATGTGATTGATTACCTTACCACTTGTGAGTTATGACTTGTGATTTGATGATTGAGATATACTGGAAAACTATCTTTATTGTGTATTCTGTGTTGTTGGGCTGGGACTTTTCTGAGTGCAGGATTGTAGTTTGGCGGTATGTGGTTGGGTGTGAAGGAGTTACTTGGTTCTTCATTGTTTTACTCTAGGTTAGTTCCATTTGCTGAGTACCGTGTTGTTTTTGGTACTCACCCCTTGCTACATTTTTGTAGGTTGCGAGCCCGGCCCCTTTAGTTAGAATTTCCTCATTTCAAGATCGAGCTTCTGGATTATCCTTAAGGTAGCTGCTTATCACATCGGTGGACCTTCAAGGAATCCATTATTATGTTACGTCCTATTTGAGGACTAGACATTTGAGACATTTATTTTATTCGAGTACTATGTATCTAGAGGCTTGTACATGTAACACCAGTTCTGGGATGGTTGTAGTTTGGTTTTCCTATGATTATTTGCCATATTAGACTATTTCCTCTTCCGCTATCATTGTTATGTTTGGATCAGTAGGTGTTGGGCTGACTCGCCTTGGTGGGTTAGGTGAGTGCCATCACGCCCGAATTTTGGGTCGTGACACATCAAAATCAAGCATGTCTAGAAGAATCAAATCAGCCTGGGTCTCCCTACCTGAGAATATCACAATACAACCCCGATAGACCCGATCCACCACTAAGGATTCACCCACGGGTGTAGAAACAGAAATAGGCACATCAAGAGGCTCACACACACCATCAATATCATGAGCAAAATAAGTGGATACATATGAATAGGTGGACCCAGGGTCAAATAATACTGAGGCTGAACGATGGCAAACTGGAATAATACCTGTAATCACAGCATCAGATGTCTCTGCCTTTGTACGACCTGGAATGGCGTAACACACTCGGCGCTCTCCACTAACCTGTGATCCACCACGAGCACCACCTCGAGCTCCACCCCTAGCACCCCTAGTGCTGCCCCTCGCACTCTGTGAAGCGCCTTTAGCTGCTGGAGCTGGTGTAGACCGTGCCATCTGTGTCCCCGATGGAAAAGAAGCAGGAGCACGCTTAGGACAATCTTTGGCATGGTGGCCGAACTCATCACACACATAACAACCTCTAGGTCCAGACCAGCCTGTACTACCTGCACTAGGAATGGCAGCATGAACTGGTCTCCCTTGATAACCCTGAGCGCCCTGCCTCTGAGAATCTCTGTCTCTGGGTGCATAACTGCCAAACTGACCGTGATGGCGGGACCTCTTACCACTACCCTGACGGGCCTGTCTGATGCCCTCTATCATTCTAGCATGATCAACAATACTCTGAAAGGAACCACCAGATAACACCAGAGAGGCTGTGGCCTCCTGAAGATAACTTGTGAACCCCTTCACAAATCGGCGGATCCGCTCAAACTCTGTAGGAATGCTAGACATGGCATAATGGGATAACTCATGGAATCGTGCCTCGTACTCGGTCACAGTCATGGAACCCTGCTCCAATCTATCGAACTGATCACGACGTCTATCACGAAGGCTGTATGGTACAAACTTCTCAAGAAAGATCTCAGTAAACTGTCCCCAATCCATCGCTGGAGCATCAACTGGTCTCCGGGCCATAACCGACCTCCACCACTCTCTGTCCATGCCTGTGAACTGATAAGAGGTGTAAGCTACTCCGTGGGCCTCCAAAACACCCAAATTAAACAATCGATCCTGGCACTCTGTCAGGAAATCATATGCCCCATCCCCAGCGGTACCATCAAATTTGGGAGGAGTCAATCTCACAAATCTCTCAAAGCTCTTCTGCTCAGACAGGGACATAGCAGCACTAGCAGAAACTGGCGGGGCTGAGAATCTCGGAGGTGCAATAGAAGGCATGGAAAATGGACTTGGGGTCTGAAATCCCATATTAGGTCCCTGAGCTGGCTGTGAAGGACCAACCGGTATAGCAGGAACTGGGGTACCTGGAACATCACTAGAAGCAGGGGTACCCTCCAACCTTGCCAACAACCGAATCAATAGCTCCTGTAATACTGGTGTACCCTCTAGAGATGTCGGAGGCTGAACTGGGCCCTCAGTCTGCTCCTCATGCTCATAAACTGGGTCAGCAATAGGCTCAGGTGAAGCCCCTCTAGTCTGACCTCGAACTGGTGCTGCTCCTCTAGCTCGACCTCGACCTCTAGCTCTGCCACGAGCTCTGCCTCGCCCTCTAGCGGGGGCTTGGACAGCAGGTACCGACTCATCTTCGGTATTTCTAGCTCTAGTTCTCGCCATCTGTGCAGGAAGAATAGATTAGAAGCGTACAAAACTTGAATGAACAAATCGCACGAAATGAATCAATGGAAAGAGGATTTCTCCTAACAAGCATCCTGTAGCCTCTCGAAGATAGATACGGACGTCTACGTACCGATCCGCGAGACTCTACTAGATACCCTGCTCTTTAACTCATGAGACCGGTGAACCTAGAGCTCTGATACCAAACTTGTCACGACCCAAAATGGGGTCATGACTAAAAGACAACTTCATTCCATTCCCAATAATAAATGTAACCTAGAAGGAGAGATATCCAATAAACAAATAGTCACCACATAAAACAATGTCCCAAAACCTGGTGTCACGAGTATAAAGAGCATCTAATAACTAACTAAAGAAATAAATGCATTTCAGTCTTCGAATCAAAGTAAAGACTAAACAACTAAGATATAATCCGAGGAAAGCTCGAAGCCCTGAGTCTCACCACTGGATCTGGTATGAACCAAGTGCACGAGCAATTCAACTACCACGTGGAATAGCCTGACAAGAATCTGCGGGGGAGAAAGAAGTAGGGGTGAGTACACATAATATGTACCCAGTAGGTTTAACCATCTGGGAATTAGAAATTGAATAACCCATGAAATAATCTAGGAAACGCTTCCACCTGCAACAGAAAAACCAGTCCGGCATCGGTGCCGCCAATATATATAATAGCGCAAGCAAAACAAAATACAATCTGACATAAGCCAACCCAATCAACCAAAAGTAGTAAAATAAAATGGTATGCAATGTCGTGCAGTGCAATGCAATGCAAGGTGGTATCAAGACCGTCGCACAGCCTGTCGTATACACCCCCGTCGAGCTAAGGCTCCCAGACTAAGAGGACCCATGGGGACCTCGCAGGCCATATACCTCAATCACAATATATCAACTACCTTGCCACCCAAGTGCCCGTGGTCAAGGACTCATGATAAAAATCACCATTCACAACTTCCCAAAATGTCATGACATGTAGTATGAGGATGTATGCAAGCAAGACACAATTATGGAAACAACATTCCTCTCAATAAGCACAAATTTTCTCCCTTTCTCAACATGTCATATTCACAATATTCTCAATTTAGGATTCACATGCTCTCGAAGCAATACAATACTAATTCTCAACCCAACACATGATATGATCTCATCCCATAGATTAAAACATAAAGATACTCAATAACTCAATCCCAATCTCAAAGAAGGATAGCCAAACCTACCTCGATGTAGAAACCGCACCCGAACACTTCTACCGAATGGACCAAATCTTGAATTCAACTCCCACAATGAAAATTCTCTATCAAGAACAAAACGTACACATCACAAGGAGTCCAATGACACCCATATTACTACATGTCTAACCTACACCCAAAACTCGTTCAATTCTATAATAAATTCCCAAAATTTCAAACCTAGGGTTAAGTTTTAATTCTTCTCCTTAACATGAATCTAGCGATATTCTTATAATACATACACTATAATTTTTATATATCTAATACCTAGTTATAAAATATACAGAACGTTACTACATTCTCCAGGTGGCTAAAAGATGCAAGTTTGAGGACACGTTCAATAACCAGTAACATAACATTAGCTTCTCTTTATTAATTTTTTTTTCACATATATGCCACTGCTGTGACTAACAAAATTAATTCACAAGGGTTCATTAATTGCTTTTGTCTCCCTTTGAGGAGACATACATATTCCACTAATTATTCTTATGAATTAAGAACTCAGAAACGCAGTTCGAGCGTACCTGCACTCCGGCGTCTCGTTCTCTTCCTCTTCTTATTTTCTTTTCTAATCTAATTAGGTTTTAAAAAGTGATGAATCCCCTAATTTATTTTTAATATATAGGATAAATGATACTTAATTAACTTAACTCTTTGGTCCATAAATTAACTTCATTGTTTAATTTTTATCCATAAGTTGCACCCATAGTTACCAAGTAGTCCAAAAAGACCCATTTAAAATTCACAAAAAAGATATTTCAAGAAAACAAGAAGACTAATTTATTTTTTAAAAAATGATCTAATGGGTCATTACAATTCAACCTTTGGGAGGACTTTAGCCATCATTTCCTCCAACTTTGAACTACCACCACTATAATCTTGGCGCTAACTATTGATGGGTGACACATACGCTCCAATCGTATCTCTTGTAGCTATCCTTATTTTGCTAACTCCCTTGGTTACTATTTTTGGGCGGGTCATTGTAATTATCACGATCATAATTATGACCGTGGTTCCCAGAGTTGTATGTCCGAAAACCCCCCTGGCTGCTCAGAAACATAGCCTTCTCATCAAAATTAAAATTGGCTCATCAAACCTAGCTTAGGTGACCATGACTTTAACTTTTTCCAGCTCGCTACCTAACAACCATTTGGTCAGCAAGTCCATTTGATTCTGTATGTGGGTTATGGCCCAGTTGTGCCATTCTTTCTTCTTTCTTCGCTGGGCTATCATCTCAAAAATAAACCCATAATAGTCCCCATCTCCGGTGTACTATTCCCTGTTGTTCTTAGCCACCTGATCAAAATCACTATGATGTTCGAGAATGTTCTGGCCATATATGATCCTCCATATGCTGCATCAATTATTGGCTTGCTCACGAAGTTACAGGACTCCTAGAGACCTCTTTCAAGTGCTGCTCTGTGACGTTGTGGTTGGGATATTGTTTAAGCTTCTGCCTGAATCTCTCCCATATCTCATGTAGTGCTTTAATTGGCAACTGCTTATGGGATTCAATCTCATCTTTGATTTTCAGCTTCCGTGATGGTGGGAAGAACCTTTCCAAAAAAAAGCATCTTTTAGCTCTTTCCAGGGATGAATGAAATCATAAGGTTGTTCATTCAACTACTTTGTTGCCTCTCCAGACATAGACAATAGGAACAATCTCAAATAGATAGACTACTGACTGACACCAGGAATCTTGGATGATTGGCGTGTAGCCACAAAGTTCATAAGATGCTGATTTGTGTCATCACTTATTGATCTGCTCAATCCTTTCAAAGTAAGCATATGAAATATAGTGCTAGTATGGTAAACTTGACACCTACGGGTAAAATGCAAAGTACTATCGTCCCTGTGGCCCCAACAATGTCATCGCCATCATCCGCTACTCATGGCTATTGAGGACCAGGAAGCCTAAGTGTCGGTTGATGTTGAGGAGGTGGTGTTGGTGGCAACCCATCATCATTAAGATCACTCATACCCAAACCTTCATTACCTTTATTGTCAGTATTCAAAGCTAACTCTCTCCACCTTTGCGCTTCACACTCTTGGGCATTTATTTTTCAGATTGACTTTATCAACTCAGGATCATATGGAAAAAGTGATTCACCCTTGCTTCGGGTGTTTGACATATAAAACTTGATTCCCTAAAAAAAACACCAAATAAAAGTAAAATTAGGAAATAAAACTACAATTGAGAAGATAACTAATAGATGTACTTCAAAGTCGTATTCCCCGACAACAGCGTCGTTTTTATCACATTCAAACATACTCCTTTTACAGTATATGGACAATCATTAGCATTCTTATTACCTAACTGAGAGTCGGGGTCAATCCTATAGGGAATAGGTTGAAATAAGTCTATCAGTTATTACTTTTCAACTGGAGTCACTACTTTCCTAAAAATAACAATGCATAAAATAACTTAGGGGTTTTGTTGTAATGACTAACAGTAGTTGGTAGACACAGCTAGTGTAACGACTGGGTGTGTACAGAATGAGAATTAAGATAGGATTGTGTTCCCCATGACCAACAACTCAGCAGGCATTGCGCTCTCGGGTTATTACTTTGTTTAATGCATGCAAAATCTAGTAAGTTAAGTAACTTCTAATTCACCTCTCGGTTCTTCTCAGAAGTATTTCATTCCTCTCCGCTCGAACTCAGAATGAAGTTCATGTTAACACTCACTTTGGATTTCTGGGTACCTTCCCCCGGGGGCTCAAGTAAATTAGACGAGCGTTTATTCTCTCGAATCCAAGGTATGATTATCTTTTCCTAATTATTACTTTCCTCTCAAAAAAGTAGTAAATACGATCAAGTTCTTAATGTGTTGACTCATTAAGAAAACAATATGAGTATAGACAATCATAATACATGTTATTTGATTACGGAATCTACCCTAAACATTTTCCCAACTTGTTATTATGTCGTGACTCCCACATAGCTAAGCATAGATAATGAAAATGACTCACAATGAGATGAAGAATTCATGGTAGGAACCACTGACAATGTAAGGGAGAAGAATCACGAATTCAAAATCTTGATTAGAGATCCAAAATATGATTTCACATTCAAAGTAAAGTTTAGGTTTGTATTCTCGTTCGTACACATAGACCCCAAGGTCAGAATAATCATAAAAATAAATTAAAATGATATTTATATGCAAAAGAAACCTAATCCTAATTAAAGTAGAAAATTTGTGTCGGTGTGGTTCATGGAACACCTTTATGATCCATGGTGCGCATCACGGCCTGTGAAGGGTTCTGTGGTGTTCTCCTTTACAATCATCAACCAAAAACCCAACGCATCCCACCATGGAAGCACACCACAACATGTGGTTTGCTTCACAACCGGTGGTGGGTATCGTGAAAGTGTACTTCACCATTTCTCATCTGCCAGGCCTGTCATGCATTTTACGAACCCTTTCACGGTCTGTGGTTAGTTTCACGGCCCGTGAAGGGTCCCATAGAACTTTCCTATGTTGCAATTCTCTTTTCGCTTCCAATTCCACGGCACTGTGTATGATCCATAATGCGTTCCACCGCTCGTGAAGGGGTCTGTGGAACTCTACTTTGCATTTTCTTCATTCCTTCTGTTAGATTTTGCACCCCCTACGGATTTGCCTAATCGTTAGAACAGGTTAACCGACGTGTTTCAATGATGCAGAAATAAACTGAAATGCAGCAATTTTACGTGGAAACACCCG
Organism: Solanum rostratum; assembly: GCA_029948455.1. NCBI lineage: Eukaryota > Viridiplantae > Streptophyta > Magnoliopsida > Solanales > Solanaceae > Solanum > Solanum rostratum. The sequence goes on from CM057055.1 coordinate 56,482,002, forward strand.
GCTCACAAAAGGTGAAAAACCACGACCTGTACCTCTACAGGATTTACTCCAACTTCACTACTTCAATATGAGCCTTCAACAAACGATTACAATTCCTAGAAATCTAAACTTCAAAACAACTTCAACAACTTCCTAACTTCACATAAACCTCCCTAGGCTTATGTTCCCAACGTCTTCGAATTTCCCCACAACTTGAAGAATAAAATCAGTTCTCAGTTTATAGAAGCTGAGAGATTACACAGTTGTTCAAATATCAAAAAAGAGAAACAAAATACCCCGTAAATACCTAACGGCTTCGCTAGATTGCTCGTTGTATGCTTGTCGTGTTTCTCTCTTTTTTCTTTTTGTCTCTCGCTACCTTTTGCTGTCATGTCCTCTAGCTTTATAGCAATCAGTTGGAGTTGTATTTGCTCTAGACCTCTTTTAATGATAACCACCAGTAGAGTCCTTTTTCACATAGAACTCCTTCTTCACATAGAATTCCTCTTTTTAAGCATCCTGTTGAATTAGAACTCCTTCTTCTTATTAAACTCCTTCTCATAGAATTCCTCTTTTTAAGCATCATGTTGAATTAGAACTCCTTCTTCTTATTAAACTCCTTCTTCTCATAGAATTCCTCTTTTTAAGCATCCTGTTTCATTATCTTTTGTCAGCCATCAAAACTTTACTACTCCAGCAAATTCCCCCTTTTTGATGATGACAAACTTTCTGTCAGCCATCAAAACTTTACTACTCCAACAAATTCCCCCTTTTTGATGATGACAAACTTTCTGAGTGTCAGGACTATCCATCTAGTCTGATTCATTTTTAGCTTTCCATAGTTCCCCCTGACTGTGTGCCCTCTGCTTGTCCAGTGGATGGATCAGGTAGCCTGACTTGTTCCTCTAATCTAGCTCATAGTCATCCTGTCCTCCCCTTTTTAAAAGGTGCAAGTGAAAGAAAATTGTACTTATATCCAGTCATGTGCCTTGAGCAAGCGCTATCCATGTACCAATGATTGCTTTCTTTCACTGCAACCTGTAAGGCAGATCAAGGGTTAGTTTTAGGAACCCAGACTAGCTTGGGTACTTTTCAGTTGTAAAACGGATGAATGAGATCCCTTCTTGCCCAAGTAGGCAACATGTTCCTTGACATGTTTCTTTTATTATTTTCATGCCTCCTTTTGTGCACATGATATGTGTTTCTACTCCTAACATTGTTTGCAATTGGACACTCAGTAGTTGGATGTCCAATTTTTCCACAAAGGTAGCACAATTCAGTAGTAGTAACATTCTCCTGAAAGAATCCTATTCCAGCTTTCTCATTGTGACTCCTGCTTCCTAGATGGTTCACTATTCTTGATGACTGAGTCCATCTGTTTGCCTTTTCTAAATCCAGTTTTAAAATGGAGTTTTCCTGGGTCAATTTTTTCACTTTTTCTTTCTCACAAAAAAACTCAATTTTGCATTCTTTCAACTCAGTTTCTACCTTTTGAAGCTCTTCACTCATCGTACTTTCACCCTTATCAGCAGTAGTTATCTTTTGGATTTCTGACTTTAGGTTCAACACAAGTGAATCAAGTTGTTTAACCTGTTTCTTCAACTTGTCATTTATTTCTTTTACTTTATCCAGGCAATTTTTTATCTCAAGATTTTCAAATATATGAAAAATCTTTAATTAGTTGATTCTTTCCATTTGCTACTTCTTGAAAATCTTCTATCAATCCATTCATTGGCAAGATTAGCTTCTTTTTTTAAAAGAGATGCAACTTTCTTTCAATTTAGAAATACTTACCTCAGATCTGTCATCTTCTTCTAGATCTAAATCTCCAGCAGCCATGAACGCAGTTTCATCAATATTTTCAGTATCAGAATCTTCCAGACCTGATCCCCAAGCGGCCATCATGGCAGAGTTTTCCTTTTCCTTTTGCTTAGTAGCTTTTTCTTTGATTTCTCTTTCAGCCCTTTCCTTTCTCCACTCAATCCCCCATAGAGGACACTGTTTGATGTGATGATCAGTTTTTCCACATTTGTAACATCCAGAGTTGCTTTTGTCATCGGACCACTTTTTGCTTCCAGTGTCATCGGACCACTTCCTGTTACCTGTTTCCTTCTTATCCTTCCCTTTCCTATTCCTTAGAAACTTTTTGAAATTTTTTGCTAAAAATAATATCTGATCTTCATCAAGATCTGATCCCTCATCATCAGAAGCTGCTCTAAGAGTGAGTGATTTTTCATCCATTCCCACTTCTTCCTTTTGCTCTTCCATGTTCATCTCATATGTTCTGAAATTTCCAACCAGCTCATTCAATGTCATGGTTTCAATATCCTTAGCTTCCCTAATGACAGTAACTTTTACGTCCCACTTAGCTTTTGGTAAAATTCTCAGAACCTTGTCTACCTGTTCTTCAGAGGTAAGCACTTTCCCAAAGAAGCCAGTTCATTAATAAGTAGTGTGAGCCTTGCCATCATCTCTTGCAATGTCTCATTATCTTTCATCTTGAAGGTCTCATATTCAGTAAATAGCATGGCAACCCTGAACTTCCTGACCTGAGCAGTTCCCTCGTGAGCAATTGTAAGAGCATCTCAGATTTCTTTTGCAGTGGAGCAATTTGAAATTCTGTTATACTCTTCTGGACCAAGACCACAAATCAAAATATTTTTAGCTTTGGCATTTTTCCTCATAACCACCAAATCTTTAGCGTGGAACTCCCTTCTCTCTTTTGGCACTTGTCGGTCCTCCACCTTTTTCATAGGAATAGTAGGCCCTATAATAATTCTATCCCAGAGTTCGTAGTCTTCTCCTTGAATGAAGTCCTCCATCTTAGCCTTCCACCGACCGAAATGTGTTCCATTGAAAAGAGGAGGCCTCACAGATGATTGTCCTTCTCCATGTCCAAAGGGTGGTGCAGTATTCATCTGGATCAATTCGTAGATACTAGCCTTTAATAAGAAAACCTGCTCTGATACTAATTGTTAGGTTTTGCACCCCCTACGGATTTGCCTAATCGTTAGAATAGGTTAATCGACGTGTTTTAATGATGCAGAAATAAACTGGAATGCAGCAATTTTACGTGGAAACACTCAGCTCACAAAAGGTAAAAAACCATGACCTGTACCTCTACAGGATTTACTCCAACTTCACTACTTCAATATGAGCCTTCAACAAACGATTACAATTCCTAGTAATCTAAACTTCAAAACAACTTCAACAACTTCCTAACTTCACATAAACCTCCCTAGGCTTATGTTCCCAACGTCTTCAAGTTTCCCCACAACTTGAAGACTAAAATTATTTCTCAGTTTATAGAAGCTGAGAGATTACACAGTTGTTCAAATATCAAAAAAGAGAAACAAAATACCCCGTAAACTATGACCTAACGGCTTCGCTAGATTGCTCGTTGTATGCTTGTCGTGTTTCTCTCTTTTTTCTTTTTGTCTCTCGCTACCTTTTGCTGTCATGTCCTCTAGCTTTATAGCAATCAGTTGGAGTTGTATTTGCTCTAGACCTCTTTTAATGATAACCACCAGTGGAGTCCTTTTTCACATAGAACTCCCTCTTCACATAGAATTCCTCTTTTTAAGCATCCTGTTGAATTAGAACTCCTTCTTCTTATTAAACTTCTTCTCATAGAATTCCTCTTTTTAAGCATCATGTTGAATTAGAACTCCTTCTTCTTATTAAACTCCTTCTTCTCATAGAATTCCTCTTTTTAAGCATCCTGTTTCATTATCTTTTGTCAGCCATCAAAACTTTACTACTCCAACACCTTCTGTTTCCACATCATTCAGGGTGCCCTACGACGGCACGTGGTGAGCTTTATGGCCTGTGGTGGGTGCCATATAGGGTTACTTTGCAGCATCCTAGTTCTGGTTCTTCACATTGCCTCTAAAATCATGTCTCACCTGTATTTCCTGAAAAACAACACAAAACACACATCATAAACACAAAACGTGCTTGGGATTCACAATTATTTATAGTTTTGGGTGCCAAAAATGTCATAATTTCATGACATATTACCGAGCCCCAAAAAACTTCTCACCTCAATGACTAAACTAGGACGAACTCAATACTTAACTGTTTCAATATTTTGAGGATCCACCATCACCCCTTTCTCTGAAACGACATGCTCTAAGAAGTTAACATAGGACAACCAGAACTCACACTTAAAATTTTTTACATACAATTTCTATTTTTCAGGATACCTAGAATAATGTGAAGATAGTTTGCATGCTCTTCCTTACTCTTAGAATAAACTAAAATACCATTAATAAATATGATAACAAAAAAATCTAGAAATGGATTGAACACCCCATTCATCAGACTCATCAAGGTTGCAGGAACATCAGTCAAATAAAAATATATTGCCAAGAATTCATAGTGCCCATATTAAGTTCTAAAAGTAGTCTTAGGCATATCCTTGGGCCTAATCTTTAACTAATGATAGTCAAACTTGAGATCAATCTTTGAGAACACTGATGCACCTTACAACTGGTCAAAGAGATCATCAATATGGGATAACGGGCACTTACTTCAAATAGTGACTTTATTCAACTATTGATAGTTGTTGCACATTCTCATACTACACCGAGCACCCATGGTGGAGCACTAAGACAAATGAAACCCTTATCAAGGAGTTCTTGAATTTGAATCTTAAGTTCTCGTAAATCTATTGGGGCCATACAATAAGAAGGGATAGAGATGGGATGAGTGTCAGGCTCTAAATCAATGCAAAAATCTTTATCTTTATCATGAGGCATGCCATTTAATCCATAGGAAAGACTTTCTTAAACTCCAATACTACAAGAATGGCATCAATGGAGGGGAATTCTTCCTCAACATCCTTAACATGAGCCAAATATATTATACAACACTACCCCATCATTTTTCTGGCCTAAATATATGATACGATTTTTGCTGGTTTGGACTTGTACACCCCTTCCCACTTTAACCTTGCTCTACCAAGATCTCTAGAGCAATAGTCTTAGCATGACAATTAAGCACCATATGATAGGGAACAGCCAAGTCATGCTCAAAATCACGTTAAAATAAATCATATCCAAAATCGCCAAGTCATCGCAAGTTTGAAATCTCATAAACAAAACATAGCAAACACGATAAATATGGGTGACTATAAAAAACTCTCCAACAAAGGTGAAAATATGGATGGGGGACATAAGAATAGATAGAGCCTAGGTCAAATAAAAGAGTAGTTATCCTATAGTAGATAAGAGTAGTACCTGTGATCACTATATCCCATCCTGCTAAAAAATGCATAAAACTAGGCCTATCATCCTGATGGGCAATCTCCTTGTCCATAGGCACCATGGCTTTAGTCTGCTATTGTGCGCGGTCATCCTCACGAAGGTGAGATTACTCTTTCATCATATGTCCTATCTCACCACGATTAAAGTAACTACAGTCAATAAAAGGTCGAGTATCTAGTGTAGGGAGCTTTCTGACCATCGTAAGTGTTGTGAAGTCTTAGAATAACCACATGTAGAAGCAGTATGGCTGACCATACTGACTAAACTACAATGAACAGCTTACCTGAACCGTGAGAATAAAAGCCTTGAAAATTATAGAGCTCTTGGGCCTCTTAGTCAATATTTTGGTTTGCCCAGCTTTTCTCATTCTCTTAAGTTTCTTGATAAAATCAGTTACATCATTGAAACTCTTACCTGCAGCAAACATATGAACAGATAAAATCTGCAACTAAGAATTCAAACCTTTAACAAACAATTGGATTCTCTCCTTTTTCGTAGTCACCAACTAGATGTCTTAAAGACAAAGAGTGGAACTTGGACTCATATGCGGCTGCAGTTATGCTACCTTACTCAAGTTCTATGAGCTCATTTTTCTTAAGATCCCTCAAGGTTCAGGGCACATACTTCTCCAAAAATAATGTATGAAACTAGACCCAAATAAGTGGTGGCAAGATTGACTATTGGCATTCTACAAAAGCTCTCCACCCCTTGTTGGGTTTTGATGCGATCAGAATATGACATCCAATTGAATAATGTGTTTGAACGTGACATTCGATTCAATAACGTATTGATACGTGACACCTAATCTAATAACATATCAAAACATGACACTCAATCCAATAACATATCAGAACGTGACATTCAATTTAATAACATGTTGGAACGTGATACATAATCCAATAATGTGTCAAAATGTGATATTTGATCCAATAATATGTTAGAATGTGACACCCAATCCAATAACATAAGCACAATAATTATCATAATCACAACCGTAAAAAATAATTTACAAACTTGCACAATCAAATAATAGGTTTATTGCATATGATTAGATTAGGAGAAGTTATCAATTAGCTATATATCATCAGTCCCTTTTCAAATACATGACAGAAGTACTATGAAATAGTTAACATGCATATATATTACACAAATGGAAATACGAAATCATTACTTACCTTGAATTCTAGCCTTAAACTCTACAGAGTGAAGCTTTCCCTTTTTCCAGAGTCCTAGCTCATTTTTTTGTCTATATACAATTAAGAAAATACATATAGTCAGTAACAATGATCTAATCTGCCCAGATTATAGCAAAATCCTAATCCTTGGCAACTTCCTCGATTATCTTCCCCAACTAGGACTTTTACCCATTATTAGTTTCAGGTCTAAAATTTCTTGTTATACTAGTTTTACCTAGAATCTAATGTCTAGGAATAAAATTATAAGTTAGAAAAATGATTAACTTACCTTTTAGCAATGAAATTGGTGGAAAACTTAAGAGAAATAACTCTAGGTCCTTTCCGGTCTCTCAAAAATGAAGTAGCAGAAATAAGAATTAATTTAGGACTTTTCTGACTTAAAACACATGACTATCTCGCCATGAAGATCACTTATCCTACCATGACAGCGTCGCCATAGAGGAGATAATCGCACCATAGTGGGTCCCATGGAGATAGAAACTTCATGACTCGCATCCTAGCCCTCTTTTTTTACAAAACACTCTCAAACCATGACATTCAATAGTTTACCCTTCACGCCAAGATCAATTTTGGGAGTTCTACTCGCTCAAATTCAATTTTGTGAATCGATACAGGCTCCTTGTCATCTTGACTATCAACTCGAATGATCAAATTTACAGTCCAACTCATAATCCTTTACAGGATTATCCTAGACCTCACATAACTCAGATTTCGTCTGAAACTAGCCTAGGTTCAAAATTTTCAACTTACTACTAAAAAATATTCTGGCTCAATTTTTCTTCTTATTGACCTACTCATAACGACGGTGTCAGGTCGTTACGTCTGATTATATTAACACAAGGTGAATTACATCATTTGCTTCTAGTGTAATATTGTTGCCTTTGTTACCTTGCACGTTTCACCATCTAATACGACCTTGTGTCTTGTCTACTTTTACTATATGCAAAAATGTGATTCTTTTTGAAATTATTCTTTTTAGTCCATACTAAGGATTGGTAGGACATATATTCAGAAACTCGCAAAGAGTCGAAATAGAATCCGTGGAAGGTGGCTCAGCAACAAAATTACAAATAAAAGCCAATAAGTCAAACACTTTCTATCAATCAACCTTTGTGCCCGAATATATGAAATAACATTACAGGGATAAGAACATCTTGAACTTGTCCATTCTATCCTCGATCTACCTAGTATGGCTAAGGTAACGGTCTTGGCATAGCAATCAAGAATAGCACAATACAGATGAATTGTTAGAATTTTCTTTTAACAATTTAAAATAAGTGAATTATTCAAAATTCAAGAAAATTGTTGAAACTTTTTTCAATATTTATCCTTCATTTAAGAAGATTCTTAATTGTTTCACATTTTCAAGTAGAATAGATTTTAGAAATAATAAAAAAAGTAAAAAGAGAAAATAATCTTCCAATTATATCCTTAAATATTTTTTTTAAACTATGTGTAATAACTCAATCATTCACCCAATCTGAACTAAAGAGAGTATTGTCCAATTATATATTTTCTCACTCCTGTCAATTATATCTAGCCTGTCATATTGCCAAAATTAAACAGGCAACTTTTCATTATCTTTCATTTTCTTGATTTTCCCTTTTTTTGTGTGAACGTGTGTCTGTTTTGTCCTCATACATAGAATTTAGGTGGAATCTACCTAGAGAAAGACATACAAGGAAAACTAAGTGCACGTGAGGAGGATTTAATTCAGCAATCTCCATATTGGACCATTGCATCCATTTTTAAACATTAATCCAGTCAAATAATTTTAATTTTAATATAAAAAACCAATGTAACAGTAATAGTTAAAGTAATAATTTGTGTTGCAGATTGATCTAAAGAAATACTTGAGTACAAACTTACTTTTACCATGTACCAATATATTTTCATGGCCTAACGTGTACAAATTAGATTAGGTATTCTTCACACAGAGGCATAGTCAAAATTTAAAATTTATGTGAATATAAGACTTTAGTTTACTTAAATTATTGAATTTTAAATTTATAATTTATATGTATTTGATAAACTTCTTAAGACATGAATATGAAAAACTAAAAAGACCCATTTTAGTAGGCATAGAATATCATTCTACATTTTTAACCATTATATTGTTAGTAATTTTTATTTTATGGATTCACAAATTAATATATTTATATATAGATGCTATTATTTAAAGACGTCCATTTAAAGTATTATATACTTGGACCTAAATGTAAATATCTATTAACTTGAGATTATTTTAGATAAGTTAAAACTCATTAACATTTTCTTATAATTATGATGAAAATTTATAAGAAAACGTACCTTTTATGAAAATACATACATTTCATGAAAAGGCTCTTCAGCATCTTAGAAAAGAATTGATCCCTAAATCAAAAGATAGGTTTTTTCTCCACTCCATCTTAGAAAAATAATACTACAAAACAATCTTCATGGTTTAGAAGATCAAGTCTTTTGAGCAAATTATTTCAATGGAACAAGGGCAATGTTCTTACACTTCTTATATATTGATATATATATGTTTAGTGATTTACTTATAATCTTAGGTGAATTTTTTAAATTTTTCCAACAATTGTTCTTACCATTCTTATATATTGATATCTATGTTTAGTGATTTACATGTGATCTTGGGTAAATTCTTTGAAATTTTTTAACAAGTGGTATCAGAGGAAGGTCTTGTTAAATCATTAAATATAATATTAAATTATTTATTTTGTCAGATAATACACTTCTTTTCTTTTCTACCCCATCTCTGAGAAGAAACAAAAATTGAGAGCAGTATCAAGATTTAGAAAACCCTGATATCCTTCATTCAATTCTTGCAATGAGATAAAATTAATTATGTTGGATTTAAATAGTAAGTGTGAATTGGGAAATGAAGGTTAAAAGAATAAGAAAATTTGGGGGTGACCAAGTAAAAAGAAATGAAAAGTCATTTTTCCCTCATCGGTAAAATAGAGGAATAGTTTTGTCCTTATATTAGGAAACACTTTCTCTAACTCTTAAAGTGTCAGGTAGAGGGGACCCCCTCGTGCCGCCATTGTTGTCGCTTGCTTGAAGGCTTCGGCTTCGGCAAATAATGTGATTGATTGATAAATTTTTTGGATAAAAATTATTTAAGCAATCTCAAAATTTTCCTTTTCTGATATTTTCTTTTGTGAATTGTTGATTAATTATTTAATTCATAAATTATTTATTAATTTAATTAACTTACGGATAATTTATTAATTAAAATAATACGCAAAATTAGTTTAACTGATTTTAAATTTCGCACGTAATTGTTCTTTCAGAACAGACATATTTGTTCCCAAAAGACATCATACCTGTTCTAAACAAATGAAACTGTTTTGAATAGGTAAATTCGCACCCAACACTACCTATAAATAGAGACCATTACTGCATTTTCCAAACACAAAATTTTCTCTTCTTCTGCATACACTTTCTTGCAAAATAAAATTTGAGTTTGTGTGAATACATTGCTGGTTCTTTGAGTTCATTGAAAATCATAAGAGTTTGAGGTACCGCTACTTCTGTGATTGTTGATCTGTTTTATCCTAGGAGGAAATAATCCACAAACCTTGGGTACAGTGAGGGGATTAGATTTCTTAAGGACACACAGTGAATTCAGTGGACTTAGATTGTTGTATTTTATTTAGATTTTGTTTTCTTTGTTGCTTATTAAAATACAAAAATATTAAGCTTAAGGAATTTTATATTTTTCCTGTATTTCCATCTTATGATTTCTACTTTGGAGATTAAAGCCTTTTGTGCTTCTACTCTGATTGAGTTTGAAGTTATAAGAACTTCAACATTCAAATTCATTCTATTGGTAACAGAATTTGTATTCATTGTTAGTATTCTACTTACTAAGTTGTTTGTCTGTTTGTGACAGAAACAATGACTAATTCAAATGAAGTGAATATTGGAGTAATGAATGCTACAGTACTATCTATTGCATCTTCAAGTCGTTTAAATGTTGCCCTTACAATTCCACTGGCAGAAAAACCTGCAAAATTTACTGTTGTTGATTTTAAAAGGTGGTAGCAGAAGATATTCTTCTACTTGACTACCCTAAGTCTACAGAGATACATTAATGAGAATGTTCACGTATTGGTTGAACGAACTCCAGATGATGAACGATCCTAGTGACTAAAGCTTGGAGGTACTCAGATTTTCTATGTAGGAACTACATTCTAAGTGGCCTGCAAGATGATCTGTACAGTGTGTAAAATAACATGAAGACTTCCAAGGAACTGTGGGATGCTTTGGAAAAGAAGTACAAAACTGGAGATGCAGGAATAAAAAATTTTATTGTGGCAAAGTTCCTAGACTATAAAATGCTAGACAACAAAACTGTTGTTACCTGAGTTTAGGAGTTGCAGGTTATAATTCATGATCTCCTTGTAGAAGGTATAATTTTATCTAATACCTAGTTTGAACATAATAAATTTGTTCTTGATACTCACACAATCTTTAATGTATGATTGGTTGTGAATGATGTTTTTTAAGTGGCAGCCATCATTAAGAAGTTACCCCCACTTTGGAAGGACTTAAAAAACTATTTAAAGCATAAATGCAAGAAGATGATTGTTGAAGATCTCATCGTACGCTTGAGAATTGAAGAGGACAACAAGGCGACAGAAAAGAGGTCATGAACAAATTTAGCAATAGCAGGGGAAAATATTGTTGAAGAAGGGTCAAATGTCTAAAAGAGAAAGAAGTCATCTAGACCAAAAGGAAATCTGCCTAAAAAGAGATTTAAAGATAATTGTCATAACTTTGGGAAGGTTAGACACAAAACCATTAACTGCCACTCTTCAAAGAAGCAAAAGAAAAAGAATCAAGCAAATATAATTGAGAAGAATGAAGAAGTAGAGAACTTATGTGACATGTTGACTCAATGTAACTTGGTAGGAAATCCAAAGAGTGGTGGCTTGACTCTGGAGCCAATTCACATATTTGTACAGTTAGAGAAGTCTTTGCAACATATGCCCCTACTGCACCTAATGAGACCATTTACATGGGAAATTCCTCCACAACAAAAGTTGAAGGTTATGGCAAAGTATGTTTGAAAATGATATCGAGCAATGTGGTGACTCTAAATAGAGTTTGTCATGTTCCAGAAATGAGATAAAACTTAGTTTTCATTGGTCTCTTGGTCAAGAACGGATTTAAATACGTTCTTATTTCAGATAAGTTTGTAATTAGCGAAAATGAGATGTATATAGGAAAAGACTACCTTATTGAGGGTCTTTTCAAACTGAATGGTCGTGGAAAGTAATAAAGTTCAGGATTCTTCTTATTTACTTGAGTCAAATAATTTATGGCATTCATGTTTAGGATATGTCAATTATAAAACCTTGCAAAAAATGAGTAATTTGAATCTATCGTCAAAGTTTGAAAACAGACAATCAAAGTGTCAAGTCTATGTTGAATCTAAGTATGATAAGCATCCATATGTCAATTTAAAAGAATTCAAACCCCTTGGACTTAATTCATACATATATTTTTGACATGAAGTTAATACCATTTCGTGGTGGAAAGAAATATTTCATAATATTTATTGACGACTGTACACGATACTACTATGTTTATCTATTTAGAAGTAAAGATGAGGCAATTGAAGCATTCAAACAGTACAAAAGTGAAATTGAAACACAATTGAACAAAAAGATTAAAATGATAAGGAGTGATAGGGGTGACAAATATAAATCTCCTTTTGAGGAAATATGTTTGAAATTTAGCATCATTCATCAAACAACAACCCCTTACTCACCACAATCCAATGGAATTGCAGAAAGAGAGAATAGAACTCTTATGGAGATGGTGAATGCTATGTTAATTAGTTCTGGTTCACCCCCAGAACTTGTGAGGGGAAGCCTGATTGCTACTCGAATACTCAATCGAGTTCCCCATAGTAAAACACAATCTATTTCATATGAAAAATGGAAAGGGAGAAAGCCTAACCTTGAATATTTGAAAGTGTGGGAGGTGTTTGGCTAAGGTCTAGATTCCTAAATCTAAAAAGACAAAAACAGGACCCAAGACGATTGACTGTGTGTTCATAGGATACGCTAAGAATAGTAAAGTCTATTAATTTTTTGTGCATAGATAAAAAAAAATCTTGACATTCATATTAATATGATAATTGGGTCAGATAATGCTAAATTCTTTGAAACAATATACCCGTATAAGAAAGAATATGAATCATCTAAAGAAGGAACTAAATGACTTCGAGAAGAAACAAAGGTGAGTGATCATAATAAGAAAATTCCAAGGCGTAGCAAACTTCAAAGGACTTCCTCTTCTTTTGGACTAGATTTTGTAACAGTTTTGTTAGAAAATGAGCCTCGAACTTTCAAAGAATCTATGACTTCTTCAGAAGCACAGTATTAGAAGGAGGCAGTCAACAATGAGATTGAATCCATAAAGAATAATCATACATGGGAATTGGTTGATCTTCCTCCTAGAAATAAACCTCTAGAGTCTAAATAGATTTTCAAAAGGAAAATAAAAGTTGATGGCACTATTGACATATATAAAGCGAGGCTCATTGTTAAAGGGTTTAGACAACGAAAAGGACTTGACTACTTTGATACATACTCACCGGTAACTAGAATTACTTCAATTAGAACGTTAACAACGTTAACTGCGGTGTACGGTACTCTAGAAATTCATCAAGTGGATGTCAAAACATCCTTCTTAAAAGGAGATTTAGAAGAAGAAATATATATGGAACAACCAAAAGGGTTCATAGTTCCTGGAAATGAAAAGAAAGTGTGCAGACTTGTTAAGACATTGTATGGACTAAAACAAGCACTCAAACAATGACATGCAAAGTTTGACCAGATAATATTGTCAAATGATTTCAAAATTAATGAGTGTGTCAAATGTCTTTACTTTAAGAACACTCCAAATAAAATTGTCATTGTTTGCTTATATGTGGATGATATGTTGATAATGAGTAACGACATTGCTAACATAAATGCTACTAAGCGTATGCCTGCTAGTAAGTCCGATATGAAAGACCTAGGAGTTGCTCACTTGATATTAGGAACTAAGATTCACAAAACTCCTTAAGGTCTGGCATTGTCTCAATCTCATTATATACGAATGATACTGGAAAAATTCAAGTACTTAAACTACAAAAGTGCAAAAACCCTAATTGCTCTGAACCTTGATCTTGCTAAGAATAAAGGTGAAAATCAGTCTCAATTGGATTATGCCAGAGCATTGGGAAGTTTGATGAATATCATGAACTGTACACGACCAGACATAGCTTGTACTTTAAGTAAATTGAGTCGGTACACAAGTAATCTCAATCAAAATCATTGGATGATAATGAAACGAATTTTGGGGTATTTAGAACACACTCAAAACTTTGCTTTGCATTATAGCAAGTATCCAGTAGTTCTTGAAGGATATAGTGATGCAAACTGGATTACTTGGTCAACTAAAAATACGTTCACAAGTGGATACGTCTTTACCATTAGTGGAGGAGCAATATCATGAAAATTATCCAAACAAACATGTGTAGCTCGATCTACTATAGTTAAGTTCATAGCCTTATACAAGGCTGATGAAGAAGTTGAATGGCTTCAAAATTTCTTAGAAGACATTCCATTTTTTCCCAAATCAATGACTCCTATATGCATACATTGTGATAGTCAAGCGGCAATAGGAAGAGCTGGGAGCGTTATGTATAACAATGAGTCTCGTCACATACATCGAAGACACAATACCATTAGACAACTACTCTCCAGTAGAATTATCACAATTAACTATATGTAAAGTCAAAGGACAATGTGTCGGATCCACTTACAAAAGGCATAACGAGAGAGGGAGTTGAGAGATCATCAAAGAGAATGGGACTATGGTCGAGGACAAATAATTGTGGCGGTAAATCTACCTAGAAGACTGGAGATCCTAAGATCTAGGTTCAAGGAGATCAAACAAAGTCATTGATGATTGTTCAATATTGTCAACATAATATAAGGTCCATTGTCATGATGAAACAATGTTTAGTAAGAAGGATAAGGTAATATGACCTTTTAATGGTTTCTAAGTTTGATACATGGTATATCAAATAGTGTATCTATAGGATAACACTTTTAGAAATTACCTATGTAAGTGTAAAGTGTAAGCCGCTTCAAGGAGAATCCGATAATGCCAGTTCTGTATGCACTTATCAACCAGGAAGTGTTCATGGCTGAAATGAATAAAACAATGAGAACCAAAACTAGTTAAAGGGTTAGTTGTGTGACTTGTGTTGTCTAGGTATATGACAAAGATCGACAGTTCAAAGATATCACACCCAATGACCGAGTATATCTGATACATATTCACTATGGAAAGTTCAAAAGGAAACTTATTTATCCAGATTCAATTACTCCTTATTTATGGATCACACATTTTTTTCATGCATATATTTTAAACAATGGTCATTCTCCATTCATGTGGGGGATTGTTGAGTTTAAGTAGTAAGTGTGAATTGAGAAATGACAGTTAAAAGAATAATAAAATGTGGGAGGATTCAAGTAAAGAGAAATGAAGAGTCATTTCTCCCTCATCGGTAATATAGAGGAATAGTTTTGTCCTTATATTAAGAAACACTTCCTCTAACTATTAAAGAGTCAAGTAGAGGGGACCCCCTCACGCCGTTATCATCGTCGCTCGCTCGACTCAGCTTTGGCTACGGCTACGACTACGACTTCGGCTTTGGGTTCGGCAAATGATGTGATTGAGTTGATAAATTTTTTGGACAAAATTTATTTAACCAATCTCAAAATATTCCTTTTCTGATATTTTCTTTTGTGAATTATTAATTAATTATTTAATTCGTAAATTATTTATTAATTAAATTAATTTATGGAGTATTTACTAATTAAATTAATATGCGAAATTAGTTTAACTGATTTTTAAATTCGCGCGTAATTTTTCTTTCAGAACAGACATATTTGTTCCCAAAAGACATCATACCTATTTTGAATAGATGAGAGTATTTTGAGCAGGTAAATTCGCACTCAACACTGACTATAAATAGAGACTATTGCTACATTTTCCAAACATAAAATTTTCTCTTCTTCTACATACACTTTCTTACAAAATAAAATTTAAGTTTGTGTGAATACATTGCTGGTTCTTTGAGTTCATTGAAAATCAAAGAGTTTGAGGTACTGCTACTTCTGTGATTGTTAATCTTTTTTATCCTGGGAGGAAATAATCCACAAACCTCAGGTACAGTGAGGGGATTAATTCCTTAAGGACTCACAGTGAATTTTGTGGACTCAGATCGTTGTATATATTTTTGTTTAGATTCTATTTTCTACGTTGCTTATTAAAATACAGGAATATCAAATTATACTATCTTTCTTATAAGTTCATCTCTATTAATGATTTATTTAAAAGAAAATTGGGTGGATTAATTAAAAAATTTTGGCATATATTTCATTTATCTCATTTTATCAAGCTCACTTCTCTCATTAGTCTATCCTAAGATAGAATATTACTTTTTATATTTAAAAATAATTTAATTTTTAATTCTAATTTCACTCCTAATAAATACTTTATGACCTCATAGATATCTAATAAAAAATTGTTATAAACCACAACTTTCATTTTCTTTTTTGCTTTCATTTTCAATGTGAAATAAACGGAACAGATAACTTTTGTCACATAGCCATATAGGTGTGAATTACTCTCGGTTCCTTTTAAGTTCGCATAATTTTTTTCCCAAAGGTCAAACAATATGAATTTTTTATTAATATTTTAAGATGTATTTTTTTGAATTATATTCATATGAAATAAAAATAAAATTTATAATATTTTTATATAATTTTAAATATCTAAAATTTTATTTTAAGATAAAAATATGTTATGTGCCAATCTAGCTTATTCCATATTTAATGAAAATACATTGATTAGTAAAATGACAATTTAACGTGTAAAGTGGTTGTATTTATTAGGAGAGAGTAAATATTGTAAGGCGGACAAAAAAAGAGACATAAATTATGGTCCGTTGAAAGAAGATTGTGTTTGGGCTCAAATTGGATTTTGCCTCGTGGGAATTGTCACTGTCCTCTTCAATTTCCCAATCTGTTTTACACCTTTCAATTCTAAAAAATCTATAATGTTCCACTTTTACCCTAAGCATTTGTCACATCTCTACTTGCAGTGCCAGTGAGGTTGCTTATAAGATGGAAAAAGAGTTAAAATTATTGATTGTGGTCGTAGAGTGAATTGTCACAAATAAGGCATGGATTAACTCGTTGTATGAGTAGTATCTTATTTCATATCATTTACAACTAATATAAGTATTAGTATCTTATTTAATACAAGTATTACTTATACATTTTATCACTCCTCGGAAGGATACTCTTGACGTGACCGGCACTTGAAGAACCATTGTTGATTCTCCAAAAAAATCACCTGATCTCATCGTCACATCTTACTCGACAGCAGAAGAAAGTGCTCGAATGAAAGACATCAATAAAGTGATAAAGCTCTTATGAAATAATCTCCAATGACCAAGTTTGAAAAATAAAGATACTCAACAATCCTCTACTCGATATCTATGAAGCTTCTATCTCTAAACATCTAGATGGTACCATGACAGGCTATGGCTACCCCAACTGAAAGGAAAAATAAAATACTCGATAGAAGAATAAAAGGGCTCCTCCGAGAAGCAAGGAGAGCTCACCAGCTCTGGAAGTAAGGAAAATGAATCTCAATGGTGCGCCTGCTGAAGTCCTTTATCACCTGTATCTGCATCATTAACGATGCAGGCCCAAACGGATGTCAGTACATGAAATATAGTATGTAAAATAGCTCAAGGAAACGGATAAGGCTCAGACTCAAATCAATCAACTCGACTCAGAACTCAACTCGCAACTCAACTCAATAAATAATGAAAGCTCAAGGTTTAAACTCATGATCTGAAAATAGACTCAATTATCATTCAATTCAGTTTAAAATGTAATATGCTCGATCAAGTGTTGCTCGGAAGTTTCATTAATTGACATAACTCCAACCACCATGAGTTTAGTGTGCACAATGATGCTGAAGTCATTGCCACGCGGTCCTAACTTGCCAAGGTAAAGGACGTCAACCTCCTCCTCTCTCGAATCCAAAGAGAATGTCCATATTTTGGGACATGAGCCGTCAAGGTTAACTGCACGACCATCATACGCTGACAACGTAATTTTGGGGTGTTATCCTCTTGCCCAACTCGGTGCTCAATACTCTTTCCAGGACTAAAACGTGCTTATGCAACTCAAATCAAACTTATCTCTTTGATTCATCTCAAACAACTAAACTCAATTTAGAGTTATCATTCATGCTATGCAACTCAAGACTCTAGCTCACATCATGCAAAACTCAGACTCACACGGTCATTCAATCTCATATTAGTCATGTTCAACTCATAAATATATAAGATGCTCATCTTATGCACATGCAAGAACAAGAATATGTACATACTCCTTATGTTCAACATACTCTAGGTACTCAACTCAGATAATAGACTCATATTCTCAAGTCAGTCAATATACAAAACATAATTAGTAATGAAACTAGGGTTCATGCTATCACTATAGTTCCCATTACTATCTCAATATCATCATATTGGTAATGCAATATGTTAACTCATTCACATATAATCATGAGGACTCAAAGTAAATGCAAGAAACTCAACAACTAGATTTATAAGATATTCATTACTCACTCTCATTCATGACTCGACTCAAAACTGCGAAGGGATGCATGGATGGATTCAGTCCTACACTTTAGAAAGCCTTACATACCTTGAAATCGGGAAAAAAATCGGATCCCTTAATGATCCTCGCGTTTGAACTTGAACCCTCACTCTTCTCCCTTCTCCGATGCTCTAAAAATTCCTAAGTGTCTATTAAGGGATAATACACTTAGGGTTATGATATAGGACTTAAATTAAGTCCAAAACATTATGGAATTTAATTAGAAGGGATGTAATAGACAAAAATGTCCTTCTTAAAACCTGCCGACAGGAACCACGAAACCCCATCTCCGGGTCGTGGATCTTCTTACGGGTCGTAAGTGGCCTTTCATAGGTAAGATGTCCAAAAGCTTGAGTTACTAGAATTTTACATGACACTTATAAAACCTCTGCCTATGGGTCGTAAGTCTATTTATGAGTCGTTTGATGACTCGTAACTCAGGGATTCAGAAATCTTATTTTCTTGGAACCTCATCTTACAATCATGACTTACGGGTCGTAATAAGAGTGACGGGCTGTCATGTTACTTGTAACTCAATATCTAGAAAAGTTGATTTTTTGAATCATCAATCTACGGAACCTAATCTACGGGTCGTAGATTAATATATAGGTCGTATGTTGTCTCGTGCATGGGCCTCAGACTTAGAAAATTTTCACCAAATTATCTGGGTCACCTACGAGGCATCTTCTACGGACCATAGGTGGATTCCTATGGTGACTTTTCAGCATTATTTTTCTCAGTTTCTCTGGGCATATACTCAGACTGGATGGAATAAATTTAGGGGTGTTACATTGTCTCCCCCTTGGGATCATTCATCCTTGAATGAAGAGAAATCTAGGAACCTAGTTAAAAAACTAATTCCATTAAGTACTCTAACAATCAAACAACTCATAACTCACTCATGCAATAAAGTAATCACACAATTAAGCAAGTGATCATTCAACAAATCAAACCAAGTATCAGCTAGACTTGAGGATTCTATTGTTATTCGGACTTGGAGTAGAAAGGAACTCAAGGGGTAGGAAAGAGTCATTACCGTCAACTCTCTCATCAGAAGCATGCAGGTATTAGTGAGGGTACTTGTCTTTCATATCCACTTCAGCCTCCCAAGTAACTTCTTCTATAAACTAATTTCTCTACAGCACCTTGATAGATGAAATCTCTTTGGTTCTCAACTTACGAACCTGTCGATCTAGTATCTAAATGGGAATCTCTTCATAGTTCAAGCTATATTTTACTCCAATACTCTCAATAGGCACGACTAACTGTGGATCTCCCAAACACTTCTTAAGTATGGAAATGTGGAAGACTGGTGGATGATCGCGAACTCCGGAGGGAACTCTAATTCGTATGTTACATTGACCACCCTCTTTATGATCTGATACAGACCAATGTACCTCGGACTCAACTTCCCTTTCTTCCCAAATCGCATCACACCCATCATACGTGATATTTTCAAATACACCCAATCGTCGACCTCGAACTCCAAGTCACTCCTTCTAAAATTAGTGTAGGATTATCGACTCTGTGCAGTTTTCAATCTTTATCAAATGATCTTCACCTTTTATATAACTTAATGAACCTAGTCCGGTCTAATCAACTTTGCCTCACCCACCTCAAACCAACCAATCGATGATCTGCATCTCCTCCTATAAAGTGCCTCGTACAGAGCCATCCGAATGCTCGAATGAAAATTGTTATTATAGGCAAACTCAATCAGAGGCAAGTGGTCATACCAATACCTTTTAAGTTGATGAACAAGCCCTCAACATATCCTCCAAAGTTTGAATAGTGTGCCCTGCCTGGCCATCAATCTATGGGTGGGAGATTCACCGCCAAACCTATGTCTTTCTGAAAGGACCTCTAAACTGAGCAATGAATTGGGCTCCTTAGTCTGAGATGATAGATAAGGGGACTCCATGCAGTCTAAAAATCTCTCTTACATATAATCGGGCATAATCCTTTGCAATGTCAGTCGTCTTTACTACCAAGAAGTGTGCAGATTTTATCATCCGATCAACTATTACCCAAGTCGAATCATATTGTCTACGGGACCTCGGTAAGCCTGTCATGAAGTCCATGTTCATCATCTCCCATTTCTATTCCAGAAACTCAAAGTTATGTGCTACTCCACATGGTTTCTGATGCTCAATCTTAACTTGTTGGCAATTCGGGCATTTGGAGACGAACTTGGCAACGTCCCTTTTTATCCCACTCAACTAGTAGACTTCTCTTAAGTCTTGGTATATCTTTGTTGAGCCTAGATGGATATAATATCTGGAGTTATAGGCTTTTCCACGATCCTTCCTCGAATACCAGCAACATCTGGAACAAATAATATGCCTTGGTATATCAATATTCCATCTCCCCCTTTGGCGAAAGTCATTACCTTCTGCTTATGCACATCTGCCTTCAATTGCAGCGAGATAGGGTCTTGGTCTTGCTTTTCCTTCACATCCACCACTAGGGATGACACAGACCTAGTGTGCACACGAACTCTACCTTCACTAGATTCGTCTAATTGAACTCCTAGTCGTGCCAGTTTGTGAACATCTTTAGCTAACATTCTCTTCTCCTTTTCCACATGAATGGTGCTTCCCACAGACAACCTGCTAAGAGCATCAGCAACCACGTTAGTTTTACCTGTATGGTAGAGGATGCTCATATCATAGTCCTTGAGCAATTTAAGTTGTCTCATCTACCTCAAATTAAGCTCTTTCTGGGTAAAGAGATATTGCAGGCTTTTATGGTCTATGAAGACATCGACATGGGATCCATATAAGTAGTGGTGTCATAGATTGAGAGAAAACATCATTTCTACCAATTCTAAATCATGGGTGGGATAATTCTTCTCATGCACCTTGACTTGTCTAGAAGCATAAGCAACAACGTTACTATTATGCATCAATACGCATCCCAATCTCACTCTCGAAGTATCACAATAGATGACAAATCAATCCCTTTGGGTAAGGTCAAAATTGGTAGTCGTCAACCTCATTTTCAGCTCTTAGAAGCTCCTCACACACTCATCGAACAACTTAAACTTCACCTTCTTCTGAGTCATGCTAGTCAATAGTGCAGATATGGAAGAGAATCTATCAACAAACCTATGGTAGTAACCAACCAAACTCAGAAAACTTCTTATATCAGTCGGAGAGGTTGGTTTAGGCAAATTCTTAACCGCCTCAATCTTATGAGTATCCACTCGAATGCCATCGCCCTAAATACATGGCCTAGGAATGCCACATATTTGTGCCAAAATTCACACTTCAAAAACTTCGCAGACAACTCGTTATCCTTGAGTATCTTACAACAATTAGCATGCTCTTCCTTATCTCTGGAATATACCAAGATATCATTGATAAATACAATCATGAACATGTCAAGGTACTGTCGGAATACTCAGTTCATCAAGTCCGTAAAGGCTGCAGGTGCATTTGTCAACCCAAAGAACATTACCAAGAACTCGAAATGAACATAACGGGTTCGAAAAGCTGTCTTCGGGATGTCACCTTCTCTCATTTTCAACTGGTCATAGCCTGATCTGAGGTCTATCTTGGAAAAAATGGTGGCACCATGAAGTTGGTCAAACAAGTCGTCGATCCTCAGAAGGGGATATTTATTCTTGACCATCACCTTATTCAATTGGCGATAGTCAATGAACATTTTGAGTGAACCATTCTTCTTTCTCACGAATGGAACTAGAGCATCCCATGGAGAGACACTCAACCTTATAGGGCCCTTCTCTAGAAAATCTTTCAACTGTTCTTTCAATTCTTTCAACTCAACAGGGGCCATTCTATACAGCGGAATAGAGATAGGTTGGGTGTCAGGGAGAACATCAATCTCGAAGTCGATCTCCCTATCAGGAGGAACTACAGGCAGATCCTCAGGAAATACTTCAGGAAACTTATTCACAATCGAGATAGACTCGAGGGTAGAAGGCTCAACGTCATCAGACTTAACTCGCACGAGGTGATAGATACATCCCTTAGCAAATAGCTTTCTGGCCTTAAGGTAAGAAATAAACTTACCCTTAGGTGCAACATAATTTCCCTTTCACTCTATGGTAGGCTCATTTGAAAACTAGAATTTGACGGTCCAAGTTCTACAATCAGCAGAGGCATAATAGGTGTGAAGCCAGCCCATGCCAAGAATCACATCAAAGTCGATCATCTCTAATCAATCAAGTCTGCCAAGGTATCTCTATGATAGATGGACACTATGCAATCTCTATAAACTCTCTCAGCTAGAATGGACTCACTAACCAAATAGAAACACTGAAGGGCTCAAGAAGGAATTCAGGAAGGATCTAAAACTTGCTTGCCACATATGGTGTCACAAAGGATAGAGTTGCACCCGCATCAAGCAAAGCATAACAATCAAAAGTAAAGACTCAAAACATACCTGTTATAACATTTAGTTCATCCTCTTGGTTCTATCGGTTCCCCATCGCATGCAGATGGTTTGTTCCACCTCCCGTTCTGGGTGCAACACCTCTCTGGTTACCTTTGGTTGGTGGTCCCATAGTAGAAGACTGGGCCTTATTGTTCCATAATGGACACTCCCTCTGAAAATGACTCGTATGGCCGCACTTATAGCAACCATCACCTCCCTCTTTACACTCCCCCAAATGAATCTGTCCACATTTCCCACAAGGTGGCTTTCCTCTCAAGCCAAGGGTCACACTAGCATGTGACTGAGAGCCCTGAACCCTGGAGTTCTGCTGACCTTGGGACCTCTGATTATACCTATTATTTGAAGCTGGTGCACTGGCTGAGGATGGTGATAACTAGTATGTTTCTTCTGGAAGTAGGACTTGTCTCCCTTACTTTGCTTAGGCTGATTAGACTCAGACCCTGCTGATCATATGAAGGATGATTCAGTCTTAGCCTAGACAAAAATTGGGGTGTTACACTACCCTACCATATTCGACATTCTGAACTTATTACGTAGTCACGATTCCCAAATGAGGTTGTTACGATCATATGTGGATCCCACTCCTAAGGCCATATTTAACCAAAAGCATCAAGGGGCTCAGAATGAGTCTAAAAGCCTTAGGAGTCGAATGAAGGTCATTCCCGATCAAATTCAATGTACTAGAGCTAATCGCGTTGTCAGATTTCTCATCCAAGTATGTTTCCAAGAATGTTAACCCAAGTCAACTTTGGGTCAAATTTCAACAGTCAAAACGCTAAATGGTCTAAACTCGCACCGAAGGCATCGATGCTTGGGCCGACCATTCTTCTAGCCTAACTTGATAATTTCAAAGCTGGTGGAAGTGTCAGAATTTTGTTCTGAGGCCGTCTTCCTAGAGTTATGACCGAAATCAACCACTCAAACTCCAGGAGCTCCAAAACACAAAAACTGGTATAGAATCCAAATGAACGACCAAGCAACTGAACTATGAGTTCCAGCAGATCATAAATGACCTAAAGTTGCTATAAGAAAGCTCTAAACACTAAAAGTAACGAAAAGTGCCTTGAAGGATCATTACACTAGTTAAGCTTAAATGTATTGCTAGGATTTAGTTCATAATTTAGGGAGTACTCCTGCATTCTCTCAAAATAAATCTCACATCAATT
Organism: Solanum rostratum; assembly: GCA_029948455.1. Taxonomy (NCBI): domain Eukaryota; kingdom Viridiplantae; phylum Streptophyta; class Magnoliopsida; order Solanales; family Solanaceae; genus Solanum; species Solanum rostratum. The sequence continues at coordinate 56,505,788 of CM057055.1, forward strand.
TATATGTTTGATATTTATTTATACCATAAATATAACATTACATTTGATATGTTTCTATGATTTGTTTTCTGTTTTCTTGTGGTAGTTACTTTGACTCCCATCACTGGGCTATGCCCCTCCTCTGATTCGACAAACAGTTTACATTAACCTGTGGAGAATCGATAAATACTATTTTGTTAATTCTTATATCTTTTCATTTTCATGATAATTAATTTTTTTTCCCCCTTAAAGAAGAGAACCAGTAGAGTTACTACTTCTAAGTTGTCAATAATAGTACTAGACATTAAGAAAAAGACGAATTAAATAACATCAATCTTTAGTTGGTAGCTAAAAGCCAAAATCGTTAAAAGATCTTTCAATAGCATAATAAATGTTCCACCTATTTTAACTCGTGTAGTTATATATTCATTGTTACACAAATTTAGCTATGATTTTTAGATGTGTCATGAAATTTTTATTCATGATTATAAAAATATAGGTAAAATGCATTGATAATCTTTTTAAATTTATCAGTAAAATTTTATTTAGACATTTAAATCATGGCCAGCTTCAATTGGCCGACCATTTGAACACATATAATTATTAACTATTTCAATTAGATACTTTCGACCCAAATTGTAAAAAAAATTCATATGAGTATTTTCAAGCATTGTTAACCCCTTAACATAAGTTTGTTTTTTAAAAAAAAATTATGCACATTAACTTTGATAAGAAGTAAAAGTTAGACATATTCACATAGCATGAAATAAAGAAAGTAACCTACACTCCGTAAAGAGGAAAAATGGATCATTATTTAATTTAGAGTACCAAATTACATGGCAAGTATTTAGTACATGTAGCCCCTGGTCCCCCTCAATTGAAGGAGTTATGTTAATGGTACAATATGAAAAGTTCAATGGTCCATACTTAAAGAACATTTGTCTCATCCCTCTCCCCCTCCCCATTCTTAAAGTCCATGCATCCGACACTGTCAGCTTTCCAACGGTGATTAGTAGCACATTTGGTTGAATATTTGAATATACTGGATTTAATATGGAGTATTTTTTAGGAATAAAATTCTATACCGAACGAATTTGAATTAGTCGGACTTCAATATGGATATAGAATTAGTCGGACTCCAATATGGATATTCGATACAGTGTCCTAAGGTAGTGAACTTGACAAGCAAACACATGCTGGAGAAATGGTAGATCTTTAAGTACAAAGTCTTGGCTTATACGTTTGTGAATGCCTGTAAGTAAGAACCTAATAATTTTTTTCAATGATTTTCATTCTACTAGTATATGATTCATAATTCATTTCAGAAAGTAACAAGTTTTACCTTTTTATTCTGCTAATTCAGATAATCCTAATACTAGGGATTAAATTTTATGATGTAATTTAATTACTTATTATGTGTTCAGTTTACTAGGCATTAATCTAGCAGAATACAATTGGGCACAACTATATATATTATATTAATCACAAGAGGTTGTTGTCCAATTTAAGACAAAATCTTTGCTGTCGTTGAGAATCTTTCACCAGCAAAACGTCATTTCTAAGACAAAAAAATTAGGTTACCACTAACTAATCAACTTTTTTTGATGTCTTTTCGAAGATAATTATTTTAAAAATTACAAGCAAGTGTCCAAGACATCGAATGATTTATCTCATTTAAGAACTTATATTCTTAAAAGTCATCGATATCAAATATAATTATGTTTAACTTTTTTCATTTTATTTATTCTGATCGAACACTGAAAATTTTATTGATGCATGATAATTGAAGTCAAAGATTTCTAATTCATTAATATCATGTTGAATTGTACGAATTATTGTTTCATCTAATAATTTTATTATTATAGAGAAGATAATTTTGGCACTAATTACTTTAGGTATGCGACAAGACAGGAAGAAACCCCACCCTAGGAAAATGAAATAATAGGACTAGACTAGTAGACTAATAGCCATTGTCTTATTGAGGCTTTAATTAGTGGTTGTGCCTCTTCTATTTAGTGAAAGATGTTCTTTTCTTCTTTTGGATAAATTCCATATTTCCCCAATTGTTGATAACCTTTCATGACTTACATTATTGAATCCTCCAAAACACAAGAAACAATTCACCAATCCTACTTTAATTTCTCATCCCTTACCACAAATCTGTCTACTACTTTCTTACTTTCTTTCTATATTTCCTATATGTAGATGGAAAGTAGTTGAAAACAAGATTACAAGAATATGTACGTATGTCATGATCCTGATCTGTTGTGATTGGTATCGTGCTAATTCTCCGGTGAGAGAATTGTTTTTATGCCTAACTAAGCATACTAGCAAGAGATAATTATTCAAATATGTGAAAATAGATTTAAATAGCAATCAAGAGTTGACTATCCATAAACTCAAACAGAATAATCTAAAAATAATGCGAAATTTAACTCCTTGGAATACGAAAGTCATTATACCAAAATTTTACTAATAGTCAAAAATCGGACTATGCAACCACAGGAAAATATTAATTAAGCAATGACTAAAAATGTCTGAGTCCGACAAAAATAGACTAAGAATCAAGATGAATCCTTAGTAGCCTAAAAGAGCTAGTTCACCCTTGAATCCAATCGGTCAATGATTTCCTAGCTGAGGTATGCCAATAGACGCCTAGAGATGCTTTATATTCAACAAAGAAAGAACAAATACAATATTAGTGCATGCAACAACAGTGTACTAGTAGGATCATACGGCTAATTTAGTAAATGCAATAAATAAAGTAGCCACAATATAGTATCCATACATACAAGGACACATTAACAAGTTTTCATTTCATGTTCAACATCAAATTTCACAACATTCATCTCAATGTAATAGTCAAAGATGGTTCTCTCATGGAATTCATATCGCAATTGTTAGTGTGTCGATGTGATACCCATTCCAATAGTCAGTGTGTTGGTGTGATATTCAATCCACTTAAGTACCTGCGTGGTACTAGATCTAAATATATATGGACATGGTACTCGATCCAATTATGTACCAGTGTGGTACCCTATTTAACAATTACAATCACAACTAATAATACATACTTGCATAATCAAGTAACAGGTTCATTGTATACAATTGATCATGCATAGCATTTTTTAGGTTTGCTCCGTCTTTCTATTCACACACATGCTGACAATACTAACAATGCAGTTATTAGGTACATATAATACAAATGGAAAAATAAAATCATCAGTTACCTCGAAACAAGTCTTGGGAATATATAAAGAATTGGAGTTTTTTTCTTTTTCCAAAGTCTTGGCTCGTTCTTGCTCTAAAGATAAACAAGAAGTACAAGAACTAATGAATAATGACCTACAATATCCAGATTACATCAAAATACTAACTATTGACCACTTTCATGATCATCTCCTCAAACTAGGATTTTATTCTACAAGCTAAACCTTCTCCTAAGATAATTCTCATAGATTCTAAGGTTTAGAGATTAAATTACAAGTTAGAGGAATAATTAACTTACCTTTATTGAAGAAGCGGATGAAAAATTAAAAAGAAGCAGCCTTAGGTCGCTTCTAGTTTCTCAAGAGCGAAGTAGAGGAAAATAAAATAATTATGAAATTTTTTTGACTTGAATTTGCCTGCCATGATAGCTTCTCCATAGTGGCTCCACCTAGAGGGAATAATCTCATCATGGAGGGTTGCACTCAGACAGAACAAACCTCCAATTTACAACAATCTCAAACATTGACGTTCTAAATTCAATCTTTCAAATCAAGGTCAATTCGGGGGAGTTTTACTCGCTGAACTCGATTCCATAAAATCATAAAAGATCTTTATAGTCTTGGCTATCAACTTAAAAGATCAAACTCAGCAATCTATTATCAAATTATCCAAGCCACGCTTGACTCAGATTTTTTCAAAGTCTGACCTTGGCTTAAAATTTTCAGGTTGCTACTTAAAAGTTGAAGTCCAAATTTCTTTTTTATTGGTCTGTCCTTGATAAGTTATTACAAAAGATACCAATTTCCCCAATAAAATGGACTTACACATTTCTTGCCTAGTCATGCCTCCACACTACTAACATAGGTAGGGGCATAGAACAAGCCATTAGCTCACCCAAACAAAAGAAATAAATGATCTCAAAGTAAACAACAACCTCTAAGGATAACAAGGAAATATAAACTCAATAGGTAGGCCTTGAAACAAGAGGAGTCACCAATCAAGTGAACACATCTTCCATCTAGCCACGAGAGTGTGCAGTGTAATCTTCAAGCCCTACATTATAAAATAATATAGGCATAGAGTATGTATTAGTATGTTGAAATGTACTAAGTATGTGAGAGTACAATGCAATATATCAAGATACAATATGAGGATGCAGTAGGCCAATCTAAAGCAATCATTTGAGTACCATTTAAATCATGAAACATAGTCAATGCATAAGCTTATAAGTAGGGAATATATATACTTTATAATGTAGTAAAATTCACAAACCATGAGAGAAGCATGGACATTGTGAAAGTCATTAATGGCCATAATAAAATGCACTTTAGCCATCAATAAAAAATGTTTTTACCTTTGAGTGGAATATCATTAATCAAATTAAGGGACACATTGAACATTGTGAGAGATACTATTAGTCGACATAAATCATGTGAGTTATAATATAGAGTTCCAATGTTTATCATACATCAAAGGAAAGAGAGAGACCATTTGCCAAGATAGACTCCTAAATCCTAAGTGGATCCATTAAGCTACATGGAGGATCGAGCCTCTACTATGAGTGAACTTTATAGGAATCGAGCCTCTACTACGGGTGATCCTTTATCCTATGATGGCGCGTAGTTATGGAATAATAGGATCTTACTATTGGAAATCATCTCTATCCCAATATCCACTCGGTGCTAAGTAAACTTTCAACAGAATAGTCATAATCATAAGTCATAAAGTGAACATCATGCGGGAAGGGCTATGTCCATTACCCGTACACTTATTCATAAAGCATAGTCATAGAATAGTTCCTTAAACTTATGTAATGTAAGTGTAGATCTTTCATCATCAAACATTCATGCCTAAGTGAGAACCCCATAATCATTCAATCTTAACTTGAATCTCATTATAAAACTCAATTCATACTTTCATGTAACTTGCTTGAAAGCCTTGTAAATATATGATCACAGCATAAAGTTTATCTTTGCAAAATAGAATCCCATACATGGATCTATAGAGAATCATCATAAAATCATGTTATTGAATTTGAAACATGCATAATCATATAATTTGAATAATTTCATACTTAATTAGGAAAAAACATAACAATTGAAATTATAATTAAAGGAATCCACCTGATCATCATGAGCACTAGAAAGAACCTTGTAGAGAAATCACTTTCAAGTCATCAAAATCCTGCAATAATTAGCAATTCATGCTTAATTGGAAAATAAACAATGATTGAAATGTAATTCATACAACTTAATGAGAATTGAACAAAACCTAAAGTGTAGATCATGAACCCTAAATAACTTATAGGAGAAATTCCTAATGAAATATCAAAATCATGTAATCGAATAACTATGCATGCTAAAATAAATAAACAATAATTGAAACTCAATCTATAAAATTGAAGAAGAATTCAATAAATTCATAAGAGAATTTTAAGCCCTAATTAGCATTGTAGAGAGTTCATATAGAAAATCATAAATTTCATGCAATTCTCATCAGTTCATGTCAAAATAAATTAATTATTATAAAATAAATCACGGTTCACGCAATTGAATAGAATTGAGAATATACATACTGAAAATTGGATAAAAATTGAGAATTTAAAAGAGCTCCATAGAAGAAATGATTTCATGGATGAAGACCAGATACCTTAGTGTAGAATCTAAAGGAATATTAAAGAAGTCTTGTGATTTGATGAAGAACTTGAGAGATGTTCTTACTAGTCTTCAATGGAGAATTTGGGGCCTTTTGTAGAGAGAATTTTTGTAATTAACAAATTATAAAAGAATGAGAAAAATTTGAGGATTTTGAATAGTTTAGACGGATTAGAATATCTCAAAATGACATGAAATTAAGCTAAAAAGGTAAGAAAAGTCCATGATGTCCTTCGAAAAATATTGAACTCGGATAAATTTTGATACCTAGGTTCACGATACCGAGTGGGACCATGACAGGTCATTTTTGAGTGCTTCAATTTTGGATAATTTTAACTAGGAAAAAAATGAATTGTCCTGGAACAGGTCCACGATATGGAGCTGGCACAGACCTCTCTTGATAAGTAATTTTTAAAAAAAACTTATTTTTTGAAATACTTGTCCTAAATATCCACCAAGGCCATTTTTATAATATTTTACCTTATTGTATCATATCTCAACCTTCAAACGCCTAGTATATTTCACCTATGTTGACTATTTGATAGGAGAACCACTTGTACATCCCAACTAACCATATTAACACGAGATAATCATTTAAAGATATGAAAACAAATTTATATAGCAATCAAGAGTTGTGTTCCCATAAACTCAAATAGAATAATCTAAAAACAGTGCTAAATTTACCCCCTAGAACCTAAAAATTATTGTATCAAAACTCTACCAATAGTCTAAAATAAATGGATGTAACTCTAGAAAAATATATATTAATCAATGTCTAAAAATGTCTGAGTTTGGAGGAAATGGATGAGAATCTAGATGAATCCATGGTAGCTTGAAGGAGTTAACTCACCCTTGAATTCAATCGGTCAGTGATATAAAATTCTGTGCTACCTAAATATGTCGTGTACTCAACAAAGAAAGAGCAAGTCCAATATCAGTATAGAAAATAATAGTGTACTAATAGGATCACGCGACTAATCTAGTAAATACAATATATACAAACAACTACAATACAGTAATCCACACACATCTAGGGACACATTATCAAGTTTTTATTTCATGCTCAATATTCAATTTCACATCATTCATCTTTATGTCATAGTAAAAAATTAATCTCTTATAGAATCAACACCCAAACTATTAGTATGTCAGTGTAACATCCATTTCAATAGTTAGTGTATTGGCATGCCACCTAATCCAATTATGTATCAACGTAGTACCTGATATGAATATGTAACAGTTGTAACGACTTGGCCCAACACTGTGAAGTATTGTCCGCTCTTGAGCCTAGCCCATCATGGATTTGTCCCTTTGGGCTCACCCCAAAAAGCACCTCACAGTATATAGGCCAGTCCTTTACTTATATACCCAAAAGATCTCTTGTGTTTTGTCGATATGGGACTTCAAATCTCAAGATAGGCTGTTACATACAACCCTTCTATGGACCTAGTGTCCTCGATGAGGTTGCTGTACTGCATAGGATTCACCTAGACTCAGCACTAAGGTTTGCCCTACCTCACTGGAATTTGCCTAAATTCAGTTGAACTCTGACCCACATCGACAATACTGACACGAGAGTGGCTCTGATACTACTTTACAGCCTGGCCCAACACTGTGAAATATTTTCTACTCTTGGGCCTAGCCCATTAAGGATTTGTTACTTTGGGTTCACCCCAAAAGGCATCTCACAGTATATAGACCAGTCCTTTACTCACATACCCAGCATCTCTATTGTGTTTTGCCGATATGAGACTTCTCATCTCAAGATGGGTTGATTCGAAAACTTAGAGTAATGACTTTTGAGCTAAGGGGGCGATGATAAGTTGATGAACCAAAGTAGATCTTGAGCTTTCGATAGTGATGGGTTGATTAAGATGAGACTACAATTCCTTGCCATCTCATGTATTCCTTATACTTCAATTGAGGTGATGCTCTATTCCCGTTTGGTGTATGACTGTCATGCCCATGGACTAGTCCCATGTACCACTCGTTGATTGTCATTCATGTTGAGTTTTGAGGATGAGAAACGATAACTTCATTCACCAACTTTGATCTTATCTTATGGATCTAAGAGTTTCTAATCCTGAGTTGAATGAGATGTGACCTAAGCTTTACACTGTGTATAGTCATGTGAATTCAGAAATGAATCTTGATATATGAGGGAGATCATATTTCATTATGAATGATTCTCGGATAAGATTTCTCGAATGAATCATTCTAATGATACTTCATTCCATGCCCTTTCAGTGATCTTGTTGTCATGCCCTGGGAGGATACCCTTGGTGTGGACAACACTTGAAGAACCTTTGCTGATTACCCAAGAGAATCACCTGGCCTCATCATCACATCAACTCGACAGTGGAAGAAAATGCTCAAAATAATAGGGCATCATACAAATAAAAATAACTCTAATTTAAAATATAAGTTTCCAATGAACGAATTTGGAAATGCAAAATGCTCAACAATCCTGTATTCATGTCTATGAAGCCTCTACTCAACAGTCTAGATAGTGCCATGACAGGTGATGACACCCCAAATCAAAGAAATGAACGACTCAATCGAAGTAAAAGATAAAAGGGCTCCTCCAGGATGCAAGGAAGGCTCACTAACTTTGGAAGTGCACTGAACTGGACTTCAACAATGCACGAGCTAAAGTCCTCTAACACCTGTATCTGCATCATGAAATGATCCAGGTCCTAATAGACGTCAGTACATGAAATATACTGGTATGTAAAATATCTCAAGAATGTAAAGTTCAGCTCACTCACCTCGACTCAAACAACTCATGATCATCTCAAAAAATGCAAGTTTAAAGTAAATCATGCTTTTAAAATAGACTCAATAGAAATAAACTCAGTTTAAAATATCATGCTCAATCAGTGTTTGCTTAGGAGCTTCTCTTAACCAACATTCAATTCCATCACCTTTAGCTTGGTGATGCACAATGAAGGAAACATCATTGCCATGGCCGTCCTTAACTTGCCATGGAAAAGGACGATCAACTCTCTCATGGATCTTTAGTAAGTGTCCAAATTTTGGAACATGAGTCACTAGAACATGTTGTATGACTATCCTACGCTGGCAATATAGTTCTGTGGGTTAGAGTAGTTATTTACTCGCTCCCAGCTTGGTACTCGACTCTCCTCCCAAGACTAAAACATGCTCAACTCATCAATCAACTCAAATCTCAATCGTACTTAGTCAATCAACTCAAATCTAAACCTTATTCGGTTATCTCAACTAAGCTCATCTCAGTGTATCATCCTCAATCAATCAAGAGAAATCAATTAGACTCAAATAGTCATTAGGACTCATAAACTAAAATCATCAAGAATGCATGCAAAATGCATCAATGAACATGAAGTCATAAAACTATATGCTCCTCATGCTCAACTTACTCAACTCAGACAATTAAACTCGAATCTCAACTCAATTCATGCACAGGTTTTATAAAATCATTCAATTTAGGGTTCATGATATCAAGTATACAAGTATATGTGTCAATTTCATATCAGTGGTCATGTAATACAACAGTTATCTCATAGATCATCATAAGAAACTCATAATAGATGCAGAAAATTTGATGATTGGATGATAGAAATTTAAAACACAACTCTTATTCTCAATTTTGACTCAAATTAGTGAAAAGGGCGTGTGAACGAAGGTGGTTTCATATTTTAGTAAGCCTTACATACCTAGAAATAGAAGAAACAGTCAAACTCCAGTCGATCTTCATGTTAGAATTGAAATCCTTGCTCTTCTCTCTCCTCTGGTGTTTCTCAAAAAAATCCCTAAGTATGGAGAATGGTGAAAATACACTTAGAGTTTTATTTTAGAAATTTATGTAAGTCTAGAAGGTCCACGGGTTTAATTAAAAGGGGTAGGAATAGACAAAATTAGCCCTCTTAAAAACTCTCGCCAAGGTCTACAAGGCCCTATCTACGGGCCGTAGATGGCCTCCTCGTAAACAATGTGTCCTGAAATTTGAGTTATTAGAATTTGGCATAAAACCTCCTCTACGAGCCGTAAAATATTCTACGGGTCATCTGCTAGATCGTAACTCAAGATATAGAAAAGTTGGTCTTTCGACCTCCAATTCATAAAACCAATCTACGGGCTGTGGAATATTTTACGAGTCGTAAGTTGTCTCATATATAGGCCTCAAATTTAGAAAATTTCACCAAGTCAACTGGGTTTACGAGACCTATTTCACGAGTCGTAGATCTCTCTATGGGTCATAGATGCCTCGTGGATTCTCTTTTTAGCCATTTTTCTCAATCTTTTCTCAGCATCCTCTGTGAATCTACTCCAGATTAGGTAGAAGGAATTAGGGGATGTTACACTTGCTTTCCAATCTTGATAGAGATCTGATGATAGTAGAGGAGTGATGGTTGATGAGAGAGAATGGGTGTTCTTGATTCTGATAATGATGTGATACCATTTCCTTTTAAGGTTATAGACATGGAGAAAGAGTTAGAAAAATCTTGATGTGTGTGATAGATATATAAGAGAATATGAGTGTCTCTCATAATAAGAGTTCATGCGATTGAAAGTGTAGATGTGCTATGGTAGGCTTGAAGATTCTCAAGTGACGGTGGCCTTAAGAGAAACCATAAAATGGTTAGAGTGATAGGCTTGAATGTGTAGTTGCTATTATGTGAGTATATTAAGGTGATGAGAATGAGAAATATTCTTTTAGTAAAGGTCACTATGGGGGATATGAACTTAGATTTTGAGGGGTTAGATTGGTATAAGTATGATCATCTTAGGACTAGAATATTGGGACTTAGAGTTAGGTGTGAAATGGAATAAGAGGATGTGATTAGACATAGATTTGAATGGGAGCTATAAGCTGAAGTTGATGGAGTGAGTGATTGTACAATAATCTGTCTGAAGTTAAGAAGACAAAGCTATAAGCTGAAGTTGAATCTCTTTGGGAGTTTGTATCACTTATGAGTCAGTGATCGTACAATAATCTCGTTGCTATTGCCATAATCGTTCAATACCTTGTCAAGGTAAGAAAAAATCGAATCCATAGTGGATATGATCAACCAATCAAGTCCTACTGTTTCAGGACAATAAAATGGGGACATGTTCGACTTTAATGAACTCATCCCACTCCTATGTTTAGCGACGTAGTTATTGAATTCAAGTTACACTTACTCTTACTCAATTCGGTGCTCGATACTCCTCCAAGACTCAATATTCATAAGACAGTCAATCTCAATCAATTATGTCACAATCGAGCCTTTTGGCCTATCAACCATCCAATCAATTCTCAATCACATCTTTCTACAATTCGGCCAATCAATCTCATCGATCTTTCAAGAATGAATTAGACAATCACGTAGAAGGACTTTCAATTTAGACCAATCTTTGGAGTTCAAATTTTGAAAACTCACAGGACCATCAAGTTCTATCAACCTATATGCATCATGCTCAATCACAATCACAATCACAATCATGTTGTTAAGGCTCTAGACTCAATCCTTAGATTCATTCATGCATTTATGCTCAAATCATACCTGGGGTTTTTGAAAATAAAATGTTTAAAACATGCTTTAAAGAACACAAGTTCATAAAAACAATCAATTATGCAAAGATATATAAGTAACATAAACTTGATTTACTGAATAAATACTTTTACGTGAGTTATTTCAAAGAATCCTTTATATATATAAATACTTGATTTACTAAATATATATATATATATATATATATATATATATATATATATATATATATGTGTGTGTGTGTGTGTATATATATATATATATATATATATATATATACATATATATATGTGTGTGTGTGTGTGTGTGTGTTTTACAAGAAATCATTCTAGAAAACATGCATTGAGACTCAATACTTTCACCTTTTAATCTATCTCAATCAAGGGGGCACATGGAAGAACAATTTCATGCTTTAGGTTAGCCTTACATACCTGGGAGAGAAAAAAAACTTGAATAAACCATTGGTTTGTACTTGAAAATGAAGAAACCTAGCCTCTTCTCTGCTCTTTCCTTAGCCCTGGCTTTTGTTTAGAATGCGTAGAAGGCTTTGGAATGGGTTTAAAAATTCTTTTTAGGCCAAAAACGACCTATATTGATCGTGTTATAAGTTTAGAAGGAGGGGCAAAGGTCTGGAATGGCCCTCGAGAAAACTGGAAATTTGTACCTCGATGCGGACTTGGTCTCTTTATGGCAATTTTCATCGAAACCTTTCTGATGGAGTTTCTAATCTCACAGAAAATATTGGGATCACCATTAAGTGCAAATCCGCTACAAGTCCACAATGCAGACATGTTTTCTGAAATTGCATTTTTGCTTCAAATAATTATCTTTTGATCTAGTTGCTCTAAAAATTAACTAGGACCATTTTTTCACACAATATTTTGTGCAGATCGTGTTTCTGACCTCGGATTTGCCAAAAGAATTTGGGAAGACGCATTATGCAAGCGTCTCTCATCTAGGGGTATTTTCGTAACTTTTTTACTGGGTGTAACAATAACTCAATTGTCATTAATTTTTACAACAATAAAAAGTACTACTAAAAGGAAAATCTATGACACTAAGGTTGTGTTTGGTATGGAGGAAAATATTATCTTGGAAAATAAGTTGGTTTCTAACTCATTTTCTCATATTTGGTTGGCGAATGAAAAATATTTCTTATTGTTTGGTTAGTGAATGAAAATATCTTTTATTTTTAACTAGAGAGTAGAAATATTTTGCTTAGGATAATAGTTTCTCACATAGAAATCAATTCCAGTAATTAATTTGCGGCCCGACCCCAACATCTGATGTAGGACTCAACACAACTTTCGGTAGAAGATTCGGTTTTCAAATTTAGACTCGACCCCGTCTTTTCAATCTGAATCCAACCGCACTCGGTTCCAGATCTAACTTTCAATTAATTTTATTTTTTTAAAAAAATATTTTAAATTTTTTTGGGGTGAGGGGGGGGGTGCATGTTATTAATGAGTAGAGATTGGATAAAAATTATTTTAAAAAAAATTCAAAATATTTTTCAAAAATACTTTTTTTATTTTTTAAAAAGAAAATTACCATTGTAGTTTTTTTTTTTTTTTTGGGGGGGGGGGGGGGGAGGCGGGGGTGGTGGAGGTAATTGTGGGGTAAGAAAAAATAATTGTGATTTGAGGTTGGAGGAGAGTTTTGGAAAATATTTTCTCAGTTTTTGGAAAAAAGTCATTTTCCTTAGATTTGAGGAAAATAAGTTGATTTGAAAAATATTATCCAAAATAATTAAACCAATCAAATATAAAAAAATTAAAAAAATATTTTTCTCCATACCGAACACACCCTAAATGTCTATTTTAATTTGTTGTAATGTATATAGCTCAGGAGGTGTAGGTATTCCATACATACAAATAAACATAGGTTTTTTACTTCACTCCCTCCACTTTAATTTTAATCATCCTGTCCTGATATTTTACATTATAAGATTAATTGACCAAGTTTTTGAAAGGTTATACATTAATCACTCTATTTTGTAGATGTTGGACATGTGAAGTGAAGGAAGTTTTATATTTGTGCAATTTAAACAGAATAGAAACTTTTTGATCCCTAATTCTCATTTGAAACTATTGTCTAATGTGTGTTATTTATTATTATCAATTTAATATAATTAGTTGATCGTAAATCGAAAAAATAAACCAAATCGATAAGATTAACCAAACATGGTTATTTTTATAATTTGATTTTAAAAATTTTAAAATCCAACTAAATTGATTTGATTTTAATTTTTATTGAAAATTAATCCAACTTGAACCATGACCATCCTTACTTCCGAACTATGTCAATAGATTTAAATTGAACCACGACCACCTAGCTCCAAACTATGTTAACTGTCGAGAAATTTGATATTTTATGATTAAATTGATGGAATTGTTATGTATGAATTGTCCACTGCAAAGTCCACAATAGTGGTACAATGCAATTTCCAAGGCTTTGGTAGTCCACTTTAGTGGCTACCATTACCTTATATATATATGCCTTCATGCATGTTTGGGACACAGATCATTGAGAAAGAAAAATAAATACACTGCAATATATTATTCTCTCTTCTCCTCAGTTTTAAGCTTTTGATTCCCCTTACATATATCCTAGTTAATTCTAGATTTATTTTATAACACGTTATCAGCACGAAGCTCCGCCCATTTCAAGCCATTGTAAATAGGTAAAAGGGGTAAGAATTTATTTTATCAAAATGTCTAACATTTCAAAAGTTGAATTTACTGTACTTAATATTTCTGGATCTAATTATTCATCATGGGCACTAGATGCTGAACTACATTTAGAATCAATGGGTCTGGCAGACACCATTAAAGATGAAAATAAGGCATCCAGTCAAAACCGTGCCAAAGCTTTCATTTTTCTCCGCCACCATCTTGACGAGGGACTAAAATTACAATATTTAACAATAAAAGATCCCTTGAAATTGTGGAAGAATCTAAAAGATAGATACGACCACCTGAAGTTGGTCGTCCTTCCACAAGCGCGTCATGATTGGTTAAATCTAAGATTATTAGATTTTAAAAATATAACTGAGTATAATTCAGCGATGTTTAGAATTATATCACAGTTAAATTTATGCGGAGAAGAAATAACTGAGGCTGACAAGCTTGAAAAAAACATACTCCACATTTCCACCCGCGAATATGCTCCCGCAGCAGCAATATCGCAATATGGGTTTTACAAAATATTCTGAATTACTTTCACACCTTCTTATTGCTGAAAGGCATAATGAATTATTGATGAAAAATCATGATAGTCGGCCCGTTGGTTCTTCGCCACTCCCTGAAGTGAATCAGGCGAATTATAACCAACGAGAAAGAAATTATGGCCCCAGAAGTGGTCGTGGCCGTGGCCGAGGTCAAAGAAGAAATCATGATAGTCGTCTCGTATCGAGGCACGACCAGCAATCTAAAAAGAAGGAAGAAAAGCCAGAAGCTTTTCCAAAGAAAAATTCAGAAAGTATATGTTACAGATGTGGAGGCAAAGGGCACTGGTCAAGAACATGCCGGTCATCTAAACGTCTTGTTCAACTATATCAGGCATCATTAAAAAGAGACGAAAATCCAGAGATAAATTTTTTGTCTGAAAATAATATGGAACATATGTATCTGGATGTAGCGGACTGCTTAAATTTCCCAGAAGAAAATTTAAATATTAATGAAAATGTGAACGATGATGAGCATGATAATATATAAAATAATTTTCTTTATTTATATGTGTGCTTATGTTTTTATATCCCGTGAAAATAAAAAATAAATAAATAATAAATAAATAATAACATGTTGTACTTATTATTATATGCAAGATTTTTCATTAAATACGCGATGAGGTCCAAATAAATATTTACTTTATTATTTTTTTCTTTGAAGAATGGATATGCCTCAAATTTTATTTGGATCAATAATTAATCGCGAAGATATTTGTGTTATTGACAGTGGAACGACCCATGCAATTTTTAAAGACGAGAAATATTTTTCTTCTTTACTTAAAAGAAAGGAAAATGTTACTACAATAACTGGTAGTGCAAAAATAATTGAAGGCTCCGGAAGAGCTACTATATTTCTGCATAAGGGGACAAAAATCGTTATAGAAGATGCATTGTTCTCTTCTAAATCCCCAAGAAATCTGCTAAGTTTTAAAGATATCCGCATAAATGGATATCATGTTGAGACACTAAATGAAATGAATATTGAATATCTTGGTATAACCAAGAGTGTCTCAAGCCAGAAATATATTTTAGAAAAATTACCAACTTTATCGTCTGGCCTATATTATGTAGAAATTAGTGCAATTGAAGCACATTCGATCGTAAACCAGAAGTTTACTGATCCAAAAACTTTTGTGCTATGGCATGATCGAGTAGGTCATCCTGGATCAATAATGATGAGACGAATTCTTAAAAATTCAATTGGTCATCCATTAAAGAACCTGAAGATTCTTATGAATGACGAATTTTCATGTACTGCTTGTCATCAAGGCAAATTAATTGCCAGACCATCAACCTTGAAGGTTGCCATTGAGTCCCCAAAATTTTTGGAACGTATACATGGGGACATATGTGGACCTATTCACCCACCTAGTGGAGTGTTTAGATATTTTATGGTCCTAATAGATGCATCATCAAGATGGTCTCACGTGTGCCTTTTATCATCCCGCAACCTGGCGTTTGCGAGGCTACTGACACAAATAATAAGATTAAGGGCGCAATTCCCAGATTATCCAATTAAATCCATTCGTCTGGATAATGCTGAAGAATTTACATCCCAAGCTTTTGATGATTATTGCATATCAATTGGGATAAAAATTGAACATCCGGTAGCTCATGTTCATACTCAAAATGGCCTTGCAGAGTCATTTATTAAGCGCCTGCAATTGATAGCTAGACCACTGCTCATGAAATCAAGATTACCCATTGACGTGTGGGGTCATGCTATCTTACATGCAGCAGCACTTGTACGTCTTAGACCGACTAATTATCATAAATATTCTCCATCACAATTAGTATTTGGTCATGAACCAAATATAGCTCATCTACGAATTTTTGGTTGTGCGGTATATGTGCCTGTAGCACCACCGCAACGTACTAAGATGGGCCCTCAACGGAGGTTAGGTATATATGTTGGGTTCGACTCACCCTCCATAATTCGCTACCTCGAACCGTTGACAGGAGATTTGTTTACTGCCAGATTTGCAGATTGTCGGTTTGATGAAACAATTTTCCCGCAATTAGGGGAGAGAAAAAGGAACCCCAGAGAGAAATTGCGTGGAAAGTTTCATCACTATCTCATTTTGATCCACGAACACGCACATGTGAACAGGAGGTCCAGAAGATCATCCATTTGCAGACAATAGCAAATCAAATGCCAGATGCATTTACTGATTTGAAATGGATAACTAAGTCACATATCCCTGCAGTGAATGTGCCTAGCCGGATCGAAGTCCCAAAGGGACCATCTGCTAGTATCACAGCTTCTGAATCCCAAACACGCCTGAAGCGTGGTAGACCAGTGGGTTCAAAGGATAAAAATCCTAGAAAGAGAAGCATAAGGAATGATAAAAATGATACTACAAAAGGAATTCCTGAAGAAGATCCAGACTTGAGAAATCCTGATATTTCTGAAGAAATCAGTGAATCCGAGACTCAAGTGAATGAAGAACTTCCAATAAGTTCTATTGATGATGAGATAAGTTTAGATCGATCAAAAATTACAGTGGATAATGTTTTTGCATATAATGTTGCACTTAGTCTCATGCAAGATAATGAAAGTCTTGAGCCTAAATCCGTCGAAGAATGTCGACACAGAGATGATTGGCCAAAATGGAGAGAAGCTATTCAATCTGAATTAAATTCACTCTCTAATCGTGAGGTGTTTGGACCTGTAGTCCAAACCCCTGATGGTGTAAGACCAGTTGGCTATAAATGGGTTTTTGTGCGAAAGCGAAATGAGAGAAATGATATTGTAAGATACAAGGCACGCCTTGTTGCACAAGGATTCTCTCAGAAACCCGGTGTCAACTATGAGGAAACGTATTCACCTATTATGGATGGAATAACCTTTCGATATCTCATCAGTTTAGCTGTACATGAAAATCTTGAAATACATCTAATGGATGTAGTTACAGCTTACCTCTATGGTTCACTTGACAGTGAAATTTACATGAAAATCGCAGAAGGATTCAAATTGCCCGAAGCATGTACTAAGTCTCGGGAAATGTTCTCAGTCAAATTACAAAGGTCATTATATGGTCTGAAACAATCAGGGCGTTTGTGGTATAATCGCCTTAGTGAGTACTTGATAAATAAAGGATATATAAATAATGTCATTTGTCCATGTGTTTTCATTAAGAAAACAGGATCGGAGTTTGTAATACTCGCTGTTTATGTTGATGACATAAATCTCATTGGAACTACTGAAGAGGTCCAAAAGGCAATTGAATATTTAAAGAAAGAATTTGAGATGAAAGATCTTGGAAGGACAAAACTTTGTCTGGGTCTACAAATTGAACATTTAGCAGACGGGATCTTTGTTCATCAATCTGCCTATACTGAGAAAATCTTAAAGCGATTCTATATGGACAAAGCACATCCGTTAAGTACTCCAATGGTTGTTAGATCACTTGAAGTGGATAAAGATCCATTCCGTCCTCCAGAAGAGGATGAAGAACTTCTTGGTCCAGAAGTACCATACCTCAGTGCCATTGGTGCACTCATGTATCTTGCTAACTCAACCAGACCTGATATAACATTTTCTGTTAATCTGCTAGCAAGGTATAGTTCTTCCCCAACGCGAAGGCACTGGAACGGTATCAAGCATATTTTGCGATACCTAAAAGGTACAATTGATATGGGTTTGTTTTATACTAACAAAGCTTGTGCAGACCTTGTTGGTTATGCAGATGCAGGTTATTTATCAGATCCACATAAAGCCCGATCTCAAACCGGCTATCTCTTTACATATGGAGGAACTGCTATATCATGGCGATCTACAAAGCAGTCAGTTGTTGCTACTTCTTCAAATCATGCTGAAATAATTGTAATTCATGAAGCAAGTAGAGAATGTGTGTGGTTGAGATCAATGATACATTTCATCGAAGGAAAATGTGGACTGAAAAATAATGCCATAGTACCCACGGTCATATTTGAAGATAATGCTGCATGCATAGCTCAATTAAAGGGTGGCTTCATAAAAGGAGACAGAACGAAACACATTTCACCGAAATTATTCTTCACACATGATCTTCAGAAGAAAGGTGATATTGATGTACAACAAATTCGTTCGAGTGATAATCTTGCAGATTTATTCACTAAGGCATTGCCAACGTCAACATTTGAAAAGCTGAGTTATAAGATTGGAATGCACCGTCTCCAAAGTGTCAAATGAAGTCTTCATTAGGGGGAGTAAAATACGCGTTGTACTCTTTTTTCCTTAGCCAAGGTTTTATCCCACTGGGTTTTCCTGGTAAGGTTTTTAATGAGGCAGCTAATGATGCGTATTAAGGTCATCTAGAACTTCCCTTTACATGGAGAGTGTTATGTATGAATTGTCCACGGCAAAGTCCACAATAGTGGTACAATGCAATTTCCAAGGCTTTGGTAGTCCACTTTAGTGGCTACCATTGCCTTATATATATATGCCTTCATGCATGTTTGGGACACAGATCATTGAGAAAGAAAAATAAATACACTGCAATATATTATTCTCTCTTCTCCTCAGTTTTAAGCTTTTGATTCCCCTTACATATATCCTAGTTAATTCTAGATTTATTTTATAACAGGAATAAATTAATAAAATGAATAATTAAACATATATACGGCGGAAATCATTGACAACATAAATAATATGTGAACACATATATATTATCTTCTCAATATTTATGTTTATTAAAGTATTATCATCAACCACTAGGTTCATGGACTATATTGTTCCTTCTCTCTAAATATTAAATAAGTACAATCAATTTTTAGATAAAAAATTAAAAACTTAAATAAATAGTTAGATAATCTAGATTCTCCTCCAGAACCCCCCACACACATTTAGATAATCTAGATGGATGACATAATATCATATTCAAACATGATTTAGAAGGGATTGCTTTCATTATCAGTGCAAAAAAATCAGTGTTTAACAATGGATTATAGCGATGATCGCTATATACTATGGATCAATTATAATGTCCAATTTCACAATATTTATTTTTGTAGGCAACAAAGTAATTATTTCTTTTGTTACTCAAAATGGGGACATTAAAGCCCCCTCTTATACATGCTCTATGCTTTTTAAATAAGAAAGTATATCTAGGATCATGTCTGTAATTTTACCCTATAAGCTTTTACAAATATGTGTGTGAAAATATGAAAAATACCTTGACAAAAAGAATATAATTTCAAATTGGCCACCAAAAATATGATAAAGGTTAATTCTTTTTACAACAACATAGCAAGTGGGATACCACAAGGGGATACCTTCCCACTACTCATACAGTTAAAGAGGTTGTTTCTTGGGAACTCTCGTCTCAAAAACTCAAAAGCAGAATAAACTAGATATAAAAAAAGGAAAGGACAGGAAAAGCACATCATAATATGCAAATACGATAAATTTAATATAACAAAATGAAAAATGACAACACAAGATATAAAGACAATGTAAATACGCTAAAAGTAAACAAATATAATGGCAACATACGATGTAAAAACATCACTACTCCTACTATCCTACTATCACTAAGTCATATATCGACTTACCTCTACTAACCTATTAGCTGTCACTATTCCTTTTTAAAAAGCCAAATTTTTATTAACATTAAAATATTTTTTTATAACAAGTAAAATTATTTACAAGAGGTAGCTTTTTTAAGTTTGAAATAGACACAAACTTTTGTAACTTTCCAAGCAACTTTTGAAAAAAAATGCTGAAATTTCAAAAAGCTTCTTTAAGCCCATGCCGGCTTGCTCACGGTACATAAAATTGAGTATTTGAATAAAGAATTACATTTTTTATTTTAATTTATTTGTTTTTTATAATTTAATTTATTTAAAAACAACTATTTTGACGATACTTTAACTTTAACTTCATATATTTAAGAGGACAAGATTAAAGAATGTTTTGATACATTCTACGTATTTTTAACTTAAGATTATAAATTTAATATTACAATAAATAAAGAAATTTTGGGATAATTATTTAATGATAATAATACTACTTACGTTGTATTATAATTAGTGATGATAATACAATATGGATATTTATAATCAACATTCCATATAAATATCGTTATAGATTTTAGCGACTCAGGATACAATGACATTAATTCAATTGTTGTTAAATGTTTTTGTGGCAACATTAAGAAAAAATCGTAGTCGCTAAAGGAGGGGGTGGGTGGGTAGCTGGATAAGTTACAAGTTATTCATTTATTAATTTTCGTATAAATTATACGGTGTTTGATAGTTAAACATGAAATAAGTTATTCATATATTCATACAACGTTTAGTTGATAAATTTAAAATCCGTATATATATACATTATATTAAAAGTGTGAAGGCCCTTAGAAATGTCGTTTTAACTTTTTTGCCCTTCATTAAAAGACTGTTTTAGATAAAATTATCTTTTCACTATTTTTCTTTAAATTATTATTTAATTATATTTATAATATTGACTTTTAAAATATATGAAAAGAAGTGATAAAATAAAGACTTAAATTCTAATTTACCGTGAGTTCTAATGAGTATTAGAATATTTATATATAAGACTTTTATAAATAAATAATTTATCAAAATTATTTTTGCAGTGAATTATTTATCTTTTTATAAGTTCATAACTAATTAAATTGCTCTCGCTTTGATCACGCGCTATATAAATAACTATAGGTAATATATGCATATATAATACATATAAATTCATTCATGACAAATTTTTACATTATTAATATGAGCTGTTAATAACTTTCAAATGCGTTTGTTGCTGCACTACAATTTTTTTGTTTATTTTTTTAAATTTTGTGTTAAATTAAAAGAAGACAGTCAAATTAAAATGGAGAGAGTATAAATTAAATGGATGACAGAGAAAGTTGATCTATGTGAGGAGTGGGAGGGACTTAAAAAGGTATCTTCTTTTTGGAAGTGTTAGCTAAATATTGATGGAACAAAATTGTCAGTGAGTTTGTAGATATGATTCACAATGTACAGTTTGTTATATAGTACTACTTTATTTGTAATAGAATCCAAATACTCTTTCAATATCAATTTATGTTGAGATTCAAATTTTAATTATGTCACACAAAATTGAGACAAAAAAAAAATACTATATCAAGACACTTATGAAACCAATTTATGGAGAGTGGAATAAAGTTTGTTTATTTTTCCTACATAAGTGTAAGTTACTAAGAAAAAGATAAAAAGGTTAAAACTCAAGCTTTATAGGGGGGTCCCTATCCTGTGCTATGGAACTAATCCATCTCTGCAAGATCAATGTCATTCATACGCCACTTTTTTTACCCTTTTTCTCCATTGTCCTTTTTCTATGCTAAAAATACTAAATATGATAGGTTTTTAATATTGGATGTATTGTAACTTAGAGCTCATTCCATAAGAATAATACTACATAGGATGTCCTAATAACAATAATAAGATTAGTTATGTCTATATGTGAAAAAAAAATCACATATTTTCCCTGTTCTATTTTGAGCTTTAAGTCATATGCAACCCCTTAAAGTTGTCCGCGTATTTCACTTGAAATAATTCTAGCACTTCGAATTGATGCCACTTGCACATTTAATTTTTTACTTATATGGCGTTTTAATTGTGATTCACCATTAATAAACGCGTGAAAGCATTGATTAAAATGTTTAAAATTTAAAAAAAATCTCTTTCTTCTTCCTTATGCTTTGTTGCAAATCTTATCTCCACTTTACAACCAAGTAGTTACGGTCGTCGTTGTGGGTATCCCACAACTTTCTTCTCCCGCTTTTTTCTCCAGCCACTTCATCTTCTTGGCCGTCCTCATCACATTCATTTCTTCATCCTCTTTTGAGGTACCACTACCCTCTTTGCTATTAATGCCACCACTCCGTCCTTTTCTTTTAGATTCAGAATTGATTAAATTTTCTTTTTTTTTCCCCTCAATCTTTGTCATATTGTTGATTTATGAAAGTAACCAAAGCTATGAATTTGCGATTTAACTCTTATTTTGTGATACTTATGGCAATAAAAAGAGTGTATTCATTTTCATGTTATTATGTGAAGTGCAGTTTGAAACATTAATGTTTGAAATGGAGATTTTAGACAGTCGGATATTTGAACAAATTTTAAGAAGTTGGAAAGGGTTTGGGTGGTGGGTGGGTTGGTGGGGTTTATAGAATTTATTGTTTTATTTTTTTAATAGTATTAATTTTTTTTTTACATTATAATTACAATACATTTTAAAAGTAATTCTTTGAGTCCATATGACACATGTCATTATCCTATTCGTTATTTTTGTCAGGTCACCACGAATGTATTACGCCACCCATTATATTTTTTTAGCCGATTGTCCAAAAAGTGTTCAAGTGGTATCACTTCGAAGTGGTAGAGGTGTTCAATAGGTACAAATCTTAGTTGAGGTGTCTAAGTGAAATATATGGACAACTTTAAGGGGCCGCATATGACTTAAGCCTTTAATTTATTTATCTTATTTTTCGTTTTAATTTATTCCCAAAGAAAATGTTACTTCTTTTAACAAGTTTTTACTTCTAACTTTTTGTATGACATATTTAAAACTACAAAAGTAAAGAACATTATGATTCATTGTACATATTTTTAATTTAAGAGCACAAAGTTCATAAACTAAATCAGACTAACAACTTCAATTGGAGGGAGTAATAAACATTTTGTCACCTAAAATTTAAAATCTAAAACCTTATGATTCTTAATCCACTGAACCATACCCTTCAGCGAATCGATAAGTTATAGACTGCTTAGATTACCAGTAAACCTAACATACCTTCAATGCTAGGAATGAAAGTTCAATTTCACAGCATAAACTTTGTGATTCTGCTATAAAGAAAAACAAGAGTATTGGAACAATTAATACTATTCAATAGGTGATCATAATTGACAAAAAAATCTACCAAATTAATAAACAATTTCTATGAAGGTGAGGTTTTACGTCCAACAGACAAAATCATGTCATAGTCAAACAAATCTTCTTATTACAAGATTTGGATTTTGTACTTTTTTTTCCCTCCGCACATTCAACGAACCCAACATCCCTCATTGAAAATCAAGGCACATCATTCTTCTATCACACTCTTTGGTGTTGGAATTTATACTTAATTACACATGGCATAATATATAAACATCATGTTTAATTGACCACAATTGATATCTATGTCCTTCAACTTTGAGCGTGCATAATCAATACTTATATTATCATAAAATTAATTAAGTTAACACACATATTATATATGATAAATGACGTGATATACAAGTATTTGCTTATTCAACTTTATAGTAATTTAAACGCTTACTTGTGCACATATAAAATTAAAAACATCAATTTCAGTCATTATGAAGTCAAAATACATATTTATGTAGTATATTATATTAGAAAAAGGAAATTAATACATTGATTCTTATTTACTTGAGTCGAATTTCAGTGATGTCAAACCAGATTTGTTTGAAGACCTTGATGATTAGATCATGATACTCATCTGAATTTAAAGAAAGATAGCAAGCAAGAAGTTCTTCCAAATCCTTTGATGTCCTTATATTATTCTCTACTATCATTTCCACCATTGATTCCCTGAAATCTTTCTGTGGATTTCTTGATGATTTCACCACTGCAAAGCTCTCTACAATACTTGTCCTCCTTGAAGAAACATTACTCTTTCTGCTTCCTTGAATCTTTTTGCTGTTTGTAGTTATTCTTGGTGAATTTGTTCTCAGCTTAACACCACTTGCTGATACTCTTCTCACAATCCTCTGTTCTTGTTTCACAATCCTCTGTTTTTCATCAAATTTTTCGGGCTTGGTAATGATAGGGGGAAGGTCAATTTTGGAAACTGATTGAAACCCCTGAGAATCTTGATTCATGTAATCAATTGTGCAGCCACAAGACGGTGAAAGTGAAGTCATGGGGTTTAGCTTTTCAGGTGTTTGGATTTTCTCAGAGTTGAATTCAGGCAATATTGAGGACGAGGACGACGAGGAAGAGGATGAATCAGGTGAATTTGGGTATTCTTCTGGTGTGGAATCAGCTTTAGTCCAGACAGATTCAAGAGAAGCACGGCAACTGCAATTGGCTGAAACAGAGGAATTGACAAGTTTGGGAGAATTTCTCCTCCTGTAATTGGTACTGCGCCTCTTCTTGGAAGATTTTCTTGGTGGCTCAGTGAAATGGACATTGTCAGAGGCTTTTGGGCTGTTGGAAGAGACAGGAATATGGGAGAATGTTTCAGCTGGACTAGTGAGGTTTCTTGAAATGTAATATGATTTCCTTTGACAACCAAGGTTGTGGGGTTGTGGTCTTTTTTTGTCTGGTTGCAGATTTGATGATGATGATGTTGATGAAGATGCGGTTGTGTGGCTATGGCCTCTGTTTCTGCTGCTGCTGCTGCTGCTCTTGCCCATGTCCTTGAGCTTGTAAAACCAAGCATTTGGTATCATATCTGATAATCTAAACCTATAATTCCCCATAATAATGAGTAAAGAGTTGGTTCTGTTTACTCTTTTCTCTCTCTCTCTCTATTTGGAGGGGTGACTAAAGAAGTGGGAAATATTGGAGTTAGTAAAGGTAGATAAATAGAGAAGAAAATGGATTAGGGGTGGGGGTGGAGGTTTGGGTGGGAGGTGAAAAAACGAAGTTACGAATTCATCTGAATTAATAATTTTTTATGATATGATATAAGAATATATGAATAACATTTAAATTTAAGTTGAGCTGACAAATAAATACTTTAATTTCGAATATGTATATCTGCACTATACAATTCAATTCATTTTTATTGTGTCTGTTAAATACTTTATCTTGAAAAATAATTATTTAGACACCTCTAGAATTTATATATCACATCAATATTGGGTGTCCATGAGACACTATGAGAATAAGTTGAAGCATGTAGTTGCCAATATTTTAAAAAAGAAACTAAGTGCTAGTTGAGATTCGGTTAAGGTGTCTAAACATACACTTTCAAAGTTGAATTGCATATTTACCAAGGTCAAATTTAAATATTTATTTATATATGATCCTTTATAAATATTTGATTGTTAATTTGATCTAAAATTATGAAATAAATTTAAATATTAAATCAGTGGGGCCTAGGAGGAAGAAAATGAGTCACAAAGTAAATAAAATAGGGCCCCAGATGTTGGAGAGGACATCCAAATTGGTATTTATTTAATGCTAATGGCCTAATTATCATCATAAAGTTAAAGAGATGGCATTCCATTTATAATGATTATGTTTGAAACTGACTGTAACAAAACAGTAGCACTTATTCCTAATTATGCTAAACTTTCAAGGCCATGATGATGCTCAAATTGGCATTGTAAAATACATTATAAATTTTTGGCATTATTATCAAAATAACCAAAAAATAGTTACATGTTTTAGGAAATCCAAACCTGAACAAATTTCCTTTGTTGTCTAAATCGATTCATTAATAAGCGGATGAAACAGCTGTATAAATTGGAGTCCCTTTCCCACCTAAAAATTAGAAAATGATAAATTACTACTTATTTACATCCCAATTTCTCAAAATTTCCGTAAAACAATAAAAAAGAAAAAAATTTCCATTTATTATAAGAACAAATCAGAAGAAATACAAATAAAAGAAAAATGGAGTAAAAGAAAAAAAAAAGAGACATGTTGGAGAATTTTTATATATAGCCTAGGCTTGAGACTTAATATGATCAGCTAGCTATATTTTACATAATTACACAACATAACCTTGATTATGTGACCTGGAGGGGAGGAGAGAGACGAATTGTTTATGTATATTTGTCAAATTATATGTGTATATCTGTCAAATAATTGTATATGTGTAACCAATATACATATGTATTTGAATATCTGGCAAGCGAGATTGAGAGAGGGGGGGAGAGAGGCGAGCGAAAGAGCGGAAAGAGTGGAGAGAGGCGAATTGTGTGTGTGTGTATATATATATATATATATATATATATATATATATATATATATCAGTCAAATTGACTAGGTATATTTGTCAAAATAATTGTATATCTGCCGTTAATATACATATGTAATTATACATCTGGCAAGAAATTGCAGCAACCAAGGAGAGAGGCGAGAGAGAGGAAGAGAGGAGACAGAAATAGTAACAAAGCCCTAACTATAGCAACAAATTTCTAACTATAGCTATAAATTGTAATTTTTTCAAACTATAGTCGTATATTATAAATATATACCATATGTTTGTCTAGTCTCGTTTATACCTTACAATTATGATTTTTCATTTCTTATTATCATTTTTCTCTTCATCGTCAATTCCTATTCACCACTTCAAAAGTTAAATATAACAACCTATGTTAAGATGAGACGTTCCACATCTGCAAAATACAGGAGAGATGCTACATGTATAAGTAAGCAAGTTTTACCAACTAGTGACACGTATAGATGGTATCAGAGTCACTCCTGTATCAGCCTTGTTAATGTGGACTACAGTTCAACTGAGTTTAGGCAAATTCCACTAAGGCACGACAAATCTCAATGTTGAGTCTAGGCGAATCCCATAAGGTGCGTATGCTAAATCCATAGAGGGGATATATGTAACAACCCATCTTAAGATGAGAAGTCCCACATCGGCAAAACACATGAGAGATGTTGTTTACATAAGTAAATATGTCTTACCTACTAGTAATTTGTTTTGAAGTCGTGCGGGCCTAAGCTCAAAGCGAACTATATCACTAGCGGTTGGGTTGGATCATTACATTAAAGTTGAACTTCTTTATCAACATCAACATGAGCAAATAAAAATTCTCCAAATTTCACACCTGAAAAGTTGAAAAATTACACACTGAGTTAAAAAAAATTATTATCTTGAAAATCGGATGTTATTAAATCTGAATTAGATGGGGTCAAGAATGTCGATGATTTTCTTTTATTGGACAATTTCCTAATTGTCCCTCAAGTTTGAAAGTTAATTTAGGATTTATTCCAACATATTTAGCAGTGCTAATTACTGAGATGATTTTAATTATGATGATTGGTGAGAAAGTAATTGAGAGAATAATAAGTGTGTTCAAGGATGTCTACTTTATTAATTTGTTTAATGCTTTAATTTTTTTTATCTTGCAACATTTTTTGTATTTTTCTGGTTTGCCCTTAGGAATAATTCGAAAAATGATGGAAAAGATTTTCTACTGCTTTACAAGAAAACAAAGAGATCAGAATAAAATATAATGCAAATCATAAAATAGTGCAAAATGCAACAAACTCAATTGTTCATTTCCTTTTCTATACCTTCCTTTTTATTTTGTTTCTATATTGACAAAAAATACTTGCTTTTGTTATGTTTGGAATCCAAATTTGAATAATACACATTATTTTAACATGCTACCTGTTGTCTTTATTATTTTATATTTTTTTCATATCAATTTTTATATATTTTAATTGAGTCAGGAATATATCGAAAATAACCTTTTTTTCTTTCATGAAATAGGGATAACATTGCATATATATCCATTTTAGATATTAAACTGAACATGTTGATGTTATATATTTGGATGGTAATGCTTATAAGTTATAATTTATGCGTTTTTATGTCAACAGCATGTGATAAACCTATATTAGCAATAGTATATATCCAATATTGTATATATTTGGATTTAATATTTGAAATAATGCTGATAAAATTACTATTACTTAATATGTATCGTCAAGGTAGTCGAGTTGATTGAGCAAGCGATCTCCAAGATAGAGAGTCTTAGGTTCGAAATTTCTTGTATGTTTTTTCAGTAAAGCTCATGACATGCGGCTTGCCTAGTACAATTTACCTATTTTATATAGTTTTCGGATACATTGAATCAGAATTACCTTGTGGGCATCCGAAGTTGAGCATGTGAGTGCATGCCTTGAAGAATTTAACATGACCAGGAAGGAAAGCAGAATGAACCTACGACATACCTTCAACTCGAAAGGCTAAGCCAATAGTGGGAGAAGTCTCCTTCCAAGTTAAAGGATTGATATTTTGTTTTACGAAATATTGATTTATAAATTATAAATTATACTTGAAAATAAAATAATAAAATTAAATAAAAAATTTATTTAAGCTGACACATGGATATCTCACTCATTTAAAGGAGATTTAAGTTTATTGCGGTATAATCAACATTGATCCAATAGTGTAACTCTTTCTTGTCTCTTTCAGAATATAACAGCCGAACAACGTCTTATAACTAAACAACTCAGATTGGTTGAAGAGTTCAAAGCTCCACCAAAAGAACATGTTAGGATTCTTGCAGGTATGCTTATGCAATTTTAATAATGACAAACGGACCCAGGTACAACATGCCAACGAAACAGATCATGTATAGCTGCACCAATGAAGTGAAACAAAATCTCAATTGAAGTAGGAGAGCTATTTAAGGAAACTGAATCAAAATAGGATTGGGCGAAGGCAGCATCTTAGGAAAAGGACTCCTTTATAGAAAAGAATCGGGTGCCCTACTCAAGAAAGGAGTCCTATATGGAATGTCTCTAGGGTTCAATATAAATACAATCATGAACTCTAGAAGACGTAGCTTTTGCAATCTGAAACTGGCGAGAGCATTCAAGCAAGAGCACGGGCACTTGAGGAGAGCATTCAAGCAAGATCTAGAGTTAGGATTTCTTGATTGTTCGATTTTGTTTGACAGTCTTCTTAGAATCTTTGTTTAGGGAAAAATATTGTAAGAAGTAGTTTACTTTGAGTGAGTTGTAATTGTGAGTGGGTTTGAATCTCAATAGTGGTGGTGTGAAGAGTGAGTTGTAAGTTGACATTGCTCGAGCTTATGAAGTTAGTGAAGTTATTGAAATCCTACTAGTATAGGTAGTGGTTGTTTCTCCCTTGAGCAAGGTGTTTTTCCACTATAAGTTGTTTGTTCTCTTTACTGCTTTACACGTGCTTGTTGGTACTGCTTACTGAACCTGGTTCACTAGTGGAATAGGGGAAGTAATCTTTTCAAATAGTATCAGAGCAGATCTTTTCGAATCAAGGCTAATAACCTCGAAAAGATAATGGCGGCCCCATCCACAACATAAGAAGGAGCCTCTCAGTACAAACCTCCATCGTTCAACGGACACTACTACGGATGGTGGAAGACTCGGATGATGAATCACATTGAAGGGAAACATCTTGATCTCTAAATAGTTGTGCTCAAAGGACCAACAATACCAATGAAAGATGGAGCAACCTTTGGAGCCCCAAGAGTACCCAAGGAAAGACTTGAGTGGAATGACTCTGACAAGATTGCCATTCAGAACAATGCAAAGGCTAAAAAGATTCTTCTGTGTGGCATTGGTCCTGATGAATACAATAGGATTTCTTCATGTCAAGATGATAAACAAATCTAGGACACACTGCAGGTAGCTCACGAGGGAACTACACAGGTGGAAAAAGAAAAGATTAATAACCTTAACCGTCAGTATGATCTGTTTAGAATACATGAAGGGGAAACCCTTCAGGCAATAAAAACCAGGTTCTCTGCTATAGTGAATGAGATCTACTATTTGGGGGAGGTTATCCCTATGGTAAAACCATCCAAAAAATGTTGAGTGTGTTACCCGAATCTTGGAAAACCAAGGTAGAAGCAATCATTGAGGCTAAGGATCTGGACACCGTGACCATGGATTAGTTGATGTGTACTCTCGTGACCTATGAGCTAAAGAGGAATTAGGAGAAAGAACTGAAAAATAAGAAAAAGGATAAGAACCTGGTTCTGAAGGCTACTGAGAAAGAGGAATTTGAGGAGAAAAATATTGCATTGATCACTAAGAAGTTATAACAAGTACTGTGAAGAGGGACTGGTGGACAAAGAAAGCCTCCACAACGAACAGTTGAGAAAGTCTAAGGGAACACCTATGTCACAAGTGTGGAAGTCCTGATTACTTCATCAAGTTTTGTCCTCTTTGGGCACTTGAGTGTAAGAAGAACATTCCTGAAAAGCCCAAGGAAACCAGGGTTGAACCATATGTTAGCAAGGATAGGAGGATAACTAATAAAGAAACAGATCTTTCAGTACAGAGAGCTCTTGCTGCCTTGGCCAGCAACATTGGTGAGGAATCTGGCGGAGAGGCACCTGAAAACCAATCTCTCATGATTGTTGAGGAACCGAAGAAGTATGACTTCCTAGACCTTGTAGCTACTGATGAATCTGACGATGAAAGTGGCAAGGAACAGGTGGCCACAGTGACTGATCTTAATGATGACAACTGCAAGTCTGACGGGAATCAAGAAAATCTAGCATTAATGGAAGGAGAAGGTTCTCATGACAAGGACAATGAACTGTTAGACACCAAGGTAAGTTTTGAACAAGCTAGAACTAATATTCATTTGTATTATAAGAAAAAGCTTGAGTCCTTGTCGTAGCTCTGGTTGAGGCCTCTCTGACCATTTGCGACTCCAAAGACCTTGTTCTGGAGGACTATCCTCAGCTGAGAATTAAGAACGTAGAACTTGAAAATATCAATATAAACTACTATTGGAGATTGACAACCTTAAGTCCTCTAGAAAGGAGAAAAATGTTATGAGTCAGGCCCAATCAGACCTAGAAAAAAAGGTAAAAAAAACTAGGCGATGAGCTTAGTATTATGTCTAATCAAAATGAAGTCCTTTTGAAAGAACTTGACCAGACCAAAGCTAAATTAAAGCATAACATGAAGTGTACCAAGCCCTCTACAGTGCTCGATGATATTCAGTAAGGTCAGTCCACCACCAAGTATGGGATCAAGTTCAAGATCAAGGAACCCAAAGATCGTGCATTAGACCATGAAGTCCTTCGCACCTTATGTGGCAAGACCGGTCATCTGAGAGATAACTACAATAAAAACTCAAAACCACTTGATAACAGTATCTCCTACATCAACATGAACTATGAAAAAAGTGGGCAAAGGAGGAGAACAAGGCAAAGATATCCTCGTAGAGCTATTAGAAACAAAATAGAAAGAAAATATCCTCCTAAAACTGACAAGTAGTGGTTAGGTGGAAGATATCCGTGCAGGTTTAAATGGTCTAATAATGAAAATAGATATTCTTCTAGAACCACCAGAACTAAAAAGGTTCAGAAAGAACATTCTGACTGGGCAAAAAGGGATCATATTCACCTTTTTTACAATCAAAAGTGACCCAAGTGGATCTGGGTACCCAAATCTAACCCTTGTTATTTGTGCAGGAACCAATAGAAGGAAAACGAAAGCAATAGTACTTAGACAGCGCATGCTCTAGACACACGACATGAGAAAAATGCAACTTCCTACTACTAAGTGACTTCCAAGGCGGGAATGTAGGCTTTGGAAATGGGAATGTAGGCAAGAATGCATCTCAATGCATTAACAATGCGTACATGTGAAGGGACTAAAGCATAATCTGCTAAGTGTCTCTCCAATGTGTGACAAGAGAAATGATGTACTCTTCACTACCTCGGAATGTAAAATGACAAATATTGTCTCCTAGAGGCTTATACTCAGGGGGAAGAGACATAAAAATGTGTACAAGGTTGACCTCAATGGACCTAGTCAACCTGCGTTGAAGTGCCTCAGTTCCATGAACAATGAATCCTCATATGGCATAAAAGACTAAGACATACCAGTTTTTCAACAATCAACAAACTAATTTCAAAGGAGCTGGTTCTGGGTCTACCTGAGGGAAAGATTAGCGAAGATCAGGTGTGTGGAGCCTGTGCTCAAGGTAAACATGTCAGGAGTAGCTTTCAACCAGTCAATCTAGTCAGCACCCACAGGCCTCTGGAACTGATTCACATGGACCTCTGTGGTCTTATGCGAGTCCAAAGTCGCGAAGGAAACAAGTATGTGTTCGTATTTGTGGATGATTACTTAAAGTTCACATGGACATTCCTTCTAAGGTCCAAGGATGAAACATTTGATGTGTTTGTTGTGTTTGCTAAAATGGTCCAAAAGAATCTAAATTGCCAATGAGCTTGAGAATAGAACATGGTACAGAATTTGAGAACTCAAAATTCATCATGTTCTCTGCTGAAAATGGAGTGACTCACAACTTCTCCACACCTAGAACTCCCCAACAGAATGGAGTTGTGGAAAGAAAGAATAAAACTCTAGAGGGTATGGCGAGAACCATACTGATAGCCAGCAATCTTCCATAGAGCTTTTGGGATGAGGCAGTAAACACCGTCTGCTACCTTATCAACAGATGCATGATTAGGCCAATTCTGAACAAAACTCCCTATGAATTACTAAAGGGCAAAAAATCGAATCTAGCTCATCTACATTCCTTTGGTTGTGTCTGTTATGTGCACAACAATGGATAGGATGCTTTAGGAAAGTTTGATGCCAGGAGTGACGAGGGAATTTTCATAGGGTACTCCTCCCAAAGTAAAGCTTACAAGATGTTCAATAAACAAACTAAATGTGTTGAATAAAGTGTACATGTTAATTTGATGAGGTTAATTCTGTGGCTGAGAAAGTTGTGCAGGAACAGGTGCATGAGCCAGAAGCAACTGACAGTAGGAAGGATTCGGATGATGAAAATGACAGGGAATAGTCCAATAAAATAGGTCCTTCAACATCTGGAAATATGGAGAGAGAAGAATCATTTGAGGCTATATCTCCATATGAAGATGGCTCATCTGGAGCATCGCACTCCGTAAAAGCAGGCATCACTAGCAATAATCCAACACCGGAGGATCCTGGACATAACTGGAAGTACAAGGGCTCACACTCTCTTGAGAATCTATTGACTCCTCTGGCCACAGGAATATCTACCCGATCAATGCTCAGGAACATCTGTGCCTTCTCTGCAGATGTGTCTCTAGTTGAACCCAAAAATGTCAAGGAGGCACTACTGGATGAAGAGTGGATATCGTCTATGTAGGAAGAGCTCCTACAGTTTGAGCGAAGCTAGGTATGGCACCTGGTAACCCTTCCTGAACATCAGACCATCCTTGGGACAAAATGGATATTCAGGAACAAGCTGGACAAACAAGGCACCGTCACTAGAAATAAGGGCAAACTTGTGGTGCAAGGCTACAATCAAGAATAAGGAATTGACTATGATGAGACCTTTGCCCCCGTCACACGCATTGAGGCTATTCGAATGCTCATAGCCTTTGCTGCACATGAAATTCAAGTTGTATTAGATGGATGTTAAAAGTGCATTTCTCAATGGGTATCTCTAGGAAGAAGTTTATGTTAAGCAACCCCCTGATTTTGAAGACTATGAACATCCTAATAATGTGTACAAATTAGATAAAACTCTGTGTGTACTAAAACAGACTCCCAAAGTTTGGTATGATAGACTCTCTGGCTTCCTCTTGAGTCATGGATACTCCAGAGGAAAACTTGATAATACATCATTTTTAAGGAAAAAGGGTGCTCATGTTCTCATAGTCCAGGTCTATGTTGACGATATCATCTTTGAAGGAACGGAAGAAGATCTGGGTGCAGAATTCACAAAGTTCATGGGGAGTGAGTTTGAGATGAGCATGATAGGGGAACAAAACTTCTTTCTAGGTCTCCAAATACATCAGGGACAGGCAGGTACGTCTATACATCAACAGAACTACATTAAGGAATTGATTGCTAAGTTTGGGATGGTGGATGCCAAGATTAGTGACACGCCCATGGCAACCACTACGAAGCTCGACGAAGATGATACTTGTATTGGAGTAGATGAAACCAAGTATAGAGGTATGATTGGGTCACTACTGTATTTGATGGCTAGTAGGCCAAAAATTGTGTTTATCGTGGATATGTGTGCTAGATTCCAGTCTAAACCCAAGGAGTCGCATCTCAAAGCTGTCAAACAGATTCTACGCTACCTTAAAAGGACCATGAACCTGACTCTTTAGTACCCAACTAGAGTTTCATTCGAATTAGTGGGATTTTTGCAGATGTTGATTATGTTGGTTACCTAGTTGACAGAAAAAACACCTCCGAAATGGTGCACATCTTGGGACCATGTCTGGTCTCATGGCTATGAAGAAACAAAACTCAATCGCCCTTTCTACTGATGAGGTTCAATAAGTAGTTGTTGCCTCTTGTTGTGCTCAACTTCTCTAGATCAAACAGCAGCTTGTGGACTTTGATATACAGTTCGACTGCATCCCTATTATGTGTGATAACATAAGTGCAGTAAGGATAGTAAAGAACCTAGTCCATCACAAGCACATTGACGTACAACACCACTTCTTGCGAGACAATGTAGAAAAGGGGTTTATTGAAATGCTTTTTTGCAAAACTGAGGACCAGGTTGTCGATATCTTCACCAAGGCCCTGAGCCGGGAGCACTTTGAACTGAATCACCTACAGCCGGGGTTAATTAGGGAGCTCTAACTCTTTTCTGTCACACCTCAATTTTTTCTTTAAAGCATTGTATAGGAATACTAACTTTGATATGAAATGCAGATATCTCTTAGGAACCTGCGTTTGGACACCTTCACTAGAACTGATGATATTACCCTTAGTGTTCAACGCCAAAGTATTACATAAAGTCAGGGGGAAACTGATTCTCACATGCCAACCCAACAGGTACGCCATTGACTCACTATTTCCACTGCTAGAATGTATACATACCTTGTAAAAAGTTGTCTGTAGTCAATCCTTACACCTGGTTCTCCTCATCTGTTCCTTCTTTCTGCGGGAAGGTCTCTTGCTTCAAAAGGCCAATGATTACCATTTCTCGGATCTCAAGAGTTGTGTTGGTTGCAGTCTGTCTAGACACGTCCTTTCCATCACATCCAGACGCCCTTTCCAACTCCCTATAAAACACTTCATAACCCCATTTGTATGCCAAAACCGACCATTCATTTCTCACACTGTGTCAAATAAGCAAAGAAAACGCTTTCTTCAAGAAAATCAATGAGAACCCATATTGTCCCTTGTCTCTTACTCTGATACGGACTCAAACGCCATTATGCTATCTCCATCGTAGGATTTCTCACAAGGGGAACTTATATCCTCACCCTCTGCCAACACCCAGTCGCCGCTACTGTCTTCACCACCGACCACCACTGATATCTCACCTTGCTTTTCTCCTTCTCCCTCTCTGGACCCGCCCAACTATCAACCTCGCCCTTTGTTTATCGTCTCCAAACCCTACCGTACTGATGTCGACATTCCCATCCTGGACCCTAATCCCTCCCATCGGCGTCTAATTGACGAGCCTTTCCCTTCGTCTTCCTCCATTGATACACCTCCAGTTTGGGTCGTGTCACCTACCCATGGGTCACGTCCTCCTACCGTGGCTCTGGCCCCTATGGTTCCTACTTCGGTACAAGAGCGCTTAGGCTCTCAGGAGGATATTCCCCTGGCCTACCACAGAGGTTTCCTCAGACGCAGGTCCCTTCGTCCTTTTCTCCAAAGCCCACTGCTCTTCGCACTCGTGGTCCTATCACTAGGAGCAAACGCGCATATTCGATTCGGCTGGGCCATTTTCCAATCGCAAGAGGGCTCATTCTGGCAAGTCTTCGGTCATTTGTTCTTTGCCTGTTCATGTTTCTTCATCTCTAGACGAGACTCCCTTACCTGGTTCACCTTCTATCCCTCCTACTTCTCCCCGCTTGAAAACACATGTGGAGGATTATAATCAAATAGGCAAGCACCTCTACTTTAGCTCTAAGGCTGTGCTCTGGGGCAGGGTTATCTATCTTGAAGTTTGCACCTATCCGGTGATCGAACAATTGTGCACCAAATTGGCATCCCAGGGGTAGATTAACCTATTCTTTGATGCTGGGACCCCTATATTTGAGATGGAGGTGGTGGAGTTCTATGAGAATTTAGCATTTGTGGAAGGGGATGTGGCTACCTCGCGGGTTCATGGGGTAGTTATTATTTTTGATAAGGTGAAGTTAGGTGAGATTTTGTATACTCCATTAGTTGGGCTGGCTGAGTACTTGGACAGAGGATGTTGGTTGTGTTCTGACCTCTAAGTTCACTGACGGGAGGATTGCTGATGTGCCTAGGAAGGTGTACAAGGCGGAGATGCCACTTTTTCTTAAGTTGTTGTTCGAGGTGGTGCACAAAGGGGTGTTGTCAAGGGGTGAAGGCAGGCATGAAGCTACTTTTGTGACATGGGATCGCCCAAGCTTTAGACCTATAAGAGCTTGTGGGCTGGCCTGCTTTAATCCTTCGCCCCATGGGGCGCATTATTGATTCCGAACAGGGTCCCTACCAGCTCGCGTATGGAAATCTGCTGACCCATATCTTCAAGGCATTTTAGGTTCCACTTGGGGAAGGGAGGGCTTTGACCAAGAATGATATGATTGATCGCCACACTGCCATCGAGTGTAAATGTGCTCCTCCCACTGTTGCTGCTGTTACACCTGCTCCTCCGAAGTCCACTGGGATAGTCACTCAAATCGTGGGGGAACTTCGGAAGGCTCAAGCTGAGCAGGCTCGCCTTCAGGCCTAGGTTGGAGACCTTCAGGATCAGTTAGGGGATTCTCAGGCTAAAGTGGCTCGTCTCAAGGACCGACTCCTCCAACAGCAGGTGGATCATAAACAAGTGGGTGGACTCTCTCCTTAGGTGGCTAGGCACAAGCCCCTCTTTCTCTCACCCTTAGTACTTCCCGTCCTTTGTAAGCCTATTCAATTCTTTTGATTTGCACTACCGACAATTTTTTTGGGATGTATAATTTTCTTTGCTTTGTGGATACTATGTGCGGCCACTGGTGCTTGCCCTGTTATTGTGTATGATAACTTCCTATTCTCTCTACTATGCTTTGTTTCTGTGGATGGCTAATATCATCAGTTTTAATGTGTTGTGGCTGATGTTGTTTCTGGGTTAACGTATTTGTGTTCATGTTCTCTTATCAATATCTTCGTGCTAATGATTTTTGTCTTTTTGAGATGTCAAAAGGAGGAACTTTATGTAGGAATACTAAATGTGCATGCACACAGGTTTGCCATCATCAAAAAAAGTGAATTTGTTAGGATTCTTGTAGGTATGCTTATGCAATTTTGATGATGACAAATGGACCCAGGTATAGTATGCCAAGGAAACAGGTCTTGTATAGCTGCACCAGTGGAGTGAAACAGAATCCCAGTTGAAGTAAGAGAGCTATTTAAGGGAACTGAATCAAAATAGGATTGGGCAAAGGCAGCAGCTTAGGAAAAGGACTCCTTTATGGAAAAAAAAATCGAGTACCCTACTCAAGAAAGTAATCTTATATGGAATGTCTCTAGGGTTCAATATAAATACAATCATCAACCCTGGACAATCTGAAACTGGTGAGAGTATTCAAGCAAGAGCATGGGCACTTGAGGAGAGCATTCAAGCAAGATCTAGAGTTAGGTTTTCTCAATTGTTCAAGTTTATTTGATAGTCTTCTTAGAATCTTTGTTTAGGGACAAATATTGTAAGAAGTAGTTCACTTTGAGTGAGTTGTAATTGAGAGTGGGTTTGACTCTCAATAGTGGCGGTGTGAAGAGTGAATTGTAAGTTGACAATGCTCGAGCTTTTGAAGTTAGTGAAGTTATTGAAATCCTACTAGTGTAGGTAGTGGTTATTTCTCCCTTGAGCAAGGAGTTTTTCCACTATAAGTTGTTTGTTCTCTTTACTGCTCTACACGTGCTTGTTGATACTGCTTACTGAACTTGGTTCACTAGCGGAATAGGGGTAGTCGTCTTTTCATAACGCATTCCTTCAATATATAATTACTCTCTTTTGTATTGTAAATTAGTTGAAAACTTAGAATATTTTCTTAGTCTGAACTCTCTCTCACTACACTAGTCTTAATGTAAACACAATATAATACTACTCAATATAACCTCGTCATACTATTTATAAGTGAAGAATTTTTCTTTTCCATGAATGAAAATATAATGAGCGGCCACATTCTTACCACAATTGATGAGATGAGAACAAGAGGCACAAATATAATGACTACCAATAGATCTACCGTCTACGTAACATAATACATAGTGATATATGATACATTTTTACTAACATTAAAATATTACACTAACACAGAACAATCTTTTGTAGAATATGACAATCATGTTACTCAATTTTGAGAAGTAATTGATATTGGCTTTAAAGTTGCACTTTCTTAATTAACAATGTTTTGAAAATGAGATAGACCTACTTACTTTTCTACTTGCATGTGTGTGTACATTTTACTTTATAAGCTCTCATGATATTGGAAAGAACAAATATCTATATAACTTTAATGAATTTGAGATACCAAGCCATGTGTTCTCTAGTCTTTCATGCCAACAATGCTAATTTGATACTTCTACATTTTACAGGAATTGGCCAATTTTGCTTGAATTTACAAGTAGATGGAAGCAAAAAAGTTAATGTTTTTCTATTAATACAAAGTCTAATATTGCACATTATATTTTCTTATATTGTCCACACCAAAAAATCAACAATTGAGAGATCATTAGGATAAAGCAAATTTATTTGCTATGTAAGAATTAAAATTTCTAGTATAGTTTCTTATAATCACCCCATACTTTGTTACCTCCCAATTAACCGTACATCATTTACTACTCTTTGCGTGCATGTTTTATTGACGTATTATTACTAACTTTTCTTTGTTCAATTAATTTATGTTACCTTTAAAATTTGCACTTTAAATTCATAATGCAAGGATAATAAGATAGATAAGTTGAGAATATAATTAAGTAATAAAAATATGCTTTCTTTAATAGTTTAAGGGGTGACTGGTAATTAAGTTAATTCTATGATAAATGTGTGTTATAGGTAAAAATACTGTACATTATCAATTTATATAAGTTAAATTAAATAATATAAAGTTAGATATAAATTAGTACTAGTCATGGCACTGCATTTGGTATTGTCTTGGTTAAAGAGTGTCAATGGCTGTAGACTTACATGGTTTTGCACATTTAGTCACTGGCTAATTTTGTGCAATTGATTCTTATTTAAGCTTTACTCGTGAAAGCTATAGATGTTGAAGAGTTGTTTTCATGTTGTTCTGATGAAAAATTAGCCAATCTGCTGCTATAATTTTTAAGCTTCACTCAGTATGTATTGAGAATAGGACAGGTCAAATCAAGAATACCAAAAAGACATCAATAATAATATAACAACATTTAATTTGTGTCAAGTTAAGTGACATGTGTAAATTCATTTCAAGGAACTGAACCAATCACCACTTAGTCGTGTAACCACAACCTCAAGCCTCGATCTGAGATCTGACCTCGACTCTAAACAATCTCTAAGATCAGACTCTCAAGTTAAGATAAATTTGTTAGTGAATTAAATTGACATTATGATTGTTGTATTTCAAAGATTATATACACAAATGTTCTTGTTGGTGAAAATTAAGTAATAATAGAAGTATTTATGGACTAAACTATTAATAGTGTGAATATTTCTAGACCAAATTATAATAGAAAGTATTTTCATTTAATTTAAAGACATTTTTTGCTTTGTTCCGAAAAAAACATCACCAGTCAAACTATATAGGTTATGTTCAGCTCTAATTCTATTAATTTGAAATAAACATATTTATCTTTTAATAAATTAACAAGAAAATGGAGCTTACAAAACATTCAAAAGTGCATCTTTTCAATCGTAAACTCTGGGCTAGAATGGTGGGTTGGGCCTTTTTCCATTATTAGGAAAAATTACGTAATTAGGCAAATGTATGATATATATTTATATGGCTTAACTCATAAAAAGACATCTAAACTTGTCCTCATTTTTCACTTAGACACCTAAACTAAGACAAGTTCCTAATAGACACCTCAACTGCTCAGATTTGATCCCATTAAACACTTTTATCCTACTTGGCACTCTCCGGTACTTTTTTTAATTTTTCAGCCAAAAATAAATAGTTGCGGTCCAAAAAAAATTTTTTTTTTTCATAAAAGTAGGTTCTCAAAATTCTCAGTTATCCAAAAAACAAAAAAAAATTTGAGAACCTACTTTTATGAAAAAAAAAAATTTTTGGACCGCAACTATTTATTTTTGGCTGAAAAATTAAAAAAAAGTACCGGAGAGTGCCAAGTAGGATAAAAGTGTTTAATGAGATCAAATCTGAGCAGTTGAGGTGTCTATTAGGAACTTGTCTTAGTTTAGGTGTCTAAGTGAAAAATGAGGACAAGTTTAGGTGTCTCTTTATGAGTTAAGCCTATTTATGTTATACTATTATAATAGTTATAATTAGGATTTTATTGTTATAGCTAGGGTATTGTTGTTATATTCTCTCACCTCTCTCTTCTCTCTTCTCTCTTTTCTCTCTGCAATTTCTTGCCAGATATACAATTACATATATATACTAGCTGCATATATACAATTATTTTGACAGATATACATAGTCAATTCGACAAATATGCATATACAATTCCTTTCTCTCCACTCTCTGACCTCTCTTGCTCTCCGCTCTCCTCCCTCTCTCGATCTTGCCTGCCAGATATACAAATACATATGTATATTAATTATACATATACAATTATTTGACAAATATACACATATAATTTGACAAATATACATATACAACCCGCCTCTCTCCTCCCTCTCTCGATCTTGCTTGCCTTTCTCCTCCCCTCCAGGTCACATAGTCGAAGTTATGTCATGTAACAATGTAAAATATAGTTAATTTGACCATATTAAGTTTTAAGTCTAAGTTATTTATAAAAATTCCCCAAAATATTAGCATGACTTTTACCATATATAGAGTATCATTTTCCACTTTTTATGAATAACGGAACTTTTTAGTGGGTACTAGTGATATTCGTTGGAGGTTTAAAATGCCACCGCTGCTAATACCCCTGGAAAGAAGAGTTATTACGGAAATGCCCTTGGTCGTCCACATAAAGTGTCACTTATTAATGATAGAAATATTTTATTAATAAGAATATGTAAATAACAAATTTAAAAAGAAAAATTAGTAAAATTATGTTTAAAAAATTAAACTACTCCTTTTATATTTAGGAATCTTTTGTTACATTAAATTTTAATCAATTAATTATTTAACTTCTAACTTTTCAGCTCTAAATTATTACTTTAAGTATAAAAAAACTATTAACATATCTATATCATAAATAATTGAATTAATTTTTTTAACTATTGCTTCAAACTAATATAATTTATTTAATTTTATTTACATGAATATTATATTTATTTAATGACAAGTACTATTTATATATGATTTTAAATTTACGTGGCTCATACGTGCAAAGCATGTACACTATGAGAAAAATTGTAAACTTATATTAAAATTTTAAATTTTAAAAAAATGAAGTTTTTAAAATTTTAAGTAACTTTAAATAAAAATATTCTATATAAATTAAAATGGAAAAGGCTTTTTCTTTTTACAAATAGACCAACTATATTATAGTCTTGTAAAATGGGTTAAATTAGTACAATCATTCCTTATTTTTCAAAAAAATTGTTAATTTTCTTTTTCTAATATAATACTAATTTATAAAAATAAAAAAACTAATTAATGTCACCGTTATCTCACGCTCTTGGTCTTCTCCACACCTCCACTGCCACCTTCTCTTCTCAAGCAGTTTTGAAGCTCAAAAGATGTATTCTGAGGACTCTCTTTTCTTTATTCCTTCAACTATGAGCTTCTTTTCTTTTCTCATTTTTCTTGCTGTTTTCGCCTTCTGGCTTACCCCACGTGGCCTTGTTTGGTCTTTTTCCAAGTCTCCGGTTTCTTTTCACTGGTTCCCGAACTCACAGCCTGCTTGCGAAGCTCTTTAATGGCTTGAAACCTAAATCGTTAATGGCGTTTTCAGTTTCTACTTTTGTAAATGAATGAAGGAAACTTTAGTACTATCACAACATTATAT
Source organism: Solanum rostratum (assembly GCA_029948455.1). NCBI lineage: Eukaryota > Viridiplantae > Streptophyta > Magnoliopsida > Solanales > Solanaceae > Solanum > Solanum rostratum. The sequence continues at coordinate 56,548,100 of CM057055.1, forward strand.
TCACATACTGTGATGGTAACATATATGACTTGAGGAGTGTTACTACTTATATAAAAGGAAAAATTACATACTTAAGCAAACGTATAACAATAAATATCATATATTAATTACATTTTAATATTATAACATTTATGGCAATTTCGTAATTTTTTTTGCTATAAAAGTTGTGGACCCCACAATTCTCCATGTATAAAACCTGAAAATTTCCCTCCCACACTCTCTCTCCCATATACACATGTCTTGCCTGCCACCTTACCTTAACGGTTCCCCCATTTTTCTCCATTATCAATCCCTAAAATCTCTCAAAGATTTCAACAAATCAAGTTAACTAAGGTAAATTTTATTTTATTTTTCAAAATCCATACATGAAATTATAAGTTTTATTCTTTTTGGCGGTTTTTACTTTTTACACATTGTGTTCAAATTTTCCCCCAATTTTTGTACTTTATAGCCGCACTGTTGAAGCCTTATTCCATACACTATGGTGATGAAATCTTCCTCTAAAAGGATAACGAGAGATATGCACTGTGCATGTTAAAAAATGGAAGCATCGCCCTCATTTTCACTCGGGTTAACTCAAGAAATTGAGAATATTGCAGGGTCAAGTTCAAAATCTAGGGTTAGTAAAGAAGGAGCGTCCAATGCCGTCATTAATGACCCATTTCCAAGTTAAGGAGTCAACAAAAGAAGAGGAAAGCTGTTAATATTGAGTCGTCTAGCACCAAATCGAAGCAAGATAAATGCTCCAAATCGTCCGACACTGACGAGTTTGATACAGACGAGAAGGAGGTATTTCTTAGCTTATAAAATCTTAGAATTTATTTTTTTAGTTTCCAAACATTTTGATTTTGGTCATATATGCATGTAATGTATATTTCCCCCAAGTTGTAGATTTCTTCAGATCTGCATCATTTTTCCATATTTTTATACAAAAAAATTTCTTATGGACAGATCTGATATATGTCTTATACAAACAGAGGTGTATAAGTGTAGATTTTCCTTAAAAATAACCCCACACAGTATAAGCTCTTGAGCATTTATACAGTTATGATATGTATGTAAATGGAACTGTGTATATATAAATACATTACATTGAAAATTTTGGGTAATGTATATACATCCATGGAATCCACCATTTCAATATAATGTATATTCCACCCAATTGTATATTTGCTTCAGATCTGCATCATTTATCCCAATTTTTATACATTATCAAAATTATTATGAAGGAGAACTTATACAAACCTGGTCCATGTAACTTTTTAAAAAAACACAAGTGTATTAACTACATTTTGTGTATCACCATTGGCCTTTTGCCTTGTTCGACTATATACTCAAGCACCAGGTATTACTTATCAAGATCAACACATAACTACCGAGCAATCAATATGATGAGTTCGTTATATGTTGAGGTATCTTTAAAAATAACCCCCTCCAAAACATAATCAATGTAGTTATTATCGTCATCCCATCGCCCGGAATGCATAACCATTATCGCCAGTGATGTCATCCCTGCCCACAACAAAATTTATATACAAAATTGAATAATTTCACAAAAAACAACATAATAAGATAATAAGTTACTTCATATATACAGAATATACATTTACACAAATTTGCTTAAAAGTGGTTTATACATATACAACTGAACGTGAAGGTCTACACACATATCAACTTGCGTAAAACATGTATCTTTTACCCAAAAATCATATAGACAAATTGCATGATTTATATACAAAATTGAATAATTTTACAAAAACAACATCAGAAAATAATAAGCTGCTTCATATATACATAATATACATTTCACAAATTTGCTTAAAATCGGTTTATACATATACAACCAAAAGCGAAGATCTAAACACATATCAACTTGCGTATAACATGTATATTTTTTTCGAAAACCAAATAGACAAATTGCATGACATGTGAGCAGGTTATACAACCAATACAAACAGTACGGAATCCCTCCTTTTCTTGCCATTGCGATTTGGCATCTGAACGCAATACACAATCAAGAAAAAATAAGTCTCAATCATGTATATAACGGAAATTGATCTTTTCTACTGTGTGCATAATATAAAGTTTTTATACAAATTTAAATCCATAATATACAAAATCAACGCCATTGTTTAGAACACCAATATCATTTGATTGATCGCTATAAATTTTTCTTTTTCCATCCAATATGCATCACACTCACAGAGCCAAAAAACAAAATTAAAAAAAAGGAAACCAAAACAAATCTCACCAATAATTTTCTCCAAAAAAACACAGCAAAAAAGTAATTTTTTCCGTTTTGCAATTTGTCTGCAAGAAACTAGGATGTATCTTTTTTTTGGGGGGGACAAAATAGTCACACTAGGAAAGAAAATCTATTTGTTATTTAGAATGGAAATACCATCTTATTTTTAGAAGAAGAGTTCAATTAGGAAAAGGAATTATATTTGTATTTTACTTCCTTTATTTATGGAACCGTTTTCCATATATAATAGCTGAAAAGTCTCCACTTTAATGAGTAAACTGTTGACTTTTTCGTTTTATACACTACCAAAAAGTCAGCTTTATACATTGATTTGTCATAACCAAAGTTAGAAAATGTAATTTCATAAACATTAACTATTTTAGGCCATTATGTTTTATAAGTTTGCCATTTATGAAAATTCTCCTATATAAAATAATCTTTAATGATACCATGCCAATATATGATGCTATCATGATGGAAATGTTGCTAAAGGATTGAAGTAGATATTAATGATATCATGATTGTATATAGATATACTATGGTGATATTACCATAGATTGAAGCAATTCGTATATAGATATACTGTGATGGTATCATAGAGATCTCCCATAGGATGGTTTGGGGCTAGAGATGTGAAATCTTTGGGGTTTGATTTGATAAAGGATGTTTAGGATGAGGTAAGAGGCATCTAGACTAAGCTTATAGCAGCTCAGATTTGACCAAAAAAACATACAGATCTCAAGGTTAGAAATATGACGGTTTAGACTGGTGAGCAGATTCTTCTAAGGTGTTATGAGATTAGATAAGAGGAAAAAGCTTAATCCTCACTATATTAGCCTATTTGAGATCCTCGATTGTGTAGGACCAGTGGCTTATAAGTTGCTTAGGGTAAATTACGTACTTATGCAAACATTTGATATGTATTTACATTATACCACTATACATTGAAAAATATTACAATTTATAGTTATAGTTAGAATTTTATTGCTATTTTCTCTCTCCTCTCTTGTTCTCTCTCTCCTCTCTCCTCTTTTCTGCAATCTCTTTCTAGATATACAAGTTGATATGTGTATCAGTTGCATATATATATATATATAATTATTTGAAAAATATATATATTTAATTCAACAGATATACATATACAGTTCGTCTCTCTCCACTCTACCCCCTCTCGCTCGCCTCTCTCCTTGCTCTCTCGATCTTGCTTGCCTCTCTCCTTCCTCACCCAATCTCTCTTGCAGATATACAAATATCTATGTACATCATTTACACATATACAATTATTTGATAGATGTACACATACAATTTGATAAATATACATGTATAAATCACCACTCTTTCGATCTCGCTCACTTCTCTCCAATAATATGTAGCTATAAATCATAATTTTTAAAAACTATAGCTATTTTAGCTATTCTTTACCTTACTATGTTTCAAATGTTTGTTCTTTTTGAAAAATCCTCTTGAATTTACCAACTAGCCTGTCTGGAGTCCATCGAGTATTTCATAGCATGTTTGTATTGAAGAAATACTATGGGGATGGAGATTATATTATTAAGTGGGACTCAGTGTTACTAGATAAGAATCTTCAATATGAGGAAGACACAATTGCAATCCTGATTGTAACGTTCGAAAATTAAGGACCAAGGAGATTAAGTAGGTAAAGATCTAATGGAAGAATCATCTAGTTAAGGAAGCTACTTGAAAACCCTAGAAGAGCATGTGAGACAACTATCCCTAGTTGTTTGATGATTGAGGTACTACTCTACTCTTACTTTGGTCTAACTTTTCCTGTTTTGATTATTTGGGGATAAGTGATGGGTAAGTGATATTATTGTAATGATATGTGCTCGTCACTATGGATGAGTTAATACAGAAAGAATTTGAGCCATAAAATTTCTGATAATAACTTGAAAATTTTGATCTTAGACCAAATTTGGAGGAAGTCTAAGTCAGGTGAGATCCAGGGTAATCTGGTGATGGCTTGAGATTTGGATTATCAGTTTGATCTTCTGAATGGATAGTCAAGACAATAAGAAATCTCAATAACTTTACGCAATCAAATTTCAGCAAGTAAAACTCTTAGAATTTTTTTTGGTGCAGATGATGATTTTAGAATCTCATGATATGAGGTTGTGTTGTGAAATAGCAGGCTTGGGAATCAAATTATGAGTTTTTGACTTCGTGCAACTTGCCATAATAGAATTATTCCTTCTATGGTAGGGCCGTCATGGCAAGATAAGCGGCCAATCCTCAATCGACAGCAACTCCGTCATAGCGAAGTAAAGTCTCTGCCCCTATCACTCAATTGATCCGATCAGCCACTTACTCTTCCCTACTTTTGACAGAAGAATAAGAGCACAAGTTCTCCCTAGTAGTATACTACAATATCTCTATATCTCTTTGAAAATGAGTTTGATAAAGAAATTCTCTAGAATCTTTAAAAATGAAGTGTATCGTCCACCCTTTAGAGAGAAGTGAGAATCCTTAAAAAATAAACATTATATTTAATCCATCCTTTAGAGAGAGTATTTATATATGTAGTAGTGCATATTTGGAAAAAGACCGCTTGACATGGTACGATATCGCCCAGGACCTCGCCTTATATGGGAAAGAACCTGGCGGTTGTCATAGCCGGATGATCATGATTTAAGTTAGAAAAGTTTCAAAATCATTTTTATTTCTCTCACTTGTTCTAGAGACCAGAAATGATGTAGGGTTATTTTCTTTCAATCTTCCACTGGCTTCTTTGGTAAAGATAATTTAATCATTCCTCTAACTTGTAATTTGGCTCCTAAACCTTATAATCTATGAGAATTCTCTTAGGGGAAGATTTTAGCATGAAATTAATAGTGGAAAATCACTAGTTGGGGGACATAATCACGAAAGACGCCAAAAGTTAGGATTTTGATATAATCGAAATATTATAGGCCATTATTTATTTTAGACTATGAAAGAACCAAGGTTTTGAAAAATAAAAAGTTCTAATTTTTTAGAGATTTCCAAGGCTTGGTCTGAGATAAGGGATGATTTAATTTTTCATTGTGGTATATGTATCTATTAACTATAGTGTTATAAGTATTGCCTGCATGTATGTGAATTGAGAAATACATAGTGAACCTAAAGAAATAGCTATTTATGATCAATCACACACAATAAATTCATTATTTGATTGTGCAAGTGTGTACCATTCATTGTAATTGTGATTTTGGATCGGATATCACATTATCAAGTGTCATATTCTAACACATATTGAATCGAGTGTCACTTTTGACATTCTGACACATATTGAATCGAGTGTCACTTTTGACATTCTGACACATATTGAATTGAATGTCACATTCTGGCATGCTAACAGTTTGAGTGTAGATTTCATTAGATGTAAGGACCTGGACTTTGTATGACCTTAATGAAGCTTAGAATTTGGTTCCGGAAAGTTCTTGACCAAGGTGACACTTCCAGGAAGCCTCCACGGGCCATGTGAAGGTATACGGACCGTGTAGAGGTTCCTTGACATGGCCCTTGGCCTTGAGTGTTGAGTATTGGCATTAATGTGGAGCTTAAGACTAAGGTTCACCTCACATGAACCCTACATGGTTCGTGTGAGCCGTATGGAGGGCCTTGGCCGTGAAAATCCATATTTTGGCCAAGGCACTTCACACATGGACTCTCGCGGACCGTATATCCTTTCACGTCCATGTGACCGTATATCCTTTCCTATGGGCGACGTACTAAAAATTTTCTAAGTATTGTAACACCATCTTGGAACTTTGTCAATAAAAATATTTCTAAGTATAGCTTCAGGGGAGGCCACACGTCCATGTGACCTCTCACGGATCGTGAATCCATTGGATAATGGAGGAGGTACAAAGTTCGTATACCTTTTCATGGACTGTATACCCTTCCACGAGAGCCTTGGTAATATTTTTTCTACATGATTCATTAATGATGTTATCGTAATTATGGTTTCTCCTAAGAGACTTTTGTGACATTTCTATGCTATCCTAAGACATTCAAATGACCTAAACTATATTTCCCTCATTCAAATTCACTCTTACACTTAGAATTATTCTAACTCACTCTAAAGAACACCTCTCAAAGACTTTAGTGGAGAATTAGCTTGGGATTTAAGGAAGGGCTCCAATCTTCATCAATTTTTTCTGGGATAGCTTAGGTATGTGGGATTGATTCTTGGTCCCTTTTGAACAAAAAGACCTAAACTCTTTTACTTTGATTTTCATGAAATTTAGCTTACTTTAATTATGATTTTTTAAGATTAATATTTATTTAATTCAATTAAGGTGTGGGCTATGCTTTATTTTTATTTTAAATTGATTTAAGCCCTTAAATGTTGAATTGCATGATTATTATGAATATTTAGATGTGCATTGTCTCTTCAAAATTTGATTTAAGCATGGGTAATCTATATTATGATTTGAAATGTGAATTTACTTATGGGATTACTTGAATTTCATATTATATTGTTGATTTAAGATTGAATCTCTATTTGCCATGTTATTCGCATAACATTCATGGCATATGCATTCATGAACATTGGATTTTGATGAAAATGATTTGGTGGGTTAAGCCCTTATATGTTTATGGAAATGATTTTATGAAAATTATGGATATGACAAGAATGTGTTCACATAAATGTCTATTGTTATTGGCTCTTTGAACATATTGGGTGTTTGCATCATATTGTTAAGTGAATAAGTTATTCTTATGCATGAAATGTATAAATTGAATTGTGATTTGGCTTTTTAGCCCAAATATGAATATTTATGAAGAATGTTTGGCTTTTAAGCCTAAATATACATTGAAATAATTTGAAATGACTATTGTTTATTTGAAAGCATGTATATGTATAAGTATTCTTGTGGAATGATGATTTAGCACCGAATGGATTGGGGCGTCAGGGCTATCCCCAAGGGTCCTCTCCCTTTTCTTGAACTATGTGCCAGCATAAGTATATGGTAACCATTACCTAAATGATCGGGTCTTAAGGAATGGTTATACATTGATATGATTGATATGTTATTGAAATTATTCTGAAATGACTATGTCGTACGGAAGGTGTCCATCACATTGAAATGACTAGATCGTAAGGTGTGGTGTAGATGACTCTTGGCAAGTAATCTTCTATTATCGATGGAAGGTCTAAATCTAGCAAATTCATGTAATAGCTCGCATGAGTTTGAGATATCGATTATGGTCACATCCCCACTATATATGAGCATTATGGCATTTCATGCATCATGGATTTCATGGCATATTGTTATATTACCTCTCTTGTTATATACATTTCTTTCTTCATTATGTACCCTTGTCATCTAACATTGGATGCAGGTTTGATAAGTCATATGCATTGCATGCCCACATACTTAGTACATTCAAACGTACTAATGCATATTTTTGCCTACATGATCTAACCATGTAGGGATCGGAGCTTTCCTTCATCCACCATATGGTGACTAGATTGAATCTTGAGATACTTGTTGTGGTGAGTCCTATCTTCCAAGCATAAACCACCTTTCCTCTACCTATGATATTTTATTTATGTTATTTACTGTGAGGGTGAGCCCGAGACATGTCTTGGCCCCCGTCCTATCTTATAACTAGAGGCATTATTTGATATCTTGTAGACATTTGTTCAGTTATAAGTTACGTGTTGTAATTGGAGCTTATGATTATAGTGACCTATTGCAAACAGTTGTTATGAATTGATTATGAGTATTATGATATGTGATCATGTTATGATGTGGAAATGTGGAAGGTCCCAAATCCTATATTTCCCCATAGAATGAGTCATACTTACTCGCCCTTTAGTCATTACGTGCTAAGTGTTATGTGATTCTATGTTAATCCTTATCCCTATGACATCCTCATATCGTGAGTTATATATTTCTGTCCCTTAGAACTATGTGTTTACTATTTATATACACTTCTGAACTGATGATGTGAATATGGATACTTTGAGTCTTATTTGGGGACTCTCGGGTTCCTATTTGCCATGTCACTCCTAGACCCTAGGTCTGGGTTGTGACAAGCTTAGTATCAGAGCATTAGGTTTATAAATGATCCTCGGAATCCAACATGCCACTTGAGTCTTATTCATAGGTGTGAAGTGCATCATGCCTATGAGTGGGAGGCTATGATTGACATTCTAGGAATTGTCTCACTTCTTCATGTCTTATGTTGTGCTTTAGACTGTGTGTTAAGGTTTTCTAATCCTGATGATGTCCTTGATACATTATAGAAGATGCCTCCATGAAGAGCTCCCCTATCGAGACCGGCCCCGGCTATTAAGGACCAAGTTCCTCAAGGGCCTATGGAAGAGCCTATCCCTATTGGTGAATTTAGTACAACTTTTTCCATGCTTGCCCAAGTGGTGACCACTCAAGCTAGAAAGGCTAATCTTCCTCCCCGTGATCCCACTCCGGCTTCTAGAGTGAGAGATTTTACCCAGATGAATCTCCCGAAGTTTTATGGGTCAAAGGCTGATGAGGATGCTCAAGAGTTCATCAACGAACTCACGAAGGTGTTGACTGTTATAAGGGTGGATGGAGAGGGTTTGTAGTAATGCTGTTAATTGGGAAGAGTTCAAGTTTGCATTTCTGGATTATTTCTTCCTGCTTGAACTTAGGGAATCGAAGATGACAGAGTTTATCAACCTCAAATAGGGCGGTATGAGTGTGAGAGACTATGCCCTCAAGTTAACTTAGCTCTCAAAGTATGCTCCTATGCTTGTTGCTGAACCCTGTGCAAGAATGCACAAGTTTATTTCTGGTATCTCTGATTTGGTTGTAAAGGAGTGTCGTACGGCTATGCTTATTCAGGACATGGACATCTCCAGGCTCATGACATATGCTGAATAGATTAAGGGATAAAAGCTCAAGAAGAAGAGGGTGCATGATTCTAAGAGGGCCCATTATGATGGTGGATTTTCCAACTCCAAGGGTGGTGGTTATGGTCGCTTTCAATAAGGCCAAGGTTCTAATGCAAAGTTTGCCAATGCTAGGGTGCCTCCTCCCAAGGCACCAGTTGGTGGTGGAGCATTACTAACCCGGTGTGACAAATGTGGAAAGAATCACATGGGTGCTTATTGGAAGGAGTTGGGTGCATGCTATGGGTACGGTGATAAAAACCACAAGGTTGCTGATTGTCCTAAGGTTGCTTAGAGAGGTCAGGGTCAAGTGGCTCAAGGTAGTCAAGGCCAAAAAAGAGCTCCACAAGGTGGTGCCCCAAGAAACAACAGGTTTTATGCCTTTCATGCTTGTCAGGAAGTTGAGGAGACCCCAGATGTTCTGAATGGTATGTTAAAAGTCTTTGATTTTGATGCTTATGGTTTGCTTGATCCGGGTGCAAATTTATCTTTTGTGAGTCCTTTGTTGGCTGTTAAGTTTGGTTTGAGTCCTGAAATTTTGAGGGAATCTTTTTCAGTCTACACTCTCGTAGGTGAATCTAATGTTGCTTATTGAGTTTATCAGGGTTGTCCTATTTCTATGTTTGCATAAATTCTTTCCATGTGATCTTATGGAACTTGAGATATTTGATTTTGATGCTATTCTCGGGATAGATTGGTTGCATTCTTCATATGCCTCTATAGATTATAGAACCCGGAAAGTCAAGTTCCAATTTCTAGATGATCCCATTCTTGAATGGAAAGGTAGTGACTCCTCTATTAAAGGTCGGTTTATTTCCTACCTTAAGCCCGAAAAATGATTTCCAAGGGGTGTATCTACCATATTGTGAGGGTTAAAGATGTGGAATCTGAGTCACCTACTCTTGGATCAGTTCCGATGGTGAATGAGTTTCCAGATGTGTTTCCTGAAGACCTGCCCGATATTCTTCCTGAAAAGGAAGTAGACTTTGGCATAGATCTTCTCCTCGATACTCAACCTACCACTATTCCTTCTTGCCGTATGGCACGTTGAGTTGAAGGAGTTGAAAGATCAGTTAAAGGACTTGTTGGAGAAAGGCTTCATTAGGCCAAGTATATCTCCATGGGGTGCTTCGATTTGTAAGAAAGAAAGATAGATCTCTTCGTATGTGTGTTAATTATAGGCAATCGAATAAAGTAACCATCAAGAATAAATACCCTTTTCCAAGGATTGACGACTTGTTTGATCAACTTCAAGGGGCCACCCATTTCTCAAAGATTGATCTCTGTTTCGGTGATCATAAATTGAAGGTTAGGGAGTGTGACATTTCTAAGATGACTTTTCGGACAAGGTATGGGCACTTTGAATTTATGGTGATGTCATTTGGTTTGACTAATACTCTGGCGGTATTTATGGATCTTATGAATCGAGTGTTCAAGCCAATCCTTGATAGTGTTGTGGTTGTCTTCATCAATGATATTCTCATTTATTCCCGAAGAGAGCGGGAGCATAAGGATCACTTGCAGATGGTTCTTTAAACTTTGAGGGAGAAGCAATTGGATACCAAGTTTAGCAAATGTGAGGTTTGGTTGGGTGAAGTATCTTTTCTTGGTCATGTGGTCTTCGATGATGGTATTAAGGTTGGCTTGAAGAAGTTTGAGTCTGTAAAGAATTGGCCTAGACCATTGACTTCTTCAGATATATGGAGTTTTCTTTGGTTGGCTGGTTATTGTAGAAGATTTGTTGAAGGTTTCTTATCGATTGCATATCTATTGACCAAGTTAACTCAAAAAAAGATCAAGTTTGTATGGTCGGATGAATGTGAGAAGAGTTTTCAGACTTTGTAAGATCGGCTTACATTGGCTTCTATTTTGACTCTACCATATGGCTTAGATGGGTTTGTGGTGTATTGTGATGCTTCTTGAATTGGGTTGGGTTGTTTACTTATGCAACATGGTAAAGTGATAGCTTATGCGTCAAGGCAATTGAAGGCGCATGAGCTTAATTATCCGACTCATGATCTTGAGCTAGGGGTTGTAGTATTTGTTTTGAAGATTTTGAGACATTATTTATATGGAGTTTGTGTTGATGTTTTCACCGATCACAAGAGCTTGCAATATGTGCTCACTCAAAGGGATCTTAACTTAAGGCAAAGAAGATGGTTGGAACTCCTTAAGGACTATGACATAAGTGTGCAATATTATCCCAGCAAGGCAAATGTTGTAGCCGATGCCCTTAGTCGGCTATCTATGAGAAGTATGGCTCATGTTGATAAAGAGAAGAAAGAGCTGGCAAAGGATGTTCACCATTTGTCTAGGTTAGGAGTTAGGTTAGCCGACTCTAATGATGGTGGTATTCATGTTCAGAATAGGGCTGAATCTTATGTAGTCGCTAATTAAGGCTAAGCAAGATCTAGACCCGTCATTGGTTGAGTTGAAGAAATTGGTTTTGAAAAAGAAGATAGAGGTTCTCTCCCAAGGGGGAGATGGTGTGCTTCGGTATCAAGATTGGTAGTGTGTTCTGAATGTTGATGATCTTAGGAGGGTCATCATGAGTGAAGCCCATAACTCTCATTATTCTATTCACCCGGAATCTTCCAAGATGTATTGAGATTTGAGGGAAGTGTATTGGTGGCACAATATGAATAAAGATATAGCCAAGTTTGTAGTCGAATGTCCTAATTGTCCACAAGTAAAGGTAGAGCACCAAAGGTTGGGCAGTTCAGCCCAAGATATTGAGATTCCTACTTAGAAGTGGGAAGATGTGAACATGGATTTTGTGGCTGGTTTGCCTCGAATCCGAAGGTAATTTGATTTGATTTGAGTTATTATTGATTAGATGACTAAGTCAGCTCATTTCCTACCAGTCAAGACTACCTTCAGTGCCGAGGATTACGCAAGGTTGTATATCGAATATTTGGTGAGGTTGCATAGTGTGCCTAGGTCGATCATATCAAATCATGGCGCCCAATTTACTTCTCACTTTTAAAGGTCATTTCAAAGAGGACTTGGTACCAAGGTGAAGCTAAGTACCGCCTTTCATCCTCAAATTAATGGATAAGTCAAGAGGACAATTCAAACTTTGGAGGACATATAGAAGGCGTGTGTGTTGAAGTTCAAGGGTAATTGGGATGATCATTTTCCACTCATCGAGTTTGCTTATAACAATAGCTTTCACACTAGCATGAGTATGGCTCCATTTGAGGCTTTATATTGTAGGAGATGTAGATCTCCAGTGGGGTGGTTTGAGTTGGGAGAGATGGCCTTGATAGGCTCGGATTAGGTGTTGGAGGCCGTGGAGAAGGTGAAGTTAATTAGAGAGAGGTTGAAAATGCTTCAAAGTCACCAAAAGTCTTATTCAGATCTGAAGAAGAGGGATCTTGAGTTTGATGTAAGTGATTAGGTGTACGTGAAGGTCTCACCCATGAAGAGTGTGATGTATTTTGGTAAAAAGGGCAAGTTAAGTCCCCAGTATGTAGGTCCTTATAAGATTGTTGAGTGAATTGGAAATGTGGTTTATAGGTTGGATTTGCCTCCGAATTTGAGTTCTATTCACCAAGTTTTCCATGTGTCTATGAGGAAATTGGTTGGTAATCCTATTACCATTGTGCCTTTAGAAGGTGTTAAGATTGAGGAGAACTTGTTTTATGAGGAAGTTCCGATCGAGATTTTGGATAGGCAAGTAAAGCGGCTCACAACAAGGATGTGGCTTCGGTTAAGATGCTTTAGGGTAATCAACATGTAGAGAGTGCTACATGAGAGGCGAAGTTGGACATGATAAAACGATATCCCCATCTTTTCTAATTTACTCAAACCTAAGGTATTAGGTTCTTTCTACTCCAAGTGCTTCTAATCCTTTCACTCTTAAGTTTCATGGGCATGGCATGCATATATGTGCACGAAAATGATTTTTAAGATGATTTAAATGATTTGAATATGTTTTCATATGAGTTTTAATGACTTTATTATTTTCAAGTGATGAAATATGCATTATATCTTGTGTTTGGATGTTTCATGTCTGAAGTCAAGCCTTTCAAACCTTATTCTAGCACATTCGAAGATGAATGATCCCAAGGGGGAGATAATGTAAGGACCCGAACTTTGTATGACCTTAATGGATCTTGGAATTTGATTCCGAAAAGTTTTTGACCAAGGTGACATTTCAGGGAAGCCTCCACGGGCCGTGTGAAGGTATACAGACCCTGTAGAGGTGCCTTGAGGTGGCCCTTGGCCTTGTGTGTAGAGTAATGGCATTAATGTAGAGTTTAAGACTAAGGTTCACCTTACATGAACCCCACACGGTCCGTGTGAGGCTTCACAGACCGTGTGGTGGGTCATGTGGAGGGCCTTGGCCTTGAAAATCTACATTTCGGCCAAGGCACTTCACACATGGACCTCTCACGAACCATATAGCTTTTCACTTTCCGTAAGGCCTTCCGTATGGGTGACGGAGTGAAAACTTTCTAAGTATTGGATCACTATCTCGGAACTTTGTCAATAAGAATTTTTCTAAGTATAGCTTCACGGGAGGCCACACGGTCCATGTGACCTGTCATAGACCAAGAAGTCATCCATATGGATGCCTACATCCAATTTTTCTAAGTATGAAATTATCGTCTCGGACCTTCATCAGTGAAATGTTTTCCAAGTATCGTATCACGGAGTAGGTACACGGTCCGTATACCTTCTCATGGACCGTATACCCTCCCATGGGACTGTCACGACCCGAGGTTAAGGCCTAGAAGTGACACAGCGAATGAGAACCCGAGAGTCCCCAAACAAGCCTCAAAGTATCCAAATCCACATCATCGGTTCGGAAGCGTATTCAAATAATAAACACATAATTCTAAGAGATGGGGAAGGTAGCACTCACGCTATAGGGACATCAAGGGGAAAGGGATTTACATGGATTCACATAGTACATAGCATACAAGAACTAAGGGGCGGGTAAGTATGACTCACTCTATGGGGGCAAACGGGGCTTAAGACCTTCCACATTTCCACACCAAACATACATACATATTATAATACCCATAATAGCCATATCCAAAGGATAACCGAAATCATAAGCTCCAAGTACAACCCATAGCATATAAAATCTATGAGAGTCTACAAGATGTCCAACAATGCCTCTACTCATAAGATGGAACGGGGGGGCCAAGATATGTCCCAGGCTCACCCTCAAACAAGAAAGTAAATTTAGAATAACATAGGTAGAAGGAAAGGTGGCTTGTCCTTGGAAGGTGGGACTCACCACAAGTTCAACTTTCAAATTTGAGCTACTCGTCAAGCGGTGGATAGTTGTAGCACTCGCCCCTACATGGTAAAATCATGTAGGCATAGAGTATGCATTAGTACGTTTGAATGTACTAAGTATGCGGTCATGCAATGCATATGACTTGTTAAACCTGCACTTAAATTTTAGATGACAAGGGCACATAGTATAGCAAGAATCATATATCCAAGGAAGAAATATGCAATATGCCATGAAATTCGTGATGTATGAATGAAATGATTTTCATATATAGTGGGGATGTGACCTCAACCGACATGTGTAAGACCAAGTGAGCTAGTACTTGGAATCCCGAAGAAATCCCCTCACCGGTACAGAGGTGGTCTACTTGCCAAAGGTAAACCATACTTCACCTTACGGGAACATCACCCATTTCGTATGAAGCAACCCCCTTACGAGAACATCACCCATTTTGGAAAAGATTTTCATATCATAACATAATACTTCACCTTACGAGAACATCACCAACTTCGTATGAAGCAACCTTCCTTACGGGAACATCACCCATTTCGGATAAGATTCTCATAACATACGTTAGGCACATAGTTCGAGGAAAGAGAGAGGACCCTTGGGGATAGCCTTGACGCCCCCAATCCATCGGTGCTAAGCCAACATCCCATGAGAATACGCATAGTGTATATATACATGCTTTCAAAGAGGCAATAGTCCTTTGAGTTCCGATTAATGCACATTTAGGACCAAATGCCAAATCATAGCTTGTAGTTATAATGTTCATGTATAGGACTAGCTCAATTACAAATACGAAATGGTGCAAGCACCCAAAATGCTCAAAAGCCACATTCATAAGACATATATATGATCACATTCTTGTCATAACCCATAATCTTATCAAAATCATATCATAAAACATAATTGGGCTTAACCCACTTCATAATTTCTATGAAAACCAATCTTCATGAATGCAAATGCAATGAATGATGTGAGAATAACATGGGTAATGTAGATTCAATCTAAAATCAACAATATAATATGAAGTTGAAGTAAATCCATAATTAAATTCACATTTAAATCATAATATAGATCACCCATGCATAAATCAAGCTTTAAAGGGGACATGCATGTTCATAACTTCAATGTAAATCATCATAATGGGGATTAAAGTAACTTAAAATCATATATAAAGTACAACCCATGCATCAATTGAATTTAATAAATCATATAATGAAAACCTAAATTTAAAGTAAGCTTAATTTCATGAAAATCAATTGAAAAGAGTTTGGGTCTTCTTGGTTGAAACGGACCAAGAGTCAATCCCACATACCTTGATTGAGGAGCTGAAATTGAGAAAAATTTAACTTGAAGTTGAATCTTTAATTGAACCCTAGCTTGAGTCTTGAGAAAAGGACTTAGAGAGGCTTTTAGGAATGATTTTAGGGTGAGAGTGTTTTCAATGAGAATGTATTAGAATGGAAGGGTATCAGCTGGTTTAGGGGTCTAGGATAGGAAAAAAGGTCATAAAACACAATTAAAATAAATCATATTTACGTAAAAGCCATTAATGAAACGGATGAAAATTGAGCTGTCATGGTTTCACTGGCACTGACATAGTCCGTGAGACACTTCGCGGGCCGTGAACAGTGCCCGTGAGGCGACACTTAGACAAATTTCACAATGTTCAACACTTAGAATTATTCAGAGCGAAGGGTTACCATACGAACGGCCACACGACCCGTGTGACACTACATGGGTCGTGTCAAGGACCGTGAGACGACACTTAGAAAAAATATTTCACGAAAAGGTTACGAGACGGTGATTTCGTACTTAGAAAAATTTCATGTCGCGAGCTATATGGTGGGCCACACGGTCCGTGGCACACCACACGGACCATATGGGTGGCCATGTGCCCACAATCAGCTTGAAACTCTCTATCGAGTCCCTGTAACCAGAAGTATGGTCAAGTACCCCTCCACTGGAGGCCACATGGTCCGTGTGACTCACAATGGTTGTGTGGGCCTTCCATAGAGTGACACTTGGCCAAATTTTCTCTTGGGGAACCGATCCAGACTCAAATTGGCCCACACTGCTCATCATGATCCGGACTCAATGGAACCGTCATAATTTGAATTTGGAACCTCCGTGGTTTCGAACCCAAGAAGGATCACGTAGACTAGTTTCGAACTTAAAAACTCAAAATATTCACAAAACCCCTAAAAATTACAATGAAGACATTTTTAGCGTTAGTTTCACTATCCGAAACCATTGGAACTAACGAAATTTTGATATGAGCTCCGAACCTCAAATGTTGACCAAAGTCAAACCTATGATCCAAAATGAATTGAAAATGCAACTTTTGAGCCTATAATCTCCATTTTGTCACACCCTGGAAGGGTACCTTAGGCGTGGCTGGCACCTAGAGACTATTGCTAGTCCCCAAGCGAACCACTCAATCTCAGGGCAATCATCCAACATCAGGCATTACGGAAATAACAAAATAAGGCAGTGGGTTATGTCATTCATTCTACATCAATATGAAAGGCCATTGGCCAATAAACTCAGTCTCAACATCAATGATAAGTAAACAGTGTTACTAACTCAACTCAAAGAGGGAAATGACTTCAACATCAAATCTCAACTCATGTCTATGAATCCTCTAACTCAACTCAACTAGATAGTCTAAGAAGGTGCCATGACAGGCCATGGCTACCCCACTCAATAAAATAAAATAACTGATAACGAAAAAGGCTCATCCGGATAGCAAAGAGGGCTCACCAATGCTGAACTCAGAATCTCCGAACCTCAATAATGTGTCTGCTGAAGTCTTCTACCTCTTATATCTGCATTATGAAACAATGCAGCGCCGAGTGGCGTCCGTACGTTGAATGTACAGTATATAAGATGGCTGAATACAACAGTACATATAGAAAAATATAGGGATAATATCAACTCAACATCATACTCCGTCAGAGTGTCAAATGTCTATGTAGGGCAAGAATAAAGAGTAGACAATGACCATCAACATCTCATTAGAACATCAAACTCATCTCAAGGAAACTTGACTCAACTCAAAGGACTCGTGCCCGTTTAGGACAAGGATAAAGAGTAGGTACTGAAACATCACATCCATCAAGACTCATACCATCACATCAACATTAGTATTCCACTAATAGGAACCTATTTGGGAGTTTCTCTAACCGACAATCATCACCTATGAGCCGGTGATGATACAACAAAGCGATGTCGTTGCCACATCCATCCAGTGCTTGCTCGGGTTAAAGGACATCACCATCAGTGGATCCGCAAGAAATAACATTAGTCCTCTTTTGGGACAAAGGAAACATTTGCATTGTGGTTCGATCCTCTATCCTACGCAGGCCACGTAGTTAATGAGTTCGAGTGGGACTCACTCTCACCCATTTCGGTGCTCAACACTCCTTCCGAAACTCGTCATGCTCATAAAACATCATCATCAAGATTTCTCATCATCGGTCCCATGGGGACATAGTACATCAACATCAACATCATCACCAACATCAACTCATCTCATCAACATTAACATCATCTCATCTACATCAACATCATGGACTCGAAACATTCTCTTAGAATTTAGTTTCAAGTTTTAAGACTCATGAACATCGTTCTCATCAACACCATCATCAAGACTCTCAACAATTTGGACCACAATCACAACATCACAAACATCATCATTGTCAAGGATCTAGACTCATCCCCTAAGTTCATTCTTGCATTCTTTAGTAAAATAGACATAGCATTTTGTAAAAAATCATTCATGAAAGCAAGTTATGCAGTAAGATAGTTTGTGATGATCATCAATTCATGTAAAATATATGAATTAAGTAAAAACTCAGTGGAATATTCAAGGATCCACATCACACTCATTATCTTCAATCATAGACTCATATTACTCAAAGGGGACACATGAGAGAACAGTCCCACACTTTAGGTTAGCCTTACATACCTAGGATGATTGCTAACAACAGTTCCTCGTAGAATCTCCTCTTGACTCTTCAACCTCAACTTTCCTCAAGCCTAATTTGGTGAATTTTGCTAGGAAGAGGATTTTAGAATGGGTTTTGAACCCTTTCTTCACGAATATGACCTATATTAATCGTATATGGGTTTTTGAAGACGTTAAGAATGAACTAGAATGCCTCTCAAAATTTTAGAAATTTTCCAACTGTATAATAACAAGAGTCCGCGACGCGGACTGGTCGCAGAAAGTTCATTTTTGGAAAAATTCTTTCTCAACGAGTTTTCTTATCCCCATCGAGAAATTAAAAAAAACGTAAGTGCACCTCCACGATAGGTCTGCGACGCGGCTTTGTCGCGGACTCTCACTGTTTCTCATTTTGGAACGAAAAATTATTTTTTGACTCGATCGCTCTAAAAATCAACCGAGACCTTTTCCCTACTCAATTTTTCGTGCTGATCACGAATCTGGCCTCAGATTTTCCATCCGAGTATCAGAAGATGTGTTATGCGCACATCCCTCCTCTAGAGGTATTTTGATAATTTTATTGGGCGTTACATCATCTCCCCCCTTGAGATCATTCGTCCTCGAATGATGAGTGGGAGGGGTATTATGGAACGAATAGACTCAAAACTCATCTCGATACTCACTCAACAACTCAACTTCTCAACTCTTCGTCGACCTTAATAACATCTACTCAGAACATCAAAATATACACATCAACTTAGGATATAAACATCAGTTTAAGTTAAGAATGGGAATATTACCTTTGATATTCTCGTCATCAGGCACGAATAAGTGCGGGTATTTAGTTCTCATCTTTCCTTAGCTTCCCACGTAGCTTCCTCAACAAATTGGTTCCTCCACAAAACTTCGACAGAGGCTATCTATTTATTCCTCAGTCTGCAAACCTGTCGATCCAGGATTTGGTGGGGAATTTCCTCATAGGACAAGATATCTTTGACTCCAGTGCTCTCAATAGGGATTACCAAGGCAGGATCTCCCAAACATTTCTTTAGCATAGAGATGTGGAACACCGGATGGATTCTGTCTAACTCAGAAGGTAACTCTAACTCATAAGCAACCTTCCCAATTCTCCTCACAATCTGATAAGGCTGATATAGCGAGGGCTTAATTTTCCCTTCTTCCCGTACCTCATGACACCCTTCATGGGCGATACCTTCAAGTAAACCCAATCACTCACCTCGAACTCTAAGACCCTTCTCCTCACATCGGTGTAAGACTTCTAATGGCTCTATGCAGTCTTTAACCTCTCTCTAATAATTTTCACCTTCTCCATGGCCTGGTGGACAAGGTCAGGCCTAATCAACTCAACTTCTCCAACCTCAAACCACCCGATAGGTGATCTACACCTTCTCCCATACAAGGCCTCATAGGGGGCCATTTGAATGCTTGCATGATAACTATTATTATATGCAAATTCAATCAATGGTAGGTGGTCATCCCAATTTCCTTTGAAATCAAGGACGCAAGCTCTCAAGATATCCTCTATCGTCTGAATAGTGCACGCCACCTGACCATCCATCTGTGGTTGAAAGGTTGTACTCAGATTTACCTTGGTACCCAATCCCTTCTGGAAGGACCTCCAGAAGTGTGTCCGAAATGATGGACAAGGGAACTCCATGCAACCTCCTAATCTCTTGGATGTACATCTTGGCATACTCTTCCACAGTATTAGTTGTCTTGACTGCCAAGAAGTATGCTGATTTAGTGATCCTGTCTACAATCACCCATATGGAATCATGTTGTCTCCGGGATCTCGATAAGCCGTGATGAAGTCCATGTTCACCGTCTCCTACTTCCTCTCTGAAATCTCAAAGTTTAGAGCCAAGCCACTTGGCCTTTGATGCTCAACCTTCACTTGTTGGCAATTCGGGCACTTTGAAACGAACTCAGCAATATCCCTCTTTATTCCACTCCACCAATAGACCTCTCTCAAGTCGTGGTACATTTTGGTAGAGCCCAGATGGATGGAATACGTAGTATTGTGGGCTTCAGCCATGATCCTCTCTCGGACACCATCAACATCGGGTAAACAGAACCTACTCTGGTATCTCAACACCTTATCTCCCTCTTTAGAGAAGACCATCACTTTTTGTTTGTGGACAACCTCCTTCAATTGGAGTATGATAAGATCTAGATCCTGCTTCGCTTTTACCTTTGCTACTAGGGATGATGTAGACCCATTCTGAACCTTGACTTTAGCCTCATCATTCTCCTCGAGTTGGACTTCAGCCGAGCCAACCTATACGCTTCCTTCACTAGCTCCTTCTTCTCTTCCTCAACATGGGTCGTACTACCCATTGACAACCTACTAAGGGCATCAACAACAATGTTAGCTTTACCTGGGTGGTGTAGGATGCTCATGTCATGATCCTTGAGTAACTCCAACCATCTCCTCTGTCGCAGGTTGAGCTCTCTCTGACTGAAGACATACTGCAGGCTCTTGTGGTCAGTGAACACGTCCACATGCACTCCATACAAGTAGTGGCGCCAGATTTTAAGTGCGAATATTACCGCCGCCAACTCAAGATCATGGGTCGCATAGTTCCTCTCATGAACTTTAAGCTGCCTGGAAGCATAGGCTATCACCTTCCCTCTCTGCATCAATACACATCCCAATCTAACTCTTGATGCGTCATAATACATCACAAAATCTTCCGTCCCGTTGAGCAAAATCAAAACAGGAGCGGTGGTCAATTTAGTCTTCAACTCTTAGAAGCTCTACTCACATTCCTCAGACTACTAAAACTTGACCATTGTCTTGGTCAGCTTAGACAATGGTGCGGATAGGGAAGAAAATCCCTCAAGAAATCCGCGGTAGTAGCCTACCAACCCCAAGAAACTTCTTATGTCAGTTGGAGAGATCAGTCTTGGCCAGTTCTTAACCGCTTCGATCTTCTGGGCATCTACTTGAATTCCATCACCTGAAACAACATGGCCTAGGAAAGCCACTGACTTGAGCCAAAACTCACACTTTGAGAACTTTGCATACAATTCATGGTCCTTAAGAGTCTAAAGGACAACTCTAAGGTGTTTGACATGCTCCTCCTCATCCCTCGAATACACCAAAATATCATCAATGAACATAATTACAAACATGTCAAGGTAGGGCCGGAACACCCTATTCATCATATCCATGAAAGCTATAGGTGTGTTCATCAACCCAAAGGATATAACCAAGAACTCAAAGTGGCCATATCTAGTCCTAAAGGCTGTCTTTGGGACATCACATTCTCTCACCTTCAACTGGTGGTAACCCGATCTGAAGTCTATCTTTGAAAACCATGAGGCACCCTGAAGTTAGTCAAATAGATTATCTATCCTAAGGAGAGGATATTTATTCTTGATCATGACCTTGTTCAGTTGCCTATAGTCTGTGCACATTCTGAGAGACCCATCCTTCTTTCGTACAAACAGAACAGGAGCACCCCAAGGAGAAACACTTGGCTTAATAAAACCCTTCTCTAACAAATCCTTCAACTGCTCCTTCAACTCAGCGGGGGCCATCCTATATGGTGGAATTGAAATTGGTTACGTATCGGGGAGAACATCGATACTGAAGTTGGTTTCCCTATCAGGAGGGACTCCAGGTAAATCCTCAGGGAACACCTCAGGAAACTCTTTCACAATCAAAACTGATTCGAGAGTAGGGGACAATATCATCGGATTTAACTCGCAAAAGGTGGTAAATACAACCTTTAGAGATTAACTTTCTAGCCCTCGGACAGGAAATAAACTTACCCTTGGGTGCAACAAAACTTCCTTTCCACTCTAGGATCGGTTCATTCAGAAATTGGAATTTGACAACTCGAGTCTTACAATCTATTGAGGCATAAGCCAATCCATACCAAGGATTACATCAAAATCAACCATCTCCAACTCTACCAAGTCAGCCAAAGTATCCCTATGATAGATGGATACTACACAATCTCTATAAACCCTCTCAGCTAGGATAGACTCACTAGTAGGAGTAGAAACAGTATAAGGCTCAAGTAAACACTCTGGAAAAATCTCAATCTTATTGGCTCCATAGGGATTCACAAAAGATAAAGTGGCACCTGGGTCTAGCAATGCATAACAATTATTAGAAAAGACTCAGAGCATACCCATAACAACATCTGGTGCAACCTCTTGGTCCTGTCCATTACCCATCGCATACAGACGGTTCATCCCACCCCTTGCACCCGCAGTAGTAGCCTTCTAATGACTGCCCGCAATGGGGCGCTGTAGAAGACTAAGCTTTGTTACTCCCATCACCCCATTTCCTCATAAGTCACTCACCCTAAAAATGGCCAGGCTGTCCGCATGAATAACAAGCATTTGTGCCCTCACGGCACGCACCAATGATGTAGCTTGCCATATCTGCCACAAGGTGGCTTTCCTCTCGGGCCTTGGGTCACGCTATCTTGGGACTGAGGACCCTGAGCTCTGAAATTTTGGTGACCATAAGATTTTTTATCATACCTATTTTGCCGACAAGCGTTCTTGCCACAGAGCGTGCATAGTTAGAGGATCTCTTCTAAAAATAGGTTCTATCACCCTTATTCTGCTTCTGTTGGCTAGGCTCATGCCCTGCCGATTTGTCTTTCTTAATCTGCTGCTCTTCTCTGTCCTTCTTCTTATCCTCCTCAGTTTACTGGGCATAGACCATAAGTCTAGAAATGTCCATGCCTGGAATCAGCAATGCTGCCTTACACTCCCTCTTACATGCCTGCCCAATCCAAACACGAACTTCCTCATCCTCGCCCTCATATCAAGGACCATCTCTGGAGCATATCGAGACAGCTGAATGAACTTGAGGCTGTACTATTTGATAGTCAACCTTTCTTGTTTCAGGTTCACGAACTCTTCAACCTTCGCCTCCCTCAACTCTTGGGGAAAGAAGTGATCGAGGAAAGCACTCTCAAACTCCTCCTACTTTGCAGGTTCAGCATCCTCACCTCTACCATCTTCTCACTGGTCATACCAGACATTTGCAACATCCTTAAGCTGATAAGAGACCAACTTAACTCCCTAAACCTCATTAGCATGCATATGCCTCAAAATTTTGAACATCTCATCAATAAAATTTTGTGGGTCCTCCTCAACCTTCGACTCCGTATAGACTGGCGGGTTCATCCTCAGGAAATTTCTGAGCCTGGTTATAGTCGTAGGCTCTTGGGAGCTGGATCTAGGGACCTAGGGACCTTCGTTATTATTCTGGGAGGCCACCAACTGAGTGAGCATAGCAATGAGGCTGACTGAGCAGGTGGTGCCGATGGGATCTCAGTAGCTCTGGCAGGTCGGCCCCGTCTCCTCGTCTCAGGCTGGATAGGGACCTCTGGTGAGGGATTCTCAACATTTGGGGCTGAGGCATCTCTCTGGGTAGGAATGCGTTTAGGAGGCATGATCTGCAAACGCGCAACACATGAATTAGAAGGAAGTTTCATAGAGTCAAACTCTATCGCACGAACTCAGAATATCAAAGAAGTGTAATCATTTCTAATGTCCTATAGCTTCCTGTTTATAAAGTGTGGTGCACAACACACACATAAACAAGACTCTACTAGATACGGCTTCATAGACTCCCTTAGACTCTTGAACTCTATGCTCTAATACCAAGTTTGTCACGCCCCAGGAGGGTACCCTACGCGTGGCTGGCACCCAGAGACTATTGCTAGTCCCCAAGCGAACTACTCAATCTCAGGACAATCATTCAACATCAGGCATAGCAGAAATAATAAATAAGGCAGTGGGTTATGTCATTCATTCTACATCAATAAGAAGGGCCAATGGCTAATAACTCAGTCTCAACATCAGGGATAAATAAAGATAAGTACTAACTCAAGTCAAAGAGGGAAAAGACCTCAACATCAAACCTCAACTCATGTCTATGAAGCCTCTAACTCAACTCAACTAGACAGTTTAAGAAGGTACCATGACAGGCCATGGCTACCCAACTCAATAAAATAAAATAACTGATAACGAAAAAGGCTCCTCCGGATAGAAAGAAGGGCTCACCAATAACTGAACTCAGAATCTCTAGACCTCAATGATGCGTCTGCTGAAGTCCTCTACCTCCTGTATTTGCATCATGAAATGATGCAGCGCTGAGTGGTGTCAGTACGTGGAATGTACGGTATATAAGATGGCTGAATACAACAGTACATATAGAACAATATAGGGATAACATCAACTCAACATCATACTCCGTCAGAGTGTTAAATGTCTATCTAGGGCAATAGTAAAGAGTAGACAATTACCATCAACATCTCATCAGAACATCAGATTCATCTCAAGGAAACTTGACTCAACTTAAAGGACTCGTGCCCGTTTAAGACAAGGATAAAGAGTAAGTACTGAAACATCAACATCCATCAAGACTCATACCATCACATCAACATCACTGTTCCAATAATAGGGAACCTAGCTGGGATTTTCTCTAAACGACAACCATCACCTACGAGTCGGTGATGATACAACGAAGCGATGTCATTGCTACATCCATCCAGTACCCTGCCCGGGGTAAAGGACATCACTATCAATGGATCCACAAGAATAACATCAGTCCTATTTTGGGACAAAGGAAACATCCGCATTGCGGTTCGATCCTCTCTCCTACGCGGGCTATGTAGTTAATGAGTTCGAGTGGGACTCACTCTCACCCATTTTGGTACTCAATACTCCTCCCAGAACTCGACATGCTTATAAAACATCATCATCAAGATTTCTCATCATTAGTCTCATGGGGACATAGTACATTAACATTAACATCAACTCATCTCATCAACATCATCTCATCAATATCAACATCATGAACTCGAAACATTCTTTTAGAATTTAGTTTCAAGTTTTAAGACTCATGAACATCATTCTCATCAACATCATCATCAAGACTCTCAACAATTTGGACCACAATCACAACATCACAAACATCGTCATCGTCAAGGCTCTAGACTCATTCTTTAAGTTCATTCTTGCATTCTTTAGTAAAATAGACATAGAATTTTGTAAAAGTCATTCATGAAAGAAAGTTATGCAGTAAGATAGTTTGTGATGATCATCAATTCATGTAAAATATATGAATTAAGTAAAACTCAATAGAATACTCAAGGATCCTCACATCAAACTCATTATCTTCAATCATAGACTCAATTTACCAAAAGGGGGCGCATGAGAGAACAATCTCATGCTTTAGGTTAGCTTTACATACCTGGGATGATTGCTAACAACAATTCCTCGTAGAATCTCTTCTTGACTCTTCAACCTCAACTCTCCTCAAGCCTAATTTGGTGAATTTGCTAGGAAGAGGATTTTAGAATGGGTTTTGAACCCTTTCTTCACGAATACGATCTATATTATTCATATATGGAATTTTTAAGATGTTAGGAATGGACTAGAATGCCCCTCGAAATTTTAGAAATTTTCCAGCCATAAAATAACAGAGTCCGCGACGCGGACTGGTCGCAGATAGTTCATTTTTGGAAAAATTCTTTTTGAACGAGCTTTCTTATCCCCGTCGAAAAATTAAGAAAAAACATGAGTGCACCTCCGCGATGGGTCCGCGACGCAGCTCTGTCGCGGACCCTCACTGTTTCTCGTTTTGGAACGAAAAATTATCTTTTGACTCGATCGCTCCAAAAATCGACCGAGATCCTTCCCCCACTCAATTTTTCGTGCTGATCACGAATCCGGCTTCGAATTTTCCATCCGAGCATCAGAAGACGCGTTATGCGCACATCCATCCTCTAGGGGTATTTTGATGATTTTACCGGGCGTTATAGTGTTTGGCCTAGTTTTTGCCATGCATATGACCATGAAGTTGTCATGCATATGGTCACGAAGTTGCCAAGCATATGGCTTTGAATATAGCCTTATATTTTCCATGTAAAGAGTGAATATTTATCATATAATATTTGTGTTCACAAATTCTTTTTATGTAGTAACCAATGACATATTTTATGACTAAGTAATAACATATAGTTAATAGTTAAAATATTTTTTTAAAATATCGAACACATTTTACTTAAAAGGTTATAGCAATTAGCTAAAGGTTGTATCAAATTGCTTATAGGTTGTATTAGATTGCTTAAAGCCAAAGGTTGTACCAATTCGTTAATGGCATGAATCTTTCACTCTCTCTCAATTGTTATCAGCTTGTATTACTTGTATCAGTTGTTACCAACTTGTATCTCTTATATTGATTTTCCTTAAATTAATTTCACTTGTATTCACACATTTATAGTCAAGCTAACTCTTCGAAAATCACTTATATCCATTCGCTCTAATTTTACTTGTGTTCATTTATTTTATAGTATCAATTGTTACCAATTCATGTATTCATTCACTTTAATGATTATTTATGCATACGATTTTTATGAATATAGTCATATAGGTTGTATGAATTATTTTTGTTGATCAATATAATTATGATATGTTATATCCACTGGCTCACTAACAATTTGTATTCTCTCTCATGCAATGAAATAGAGTAAATTCATTCATTCTATAAATCTTTGTATCAAAGCATATATATCTCACCAATAAGGGTTGTGGTGGAGTTGTAAGTACTCCTTCATCTTTAGCTAGATGTCTCATATTTGAGTCTCCTTCGGTACAGAGTCGCTTTTGTTAGGGAGCACTTTACCTCCTCAATGTGGGATTTCTCGGTGTGAATCCGAACTTAGTCGCGCTCCAATTTGGGTAGGGCTGGGCATTCAGTCGGTTCGGTTCGGTTTGTGAAATTCGATTTGGTTTTTTGGTTTTTGGTTTAAGAAAAATATAAACCGAAATTGAACTGAAATAAATTCGGTTCAGTTCGATTTTTGCAATTTTGGTTCGGTTTATTTCGGTTTGAATATTATTTCTGACTCCTTTTTTCGATGAAAATTAATTGATTACATACAAGAAAACATTACTACAACTCTATAAAGATAAGGTACTCTATATTAGTAACCAATTAATGAGGCCATTATTTAAAAATGTGAACAGTTACATGTATTGGATTACTATTTGAAGTGTCATAACCTATAAATTAAAAGTCTACCATTTGATTCCTTTATTCCTTGACATATATGTTCTAGGTTAGCAATTAGGATTTAGAAATTTTATTTTTCACTAAAGTAATATTATATGGAACTAAAATTTGGCGTTCAGTAAAGTATATGTTGCCCGATTGGGCTTGGGAAATTACTAGTTCATGTTGGGCCTACACTATATGTATTATAATTTACAAGTTATAACATATGTAGGCAGCCAAAACTAATAGATAGTCGAGCAGAGCGAGTTCTCTGGAGCTCCTGTAATATTCTCAGTGAACTTAACCACAATATCATCTCATTTCTGGCCAAGAAGGTATGGCAAGAATCTATACACACACACACACACATATATATATGTATGTATGTATGTATGTATTCATATTTTGCGGACTTGTCGAGAAAGATTAGCTATTTTGCCACTGTAGCTTTGATGTTTCTAAGACATATTATCTTAAGATGTTTGTATATCCTTTATATATACAAGGACATCTTCCAAAGGTTGTACTATAGCATTTTTATTTTTTCATCAAAGAAGAAGTTTATTTGGACATAAAAAAAATTCGGTTTTTCGGTTAACCGGAATGAAAAAAATTAAAACCGATAACCGAACCGAATTATCAATATTTTAAAATTTGAAACCGAAACCGACTGAATAAACCGATTAACCGAAATTGAAATTTAAAAAAATTCGGTTCGGTCGGTTTTTTCGATTCGAACCAAATAATGCCAGCCCTAAATGTGGGTACCAATTACCAAGTGGGAAACCAAAAAAAAAAGTACACAAAATAAACCTAATTTGAAATTATTTACCCTCAATAGACCCAATACAAATTATTTAGTGGATTTTTCAAAAACAACCACCTAGTGAAACATAATAGGTTAAAATAGCCATAGTTTAGAAAATTACATTATATAGCCTTTTCGTGTACTGTTCTTTGTATAAAACAGTATTAGACTAATATTTTATACAAAAAAGAATAGATGACATTAAATGTTCATTAATTGTTGATTGGATACAATAAAGGAAACGTTCCTTTAAATAATGGAAGGTAAATATATGCAATAATTATTACCTATTATGAATCTCTAAACATAAATCTGAAAAAGGAAAAATATTTGGAGACAAGTAATGCTGTAAAAAAAACCGCTGATCTATACCAATTCTATTGAGCTAAATTTGATTTTTTATTTTGTTTTTTATACGTTTGATCCTATGAATTCATGGTATTATACGAATTATTAAAAATCGTGATGAACAAATATTGCGGTTTATTTGAATTTGAAATTCTTGCCCTTCTTTGTTAATAGCAATCTCCATTTTATACGAAAAAAAGATTTTTAGTTGTCTTTATTTGTTGATTTTTGGATCGTAGGAACATGTAGCAGTAGTGGTGTTACTGGACTGATATGTGCATTAAAATGTTAATTTTGTTGTATAAAATGGTACAACTTGATGTTGTCGTTCGTGATTGCGCATATATGTATTTATACGGTTGATTAATATATATCTACCATTACGATAGATAAAAGATGAATAATTTATACATCAGATATATTGTGTAAGTATAAGTTGTTCGTCGAAATGAATGAAATCGCATGCAAACTGTTGAATATGTATGTACCCAACCAAATTTTGTGGGTATAAAAAATAATTTTTGTGTATATGTAAATGTTTTTGAATTGAATATTTTGTGTGTGTGTACATATATATATATATATATATATATATATATATATATATATATATATATATATATATATATATATATATATATGTATGTATATACTGCAGTGTATAAAATTGAAGTACAATGAATATCATTGATTCAAATTTAGAATCTGCAGTGTATAAAATTGTCTGAAATTGTATAATTTTTTTATGCAATTGTATAAAAACACATCTTAAACGTGTCCAGGTATAAAATTTGTATAATTACTCATACACATTTTAAAATATATATTGCAATTGTGTATATACTTGCATTTGCGTTTGTGCTTATGCAGTTGTATAATGTGTTGGCAAAAAACACAGTTGTAAGTGTATAATTACTCAGACAGTGTGCTTGTATTATAACAAAAGTGTATAATAGTATAACTTATACATAAATGCTATACTATAACTTATACATAATAATACAATTTAAATATCATTCACTTTACATAAATTGTATATATAAAAAATGTATAATAATACCATTTACATCTTACATAAACAGTATACATAAGTGCATACCTTGTGCTTTTAATTTGAAAGTATAATTTTTTTTTACAAACAAATTTTTTTTAATACAAACAAAAAGAAATTACTTTCATATTTATATGCTTACCTATATGTAAAATGATTTTTTTCTAACAATTTTTTTACAAAAAAAAAAAAATTGAACCTCGTTTTCCTCTTCGATTTCGTTTGGTTTGTTAAAATCAGAGCCGTCCCCATTTTTCTTTGCTTCGTCACTGCCGGAATCCAGATCCACATCTTTCATCTTCCTTTTGGAAGTGCTTGGCCGATGAACATTATCAATCCGCTTCTTGGATCTAATTTTTACACTAGTCTTATCTCTTGCAATTCTTCCTGCAATGGGTTCATCCTCTTGGGTTATACCCAATGAAAAAAACGACAAATCATCTATACTAAACTTATCATGCAAATCTATACCTCTAGTGATCCTCTTAGATGATGATTCGTCGGCTATTGTAGTGTAAGCTTGTGATTTATCCGGTTGTTAGAAAAATTTAGAGTTGTGCGCTTTATGAAAAAAATGGGGAAAAGTGAAATAAAAAAAAAATTTAAGAACCACCAAAAAAATAGAATTAAAACTGAATGAAAATCTGGAAGAATATAAAGAGAAGATTAAAGAGAAGAAAATAGAAAGATCCAGAGAGATTGAAGGAGAAGAAAATGGAAAGAAATCTTTGAAATTGTGTATAAAAGAGAGAGAAATAAGAATATTTGAAAAGTTTTTGATTTTATACAAATTGGGTTGGGACCACGAATTTGTAACCATTTTTTTTAAAAAAGGTTGGTTATTTTGTGTAATTTTTTAAAACAGTAGTTAACTTATGTGATTTTGTATTTAAGGTTTGCTCATTTATAAAATTTTTTCAATTATTTATCCTTAATGGGCCCATGACCCAAACTATTTACCTTTACTTACCCCTTGACGTCATGTTGACATCAACATAAATACTATGAAATATACTTGGCTGTATATATATACCAAACCGTTATCATATAGAATGAACTCAATACTCTGTGATACTCTGGCGGTGTACTGATACTCAATTGGTATCATATATGATTATCTTTTTTTTAAAGAAATAAATAAGAAACATATAAAAAAATTATTAAACTCTAAATTAGTAGAAAATATATTCTTTGTGATACTCCATCGGTATTGTGTAAGACTAGAGAATTATTAAAGTTACAAAATTATTTATTAAATTCTAAATAAGTAGAAAATATATTCTTACGATACTCCTTCGGTACGTTGATACCCTATCGGTATCATATAATTTTGAGCTTTTCTTTTAATAAATAAAATAATTAAAAATAAATTATTAAAGTTGCAAACTTATTTATTAAATTTTAAATTAGTAAAAAATATATTCTTTGTGATACTCTATTGGTATATTGATACCATATCGATATTATATAGAACTGAGCTTAATCTTCTGTGATACATTGTCAGTATATATATACACTATTGATTTATGATAGTAATTGGGTGCTGATGTTAGCATACGAATTCTAATATTAGGGGGTGAATTTTAATAATATAGAAACATAAAATATAAAGATATTCAGGGATGTAAATATTTTGCTTCGGAGCATAAAGTTAGTTTTTCAAAAAAAAAAAAAAAAAACCGCATATACATCTTGATGAATAAACCGGTCTAATAATGAAAAACCGGGCTCATTTCTATGATAGTTCATCCATTGTCGATAAATTTATTTCATCGAGCTTTCCTCTTGTCTCGTCACTCTCCACATTTCGCTGTCATCAATCGACAGTCATCGCAGCTTTCTTGGCCGGTAAATTGCACCAAAGCGACCGTCTCTGATCGTCGCCGATGAACCTCCGATCAAATCGAATACTATGAGCATCTCGATTGTAGCTTCTTTTCTTAATATAAATATTCTTTCCTTGTCATTCTGAGTTAGCTAACTAAAGCACAGAAAGCCTAATCCTTTTCTTTCTATTTAATCCTGATTATATTCCTTCTTATTCGTTTCAAAATAGGGGGGCACATCTTAAATCTCCTCTTTAAGGTTTTAGAAGAATCAAAGAACATAAATTTGCGTATAGTTTGACTCGGAACTGAAATTCAGAGACTAGGGTTAGCATATCTTTGTTTGAAGCGACACTGTTGAAATTGACCTCTTCTGGAGTTTTGTTTGTTGTTATAGAGATTGAAAAACCTTAATTCTTTTGTGGTTCCTTGCGCTTCAAGCAGCCCAAACTAGTTAGCGTCTGGTTTAATTTCCGTCCGAAAGATAGGTGTGGGCTAGTGGGAAATGTGTATACTGTGCCAGATTCAAAGATGGTCCAGAGGGGTTGCCACCATGTTGCCATGGTTGGTGATTCCGCTGGTTGGCTTATGGGCACTATCACAGCTATTGCCACCTTCATTTCAGTTTGAAATTACGTTGGCAAGGCTTGTGTGTGTAATGGTGCTTTTGTTTACACTTGTGTGGTATGAGGTTTTTATGCCTTGGGTGTCAGCTTGGCAGGTGAGAAGAATTGCTAGGCTTAGAGAAAGGAAAAGACTTGTTGCCGTTGAAATGCAGAAATTGAGGAAAATAGCAACAAGGAAGTGTAGAAATTGTTTGACTCCGTATAGAGATCAGAATCCCGGAGGTGGGAAGTTTATGTGTTCTTATTGTGGGCATATATCAAAGCGACCTGTTCTGGACTTGCCGATGCAGCCAGGATTGGGGTTTCTGAATTCTGGGATATTGAAAGATTTAATTGGGAAAGGCGAGAACATATTAAATGGGAAGGTCTGGCCAGACAATAGATGGATGTCTGGACAGGATTGGTTAGAGAATGGGAATTGGATCAGGGGTTCTTCTATTAGGAAGTCAAATTCTTGGAGCAAGAATGGCAGTGGATATTTTGATAGGGAGCATTGCTTAGCAGAAAAGTCATATTCTCGTGTTTTTATTTTAGTGCTGACAGATTTCTTTTCTAATATCTTATGGCTCTACAAAATCTTTTTGACGATTAGTTCATCCAGAAATGATGATGCTTCAATGGATGCAGAGCAAAGAGCAATGTTGGATAAGAGAAGTGAGAATGGGGGCAATTGTCAAGAGAGTAGATGGGAAAAATCTCGAAGAAAAGCAGAAGAGAAGAGGCAGGCTAAGTTAGAGAAGGAGCTATTGGAAGAGGAGGAGCAAAAGCAAAGAGAGGAGGTTGCTAGGTTGGTGGAAGAGCGCAGGAAATTGCGGGAGGAGCTTTCGGAGGCTGAGAAAAAACAACATAAAGTGTCACCCTCTGGTAAGGTACGGGAGGGAATGAAAGAAGTAGAAAAGAGGCGTCAAGAGAAGAGGAAAGAAAGGGACAGGGGTTCTAGAAAAAGCAACTCAGATACAAAAGAGCTGGATAAAAGAGCGGGCAAGGGAAGTGAGCAAAATAAGAGCGAGGTGAGTGATAAAAAGCAACAGCACAAAAATACGCAAGAAATTGTTAAGACACATAATACAGAAGTTCTTCATGGCTCTAAGGGTACTTCCCCAAGCATTCACAACCATGGGAATGCTGGAACTCGGTATTTGGATAGTATGAAGGGTGCCTTTTTATCGTCTTCTAGAGCATTTACTGGAGGTGATCATTTTGGAAAGTGTAATAATTCCTCTACTGTTCCAAGAGAAAGGGAACACAAATCTAAAACTGGCATACACCATAATCAAACCCATGCTTCAATGAGAGAACTATCTCAGCCAGATAGGATATCTGGAAAACTGAATCCAAATGGGAATGACAGGAGCATCGACCGTCCTGTAAGTCTTTTGTCAAATCTTCTTTTTCCCTTGCTTATATCTATGCCTTCATTTTCATCAAAAATTTTTGTTGTTACTTCTGCTAAAATTAAATTCCCTGTCAGTTGATAATTTGGCGAGACATTTTTAATGGTTATTTCAACTTTGGGTTGCATCATTCTCTTGTTTGCTACTACGCTTCTGTAAAGATAGAATTCGCATTATGTCAGGAGAAATGTAATTCTTTCGGAAGATACTGTTTTCGATGAATTTTCGATATGGTAACAGTAGTTTACACAGTTGCAATATTTATATGTACCTGATTTGTTCGTTGCAGGTACTTTTTGAATCTCAATCATGTACAGCTCCTAAAAAATCATGGCAACAATTATTCACACATTCGACTGCCGTTTCTCAGCCTACTTCAAATGTAATAGGTACACAAGGTTTTAAGTCACAAGCAGAAGTTCAAACACCACCTTACCCCTGTCAACCTCCATCTACGCAATCCTTTGATAACCCCATCAACTTTGGACTCCCGTCACCTTTTCCTTTATCTACCGTTGCTTTTGGATCCACAAGTAATGGTACAACTCTTCCATTATTATCAGAACCATTATTTCCCATAGTTGGAGATAGTGCAGGTCAGTTATTGCCAGAGGAGTCAGAGATTTTTGAAGATCCTTGTTATGTTCCAGACCCAGTAGCATTGCTTGGACCAGTTTCTGAGTCACTTGATGACTTTCAACTTGATCTTGGTTTTGTGTCAAATGTAGGATTGGATAAACCATGTCTGGCAAAGCATGTCAACGTTTCTTTTGAAGTTACCAGACTGTCGCCAATTGAGTGTCCAATATCAAGATTGTGTGTTCCAGAGGAGAGGCAGGCTGAGTCTTTTCTGTTTCCCTGCACTGCTAAGGCTAAGGATGTACGCACAGAGCCACCAATGGATGTTTCAAGTAATGCAAATGATATGGGCACGTGGCAGATGTGGAATAGTTTTCCTTTTGGTCAAGATGGTCTTAATTCAATTGGTACTCCAGCCAGCTGGCTTTTAAATCCAGAACTTAACAGATCAACCATGGAAGAAATAATTCCTTCTGCACCTCCAAAGACCATGGCTTCACTGTTTAAAAATGACGATCAAGTTTATTCTGTCTCTCATTCTCCACAAACAGTTTATACAGGAAATTGCCTGAATGGTGGGCCACTTGGTGCTAATTTGCCTAGTAGTGCTGAAAAGGGGTTCCAAAAAGCACTCTTTGGTACATATTCTAGATGTGAACGCCAATTCTCTGCCAATCCTGAGAATGCTGTTCAGAGTGAATATGAGAGTCCTAATGCTCCTGTGACAAGCTATCCATTTGAGTTGTCTCCACCTGATTGTTGGGCCAAGTAAGCAAAAGAAAAAGCTCTTAAACTTCAATTGGTTTAAAGATTTATGACCTTTCATTTGCAGCACATTGTGTTTTTGACTTTGTTGATATTTGAAACCTTTTAGTTTAGTGCATCAATGTGTCTGATTCCGTTCTTTCTGAAAGTTACTTTTGGGATCATCTCATGAGTCTTGAGTGGCTATAATTTGTAGCCACCATTTTTCTACCTTTTTATCAAAAAAATGATAAAAGTTAGCTACCTTGCCTTTTGGATTATGCGTAGAAGTACATGCTACTAAGTCCCTGACAACTCGCGCATTCATATATTAATATACCAGTGAGTAGCCATAATTTCAGATGTACATGTTTTCTGGATGCATCATCAATGTCGAGAAGTATTTGATAACATAGAAGTATATGTGTGTTTTTACATATGTTGTCTGTGTGTAAGGGAGAGGGAAGAGGTTGTGTGTGTGGTGGTTTGGCCGGGGGGGGGGGGGGGGGCGCAATAGTAGTATCCAATACATTCTTCTGCCTGTGAGATGACACCGTCACCACCAGGCTGTGCCGCTTCAATGCAAGAAAGTATATTAGTTTATTCACGTCTTTAGTTTGAAAATGATGTGTAAGTTGAGTAATGTCTTCAAAATTATCATGTATTGTGACAATGTTATAAGCATAACTAACCAAGCAAATAAGGTTTCCGTCGAAGAGTTGCAAAATAATGAGTAAGTTGCTTCCCTTGAAAGATGCCAGTGTTTTTAGTGGCAGAAATAAAATGACCAAATCACGTGCGTGAAGATTGTCCTGTAGTGATCGGCACAACTGATGCACCAACTTAGAGTCTCCCTGTTCAATAAATCATTGTGGTTGTTTTATATTAAACATCTTTAGCATGTTTTCCTTGTAAGAAGGTACATTAGTTCCCAACTGATGAAGAGGCGAATGAAACATGGTTTTCGTGGATATAAGAAGGTGAAGAAATTCACCGAGGATAAGTATCAATATGTCAAAACTGTATACGGAATACACACACACAAAATAATTCATGCATGCATGAGATACATACGTATTGATGGTGCATCGTATGCTGCATGCGTGCATCCATGGATTTATACATACGAATATATATATATATATGCATGTATTTTTTTTTCTAAGTATATGCACACTTACAAAAGAACTGAAGTATGAGAGAGCATTGCGTGCCTCAATAGAATGTTTCAGTCGGCTAGCTAGATAACAAGAGATCTAACAAAATCTAAAAACTGTCTGGTGCTATTTATTGTGGAGATTGTCCAGCTGGAAAGATTAATTTAACAATTGGTTTTGAGAGAGCGGAACTAGGATATCTGAATATTTTTTTGGTTAGTTGAGGATTTGTGGAGATCAACCTTTGTGTTTGATCATACCTTGGTTGTAAATATTCACTAACATTCAACTGTAGTTTTACTTCGTGGTAAAGAGGCATCTCCTAATTACTATTATTGATGTAGAGCAATCATCTCCTTAACCGTAGTTCGGAACACCAGGATGAAACTTTGCTTATGCTATGTCACAGTTCGAGCTGTTGGGACTGTATTTTATTTCTGAACAGACATGTGGTATGAAGAACATAAATAGTGTTAATGCAAGAAATTACGTGAGGGTAGCAAGAAAATCCTGTGAACTCTTGAAGGGCAACGGAAAGATAAGTGTCGTCCATTGAGGGCTCAATTGGTGTAGAGGATGTTGGAACACGAAGGGCAAATTTGCTCTGAGTGTAATTGCCAACCGAAAATGACAGGCACTTCCACCCTTTTGGTAATTCGGTCTGTTAACTAGCTCAATTTCTGGCACCTGTTTTTGAAGCCTTAAAGTCATGAGGTCAGAATTGTTTAAAACTCTTTGGGAATAAGGTAGTGGAACCCTGAAAACAGAGGAGCTGGAACTTGTGGCCAGATTGCTTACTTGCTGATCAGGATGTCCCACTGTACATATATTACGGACCCAAGAATAGGAAAAAATAATTTAACAATAAAAAACACCCTTTTGTGATCAGCAATTTGAGTCCAACTGAATGTGACTTAAACTTTAGGGTCAAGCAATGTTACTCGGACTCTTCAAAAATACCTCCAGTTGTATGTTGGATTCTCCTAAGTAATGCAATTTTGGAGGATCCGTCATGGATAAAACAGCATACCCGTGAAATCTACTGGTGGGGTCTGGGGAGGGCAAGGTGTACGCAAACCTCACCACTACCTTGAGGAGGTTGAGAGGTTGTTCTCAAAAGACTCTTGGCTTAAATGCAGCAAATTCAAGTAAAAGGAGAAGAAACAATGAATAAAACATACCCGTTAATAAGAATAAAGTGTAAAGTCTAAAAAAAGAAACAATAACAATAACAAAATAGTGTGATAATCAAAACATAGAACACAGTATATGGCAAGAACTACAAGAGTATGATTAGGTCCACGATAGGCACTGCCAAGGCTAAACCTGCGCATGGCAAGACAACACTTCATCCCTACTAACCTTCTATTCTAATACGCGACCTCCACTTCTTCGTATCTCGAGCCAAGTCCTCGGTAATATGAAGTTGTGCCAAGATCTGTCTGATCATCTATCTCCAATACTTCTTAGGCATACATCTACCCCTTCGGGTACCTTCTAAAACCAACCTCACACACCTTCACACTGGGGCATCAACACACCTCCTTTTCACATGTCTAAACAATCTTAGCCTCGGTTCACTTATTTTTCACAGAGGCCACTCCTACATACTCCTGAATAACCTCATTTCTAATATTTTCACTTCTAGTATGTCAACACATCCAACATCCTCATCCCTACATGATGCATCTTTTGAGCATGTGAGTTCTTGATTGGTCAACACTTCACTCCATACAACAAGGACAATCTAACCACCACTCTATAAAACTTCCTTTTAAGTTTAGGTGGTATCTTCTTATCACACAACACTCCAAAGGCAAGCCTTTGTTTCATCTTATCCGTCCCAATGCAATGTGTGACATCATCATTGATGGCCCTACTATCGTGGAGTACGGATCCAAATTACTTAAAACTCTTTCTCTTGGGGATAAGTTCGTGCAAGCGTCACTTTTACGTCCACTTCATCTAACTCAACAATGAATTTGCACTCCAAATACTTTTGTCTTGGTCCTCCTTAACTCGAATTCTTTGGACTCTAAAGTTTGTCTGTAGGCCTCCAACCTAGTATTAACTTTATCTCGTATCTTGTCAATCAATATTATGTCTTCTGCAAATAACATACGTTAAGGAACCTCCTCTTGAATAAACTGTGTCAACTAGTCCATCACCAAGGCAAATAAGAAAGGGCTAAGAACTAATTCCTGATGTAGCCCTATGTCAACTAGGAAGTGCTTTAAAGTCTCCTCTCACCGTTCTAACCCAAGTCTTGGCTCCATCATACATGTCCTTTATAGTCCTAATGTACACCATCAGGATGCCTTGAGCCTCCAAACACCTCCAGAGAGTATCTCTCGAAACTTTGGTATGACCATTGTTCTTATACAACGAAGCCATGGAACTCCACTTCCACTCGTCTTTGCCGTCTTAAAATAGCATCAAACAACCCAATCAACCACTCCACATCTGCCTTGTTGGCATTCTTCTATAATTTCACTGGAATCTTATCGGATCCGATCGCCCTTCCCCTGCTCATTCTACTAATAACACGTCTAAAACTCCTCAGCCCTAAAACACTTACAACACCCAAAGTCCCGAAATCTATCAAGTGCGGTTAGTGGAAGTATGCTTGCCATCTTTGCTTAATAGAGGTCTCTTCCACCAACACCTTGACTTCCTTATCCTTGGTGCACTTCACTTGATCCAAGTCGCGACCCTTCCTCTCTCTCTCACTGTTGTGAGCATGTACAATTTCTTGTCCCCACCTTTGCTCCCTAGCTCAGCAGACAAGTGTTCAAAAGCTGCCGCTTAGCAACTGTAATTACTTAGCTTCTATCTTTGATGCCTTATAGACTTCCTTAAGCATCCTCTTCTCTTCCTCGTCTGCACACTCCACCAACTTTGTATATACTACTTTCTTAGCTTCCACTTTGCCTTGGACTCTCCTTAATGACCACCAAAGTTACCCCTCGAAATCATTAGCACTTCCGCTGCTGCTTTGCTAATGCAACAAGCTGTCTATCCCACATGCTGCTCATATCCCCACTACTACTCCAAGCCCCCATACCAATCAACTTTTCCCTCATCTCCTGAGAAAGGACAAGGGTCAAGTCCCCTACTTAATCCTCTGTTGGTCATATAAGGTCTTCTTCCTCTTGTCCCTCTTAATCTTCAAATCCATCACCAAAAGCTTGTGTTGGGTAGTCAAATTCTCACTCGGAATGACCTTGTAATCCTTATAGTGGTCTCTATCACCTTCCCTAAGAAGTAATCTATCTAAGTCTTGACTACCGTGGAGAGTCCAAGCAACATATAGTGCAAGTGTTAATAACAATTAGATCTCTCATGCATTTTTTTGGTGGCTGTGCATACTACTGAAAGTTCTAAAACTGAAGGTGGGACCACACTTAGTTTTGTTTATATGAAGTATTCAGCAGTTGAATTGCTCCCTTACACTTCTTCATGTGACTTTTAGTCTTTTACATTCAATCATGCAATAGAGGACGTCAGTGTTAAACCATTTATAAATGATGACTGAGTTACTCCTCTTTTCATATAAAGTGATATTCCAAGATTCAGTTATGGGTGTTTAATCCCCCTTTCGTTGTACATTTCTTGTCTTTAAACTAGCTCACTAAATGCTGTTAAACCTAGGGATCATTCTGTAGTTAAGCTGCGAGTAATTAAGTCGCACCAAGTAGTTTTACAGATAACGTTTAACCACATACTTTTGCTTCCTTGCAAAATCTATACTCAGCTCTTTGAATCACTTTAAGATCAGAGAGTTTTTTTGGCTTGCTTGTAACTACTACAACACTTAGTACTAGCTTTATAATACAATCACCTTTCTCTAATAATAAGTAGTTCACTGACATATTGACATAACTGCTTTTCATAACCATAAGTACTATGGCTTATGATAATGCAAAACGGTTATTTCTATCACTTAAGTTTCTCCCAACTAGTACAATAACGTTTACCTGGGATTGCACAATGAGACCTCCTGTGTTTGTCTCTGTATCATTTTATGCTTTTCGATATAATTGTAATTTTG
The DNA here is from genome assembly GCA_029948455.1 of Solanum rostratum. NCBI lineage: Eukaryota > Viridiplantae > Streptophyta > Magnoliopsida > Solanales > Solanaceae > Solanum > Solanum rostratum. The sequence goes on from CM057055.1 coordinate 56,588,076, forward strand.
TGATAATGCTTCCTTTCCCCTAGGATGATATCTGCTCCTTTCAGATCCCTTTTTCTAATACTATCATATACATGTTACGTAAACATCTGTTGCTGTTTACATTTTTTTTTTTCCTTTTAACATAATCTTACTGCTACTTTTGTCCATTCATTTTCAGAAAGGATTGGGCTGTGCCGGGTTCAGAAGATGTAGGCAACCCACAAATAACAAGGACCTCAATTGGCGGCTCATACCGCACTCCAGATGTACAGTCTCTTTGGTCATAGAGTTCAATAAAATGAAAAAAAAAAAATAGTAAAGGAAAATAGGGAAGAGGATCCGATTACAACCTCCTCCTCTGAAGAGGAAAATTGGCCTCTTTTGTAGGAAATTGTAGAATGCTGCACTAAGTGTATCTTCCGCTTCAGTAAAAAAAGGAGATTTTACGTTATTATGATGGAGTTAACATGTAACTTGCATGGGCTTCTGATCAGGTAACAATTAATCTTAATATGACAGATACTTTTCTGAAACTTTTTGGTGCAAAGAGGACTGACATAAACGATTCTCACTTTAAACTTGCATAATTAATTAAGAAATATCTAGCTGCCATTCTCAGTTTAAACCCACATAACTAATGAAGAAAACAATCAGTGGTATTCTCACTTTTTTTTTTGCTTTGCATCCATAGACATTTATGCTTGATGGCTGTTGCTCGCCGTTGATTTCTTGCATTGCTGCTATTCGTTGTTGATTTCTTGCGTTGCTGCAACTGGTTGTCTACCAGGGAAATTTCTCTCTTTATCCTTCATTCATTATTTACCCCTCTTTTGCTTTCCATTTTTCTCTTTAGCCTTCATTCTATTCTCGTCTTGATGCTAGTTGTTTCAAACAGAGAATCATACAATTGCAGAAAGCTGCAATATTTAACTTTGTGAAAAATTGAGGCCGTGATGATATGGTTTTTGGCAAATAACAATATTAGTCTGTGTTGAGGCACTGTGTGGTTTCAGTTTTCAACTGCACACCAAAGGTGAAGCAAACCTTCAGATGCTACCTCCCAAAAGTTACTTATATTGGTAGAGAGATGAGATTCCTTCAGGACAGACTCACGGAGGATGAGTCAGGGCCTAGATCAGGCCGAAAGGTGTAGTGGATGGACAACAAGTGATTGGAGCTTTCTCTATAACTTAATTGAACTGCCTTACTCTTAGCTCGGGTTCTTGCACTACATAAAAACATTCCCCCTAGAGTAGTTGTTGGTACGGTGTTTAGCTGACTTAATCCATAAACTTAGGAAGTCACTGTTAGTGGTACTTTTTTATTGGAATTTTTGTTCCCTGACTGCCCTCTCTTCCTTTGCCTGGCAAGGCGGTGCGTTTGCTCTCTCACGATCTTTCACCACTACAAATGGCCTTATAAATGTAATTGTCACCGTAATTCTCAAAAATAAAGTAATCATGCTGAATTAAAAAAATAGTCCTTTTTACAAGCAAAAGAAATTGCCCGTTAATCAAGCTCATGCGAATGAACTGAATTGGAAAAATTGAGTTTTTTTTTTTTTAAAGGATAATGCATTAATTTAGTTAACTTAAAACAACCCTTTCTACTGGAGCTAGTGTTTGTGAGTTCGAAGTAGTCTCGGTCACATTCTGACCCTGGGATGAAGTAGCTGTCAAATTAACTTTTCTAGCAGAAGTAGTTCCTACATGTCTGCTTGTAGTAGTAGACGAGTACACATTGGTGGAACTATCAAAAAGTCTGGGTCACCAAAAATCTCTTGCTGTACACCTACTTTGGCCAGTGCTTCTGCCACCCTATTTTATTCCTTGAACACATGCAGCATTTTTGAAACTCCCAGCATCCGTATTAAGTACTTGCAATTATGGATTAAATTATCACAGAGTGAGTTTCCTTTTTCAAGCATTGCAATTAATTCAATCAAGTCAGTATCAATTTCTAGAGGAGTCAATTTGGTGTTTGGTACACTGTAATGAATGACTGAAAATGTCATTGCAAGTTTGGAAGAACTGAACTCTCACATCCCTAATTTCATAAATAGATTGGGGCTCTGATAATTATGATCAAATATTTCCCTTTGCTGCTCATGAGTTGTACCATTGCGGCCTTGAACGAATCCACACCTTTGACATTTCTTGATTTCTTACGGACCTTGCAAGATTTTCTTGTCCTAGGGATTTGAGAATCAAACTTGAGGTCTGAAAGTGAAGGGAAAAAAGATGCGGCTATCTGTACTTTTACTTTGTTATGTGAATTTTTCTTTCAAGAGTTTGTAAGAAACAATTCCTTCATTTGGCACCTAAATACCTTCAAGTATTTGACATGATAGATTTAGATATAATTAAGGATGATATTAGAGTTCTAAAATTTAAAAAAAGTGATATAAATTTTAATTATTAAGCAGAGGTGACAATTTAAGATTAATACTAACGACATTAATTTAAAATTCTAAAATTTTATTATTTACATAAAAGCCCTATTTTCTCCATCTTCATTTCATAAATCCTCACCCTTTTCCAGCCACTCCCCCACTCCCCTTTTCTGTTACAGTTGCAGTCGCCGCCGTTGTCATGATCTCTGATCATCACCAATTTTTCCTCTTCTTCTCCATGGCCACCCATTTCCTCCTCTTCTTCCTCCACCACCACAACCATCATTTCTTCCTCAATCACCACCACTTTCTCATCCTCCACCACCGCCATTTTCTTCTCTTCTCCCTCCACCACCATCGTTGCCACTTTCTTCTCTTCCATCACCGATGCTACAACAACCAAGACCTTCACCTTCGTTGTTACCACCAACACCTCCTTTGTCGCCATAACCACCGCTTCTTCACCTGACCTCTTGTCAAAAAATCAAACAACTGTCGAAGTCATCAAAGCAACTATGCAGAAGCTGTTGAACTAATTTTAACAATTGCTGCAACAACTTAAACAACTACTGAAGTTGCTGCAACTACTACAACACTTGTTGTAACAATTATCGTAGCAACTAATGTAGTTATTGCATCAACGTCATCAGTTGCTGCAACAACTTCAGCAATTGTTGCATCTACAAATTTTTTTCAATAACTTAAAATAATTGAAGTTGTATCTGCAAATTTTCTTCAATGACTTAAAGAAAATCTTCAAAATTTTTAACTTAAACTAAACTAATTTGTAAAAATAAAGAGTAAAAATAAAGAAAAGAGTGCACTAAAAAATGATGAATATTGACGATAACAATGACAGCAACACAGATGATTAAAAGAAGAAAAAGAAAATGGTGGAAGAGTAAGAGAAAGATCTGGAGAGAGAAATAAATAATGAAAAGATAATAAAGCGGAAAATTTCAAAATTTGTAATTTAATAAGGAAGAGAAGTCTTTTAGAAGATGTACACTTTCTAAAATTTTTAAAATGTACACTTTATCTCCTAATTAACTTAATCCTACTTAATCTCTAATTAATAACAACTTTGACCTTGGATGGTCAAAATTGTAATCTTTTTTAATTTGAAGACTTAAGTGTCACCTATGGCTCAATTTTCACCACTTTCTTGTGCTTTAGAAGGATTGACTTATCGTAAGACAAGTGAGAGTTGCTCGGATAGTAAACATTCCTCACTTCGAGTCAACTCGAGAAAAAAGTTCCAACTAGTGGTTTGGTTTTGACTTAGTTTGGTATTGGGAAAAAAATTTCAACTATATTTGGTTTGATTTGATTTTAATTTCAAAAATTCAACCCGAGATCAAATCAACCCACTATCATTATATGTATAATTTTTAAATATTTCTTATATTTTTTCATAGTTTTTATTTTTAACATATTATTTCTAGTTTGAATTAGAATTTTGGATGGTCTAATAAATGTTACAGTCCATAAATATTAATAGGGATAATTACCTTTTTGAGTTCCCTTTATAAAATATTTACTATTTTTAAATATATTTTTTATTTATTAACTAGATATACCATATTTTTAAAAATTTACCGTCTATAGCAACTATATGCATTATACATGTATTAAAATGTGTTGTATTTATTTAAAAAGAAATTGCATTACGTATTAAAAACTAATTATGCAAGTACTATAAATATGTTATACTATATACAAAAATAAATTTGCATTGTAATATAGATGTATTATAAGTGTCTTAAAATCTATTAGGCTTGTTTTGATAAAAAAAATCTAAATTATGTATTAAAAGTGAATTATACATGTATTAAAATTAATTTATATCACTATAAATGGTGAAAAAAAAAATTAAATATGGTATATTTAGGTAAGTTTTTCATATTAGTAACTCTAAAGCTCAAATAAAAAATCAAATCGATACTAATGCTAGCAATAAATAAATAAAATAAAATAAAATAAAAAAAATTCAACGCTAACAATGAAAGTAATAATGAATATTTGTTCTTAAGTTTTACATTGATTTAGACTATTAAAATGCATAACCTAATTTATTTTTCGTTGAAGTTTACTCATGTAATTAATAAATACTTATTATACTTATTTTAGCATGATTTAGTACTTTAAAGTTATGATATATTCATCATCACTTATTTTAGCATGATTTAGTACTTTAAAATTATGACCATTTTCATTATGACTTACTTATTTGTAATATTTGTTTTATGCGATCTCATTATTATTTCGTTGAATATTCTAGTGTCTTCACTCATATCATGATTCGTGTTTTTCTTAAAAAACACCATAGATATTTATATTTTGGTAGGACTAAAGAAATATCTGAACCACAAGTTAATTATATTTTTTTTATGAATACTTTATCAAAAAATTTAATAAAACTCAAAAAACACAGAAATTTGAAAAAAATTTCAAAAAATCTGAAAACCTGAGAAATTCGGAAAAACCAGAGATTGAAAATTTGAGTTTTATTGGTTTAATTTGGTTTATATATTTTAAAAACTGACATAAATGATTTGGTATTTAAAAAATTTCAAACCAAACTTGTTCATGTACATCCCATAGTTTGTGAGTTTGAAGCTCTTGGGGAGGGAATAAAAAAAGACTTATCTAAAATAAAAAGAAGGAAAAGGAAAAGGAAAAGGAAGATAGAAGGTAGAGTTACGCAAAAATCGAATTGATCAATAAAGGCGAAAAAAATATTAAGTCATCTAACGGATTTTTAGTGATTTTATAAATTTTTTTTATTAGATTATTAATTTGATATTAATTTTAATATTGGATTATTGAATACACCTACAACACATTAAGACATACTCCCTCTATCCTTACATAAATATTAAACATTAATATCAGTACCTTATTGGTGCTGTCTCCTTTAGCCTTCAATTCACATTATTGTGCTAGTTCTTTTAATTATATTACACTTATATAAAACTTTTCATGTTAGTTACTAATATTTCTATTTGACATTATTATCTTTGTTTAATTTATGTACCAAAATACTATTCCCTCCATTAAATCGTGGGTGAATGTTTGTACTTTTGAAGGAGAAAGAGGAAACCATTAACTCCCTCCTTTAAAGCATTTAGGATGACTGCCTGCCTCCTAAAGGACATTTCTTGGAGCAATTGCCTGCCTTTCATGTGTAACATATTAATGATCTTCAGATATCAATCCAAAATGTCGAAACTAGTCAAGTGCATTTATCCAGGATTTCACTCTTTGATTCTGTACATGTAAATTCATGGATCAAGAATATTTCTATTCTAGTATTTGTTTTTTGGGAGATTCATATCGGATTGATTTTAATGTCATGTAAAAAAAATGGATCCTGGGTCTAATTCAATTCCAGCTCTCAAGGAAAGGATTGGCCAAATCTATGTAAAGAGATCATTCATCTCATTAATCTCAGATGTGAATCAGATTGGCTCTAATACCATGTAAAGAAATAGATCTTATGTCTAATTCAACTCCAAAGCTAGTTCTCGAGAAAAGGATTGGCCAAATCTATGTAAAGAGATCATTCATCTTACTAAAGAGATCATTCATCTCATTAATCTCATATGTGAATCAGATTGGCTCTAATACTATGTAAAGAAATAGATCTTATGTCTAATTCAACTCCAAAGCTAGCTTTCGAGAAAAGGATTGTCCAAATCTATGTAAAGAGATCATTCATCTCATTAATCTCATATGTGAATTAGACCGATTCTAATACCATGTAAAGAAATGGATCTTATGTCTAATTCAACTCCAAAGCTAGCTCTCGAGAAAAGGATTGGCCAAATCTATGTAAAGAGATCATTCATTTCATTAACCTCAGATGTAAGACAACCCACCTCACGCTCAGTGACGAACACCTAGAGCGTACACAATTTAATTTAAAAACCCAACATCAAATGAGATGGATCCTATGCATTGACTTCGCTCAATCCCCGGAGAAAGGTTTGACAGGCAGAGACATATTCAAAATTTCGAGAATATAGGTGTACTATTACGAAAAGATGAATCTAAGTCACGAATTTGATCTTTAGATTCTTATCATTGACCCCCCTTAATTTCTAACCCCAATTAAAGAGGTGCACCCAATCATTATCGCATTGTTTACATATCTATATTTAAGTTTTTTTTTTTAAAAAAAAATGTAACACTTATATATATGATTTAGGAAGAAGAACATGATTTCACGTGAACTCGTTAATCCTACCTAGATACGTCCCTGTTGACAGAAGAGCATGAGTTCACGTAAACTCGATAATCCTACGTAGATACGTCCCTGTTGACGGTTGGACTCTAAAAATATGAAGTTTTGACAGGCCCACTTTGTAAATATGAAATTTTTACTGGCTAAATCTGTAAATATGCCATGTATGATTAAATAAACATATTATAGCCTTTTTTTCCATGAATAATTGGAGATAGATCTATTAGTGACATAACAAAAATAGGCTAAAATTTTCCTTCATTAATAATTGAAATGAGATTTAGCATTATCAATTACCAATATTTATCTGACCCATTTCAAATGGGTCTATAATAAAATAAAGAGATAAACGTCAAAAATACATTTGAATTATCCTTTTTTTTTGAGTTTCATATTTAAATTATTAGAAGTGTGTGAAACTAAACTATCACTTATTAGTTTAGATATGAAACTAAAAAAAAAAGAATAGTTTAAATGTGTTTTTGATACTAATCTCTAAAATAAATTAAATTCACATAACTAAAGCAAAATGGAGGTGCAATCTAACACAATTTTTTCATGAAAAATCAGTATCATATTAATCTCAAGTTTACAATTAAAAAGATTTTCAAAAAGTTCCTCTTCACTGAAAATCTGAAATAAAGATTAGCAGCAAAGAAATATTGAAAATGCATAATTACTATCTCTCTTTGCACATCTGAAATGCAATAAATTCTATTATTAGATTCAATTTCAAACAAAAGGCAAACTAAAATGATAAATATATAATATGAGCTTTTCGTTAAAAATAAAAAAAATACATGTATAACTTTTTTAATGGAATATTGCGCCATCCTTTTTCAATATAATTATATGAATATAAATTTATTTGAAATGGATCAACTAAATTTTATATAACGGATTAATGAGTTGAGTCTAAAAACGGATCCTAAAAAGATATAAAATCTATATATATAATACTCCTTTATTTTTTTACCTTTTTGAAAATAATTGTATAATTTGATGATCATGTTGTTTTCAAAAATTCAAAAGTTACTTTAGTAAAATATTTCTACAAATTTAGAGGATGATTGGATGACCTAATAAACTGGTCAAACTTATTTTTAAGCTCTTTTTAATTTTTGAAAGTGTTTGACAAGTTTTAAAATGGTCTAAAATAAGATAAAAATGGCTTAAAAAACTCAAAAATTAAAATTGATTCTCCCCTTACTTTTTTCTTTTTGACTTAAAAGTCATTTATGTTTAACCAATAATTTTAGTTTTTTATTCCTAATATTTTTTAATATTTTTTATATTATTTATTCGTAATGTTCATTTTCCGATTTTGCTCTTTCTTTTTTTTTCCTTCCCACTCTTTCTTTCTTCCATTTTTTCCTTCTTCTTGTATTTTTTTTTCTTTTGTTTTTTTCTTGTTCTTTCTTTTGTTTTTTTCTAAATTATTTTTGCCTTTTTTTATTTTTTTAATAAAGTATTTATGATAGATAAGAAATATAACCATTATTTATTATAAATATAATTAAAAAAATAACTCAAATATTTCATACATTTTATCAAATGCTTTTATAATACATTTTAAAAGTTATTTTTTTCCGACTAATCCAAATAGGCTTTTAATAGTGACCATGTTATAAAAAAAAATCAAAATTCTTTTAGTCATATATTTCTATAAGTTGAATGACCATACGTGGAATTGACTCGATGAACATTTGTCTTTGCTTTATCTCAAAGAACTCCCATACCAAACCTAAAGATATGATGGTGAGTGAATTTCATGAGAATTCTGTCCAAATAAAGCATGAAGATACCAACTTCTTCTTGTCCAATAAACTTGTTTCCAATAAGCTAGCAATGCCTTCTTTTAGAAACTACTATGGTGATAATGTTCCAAATTCTGTTCCCTTCACTTGGGAATCTCAACCTGGCACTCCAAAACACACAACACTAATAATTTCTGAAAATTCTCATTTTTTACCTCTGACTCCCCCTCCTTCTTACTACAAAAGTACTGGAAGTAACCAAAAAACAACTAGAAAGAATTCAAGATCCAACCTTTTTCATACATTAATCAAGAAATTGATCAATCTAAAGAAACCACATCTTCCTTCTTCATCATCAAGCTGCTGCTGTTTTTATCATGAAGAGAGCTCTTTTTTCCCTCCTCACCGGCCGAAGATTTAGCCAGTGGCAAAGTTAAGATTTTCATTAAGGAGTTCAAAATATAATGAAGCAAATACACGAACAAGTTGAAGGGGGTTCAATAATTAATATATTTATATATATATAAATTTTCATCGAAGATGATTTAGATAAACTCGCAACTCCAACTGGACTCCGCTCCTGGTCATCTAGCTAGCTAAGCTTCTCATGTATGTTGTATTTTTATTTTCTTTTTGGTTTGTATTTTCTGGTTTTGATTTAGCTGTGATAGGCACAATGCCATATAATGTATTAGTAATATTGACATTAGTAATGATTGTATTTATTATTTTTAGGTTAATAAACGTGTTGCATAACTTCTAAAGAAAAGGTGTTTACAAAAGTTACCCACCAAAAATATTGTGCAAAAGATATGAAAAAAGTTTTGAGGAATAATTGTTTTTATCATACTAATGCAATATTAAAACCCTTTGCATAAATAATATCATGATTTCCGTGCATGTATTAGTTATATTGTATAACTAATATATGAAAATCCATGATATTAAGGTATGTATAACTTATACTCATACTTTAATACGAGATAAATTAGTTGGATAATTAATGCAATTATTTATTATACATAGATTGAAAAAGTATACCAAATAATGTACTAATAATACAAAAACTAATGCATACATTACTTACCTCTTAAGAGCGTGTTCAGTATGAAGAAAAATGTTTCATAATTTTTTTTCCATAAAATAAATGAATTTCTTTTTTTTTTCTTTTTTGGTGTTCCATATGTAACTAAAAATGAACAACTTTACTTATTCATTTCGAATTCCTCTTAAGATGGTTCTATCTTCTAAAGTAGTCACAGAGGAAGTAGAGTGCGTACCCTAATATGACAAGAGTGGATTGTACTGATTTTGGGTGTCAAAATGAGCTCAAATGTAGGTAAATTTGTTCAATTCGTCCAATATTTTATGGGTTAGACTCAAGATAATTTTAATTGGGTTCAATCCCAACTCATTCAAGTCTTAACTCATATCAAAAGAATCCTCAATTGAACCCAATCTAATCCTCAATTTCAACCCGTTCTAAGACTCTTTACTTGTATTGATATAGTGTATGTTTTCTATTTATTTTATATTTTCTATCATTTATCTATCAATTTGTAATTTTTTACTTTATTCTTTGAGTTGAAATTCAAATTGTGATTATAATAAATAAATAATAATATGTTAGAATTATTGAGATTGAGTGGGTCAAATTGGGAGGGTCATGACCTAACCCGAATTTTAGCCCATTTGAACCCAACCCGTTTGAGCCCAAAGTAAGTTTGGGCGGGTTATAACCCAACTCAATTTCTATTTCAACCCATTTTAACATTCTCAATTTCAATTCAACCCGCTCACACCCCTAGTACTTACAACAAATTTTCAATTAATCAAAATCACTATAAAAAAAACTGATTTCTCTCTATGAAATGTTAGTAAATCTCATATTTTCCATGTAGCATAATTTGATTTTCAATCACAAAAATTGAGTAATATATACATAATGTCGAAATTCAAATCTCTGACTTTGTTTTATTATCTTGTCAATATAACTACATTACATCTAATTTTGTAAATGAATAAAAGGATTACAATAAATAGTCGATGGAAAAACTTTTCAACTATTGTTTCTTAGAAGTAATATTAGTTCAAAGATGGAAAAATGGACTTGCATGTTGTAATGACCCTGAAAGTCATTTTTGGTATTCTAAAAAAATTGTCATTTTACCTCTCCCAATAATTGTCCCAAGTCCCGTTGGATCAGTTTGAGAGCTTGGTTTTGAAAATTTTGTGAGATTTTCGATAAGTTTTGAATTCTAAAGGCTTAAGTTGTTAAATTTTGATTTTTGGAGTCTTTTTGAATTTCGAGTCTCAGAATGAAATTCCGTCAGTCCCAGAATGTGAAAATTGATCTAGGAAAGTTAACAAAATCAAATTTGGAATCGTTTCGAGGATTTGAGGTCTTATGTTGGAAATTTGAGTTAAAGTTGATAAAAGTTTGATTTTGATCAACGTTTTGAGTTCAGGTGCTCGAATTGGATTTTTATCGATTCTATAGGATTTGAGAGGTGATTTTAATTCCAAAATGGTCTTGATATGATTTCTAGATATTTCAGGAAACTTTTTATATTTTTGATGTCCTAAGTTGTTCTAGTTGCAATTCATCGGATCCTAGGTGAAGAAGATCTTCGATTTAATTTCTAACGATTTCATTGAGTTCAAAAGGTCAAATTTAGTTGGGTTGTATATTTGATTTGTGTTCATGGGATTCCGAATAAATTTTGAGATTTGATTATGAGCTTTAGTGTTGTTCAAACTTGTCTGTTGTGTTTTGGTGCTCAGGTGCTGCTTAAGCGATGCCTGGCTATGTTTAAGCGACCACCGCTTAAGAGAAACTTGATCACTTTAATGATTATCCACTTCCTGGGGGTCTGCTTAAGTGAGCTTAGGTTTGAAAAAGTGCATGTCCGCTAAAACGGCCTCTAGCTGCAAAAGCGAGACCCACTTTTTTGTTCGTGGCCACTTTTACAACATCTGAGATTGGTTTTCGGGTATTGTTCTTGGGAAATTACCCTCATTTGACATTTTGTCTTTCTACTTTTGAATAAAACTTGCTTCTTGCCCATTGAACATAAGATGAGGTCCATTCCCTAATTCTTATAGATCGTCATTAATGCTTTAATCTCCTTATGTGTTCTTATCGATATGATAAAATTGCTTAGTTGGTCTCCTTCGAGATCCGATCATTGTGTTACATCTAGACCCTAGCTTGGATCGTACAACCTACCATATCCATTTCTACCCTAACAACACAATCAATAGAATTCTAACCATCCAAATTCTATGCCCGAAGGCCGAGGGATGATAACTCTCATCAATTTATAAGAATTTATGAAATAGGGACATATCTAACTACTCAATTAAGTGTAACCCACCTAGATGCCAATCAATTGTGAAAAAACTCTGGACATGAATTCTTTGCCCCATAGAACTAAAATCAATTAGTTTTAGCCTCCTTTGCACTAAAATTGTCATGACCTAATTCAGAATTATGACTGGCACTAAAAGGGAGAATCCCAAAGCAAGTTTTAGTAGAATCTACAGAATATCGGATAGAATTTTCTTTGTTTTTAGGCCTATTCAAATTTTAACATGTCTCAGAAATCAACAACACGACTTCTAAATATTCAAATAAAAATACCACATCAAGTTTTAGTCTATTCTCCATGCAATAATACTAATTCATCTCCAAAAAAGGGAGAAGTTTAAAATCAATCACACATCTAGAATAACGAAAGAATACTCATGACTCTAATAAAAGGAATGCCTATGGAGCGACTCTAAGAATTCAAAGAAAGGTCCATAACAAAATAAATTTGTTTCTAACGCGAACAAGAGTGCGGCTCACCATGGAATCAATTTTCTACCTTTAGCTAACTAAAACCTCGCCAATATCACCTATATTCTCTAGAAAAATTTTAGCGAGGAGTGAGACGCTAGCTCAGTAAGTAATAGCAATAACCACAATCGTTTTAATGAAGGATAAATCAGAAAATATGTTAGTACAATAATCAAAATCATATAATAAATGCTCTTTAAAAAAATCAATAGCCATAATCAATCTTGTTGTCTCATGGAAGCAAATCAACTTAACCATTCGAAAATAAACTCAGTAAAACACATTCATATCAAATCATATATATATATATATATATATATATATATGGGAGGTTTTCAAGAATGAATTATGTAATCAGTATGTCTATCTTCTTAAAAGAATAGACGATAACTATAAATTTCATATCAATGAATCTCTACTCGAGGGCCCTATCTGTAATCGGTAAATATAAAGTGCACCAGGTCTAACGAACCCCCCGTTAGCCACGGGATTCATCAAGGTCTACTCCCATTTATGCTTTTCTTTATAAATCATGTAAGCTTTATAAAGTACTTCAAGTCATATAAGTCTTAAAATCATATCATGTCAAACTTAATGAAAAACACGTGTACAATACTTATATCTTAAGTAAATGTCAAATTCTTTAAATAATAATGATCATCTCTTATTAATATACTTGTCTTATAAAGTAAAATCATCTCAAATAACTATTTCGATATTAAATCAAATAAAAGTCTTGTCCCAAATGCAAATTCAAATCATTTAATAACACATTCACTTTATAAATCATGTAAAAATTATGAAACTTATTAAACACAAATTGAGATAAGATTACTACTCACAATACTTGTGTTAAAGTACCAAACTTGTCACCTCAAGCAATCCATAAGACTTGCTTCCGTCAATCTATACTCATATCATAAAAATCTCATGTTACTTTCTTTGTTCAAGATACGTTCATGCTAACTTTGGAATGCTCAACCCATTTTAGGCTTCCGATTTCCTATTAAATTGATGATATACATGTATACACACCTAAGCCAGTAGAAATTCCATAAGTGCAATAATCTAATGATTTTGGCTATCTTATCTTATTCATCTAATTCGGCATCCAAAACTATTCTTGTTGACCAATTACTCATCTCTTGTCACTAAATTTCAACACATGAAGAAAATTACCTAGATCAAGAACCCTAGTAAGGCTGTAGAATAAGATAGAACAAAGATTTACTTCTAATCCTGAGAATTTAACAATTTCTCTATCTCTTTAACTCTTATTTTCTCTAGATCATGAGGATTTTTCTATGTTAGAGCACACACCAACACTGATCACGGAGGAGGAGAATGATTACATTGTAAAGCTACCTGATAAGGAGGAGGTCAAGGCTGTGACTTTTAGTCTAAATGGAGAGAGTGCATGCGGCCCAGATGGTTTTACAGGGGCATTTTTTCAGGAATGTTGGGACATTATTGGTGAAGACATTACTAAGATGGTTAAGGAATTTTTATGTGGACATGAGTTGACCAAATTTATTACTCACACCAACTTGGTAATGATACCCAAGAAAGAAATTGTCAAGTCCTTTACAGATATGAGACCTATCAGCCTGAGTTCTTTTGTGAATAAGATTATATCAAAAACATTGCAGGAAAGATTGGCTACAGTATTGCCCAAAATAATCTCAAAAAATCAATCAGGATTTGTGAAAGGGAGAAACATTGCTGAGAATGTGTTATTTGTTGAAGAGATTATAGGGGGCATTAATAGACGGAATGCAAATGTGAATGTGGTGGTCAAACTGGATATGGAGAAAGCTTATGATAGGGTGTCCTGGATCTATCTCACCAAAGTGCTGTGCAAGTTTGGCTTTGCAGAGGGGCTTATTGATGTGGTATGGAGATTTATATCAAATAATTGGTATTCTGTACTAGTGAATGGTAAGTCCCATGGATTTTTCCAGTCAGGGAGAGGGTCGAAGCAAGGGGATCCACTGTCCCCCACTTTATTCATAATTGCAGCGGAGGTTTTATCAAAGGGTTTGAACAAGCTGCATGAAGATAATGATTATAAAGGATATGGAATGCCCAAGTGGAGCCCTAAAATTAATCACCTTGCTTATGCAGATGATACTATTTTATTTGGATCTGGGGAAAGGAGGTCTATAATCAAAATGATGAGGGTGATTGGGGAATATGAATTAGTCTCGGGTCAGAAAGTTAATAAAGGGAAGAGTCAATTTTATCTTCATGACAATACCCCCCTGGGTATTGCCATTAGACTGAGAAGATTGTTAGGGATCAGACAAGGCAACTTTCCATTCACATATTTGGGCTGCCCAGTGTTCTATGGGAGGAAAAAAGCATTCTACTTTGAGGAGATATTAAGGAAGATATCTAGGAGGGTATTATCTTAGCATAACAGATTGTTATCTGCAGGAGGGAAGGCTATTCTCATTAAACATGTGTTGCAATCGATAACAGTGCATCTGTTATCTGTGTCTAACCCTCACAAAAAAGTCTATGAACAAATTGATCAACTTCTAGCCAGATTTTTTTGGGGTGGTAATGGTGGTATAAGGGGTAAACACTGGATTAAGTGGACTGATTTGTGTTATCCTAAAGAGGAGGGAGGACTTGATTTTAGGTCTCTTGGTGATATTAATAAAGCTTTTTTTGCCAAACTAAGGTGGATTTTCAGGGTGTCAACAAATTTCTTATGGGCCGAATTCATGTGGAACAAGTATATATTGTAAAAAGGTGCATTCTGTGATAGTTGCTAGTAGGGGGCCTCACAAGTTTGGACACAAATGATGAAAATAAGGGAAGAGGTAGAGTATGACATATGGTGGCAAACTAAAGCTGGGAATTTCAGTTTCTGGTTTGATAATTGGACTAAACTGGGTGCTCTCTATTTTCTACAAGATCAGACAGAGATTGACGAGGAGTTAGAGGTAAAGGATATGATCACAGGGGGATCTTGGGACAAGGGGAAGCTGCTAGCCTGTATCTCTGAGGAAATGGCTGAATTCATCATGGCAAATATCAAACCAGCCCAAGAGGGCAGATTAGATAAACCATGGTGGACAAAGGAAACCTCTGGAGAGTCTCAGTTAAGTCGGCCTACAACATCTTGAGGGGAAAAAAACCAAAGGTGGAATGGAGTGGTAAAGTCTGGGACAGGGGTATACCATTTAAAATTGCATTTGTCTTATGGAAAGTCCTTAAAGGGAAGATACCTACAGATGACATCCTTAAGAGAATGAGAATCCCTGTGGTGTCTAAGTGTTATTGTTGTGAGGAAGGAGTAGAGGAGACAGTGGAGCATATCTTTCTAACATTTTCTATAGCCTAAAGGCTATGGAAGTATTTTGCTTCTTGTGCAGGTATCAGGATGCATGGAAGACAACTACAGCAGGTCATTCAAACATGGTGGAGCATGGAGTCATCAACAAAGGCCAACAAAATTATAAGTACTGTTCCTGCTATTTTAATTTGGGAATTGTGGAAGAGGAGAAATAATAGGAGGCATGGGAAAGATTCCTCCTATGACTGGGTGGTCCACCAATGCCAGAGAACAATCCAATCAATAATTAAGGAGAAATTTCCATGGATGAAGGTGCCTAACAGGTGGTCAGAAATGATCAACAGTCTGGAAAATTACAAACCTAGATTGTATTGTCATAAAGTAAACTGGAAAGCACCCAATACTGGCTGGTTGGTTTGTAACACTGATGGGGGGAGTAGGGGCAACCCAGGAGATAGTGCTTATGCATTCTGTATCAGGGATTGGGAAGGCAACCTGATATATGCAGAAACTCAATATCTAGGGGTGACACTAACTCAAAGGCGGAAGCTAAGGCTATATTACATGCATTAAACCATTGCAAGGGCAAAAATTACTCGCAAGTTAAAGTGCAGGCAAATTCTAGTATCATTAGAAACATGATCTTAGGGGAATGTCGATGTGCCTGGGAGTTGATTGAAATAGTGGAGGAGGTTCAACAGCTAAAGCAACAAATGACAGTGAATATTGTCCATGTATTTAGGGAGGCCAACCAGTTGACTGACAATATAGTAAACGATACAATGGACACAAAGGAACATAAACAATACAACCAGTTCATGCAATTATCAAGTAAGAGCAGAAAGTTATTAAACATGGATAAACAGGACACCCTTTATATTAGAGTGAGGACCAAGCCTATTCACAGGTAATTCTTGCAAAATGAGAAGCCAAGGAAGAAATATTAGGAGATTTTGTGGATCTTACCTGAGGAAGACTGTCAGAAGATCAACATCAGTGAGCAAACAAAGGAGCAAAGCAGGAGAAACACACCCCTTCTTCCGGATCGAACCGAGCACACAAAAACTCACCAATACCTCAGAAATGAAGGCAGCTATTCGTGATATCAACACCAGTGGAGCAGTTATCTCCAGCACTGGAAGGTCAAACCTCTTCGCTCAAGATCTGAATGCAAACAGGTAGGAGAATCAGCAGACGAAAAGGTGAGGAAATAAGAAGAATCTGGCAACCGGGAGCGGTGAGATGCCATTGACGAAAAGGAAAGTTCTTACCTATGGAGGTCGCTGCAAAATGGAGATATTGGACAGAAGAGGGAGCTGGAACTAGGAACTGACAATGGAGGTCAATGGAGAGCACGACGGGGAGCTGGAAGAGATCGAAAAAGCGGAGAATTGTGTGGAAGTGGGAGGGGTGAAGAGTGTAGAAGTGTCTAGAAATAGAAAGTCAAGGAAAAGCCCTACATTGTAGGGTCTGAAAAACACTTGGACTGGGCCAAACATTGGGCCTTTGAATGCTAAATGTAACACTACAAACCAGATTTCGTTTTTTTTAATAAAATGGGCCAATATCCCACGTAATTAATCAAAAAAAAAAAAACTCTGTCACTAAGTTTAGAAATTTACCTTCTCCTATGCTTCTCTCCTTACTCTCAAATTATAGCTTTTAATTGTCTTCTTCTTCGTGCGATATAGTTTGTAACTCTCTCTTGTCTTTTGTGTTGTTTAACTTTGCTAATCAAAGTGGCTGGAGGAATAAGCTAAAAGGGGGTCAGCATCAAACCCCTTTTCCATGTGTTAGTGGGCTGAAGCCCATTCCCCCTTTTCTTTGTTCTCCCTTTTTTCTTTTCCTTTTTCTGATTAAAAGCACACAAAAGGGCTAAAGACATATTCACCCTTACTTATAAGATATTACAGAAATCCCTCCTTTTCCTTGTTCCAGGTTTAGAGTAATTTTGTAAGGATTTTTAGAGCAATCTCCATCTTTTTTACTACTGAAGAAGAGCAGAAAAATTAAAAGAAATCATGTGTTGGGTTATTGTCTCGTTTGTTCACTATTGGTGTATATGCATTTTATTATTAAAATAAAATATTAAGTGCATATGTTAGTGGGTATAAATTGTAGTAGAAATGTTTATTAGTTCTTGTAACTTATAAGACCATTAGTTCTTGTAACTCTTATGGTCATTAGTTTCTTATAACTTATATGATCATTAGTGTCTTATAACTCATGTAACCACTAAGTCATATTCTACCTCATTATGCCTTGTAACTCATGTAACCTTCAAGACATAATTTATCTATTCATTTATCTACATTATTATCCACATTATTACTATTCAAGATAAGGATGAATTTCTCACCTACAAATAGTGATATTTCTTCCTTTGTGAATGAAATATGAGGAGAGAAAAAAATATGAAGTGTGGATAAAATATTACAGTGTGTAATAAAGTGTGCAACAATGAAAGAGAGGGTTGAGACAAAGAAAATATTCTAAGTCTTTCAATATATTCACTGTACAAAAAAAGAGAGTAATTATATGTTGA
The DNA here is from genome assembly GCA_029948455.1 of Solanum rostratum. NCBI lineage: Eukaryota > Viridiplantae > Streptophyta > Magnoliopsida > Solanales > Solanaceae > Solanum > Solanum rostratum. The sequence goes on from CM057055.1 coordinate 56,606,140, forward strand.
CTGAATTTGTTCTTTTGTGGAGCTTTTTTACTCTTCAACTAATCCGGAGTTGTTTGAGTCATACAACCGTCATACCCTGGGAGGGTACCTTTGGCGTGACCGACACTCAGAAATCATTGTTGGTCCCAAGCGAACCACTTGACTCAATCACTCATTCATCAATAGTGATAGACTCAGCTTATGTATAGAGAACATTCTAGCGGACTCATCAATCAATGACTCAATGGAATAAGGGTCTAAAAATCGATAATCCAAATCAGTTCAATATTGTTAAAATAGTTTGAAAAATACAAGTCTTTAAAAATAAAACATCAACTCTAATCCATCATTGTCTATAAAGCCTTTATCTCTAAGCATCTAGATGGTGCCAATGACAAGTTCATGACCAACTCAAATCAAAATAAATTAAAGCTATACTCAAAGCAAAAAAAGATAAGTGAGGTATCCTCTGAATGTAGGGGAGGATTCACCAATCAATGATATGTAACTCACATCAAATCATTCAAATTGTATCGTAAAACAATGCTCCTAAAGAATACTCTAGTATGTAACTCAATCAAATTAGTTATGCAAAATTATGGAGTTTCTCTAATTGACAGTCATCCAACCACCATAATTGGTGATACACAACGAACGCGACGTCATTGCTCGCCCATCCAATACTTTTCAAGGTAAAAACGCTTAACTCTCTCTCTCTCTTGGATCCTCAATCCTTATTCATTTTTTGGGACAAGAGTTAATTGTACGACTATCATATGCTGGCAACATAGTTATTGGGTGTTATACTCTTACTTAACTCGGTGCTCGATGCTACTCCCAAAACATTCTCTTTAAAACTTATTCAAACTCATCTCAAACATCATCATCATCATCTTCCATCAATAAAATATTTTGAAAATTTATTTCATCCTCTTCAAATATTTACTCAAAATATCGTTTAAACTCAATGCTCAATTTCATTGAAAATTCATTAAAGCATGCATCATCTCATCAATATTCTTTCTCAAATAAATTTTTATGCTAAAAGACTCATATTCATGTAGACTTAGTGAAAAATGTTCAAAACCATCTTTTTCAACATACAAACGACCATCGATTTCACTTTGAAATAATGCATGAAATCAAATATATAGTCCTCAATTAGGGTTCATGTGAAAGAAGACATGACATGCATCCAATCAAATACCCAACTCATGAACATCATCAACACACTTTTATGTACAAGAAACCCAATAAGACAATAGATAACTCAAGAATTCAATTCAAGAAATTCAAACAAAACTCAGACTTAACTCAACTCAAATCAATGGAGATGAAGGGGCACGTGGACGAACTCACTCCAATGTTGTATTAGCCTTACATAGCCGAGAGACTTAGATTTTTGAAGAATTTGAAAAACGCACTGGATTCACTTGAAACTCAAGATTTTCTCCTCTTGGAACCTTGTTCAAAGTCTTGGAATGTGTTTTGAGCATAAATAGGCTGAATAGTTATGTTTAGAGACTTAAAATAGATGTATAACCATCAAGTTTAAGCTTTGAAAGGGTGAAAAAAGATCAAAATAATCCTTCTTAAAATGATGTCGAAGTCATTCACGGGTCAATCTATGGCACGTAGAATCTTCTACGTTCTGTAGGACCCATCCGTAAACTTTTAGGCAAATTTTGGAATTTCTAGATCCATTTTACGAGCCCAATCTATGGTTCGTAGAAACATCTATGACCCGTAGTTGGATCTGTCAAGTTTGGGACTCAAAAGTGAACTTTCTGAAGTTTTTTCATGAGTTAATAGTATGGGCCGTCAATCAAACTATGGCCCATAAGTTAGTTTGGAACTCAACTCTACTATGGCAGTTTGTAGTAAAATGGTCATAACATTTTATTTCGAACTCCAAATGAGGTAAAATTTATGGCATTGGAAAGCTAATTCAAAGAGCTTTCATTTGGTCGGTCATAAGCCACCTAGTTATTTGTGTGATAGAAGTTATGGTCATTTAAGATTAACCCTTGCATAATCTAACGCGAAAAACTCAATCAATAGGAAAGCTTTGAACTCGACTAAGTATTAGAGGTCTCTTATAACCCTAATCCACTTCTAATATGCTTTACACATATGGGAATGAACCTTAAAATATAGGTACATATAAGACATAACTAGGTTTATGCTTATATACTTATGATGGAAAAATTCGACTCCTATTAATAGAGTTATAGGGTTTTACAAAAAGGGCTAGGTATTGATTTGTATTAGAGTAGGTAATGGGAAAAACAGGAGGCTGATGTCATATTATATACTAGTGGTGATTCAAATAAGCAGGATGGTCAAAGTGTGGGTATATAGTTTGGCTAAGGGTATATGTTATAACTTCTCTTCTTCCAGTTAATTTTTTATATTATGTGATGGGTATCAGGTTGATAAATGATGCCTATCAGTACATATTATTTTACTAATACAACTTTTGCTATGCTACTTGGTGTAATTTGATTACAGGGTCATTGATGTCCCATAGGTGAAGATGAAAACAATCTCCAATAGCTTCTTCTCTTTCTTCTTTGTAGTGAAAGCCTTGTCATTATATTAATTCATACAATTTATTCTTACAAGCTATTGTACCTGTCTAGACTACATTCCATGTGGTGTTAGATATTTTCTTGTATTCAAATTTAGACTTTTAACTTATTACTTAGTAATAACATGTGTCACGCCCCGGGAGGGTACCTTAGACATGGCCAGCACTCAGAGACTATTACTAGTCCCCAAGCGAACTACTTGGCCTTATCACACTCATTCCCTCAACATTTTTGACATATCAGCGGAAGACTATGAAAATAAAAGGTGGACAATCTAAGTCTTAAAATCATATCAATAAAACAGGCTAGTATATGAAAGAAACTAGCTCAATGTAATGCTCCAATTAGCAATTCGTCTCTAGTCTATGAAGCCTCTATCACTATCAATTGGTGCCAATGACAGACCCATGACTACCTCAATTCAAAATAAGACTAGTCTAAATTCTGAATTAAATAGCAAGATGAAAATAAAAATAAGGATCCTCTAGAGTAAGAGAGGCTCACCAACTCAGTTGACTGCAATAGATCATCAACGGTGCACCAGTTGATAATCTCTAGTACCTGTCTCTGCATCATTAAATGATGCAATTAAAATGTAGTCAAGACGTGGAATGTACGAGTATGTAAAATGATTGAATGAAACAGATATAGGCAGAATAATATAGAATAACATCAACTCAGAAAATACTCAATAAGAATGTCAAATGTCTATTTAAAGCAAGAATAAAGAGTAGACAATGACCCATCAGTACCATTCAATCCCATCCAATCCAATCAAATCAGAGTACTATCAGTATAGAGCCTATCTAGGAGTATCTATTATCTGACAACAATCACTTATGAGCCAGTGATTGTATAACAATCCCACTGATATTGCCACAGTTGTTCTGTACTTGCAAGGTAAAGACGAATCAGACCCACAAGGGATATGGTCTCTCAAGTCCTTTATGGCTTTCAAAGACTTCAACTCAAAAGGGAAACTCTAATCTAATGGTTCAATCCCCACCTGCGCTTGGCGACGTAGTTAATGAGTGCGAGTTGGACTTACTCTTACTCATTTTAGTGCTCGATACTCCTCCCAAGACTCAATGCTCATAAGACCATCCATCTCAATCAATCATCTCAATTAGTCTCATAAAGATTCTCATCATTTCATTAGCTCTATCTCAACTGGGCTTTTCGGCCTATCATATCGATCATATCATCAACTCAATTCTCAATCAATCTCTCAAAGAGCTTAGACCAATCATTAGGGGAACAACAAATTAGACCAGTATTTAGAGTTCAATCATGGAGACTCTTAGAACCATCAAGCTTTATCAATGTATCATCATGCTCACGTCACAATCAACATTCTTTATACTCAAATCAAGGTTCTAGACTCAATCCCTAGGTTCATTCATGCATTTTTTTTACAAAGTAACATATAGGATTTTATGAAATAACTCATGTAAAAGTATTTATTCAGGAAAATCAAGTTCTTGATGATCATCAACATTAGACATAAGATATATATAATTTACAAGAAAACGTTCATGAAAAACATATATAGAGACTCAATACATTCATCAATCAGTTTCTCTCAATCAAGGGGAATATGGAAGAACAAATCCATGTTTTAGGCTAGCCTTACATACCTGGTATGGAGTTTTGATAATCAATCTTGCTAGAATTCTCCTCAATTCTCTTGAATCCTCACTCTTCCTCTCTTCTCTTTAGGCGTAGTCTTTGTTAAATACTTAGAAAGACTTAGGGATGGGTGTTAAAACCCTTTTTACGCTCAAAATGACCTATATTGATCATGTTTTAAGTATATGAGAGGCTGGAAAAAGTCTGGAATGACCCTCACGAAAAATTGAAAAAATACACCTTGGTATACCAAGTTCGCATCGTGGACTTGGTCCATTTTGGGGGGTTTTTGCTGAAAATTTTTTGATCGAGTTTTCTAATCCCGTAGAAAATATTGAAATCATATCCAAGTGTAAGTCGCAACAAGTCTGCGTCGCGGGCATATCACACACTTGTTCTGGAATTGTGTTTTCGCATCAAATAATTATCTTTTGATCCGGTTGCTAAAAATCAACCAAGATCATTTTTCCACATAATTTTTCGTGTTGATCTTGGATTTGTCATCAAAATTTGAGAAGACGCCTTAGCAAGCGTCTCTCATCTAGGAGTATTTTGATAATTTTACCGAGTGTTACAACATGATCTTTTTAGTATCATCTTATGGTCCTTTAACTTTTCATATGATTTAATTATTTTAGAATTAAGGATTCTCCTGCTTAGGTGTAGAGTAGGTTCCCACATGGCTGATGAATTAGATTGTGGCATTTTCATGTCATTCCAATTTCATCCGGGGTCCAATTCTTTGACATAGAATTGGAGGGGAAAGCGGGGGTTGATTCCCTTGAAAAATCTCTTCTCCCTTTTCTCTCAAAGTATGCCCTGGGAATGTTTTTAGAAAGTGGATCTCATTTATTAAGAATTAAAACTTTGAATAATTTAAATAAGTAGAACTTAATAGACCTTTGTTGCAGAAGCGGTATCTCTGCAGTTTGTCCACTATGGCAGAGGGTTGTTCTCCCTATTGATTGGCTATCTTTTGACTTGCAAAATGACCGAGGGCTGGATGTGAATATGAGCCCAAATTGTTTAAATTTTCATTGCAACTTTCCTAGAAAGGATGAAATGGATCGTTACACATAATTGACACCTAGGGTGTGTTTGGTATGAAGGAAAATATTTTCTAAGAAAAGTTTTCGTGGAAAATAAGTTGGTTTTTAACTTATTTTCACATGATTGGTTAATGGGTGAAAATATTTTACGAAAAAATATTTATTATTATTTGGATAGTGAATGAAAATATATTTTAGAAAATATCTTTTATTTTTGGCTAGAGAGTAGAAAATACTTTGTAGAAAGATAGTTCATGATGTGAAAATCAACCCCAATAGTCGATTCGGGACCCTACCCCGACACCTAATGCAAGATCCAACTCGACTTTCGACCTAAGATTTGACTTCCAAATTTAGACTTGACCCCAACTTTTGAACTTAAATTAATCTAACCACACCTGACTCACAGACCTAACTTTCAAATAACTTAATTTTTTTTTTTAAAATAATTTTTTTTGGTTGGGGGTGGGGTGGGGGTGGGGGTGAGGGGCCTAGTGAGGGTGAGGGTTGGGCATAAGCATTGGGTAAAAAAATAAAATTTTCAAAATTTGTAATACTTTTAGAAATAAATTTTAAAATTATTTGTGTGGGGATGGAGGTTGGGGGGGGTGGGGTTCTGGTAGAGGGATTGGGGTGGGGTAAAAAAATAAATATTTTAAAATTTGAAATATTTTTGAAAAAATAAATGTTTAAATTTTTTTTTTACGACAGGGGGATGCTAGTATGGGGTGGGGGTAAAAAAAATGAAAATTGTAAAATTTAAAATATTTTTTAAAAAAAATTTAAATTTTTTTGGAGGGTGGGATGGGTGGTAGGCTGGTGAGGGGGCGTGGGGTACGGGTCAAGTAAAAAAAAAATCAAACTTTTAGATGTTGAAATATTTTCAAAAAATAAAACTCTTTAATTTTTTTTTTGGGAGGGGAGAGAAGGGGAATAGATGAGTCGGATAGGGATGGGATAAAAAAAAGATCAATATGTAAAATATTTTTGAAAATTTAATTTTTAATTTTTGCCAGGAGGGAGGGGGAGGGGAAGGGGGTCATGGTAGGGGTGGGATAAGAAACAATATTTTAATTTGAGGTTGGAGGAGAGTTTTGTAAAATATTTTTTTTTACTTTTTGAAAGGAAGTTATTTTTCTTAAATTTAAGGAAAATAAGTTGATATGAAAAATATTTTTTGAAACTTTTAAGCCAATCGAACATGGAAAAATTGAAAAATATTTTCTGGAATATTTTCCCATCATGAGTATTGTGTAATATATATAATTTCAAAATCCAAATATCTAATATTGCCTAATTTAGTTGTCGATATAATTTCATTACTTTTAGTTTTGCAAATAAATTAAAAGATTTTTTCACTTTTATTTTAAAAGAATGAACAATCAATCGTCGATAGTTTTATTCTGAAATTTAAATAGGGAAACTTATATATGATTTTAATACATTTATAATTCACTTTTAATACATAATATCATTGATATAATTGGTAAATATTCTTAACGTATAGAATATCTAGGTAATAAATAAAAAAAATATTTAAAAATAATAAATATTTTATAAAAGGAATTCAAAAAAGAAATTTCAAACAAGTTTAAATTTTGTTGTGGGTCATGTAATTTTTACCAATGTGTAATATTAATGAAAAGATATTTGACCATATTTATATTTTTTCATTTTGAGATAAATACATTGACCACAAATTTATAAGTTTTCCAAAAATACTAAAAAAGAAAATCATATTGTTCTTTTTGGAATTTTAATAAATTTTTCAATCGTAAGAAAATGCAATATAGAGAAATAAAGTATGATCCAAAATAATTTAATTTCTTATTATGAAAATCATAAGAATCATTTTAAATTTCAAAATTAAAATTTGGGCTCAATCATGAAAATCAATATGTTCATACTGAACCCTAATTACGAGCCCATTTTAAAATTATACCTTTTCGCACACCAATCAAATGTTTGAGACAATATATATAGGTGCATACTCATATATTGAAAGCATTACATAAGATATGCAACAACCACATTTTTTTTCTCAGTTTATTTTTTGATCTCACCTCTTGTCTGTGTGTTGTAGTTATTCTAAGGAGCAAGGAAAAAGGTAGAGAAAAATTAATTGAAAGAGAATTTTTTTAAATCTAAATCATCAATTTAACTTTTTTTTTTTTTGTTAGATAGATCTATTGATACTTTTGGTTTTTGTTCTTCAAAAGGTAAAATCTCTTAGAGAATGAAACATGCCCCCCTCCCCCTCCTTTTTTTTTCCCCCTTTTTTGATTGTAAATCTTATTGTTGTTGTTATCGTTGTTGTTATGTTTTTGCAGCATGAAGCGATTTGGAGATGATGTACATGATAAATCTCTACTTAAGAGGCCATTTGGTTCTTCTTCTGGAGAATTGTAAGCTTTATATCTTTTGGTGATTTTTACGTACTTGATTATCTAAAGCTTTTGCATTTTACCCAAAGAATTGGTCTAGGGTGAATGAGAATGTAACTTAACCATTACTTGCATTTAATAACATTACAAGATAGCTTAATTTATTTAGATATTTGAACTACAACTTACTTCAATTGAGCACATAAATACGTGATAAATTTTTTTTAATAGATACTTTCAATTCAAATTTTTAAAAAATATTTGTACATATTTTTTCGAGCCAATTGAATAGATATGTTAAACATTTAATATATGACACCTCTTTTAATTATACTCAATTTGTAGTTAAATTTCATTTAGACAATTAAACTACAATTTGTTCTAATTGAGCACATGAGCATCACACCAAATCTTGAAAAAGTTTATGCATCGTGAGTTTTCAAGTGTTAATTACATAGATATGATAATCATGTAAGATTTTACCTCATTTAATTATACGCATTGATCTCAATAAGTGATAAAACTTCAAGTATTTGAGCTCTGGTCTTTCATAGTTTCACCCATTTTATTGATTGTTAAACCGCACCTATAATTACATAGATACATAGATTAATCATTTAATTCTTATATATGTCTTTAATTCTTTATATCTAATGAATTAGGCATAATCAATCACAAGTTCGTGAAAATGATTTGGGTAGGAGAGAAGGTGGCAGTCGCAGAGCTGGTAGAGATGGAGCTAGTGCTAGTGCTAGTAACATTGACTTTGAGCAAGCAATCAGTTTAGTGAACAAAATAAAGGTATAATGTTTGTACCTTTATGATTTTAATAGTAAATGTAGTTTCCCTTTTTCTTCTTTAATAAACATTAGTCTTAATATATTAACTTATAGCTTTTTACAGAAATATTTAGGAAATGATTGTGACTATAAGTCCTTCTTAGATACTTTGAGTATGTATAGGAAGGAGCACAAGGATATCAAAGAGGTGTACCATGAGGTAATAGAATATTTATAATTTGGATTAACAAATATTACTATAAATGACTACTATCATGTTTTTTTTGTTGCTTTTTTTGTATGTGTAGGTTGCCATACTTCTCAGTGACAATCCAGATTTGCTAGATGAGTTCACTAGATTCTTATCAAACTCAACTACTAATTTGGACGACAATAAAACATTGATGAAGTTGCATAAAAAGCAAAAAAAGGCATATGCTGAAAAAGGAAATAGGGGCAAAGGAACTCAAGTTGAGAATTATAAAAAACCTAATAATGAGAATAAAGGAGATCTAAGCAAGCAATATGTCATAGAGAAAATGAAATATGCTGGGGAGATTGAAGATGCCCTAAAACGTGAGTTCATGGATATCATTATTTGAATATATGTTTTTAATTAGTATGTTTTTTACTATAAATTGGTTGATCTTGTCAGATGCGCATGGTAAAGAGTTCACTTTCTGTGAAAAGGTAAAAGAAAGAGTACATAGTTCAGCTGAGTATCACGCATTCTTAAAATGTCTCCATCTTTACAACAGGGAAATAATTACAAGGGAGCAATTACAAAGATTGGTACGTGTATCATGCATCTAATCCATCTTTTTTTTTTCTCTTATATGACAGTAACATTTGTTTACAATTTCTTTTATCAATGATTTAGTTGATGTTACATTTATGCAAAGCATAGGTTGTACAAGCAGTACAATGAATATCAATAATAAGGAATAAGTTCTTGCAATTACGATGATGTATTCATCAGTGTGGTTGTTATTGTTGTTTAAGCATGATAGATTTGAATGTATAAATGATACTCATTTCAGGTTGCTAATATACTTGGAAAATATCCCGAGCTTACGGATGGTTTCAATGAATTTATAGAGCGTTATGAACGAATGGGTAAGTCTTGAAAGAAAATTTCATGGTGAAAATCATCTTCCATTTTGATTGGTTATTGCTATGCAGTTGGATTTCTTGCTAAGTGGGATGAAGAAGAGAAAGACAAAGAGCAAATTGAGACTCCTCCACAGAGAATTATGCTTGAAGAAGCAATCACCTTTGTGAAGAAAGTAAAGGTTATTCTCCTGCTATCTCATTTTGATAATAATATCTCATGATATTAGTATTAAAAATTGTATTTTAAGCACTCCTCTTATAAAATATAAAGTCCTAAGGGTGTATTTTGCATAGAGAAAGATATTTTTGAAAAAATATTTTCAATTTTTCTATGTTTGGTTAGTTAAAATTACTAATGGCAAAATCAAACCCAACTCGTCCAACCCGTTTATATAGGGGCAGGTTATTGATTGTCTCATTTATTAGCTCAACCTATTAAAAATTGGATTAATACGTAACTCAAATTGAAAGGAGATAAATTTTGTCAAAATATTTTTAGTTTTTAAAATTTGATATTATATTACATATCGCCATAATAAAGAAGAATAATTTTATTGGGCATTAAAATATTGTAAAAGAACAATGGATATAATTAAAACTTAGTGAAAATTGAGTTAGTTGGATTTTGATTCGTCCTGTAACCCATTACCAATCCATGTATATTTGGATTGGGTTTTGACATGTTTGTTTTCTTGAAACATTATGACACATCAAAATTTGATTCAATCTATCCAATTATCACTCCTAGTCAAATCGTTTGAAAAATATTTTCTCTAGAAAAATAAGTTCCTTAGAAATAAAAAAAATTGACCTCCCTAATGGAAATAGGGAAACCAAGTTGTATAAGTGAAATGATTAAAGTTTATAGTTTTGATTGTCTTGTCAAAACAGTCCCACCCTCCCAACCCTCACCCCTTGACCATCCCACCCTCCACCATCCTAACCCCCACTCTCCATTTCTATTTGTCTCCATAATGTTTTGCTAGATAATATAAAAATGTTCTTGAATTAATATTTATTGCTTCCTTATTACCAAAATAAGTAGGAGAAATATTTTTTAGAAAATGGATTTTTGTGAAAAATATTTTTTTCCATGCCAAACACACCCAAGAACAATAAAAAATATGTATTTGAATTATCTTTCTTTTCTAATATGAATTTGAAGGATTGACATAAAAACCTGGAAACTTTGGAAAGGAGTTTCTTTTTTAGTGCATTCCTAACATCACCCTACGAAGAAATAATGAGGTGGTCTAATTAATTAGAAAGCTTTAATGAGTATGAAATGTACATTCAAAATGGTAAAAGTTTAATCAACATATCTATTAGAGTTTCATGATTTTATAATAGTACAAATATAAATACAGATACATAAAATATAAATCCTAACTTAAATATTGCGATTATAACCCGTGCAGGAACGTTTTATAAATGATGATCATATGTACAAATCCTTCTTAGAAATTTTGAAGATGTACAATGAGGGGCACAATAAGAGCATCAATGAAGTCTACCGTGAGGTACTAAATCATTTTTAATTTGGATACACAAATATTATTGGATGATCTTCATGTTTTAATTTGTGACTATGTTTTTCTTTTATGTGTAGATTGTTGTACGTCTCAATGATCATCCAGATTTACTTGACGACTTCACAAAATTTTTGCCAGATTCTTCATCTCCCGCAATGGTCAAGCATTATCTCGATCAATTAACCATCCTCTTTAGTTCCTTATAATTATGAAATTGTCATGAGTAAAGCTAGATGATTATTCTCAAAGAACTCTTACAGTGGTTTTCCGTAGTATGGTATGGTATGGTTATTAAGAGAATGGCGTTTGTTTTGATTGTTTAATTATATGGTATGGTATGGTTAACCGTGAAAACCCCCACTTTTTAAAACTACCAATTTGGTGGTATCCCATAGTTCTCTTATTTTTGTTTCAATTATACCCTTATTTAAATTTAAATAAATATAATTTCTCCTTTATTCTTTATTAAACTTTACCTTAATATTTTATTCTTTTTATTACGTTCTCCGCATCAACTTTTGAAACATCTTTTCCACCTCCCGTCTTTTGTTTCACATTTTAGTGTATTTTTTGAGGTTCCTTTATTTAAAAGTTCTTACTAGCTTGTATTGTTTGTATAGAATGAAGATATATATTAGCTTATATGTTTCCCTACTCGATTCTATGTATTTATTTTTAAAAAAAGTTATTAAAAAACTATTGATAAATTTAATATTTATAATAATTAAGAATATTTTTGTAAATTTATAAGTTACGATACGACATCATACAGTCAAATCAAACAACAAATTATTATCAAACAAGAGCAAACTATACAGTCTATCCAAACATTGTATGGTATGTATGATATCATACCATACCATATCATACAGTATCATACATTATAAAATTATGGCAAACCACCATCCAAACAAGTTAGTTAGGGAGATTAGTTGGTTGTTTAGAATTCATTATCCTATTTTTAAAGTAAATGTTCAATTTTATTAGCTATAAATATTGTTTAATGGTTTCGTGAATATTATCAATTTCACTCCTACCAAATCAAGAGAAAAAAAATTCATTCATCCTTTGTTTTTCTTTTATATATAGTTATAAGGGAATAATTTCATTACTAATTACTTATACATATGAAAAGTTATGTAACCAAGACAGGATTAAATTTGGGCTATAATGTTGCTGAAAGAAGGTTAAATTTGCTTCTTTAATGATGCTAGAAAAATATTGAATAAAGAACAAAAGCAACAACAAATAATACAATACCCAAAGTAAAAGAAATAATATGTAGTAGTAATAATAATAATAATAATAGTAATAATAATAATAATAATAATAATAATAATAATAATGATAATAATAATAATAATATGTTGATTCTCGTTTTATGCTTGAATTTGTTTATAGAGATTAAGTTGAATCGCACAGTTGCTAACTAGTTTTTTTTTTTTTTTTTGATAAAAATAGAAATAAATGAACAAATATCTCTACACTGTCTTGTTTGGGTTGAATCATTATTTTTTTAAGTAATCAAAAGAGCTTTTTAAAATTATGGATTGAATCAAGAGATAAAATATTTGAAGTATATCTTTTCTTCTGGACTAACCCCTATTTTATTTAAAAAGAGTTGTTAAAAATGAGGTGAAGTAGTTTGAGAAAAAAGTTATTTAAAGTTTCAATACTTTTTTTCCTCTTTAGCGAAAGTAGTAAAGTGACATAGAGTTCCCACTTAATTTTTAAAAAGAAAATTTAAAAAAAGTCTTTTTATATAATTTTAAAAAAAGATTTAAAATAGAAAAATCATTTGAAATTCCAAAAAATAAATAGGGTTCTTATTAATACTTCATAAAAGTTTTACACATTTAAAATGTCCGCTAACATGTGATTATCAAGTGAACTATTTATTTGGCTAAATTGAATACTTAAAAATGTATTCTCCTGTTTTATTGAAAACATGTGATATGAGAAAGCTTGAGTTGGTTATTTAAGGAAAGGAAGGACTATAGAATTCTTTAAATCAATTAAACAAGTCATGACGAACAAAATTCGAAATACATTCTAGAAACTAAGAGCCTTTGATAATAAAATGAAGTACTGAGTTTACAAACTCAAAAATGACAACTTTTATGAAGGGTTCATTCAAATTTCAACTAACAAAATTTAAATAAACTAACTACACGTCACGAGTCGATATTTCAAGTTATGATGACACCTACCATGTCCCACAGGCAGGTAAACTAGCCCGTAATCCAGAACTACTAATAATAGGATTGAGGGCAGGAAGCTAGCTAAAAATCACAATTTGCATAACTAAAGTACTAAGCAACCAACAAAGGAAAAGATACACATGCGCGCGTGCGCACACACACATATATATACACACACACACAAACAAACAACAAAAGGATCCCTCCCAGAACCTGGAAGTCATAATTACAAAGCTGCTAAGACAATAGAGACATCCCCTAACTGGGCCACAATAATGTATACATACACATGGCTATACTAAAAAAACAAGACGAGCCGCAAGCCCCGAGTTCACACCCTGGACGTGGCCGACACCTAGAATTATTTTTGGTCCCAAGCAAACTATGACTACTTTACTCAATGAAAGACTTAAATGATAATGAAAGATATAAATATAACAAGCTAAAGATACTGCAAATATCTGAAAAGCTGAATAGTGGAAAATGTCTCAACAAAAACTAAAAATAAGATCTGAAACTCTCGAAATATAGTCTATGGAACCTCTAACTGGAATAGTCTGAAACAACTACTGCGACAGGCCCCCGGTAACTATAAGTGAAAATAAATACTAAAATATAAATGAAGACCCTAAAGCCTCTGACTGGTAAGAGGCCTCACCAATAGCTGAATGAATAGCTGGTCCTCAACGAAGTATCTGCTAAGGAACTCTGTCACCTGCGCCTGCATCATAAAATGATGCAGGTCCAAAGGACGTCATTACGTGTAATATACGGTATGTAAAATAGCCAAAATCGGGAACTTAAGATAAGGCACTATACTCAAAGTAACTAAAACATGTCTCAAAATAGGATAACATGAGTAATAAGTAAAGCACATGCTGAAAGTAAAAACATATGCTGAAACTCTATATATGGAAACTAGTTTACTTTAGCTTGGGGAGTTCCTCTAACTGACAACCACCACTATGATTTTCGTAATGATATAGCATCTTGCCCACGTTGCCAGATACGTCCAGTACTTTGCCAAGGGTAAGGGACGAAAACTAGGGGAGTGGATCCATCCCAAAATTAGGCCATCTCAGTGGCAAGAGAGGAGTTGTATCCTTGGTACACTCCTATCGTACGCTGACTATGTAGTTTATGAGTTCAAGTTATTATTATTCTCACTCATATAAATGCTCGATACAACTCCTAAAATAACTTTTATGATGCTCATAACTTTAAGAGTAAAAGTTCTCAAAATGTCTCATTAGTCTTTTGGGACTTAGCTAACTTTAGCTCTTCTTAAACTTTTCTCAACTTGTCTCTTTTCTTTGTCTGAAAGTTGTATCAATGCAAGGTGTCTCAAATCATAACTTTATTACTAAGCTATCTCATAAATATTGAAGCTGTAAATACTCCTTAAACTTAATTCAAAACTGTGAATATGATAGCTTTTCATAAAATATATATAGGGTTCTCATAATTACAAGAATAACTATAAATCTTATCTCAATAGCTTAATTTAGTACTAAAATCAGTAAAGGCCATGATTTTATCAAGAAAAATGCATGAACAAGTATTTTGATGAAATCAACTAGCAATAGAGAAAAACTGATCTCAACTCATAAGCTTGATATTGGGTAGAGACTAGTAGTTAAGGATGCTAAAAATATGTAGGATAACTTTTTGAAGGCCTTACATACCTGGGGAATGAGTTTCTTGAAGGAATTGAAGAAGGTTCTTGAAAGCCCTAGCTTTTGCCCCTTTAAAACTACGTCCTGTGTTCTTAGAGTGTTTTGAAGTTAATGATATGAATAAGTACGTTGTATGGGTTTAATTAGGTGAAAAATGACAAATTTAGGCTTAAATAAGTGAGAAAATATGAAAACCCCCCTCTTTACAATTGCAATTCGAGTCATCTACGTGACCCTCTACGGCCCGTAAGAAACCTTTTGTAAACTTTTGGGCAAATTTTTGGGGTCTCTGGATCACTTTACAACCCCCTTTCTACGACCCGTAGAATGTTCTACGGCCTGTAGATTGGTCCGTAAAGTCTTGGACCAAAAATGTGAAGTTTAGGACTTTTGCAACGATTTAGCAGATGGGCCGTACTTTGATTTACGGCTTATAAAGTGGTTTCGTAGAATGCAGTCTGCTCAAGAGTCTTCAGTAAAATGGTCATAACTTTTGACTCCGAACTCCAAATAAGGTGAAATCAATTGCATTAGAATGCTAATTCAAAGGGCTTTAATTTGGTATGTGATGGGCGATCTTATTCTTTGTATGCTAAGAGTTATGACTATTTAAAGTTGACTCTTAAATAATTAAAGACTAGAAACTCAACTTATAGGAAAGTTTTGAACTCGACTATGTACTAGAAGTCTCTTATGACCCTAATATGCTTCTCACATATAAGAGTGAGGCTTAAAACATAGGTACATGTGAGGATAGAGTTATAGGGTGTACTCACACAAATTCTCACCCAAGTCTCTAAAAATAATCTGCTACTACTGGTTAAAATCAACACCCCTAACTCATACTGGGACCTGCATGATGAAGCAGATGCAGAGTGTAATATGGATACCAAAAAAGGTACCCGGTAGTCATCATAGACTGACTAAGTGAAAATAATAAACAAAGCAAGAAGGACTAGAATACAACACAATAAGGACAAAAATAAGAACAACACATGTAGGAAACAGGTATAGGATGTTATCTAACCTAAACATACACACCTACTGAGCCCCCATAAACCCATCAGGTACACCCACCCACCAAGTATCAAACTACATATAAGTTGAAGCCCTATATGACCAAGTACGTCAAATACCATTAAGTCCGAGACCTCAAGAAAGGAGAGGCTCATAGAGCCCGAACCTTTTAGCATGTGAATGTGTCACCTTATCAAGAAAAATGTCGATCGGGTCGAGCATCGTAGAAAGGGGGAGCATAGAGCCCCAACCTTTTATTATACAAATGCGGGACCCATGGATGGTAACAATACATGATGTGCCACTAAATATATGATGTGCAGACTTAAAAACCATACTATAAATACATACGAGACCATCAACTTTCAAAACCTTCATTATGAAGTCTGAAGATGGCACCAAGAACATGTTAGTTCTATCGTGAAGATTTCTGACCCCAGCACGATCTTTTCAACTCAGATTCCTCAAAAACTCTATGTATGAGGCAAAATCATTTTCAGTATTAGACAAGAAGGAAGCAATGCCGTACCCGATATTAGCATATTCATAGTGTTTAGTTAACTTGTCTGACCCTGTTATAGTTTAGTAATTGGCTATGTAAGGGTTGCAAAAAGAAACAAGTCATCACTTGAGTATCGATGATAAAATTATTAAAATAGTTTGTTGTTGGCTTGAAAAAATAGTCAACTTATTTATTTATATAATTGTGGCAGCATTTTAGTACAAGGATTTAAGGATATCCATATCTATATATATCATTAAAAAGAGAGGATCAAGCCACCATAATCAGTCAAGTGATAGTCTATAAATATGTCATATGGCTTGGGACAAATAAGCATTATTAGCAATACTAATATTTGAAAATTAATTGTCAAAAAGTTATTTAAACAAGATAAATTTAAAACGGTAAAACTTCACAAATAACCGTGCAAATTATATTTCACAATTAATCTTTAATTTTAATAATCCTAAAAGCTATGAATTATTAGAAAATGCATGAGTTTAATACAAAAAATAAAACATTATTAAAAAACTACATGATAACCAAAAGACACAATAATTTAAATTTAAAAAGAATGTCATAACTCTCCCCCTTCCCCACGTCCTCAGCCACTAAGCACACACAAAAACACACAAATTTAAAATAAATCAAATTTTAATGTACTTTAAATTAATGCCTTTTACTTTATTGTTTAAATTTGAATTAATCCTAATCCATATATTATTGAGATTTTTTAATTTGAAATTGATTCTAACTTCTCAGTTACGGATCACAACTTCGAATCAAGGTTTAATCACAACTGCAATTATCATTATACCAGAACTTTTGAAATTCAAATATATATATATAATGAATATAGTGAAAAGCCATTTTTTATTTATTTTTAAATAAGAGAAGAAGCTTTGAAATTTTTTTATCTATATATAATGGTAGAGGAAAAAAATGTCAGGTATTAGCACCATAATTTTCTTTTAATTTTTATTTTTTTAAAAATATTGAATATATATGTATTGATAATGTTGGGATTAGTTATACTGAGATTCCGAAGAAATTGTATGTGGTACATAACCACATACATACTTCGGAAGGAAGGTTCCTTCCGACTTTGGCCTTTGAAACAGTATGATAGATAGAAAATCTAATCTACAAATTGCTTCTTATCAAAGACAACTGATTCATCATTTCAGGCCAACTAATATTTACACTTTGGTAACTTCATGGATTGCACTTGCCAAGTAGTCCACATTGCTGCTTGTTACCCCTGCCATGCTGCCATATGACAATATTGCATCAGCCAGCCATGTCAATTGCAAAAAGCATAAAGAAAAGGAGCAGGAGTTTGAGAATCCTTTGGTTCTTTCTGTTTTCTTTCTTCAGTTTTCCTTTTTGTATGTCTATTGTGCAAAACAACTAAATCGACATACGATGGAGCAAGCTTTGTGGTAATTGAAAAACAAATACTCTATTGTGTCTCTTAACATGAAATACTTTTAGAGAAATCGATCACTTAAGACTTTCCTGGAGAACTTGTCACGACTATGACTGAATTATCTTGATCGGCTTTCCTTTTGACCTACTATGTTATTATACGTCAAGGGAAAAGGGTGAGAGGAGGATGTGTTGTTTTACTTCCCCTGTAATTATTTATAGAGCTGATAAAGGCGTTTACCTCCTCATTTTCGATTAATCTTGAAGGGACATGACGAGAGCTACATGCAAGGGAAAAATACCCTCTACTCTTGCTTGCTAAACAAATGAAGAAAATACCAACAAATTCATAATTTTCCTGTTATTATTGATATCACCTTCTTATGAAAATGGCATCAGTGTCACGTATATAGGTATTAGTGCTGATATATAAGAAATTTTGGTGAGTTATAAGTACCTGATGCGTCCATCATTAGTCATGTATATATGGAAATCCCTCTGCAATTGGCTAACTTCCTTGGGGCATAAACCAGAGAAGTAAAACATCCCAACCTGAAGGAAGTTTTGACAATCAGCAGCTGCATTTAAAAAGCGATTGTGCAAAGACTGAAGAATGGTTACCTGCTTCGTTATATGCTCCCAGCTAGCAGATGAGTTCAACTCTTCAAGAGTTCGACGTAATGTGATTCTCATTCTGATTAAGCGTTTCACCATGACCTTATGTGAAAAACATAATCAGTACGTGCACAAGGAACTGGAACAGTAAAAGAAACTAGTACTACTCCCTCCGTCCTATTTTACGTGGCACCCTTTGACTTGGCATGGTGTTTAAGAAAAAGAGGAAGACTTTTAATACTTGTGGTCTAAAATCATTCTTAGAAATTTATGTGGCTGAGAATCATTTCATTAAGGGTAAAAAAGGAATTTTAAAGGTAAATTGTTTTCAATTTGAGTAAAGGGACATTCTTTTTGGGACGGGTTAAAAAGGAAAGGGTGCCACATAAAATGGGACGGAGGGATTAATACATAATGGCATATTAATTACCTTAATTTCCTCTTCCCAAAGCGCCTTTAAATCAGCATCATTCAAGATTGTTGATACTAATAATGGGCCATGAACAGGAGAGCTACTGTACATTGCCCTGACAATTCGCTGCAACTGGCTCTTGATTGCCGTGGCTTGCTTTTCATCCCTGGAGACAATACTGGTTTCCAAGAAAAAAGCGGGAGGACAAGAAGTTTAGAGATGGAGACTAATCAAGAAATCTTAAAAGCAACAGACCATGCTATCAACATATAGAACCAAATACTTCATGGTCATTTTATGTACTACTAATCACCTACGTGGACTCACAATTACCAAGAATGAACAAGTTGAAATTGCTTCGTTTGATGGATCCATACATTTTTTTCTGTTAGTTAAATGGATTGAGCCATTGAGGGGATAGTCTTAACTAATTAAAGTTTAGTATTGTTTCGGCATTGTCCAAAATGAGGCATTGCAAAACACTGTAACTTGAAGCTTGTCTACCTGACACAACCTACACGGTGTTCATACAATCCCATGTTTTTGGAAAAAGATTGGGCACAGCCCAATAGATGTCCATCTTCTAGAAATATTCGAATGGCAGTGGCATCTCTCTCTATGTCCCCGCTAGCAATTCCTTGATAAGCCATATCAAAAAAAGGAAAATGATTCTTGATCTGAAACCAGTTTTCACAAAGATAGTCATAAGAAAGTTGACTAAAAGTGTAAGTAGGGGAAGACAAAGGAACAAGTTATTTTCACTGACCTTGAATATGTGTGAGATTTCTTTCCACTGCTCATAATTGAGGTCAACACCAGTTGGGTTATGAGCGCAAGGATGAAGTAAGAAAAAGGAATGATCAGGAGCGTTCTATGAGATTATCAAATGAATAGAGTCAGGTATAGCAATCGTCTAATTGAAACTCCAAAAGAAGAAAGTTATAGGAACCAGACTTTGCCTTCAAATACAGTAATAACATACAAAACTACCCTGAATTAATATCTGTATGTCATAGAATGAATTATCATCCCATGGCTGCAAGGGAATTTTCTTTATTACATATATCAGGTTGGGGAATCATATGCGTAATTACAATTCGTATGTGATTCTTCAGCAAAGAGTTTACTTCTGGTCTCTAAATAGCTCAGCAACATAAGCCATCCTTTACAAAGGTTCACAATCTCATGCGTAAGGATGTAGATGTAGAAGTGAAGTTGAAACAAGAATTTCACAATAAAATTTGGGAAAATTCATCTCATTGATCTTCCAGTAAGCATAAAACCAAACCTTGATATCATTCATGAGGGCTTGAAATTGCAACCCTTTTGTATCAGGATCATAATAGCGATAGGTCCTTGTACAAACTTGAGAATCCTTCCAAATGTCGTGGTGGCTTCAAAAGAGGACAGTTTTCATTTTAAGTACAAATTAATGATGGTATGGCATGAAATGAATTATAAATGAGAAAAACATTTACTTTGGCCAAGTTGGCATTGGTAGAAACATTAGTGAGTCAGGATAGAAGCGCCTTTGGAATTCCGCAAACAGCCGGCATGCACCAGTCCCAGAAAGAGCTGGAACACCAGCAAACCTGTTTTCTCTTACAACATTAGACTCATTTTCATAAGCCAATTCAACACAGTCCTGCACAAACTTTGATTTTATTGTTGCTTTAGCTGATTCCCTGCCCATAGAAAAACAACGGTCATGGTTGCAATGAAATAGGATAAACCTAGAAAATATTCCTAGTATATACCGTGATATGATGAATGAATGTCAGAATTCAACCAAACATCTTAAAGCAAGGAGTGAAGTAACCGAAAATCCTTACAAAACCATTTTGATGCTCTTATACATCCAATGCGACTTAAATATTGTTTTGATATTTGGCAGATACTAGACTTCACTTGTTTAGCCATGAATATTTGCTAATACTAGATCATAGTATTTAGCTTCAAGTAAAATATTCAAACATTGATTTCAATGTCCATTTTAAGTGAAATACTCATTTTCACTAATAAATATTCAACTTTTTTTCCAACTTAAGTTCATGTCAGTTACAACGTCAACTTCCATAAACTATTTTCAACTTCAACTTCAAATACTCCTTTTTCCCCTTGTAACTCGACACTATTGAATGCAAATCTGATTTATTACTGGTGAACTTGAATGCCGAAGTTACAAGAGTACAAATGGGATAATCAGAAGGAAAAATTATAAACTTCTACTCGTTTTTCTTTTTGGTACTTGATGAGGAAGAATTCAAAATGCTTAAAAGGGCAAAACTAAACTTCTCTTCTCCCGTACTTGATACTCTTTTTGTCATGGACACCAACAAAATGACAGAAAAACTCCCTCAACAGAAAATTCAGGGAAATAAAGGAGAGATATCAGCAACCAATATATTGTTGATACACCTGTCATTCCAACATGTGGAAGTAAGTCCACAAACTAAGAGTTGTAAAAATATACTAGAGTACCTAACAATGCTATAACATTGTCCAACTTCTTCAGTAACAAATTCTCAATCTCAAACTACTTGGGTGTGGCTACACGAGTCCTTAATATTTGTACCATTACACTTGAACTATTATAGCCATTTCATTCCAATACACAATAAATTTTCCTTCCTAGACATTGTTATTTCATTGAACTCCTTTTTTTACTCAAAAGCAATACACCCTCCTTGTTAAAAGACTAGTACCTGATTCGAGTAACCAAATGGTCCCTACAATCGAATTAGTTTGTCATTATTTTTTATAATAGCGGTATCTGGATATGCTTGTGTATACCTAAACTCATTATCACATTTGGCTTCCCCATAGCTTTCCCGAGACCGCTTTCTAGTTAAAAGGCTTTCCTTTTCCAATGAAAAAGTCAAGAACTTGTTCATGTAATGTCAAACAGACTTTGGAAAAGTAAGAAACGAGACAAAATTGAGTAATTTGATAATGGGGTTTCTGAAAAGTACGATTGATTAAATCCAAATTCATGAGCTTAGAGCACACTTATTAAACTAAAAGAATTCTTCAATCACATAGGGAAAGGAGGAAACATCAGTCCTAAAATATAGCACTAGTTTATGCAGAAACTAAAAGAGCTAAAGTATCACTTTTTTCTAGAGTTTCATGCCTCAACTATATGTCATTCTTTTGACCTACCTATATCACTTCATTTGTATTAAAACACGTCTGGTCTCAACGCTGAGTTGGACAAACATTTGTCCCTAATGGACAACAGAAACATGTAGGCAACTCAATATCGAGGTGTGTTTTAATACAAATGTCACGAAAAAGCTGATACTTCAAATACATAAATAGAATAATGAATAGTTAAGACATGAAAAGTCGATTTTTTTTTTTGATAATTTAGGTGTATTTTTTTTCTAACCATTAGTTCAGATTAAAAAGCAAAAAAGAGAGATGGTACTTTACAAGATGTCGCAGCCAGAAATCTTTTCAGAAGCTCTTCTAACACATTCAAGAGTAACTGGTTTTCCTGTATCATCTCTGTAAGCTCCCTATGAACAAGTGTAACAAAATAAAATAATCATCAATCAAGAAGGAGAAAAGTGCTGATGGAAAACTTCAAGTTACAAAACCAAACACTCCCTCTGTTTCAATTTCAATTTCAATTACTAGTAGCATAGAAAGAAGAGTACCACACCAAGATTGAGCTTGAAAGGGGTTGGGTCAGAGAGAAAAGCCTGAGTGACACTGATGATTGGGTCCATAGGAGCTGATTGTACATGGTCCCACCATCCCATATTGTTTTTCCCATTTGTTGTTGTTGCTGCTACTAAGGTAGACATCCATCTACAACTACTGAACCTAAGATGTCTGCTCCACATGATCATCTTCTTTTCTTGTATTCTGAGTTGTGACAGACAGTGTGTAATAGGAAAGCCTCTTACTGAGTTGGGATTGTAAAATCATGGAAAAGGGTATTAAGAGGAGACAGAAAATCTTTTTAAATTTGTGATTTAAAATAATTTTATAATTAAATTATTTTTAATCTATGTAATAGAATATTTTTTTAAAATAGGCTAAAAAAGAGAAGGATCGACTTCTAGTTATATCGGTATATGTATTAGAGCTTGTCAGCTCGATATAAGGTTCTATTTGAGAGAAAGCACTTTCCTAGCAAGAGTTTTTTCATATTCAAAGTTTAAATCCGAAACCTCTAATTAAAAAAACAATAATTTTCATTTTATTTTAAAAAAACCGTCTAATTTGACTTGACACGAATTTTAAAAATACTTAATAATAATTGATATTAAATTAAAAATTATGTTAAATATATTAAAATATTTTTAGTCTTATTATTTTAAGTATATCAGGCAAAAAATTAAAACTAAAATTTTATTTTTAAAAAACGAAATTATTTTTTGCTAAGATCCCAGTTTCCAATGGGCTTTCTCCTGGTTTTTGCTTCTCTCTTTTTTTTTTTTTTTTCTTGGGTCAATAAGGGACACTTGAAGTCACAACTTTCAAACACCAGAGCATTTCAACTTCAATTTCGTCGCTTGAATTTGATAGCTAATTTTAAAAAAATCGTGTATAAGTCAAAAGTAGAAAACAAGCCCAGTATATTAAAGTTCATCGTTTGAATTTGATAGCTAATTTTAAAAAAATTATGTATAAGTCAAAAGTAAAAAACAAATCCGGTATATTAAAATTTCAGCTATATGCGGAATCTGAGGAAAAGTTTTGCATTTTTTATAAAGGCCCTCGTAATGAGAAACAATCATAATATTTTGTTTTGACTTTTGTGTACCGATAATGGTTAGTCACATATTATGGCGTTTTCTCTATATTTCTAATTTAATTTTCACATTTTATTTATTATTTTAATAAATTAAAATACGATAATTTTTTTATTATATTCTTAATTTATTATTATTAAATTAATGCCTTAAAAAATATAATCAGTAAATATGTGTGAGATCCTATCAATTAATAGGGATAAAATGATAAATTTACTATATTAATACTCCCTAAGTCCCATTTTATATGGTCTAAAATCATTCTTATATATTTTGTGGCTGAGAATCATTTCATTAAGGGTAAAGGGGTAATTTTAAGGTTAAATTGTTTTCAGCATAAGGTGACATTTTTTTAGGACGAACCAAAAAGGAAAGGGTGTCACGTGAAATGGGAAAGACGGGATAATTATTTTCTTAATAAGTAGATCAAGTCAAAATTTAACAATAAAAGTGAACAAAAAGAGTGCTAACCAGTTATTCTTAGATAAAAATACAATTTTAGAATTGAAATATAAAACTCAGAGCATGATTAGATTGACTTATTTTAAGTATTTTAAAATTAAGTATTTTTTAAATTTTTTGCTAAAACAAAAGAGTATTATAAACACTGAATTTTAAGATAAAATAATTAGTCAAAAGTGAAAGTCATAAATTAAATTTTTTATCTTATAATTTTTAACTTATAAGATAAATAAAAAATCAATTTAAATGGGCTTAAAAAAATAAGACAAATAAATTGAGATATATTTATTGTTAACTTTAATTCGTGTTCTTTTACGATATTCTAACATGAAAAGGAAGAATCAAAAAAATGAAAACCAAAAATAAATTCTCCATCTTAATTGAATGTGAAAATTAAATAAAAAAAGGACATCAAAACAAAACAAACAAATGTTACTTGAGTATTTTAGCATGGATATAAAGTTTAAGAAAGAAAAGATATTTTAAAATTCATTGTTCAAAATAAATTATAAATATTTATTTTATCATTTCTTTAGTTAATTTTTAATTGTTATATTATTATTTTTAGAGTTAATTTGACTAACTTTCAAAACTAAATTAAATCATTCTAATTTGATATTTTAAAATAAAATTTAGATATTTAAAAACTATATGAAAAATAGTATATAAACTAAATTTCTTTTGATATTAATATTACAAAAAATAATCTTAAAATATTAGCCAAAATTCATATTATTTAACTTTAAAAAATAAAATTATTACAATTAAAATATAAATTATATCATTCAAATATAAAAAAAATTAAAATTAAAGTATATTATCCTTTCCGAATAAGACTAATAAAGTCCATCACAAAAAATTGAGAACTACTTAATTATACTTTTTTTATTTTGAAAGGGTAGATGATGTAAACAGTAAACAAATCTAATCAAGCTCATTAAAATAAAATAGTCAAGAAATTCCCTCATCTTTTTGATGAAAAAAAATTGTTTGAGAATGGTCAAGTAAACGGACAAATTGATTAAAGAAATAAAAAGAATTACTCAAATTTCTAGAAAGATTATTCAAAAAATTCAATTCAATAAAATACCAGTCTCCAGTTTTTTCAAGCAGCTTCCCATGGTTTCTCTTTTATGATTATGTTCCAATGGGCTGTATTATAGCTTGTTCGTGTAAATATAGTTAGGCTCACGTTTGTGAAGTACACTAGTTTGTTCTTCGTGATCCCGATGAGTAATTTTATTTGTGCTTCAGGATCGTGAGAGTAATTGTCGTGATTATGATGAATTAAAATTTCTGAAAATAGTATTTTTCTAAAAACGTCGAATTTGGTTTAATTTTCATCATTTTAGACATTTTCAAGCTCGAAAAAGGACGATTTCATTTAGATTATGAAATGTGATTCGAGGACAATTCAGTCTCGATTTTATTTTTTCTTTAGCAAATTATGATTTTAATATTTGTTGCTCCACTTGATGTATTAGTTCCTTATATATGATTCACGAGATGCTGAATATAAAGTATTCAAAAACTTGGTTAAATATTTTTTTTAAAGCATCATATTTGTTCCCTCGAAAGTTTACTCTATTCAAATTGATTTTGTTTCTTCCCTCCTGTTTGTACCTCTACATTCAAACTTATATTATTAAATATGGTGTATTGATTGGTGTTTTAGGACAAATTTTAGCATATGATATTTGTTCAATTACTTTCTCCATGGGATTATTTTGAAAAGATTTTGATTGCTTCATCTTTTTTATATGTAATATTAGTTATGGGATGTTTGCTAAGTGAATGTTATCATTTTAATGCTAATGAGTGTGTGCTAATAATCTAGAGTTACAGTATTATTTAGTTTGATCCCTTTAATGAGATTTAATCATTATAATCTTTTCTTGCATGAACTCCCTCGAATTGAGTCCATCAGACTCTATATTACCTCCTTTGCATTTCCAATTGAATCAAAACCTGATATATGGATGATATACACCGATATACAGTATGTATACAAAATAAAAATGGGCCAAAAGCCCAAATAACAGGATGATTGATACAATCTGATATAGAGTTGATATACTTGTTTGATACAGGGGCGAAAATGGGCTAAAAGCCCAAAATGCAGTAATTAAGACCGAAGTTCTGATCCAGGTGGAGAACAACTACATTTGGGTTCAAAATCCTTTTTTTCTTTACATATTTAATTGTGTAATTTTTAGGGATCCCATACTGTTTTTAAAAAATCTCTAAAAATCTCGAATCTTTACCTAATTACAAAAAATCCCGACTTTTGACATTTATTTGATACCTTCTGAAGACGCTTGATACTTACAAAATTGTAACTGAAAATTAATGTTGTAACGTTAAATATGGAAAAGAAATTACTGCCAACTAGCAGTATCCCTTGAATTAAGGCTGTAAGTTACAAATTATTCAATTAATCCCTAAAAAAATGTTTTGGGAGTTGTAATTTGAATTTTAAAAAAAATGACTAGATCAGATCAATTTGATCTGTGAAGGAAAAAAAATAAAAAAAGAGAGGCATCAAGGAAGTATATTTTTAGAAGTCTACTAGGAGGCGAGCCATAAACCCTGAAGTCTTCTACATTCCCAGTACACTTAAGGCCAGTAATGAGAGCAAATTCTCTGATTCAGAAACACTTAACATTTCCCTTAGAATGTCGGACATGCACAATGTTCATGTCTTTGTGTTTAACTTCATTCAACATAATACACTTTATACTTTGCCCTCGGAATTTACATGGAGGAATGTCAAGGAAGTGTCCAAAGATGGTTTCACGAAACTTGGCAACAGCCTCGTTGCCAATAGAAAACTTAATATCATCAATAAAGTTGCTATTATACGAAGATCCAAACTTCAAAGGGTGTTTAGGGATGGTTTTTATCACATAACTCATACCCCTAAAACACAAATATCAGTAAGCATGAATCAGAACCAAATAACACAAATATCAGTAAGCATGAATCAAAATCAAACTTTGCATCATATCTAAAAACAATAGGTATCCCCAGTTAGATGCACTATTAGGATCATATGGAATTTTTTCTTGAGTATCAAGCTTAGTTTATTTGTTAGGTATCCACATCAACTTTCAAACCCCTTGTAGAATAGGCCTCAAACACTTAAGTAGCAATCATATTTAATTTGTTAGGTATCCACATCAACTTTCAGACCCCCTTACAAAATAGGTATCAATTACTTAAGTAGCAATTCTACTTAATTTGTTAGGTATCCACATTAACCAACCAGTGTAAAAAATCAAGAAATCAATTAGTTGAGGTATCAAGCTAACTTAATTTGTTAGGTATCTACATCAACTTTCAAATCCGTAACATAACAGTTATCAAATACTTAATTAGCAATAATACTTAAGTTGTTAGGTATCCACATCAACTGTGAAAGAAGAATACTCAAACAATTATGTAACATTTTGACCACCCAACCAGTGAAAATAACAAAGAAATCAATTAGTTGAGATATTTCGCCGGGCTCGTCGCCGGAACTATTGTGCTCGACTTCTTCACCACTTTCAACAACATCTTGAGTGAGGCCAAGACTAAAAGACGGAATAGATTCCATTGTTGATTCAAACAAGGAATAATGAGATGAAAATGGAGATGGAGATGGAGATGGAGATGGAGATGGAGCAGTTGATAGAAGAAACGTTCAGGAGAGATAAGTTGAAAAAAATTGAAAAAGGAAAATTTAAATGTTTAAAAGGTAACTGTAATATAGATAAATATCAAAAAACAAAAATTTTAAAAACAATGGATTTAAAAAAGGAAAAATTACCTTGTAAAAGGTGATTGACAATAAATAGACTTCTATATTTATAAAATTGTACTAATTATATTCTTTAATAAAAAATATAATAATGAGGTATCAAAAATAAATGAAATTTTTAGAAAAGTTGGGATTTTAGTAATTTTTATAAAAAGTTGGGAAAAATTGATATTTGGATAAAAAAGGTTGGGATTTTCATAAATTATACAAAAAAAGTTATTGTAATTTATTTGAATTTTAACGCTTTTAACTTTAGGCTAACTAAATTAAATTCCCTAAAAAAAGAGCTAATTTCTTTGTATGGGTCAATTTATTTTCTTTTAAATCTGTTTTGGTCTTTACTTATTCAAGTATTTTGATCCAAATACTTTACTTTTTAAAATTTTAAGTTATTACCTTTTAAAGTAAGTCAAGTGTTTTTCTTTATTTAGTCATATCTTGTCAAGTCTTAAACATCCTCAATTTGCTTAAAGTGTTTTGAGTATTTCTTCAAAATAATTCTAATTTTTCTTCTTTACTTAAGTCAGTTTTTTGTCACGATCCGACTTCTCAGATCGTGATGGCGCCTGTTAGATTTCTCCTATAGGCAAGCCAAGCCAATGCCCACGACACCTGTCCTGAATCACTAATGATAAGGATACTAGCAACATATAAGTACAACTAACACAATCTACCCAAAACATGGAAGTCACCTATACAGAGCTACTATAGTCTCAAAATAAAATATACATATCTACATACCTAACCAGAATAGCGATCTACACATACAAATCCAAACTACATATACAAGGTTAGTGTCTGAATACAAAAGACAGTCGTCAAAATAGAAGGAGACTGCAGAATGCCTAGAGCTGCTGATGCTCACTAATGTTTCCTGAATCGTCTGCGAACTCCTAACTCAACGACTGCGGCTAGTACCTGAACCTGCACCATGGGAAGATGAAAAAATGTAGGGGTGAATACTGGTAACAGGCACCTAGTAGGCATCACTGGCCAACTAAGATAAATACTGTAAATATAGAAGGCTCAAATATAGAGAATTGTAGCAAATGTAGCAAATCGAAACTGTGATCAAGGAGTAAGCATGTCTAGATAATCACTGAACCCAACTAAACCAAACCTAGTGGTGTGTACTGATACTAACTGATGAAACACGAGTAGGCCCAACTCGCAACTATCATTGAACAAAGACATAGTGATATACGCGGGTGCAAGGCCCTAGTCTCTATTGTATGACAACTGGTCCTCCATAAGCCCAGAAGGTACATCCACACACAATCTAACTGATAGAATCACCACGGAACCCAACTCTCAATATCACATGATCAAGGGGTCGAGATATACGTGGGTGTAAGGCGATAGTGTTTATGCATGTACACCAACTGGGCCCCCATAAGCCTCGAAGGTACACCCATGCATAATTAGGGTGTGTATAGGTGTAGGATACACAGATCAATAACCGATGACAGAGGTCTCAACTACCAAATCGTATCTGAACTAGTAACCCAACCCTGATGGCAAGAGAGGAACGTAGAACCCGAAACCCAAACCACGGGGTGACCTAGTAGAAGCCCAGATCTGGACCCGGTCCACAGACCCTGTCCTGTGCTGGACTACAGGCAATCCTCTCAACACCAAGTGTTGGTTTATAGGCGATCCCCTCAGCAAATAATTAGGAGTGCAACACGAAAGGCTATACCTTGTGATAGACTATAGGCGATACCCTCAGCACCCTGTGCTGGACTATAGGTAATCCCCTCAGCACACAATCAAGATTGCAATACGGAAGACTATATCCTGTGTTGGACTATAGGCGATATCCTCAGCAACCTATGCTGGACTATAGGTTATCCCCCCAACACACAATCAGGAGTGCAATACGGAGACTATACCATGTGCTGGACTATAGGTGATCCCCTCAACGCACAATCAGGAGTGCAATACGGAAGACTATACCCTATGCTGGATTATAGGTGATACCCTCAGCACGCTGTGCTGGACTATAGGTAATCCTCTTAACACACAATCAGGAGTACCATACAGAATCAGTTCCCAGAATATATCAGGTATCTCAGTATTCGACAACCCACTGATGTGCTACCAAAATACAACATTTTTTATGCTTAAAACTTAGGATTTTATGTGTTCTCAATGCGACTTAGGTTGTTTTTATGTGTTTTTGTATTTAGATTTGCAGGAATACATGTTTGCCATGATTTAGGGAAAAATTGCTGAAGTTTCTGGTTTTTACTATTGTACGAAACCTTTTATGGGTCGTAGAGCATTCTACGAGTCGTAAATGTGTTTCGTGAGGAATTCCATTAAGGATTCAAGCTTCAGAAATTATTCTATGAACATGCAGACGAGACATGGATCATTGTATGAGTCGTAGAAGGCCTTTCGTGCCTTGAGGATCAGAGAAGTGGACTTGCAGGAAAGTTATTAGACAAAACCCCCTCTACGGGTCGTAAATCACTTTACGAGTCATGAAGGGGTGTCAGAGAAGAGAATTCCAAAATTTCAACAACTGATTATGAGACCCCGACTACGAGTCGTAGAGGACAATACGAGTTGTAAAGTGCTTTCGTGGAGTTTGCCGATCAGTTTTCCTGATTTGTTTAGGATTTGCTTTTTACTTATTATAAATAGGTTTTTAGAGTTATTTTGCAAAGATAGAGGACATTTCAGGTGAGTTTAGAGTAGTAGGTTAGAGAACTCAATATTCTTGGAGAGAAAATTGTGAGAGAGACTTTGAAACACTTATGGTTCAATTCAATCTTCAAGCTTGTGATTTTCATTGATGTTGGATTTTCTTGTTCATAATTCAGTTATGTAAGTGTTTAATTATGTTTTCTAAATTCATAATCTCTTCATCTATACAAAGCATGAGTATCTAAATCCACAACTAGGGTTGTCGGAACCATGAAGAACTAACAAAGTAAAATCGGATAATTCATGATTCTTGGAAGGTATAAATACATGTATTAATTAACTCTCTTTATTTTGCATGTTTTCTGATGGTGGCCGACATTAGAACCCGCCTAATGTTACCTACTAGAACAAGGTAGTAATGAATAGGAAAAGAGATTAATTAACAAGATTCGATTGCTGTGATTTCATCTAATCAACAAAACTGGGCCAAGGAGAGGTTGTTCTGGAACTATAGGTAATGGTGAGTAATGCATACTATGGAGATGGGCCAAGTCGAATAGTGAAATTCGTCTTTCACCTTTGACCAAAGGGCTTGCTGAACTTAAATTACCATCCTGCATGTTATACACTAGACAAAAATTAGGCTATCCAGTGATACTGAGTTGGGGAATCATGTGACTGGAGCTATTGTGTTGCCACCACTACCGGCGGACACAAATTTCATAGTCTCGAGTGGTTACTTCAGATGCTGCAAAACAGTGGGCTATTCTCAAGCTTACCATTAGAAGATCCAGATAGCCACTTACATAATGTGGCATACATCTGTAAGAGTGTGATGGGAACACAAAATCTGTCTATGAATGTTGTGGGACTTTGTGTCTTCCCATTGTCTCTTATGGGAAATGCTGCATTATGACTATCTGAGCTCCCACAGAGTTCAATCGCAAGCTGGGTAGACTTGTAGAAGGCCTTCTTGGAGAGACACTTCCCTAGATCGAAGAAGCTCAAGTTGAAGGATCAGATCAACAACTTCGAGCAACTTCCTGGTGATTCTATAAGCACTACTTGGGAGCGGTTTACAAAATTTTCGAAGAGTGTCCCTGACCACAAGATAGTTGATGACGCCTTGGTGGAGATCTTCTACCGAGCCATTGATGAAAACAGTCAGGTCTTTGTTGACACTATCATGGGGGGCATGTTTTTGGATCAACCATTTGCAAGGATTGGTGAACGCATGAAAAGTGTGGTCAAGATGAATCGTGCATGGGGCCAGAGAGATAGAGCTTCCACAAAGAGTTCATGTGCAATCAGTGTGGGTCCAGAGCCAACCAGAATCAATGAGAAGATCGTACAACAACCTGCTCAGATTCGCACAGGCATGGAAGTGATGATGAAGCAAAACGAAGAGAGAGTACATGTAGTGGTTCATAAACCTCCACGTGCACCCATGTACGAGGAGTTATACTATGAGGAGGACACATGCTTTGTTAGTGATAAGACGGGGGTTTTTTGGACCAATGCCCAGGGGTCCAATCAGGACTATTGGTGCCAAGGTCAAGGAAACCAAGGTCGAAACTTAGGTAAAGATGGATCTTACAGAGACAACCGTAGTGGTTACTATGATGGAAATAGGGGTCAAGATGCAGATGGGGGTCGCAGAGAAGGCTTCAGGAATGGTCCTTATGTGCCAACATACAACCGCGATGCAGGTGTAGGCAATTCCAAAATTGAAGAGATGTTTGATCGCCTGTTGAAGAAGGCTGAGACACAGGATGAGACCCTAAAGGGGATGAAAATAGAGATCTCTAGTATCAATCAAAAGATAGAGTCTCATTCTGTGGCTATCAAGCACCTGGAACAACAGTTCATTCAAGTGTCGACTTAGTTGAATCAACGCCAGAGGGGTACATTGCCTTACAATACAGTGCAAAATCCTAAGTATGACGGGCAGTGTATGGAGGTTACTACTCAGGGTGGCAAGAGCACTATTGATCCTCCTATGTTGGTCGAAGAGGAAGATGTTCATGAGGAGATAGTTACAGCTAAGGATGCAGATGAAGGAGATGGTCGTAGCAAGGATGGGGTGAGTGAAGCAGCTGAAGCGCCACAGAGGTATAAGCCTGTCCCTAGGTCCCCTCCTCCCTTCCCTTAGAGACTCAAAAAGAGGGAGGAGGAAGGCAAATTCAAGCACTTCCTCTCCATGCTAAAGCAACTTTCTATCAATATCCCCTTCATTGAGGCTTTGGAGAAGATGTCAGGCTATGTGAAGTACATGAAGGACTTGGTCACCAAAAAGTGCACTGTGAGTTAGGAGCTTCAACATTGCAGTGTTGTCACTACGAAGTCCTTGGTTCAGAAAAGAGAAGATCTAGGTGCTTTCACCATACCCTGCACAATTGGAGATGTGGAGTTCGCAAGGGCACTATGTGATTTAGGTGCCAGTATCAATTTGATGCCTCTTACGGTCTTCAAGAAGCTTGGATTAGGAGCCCCTACTTCTACTAATATGTGGTTACTGATGGCGGATCGCACTGTGACGAAGCCTATGGGGATACTATATGATGTGTTGGTAAAGGTTGTAAAGTTCATATTCCCTTCAGACTTTGTGATCTTAGATTGCGACGTTGACTTCGATGTCCCAATCATCTTGGGGAGACCATTCCTAGCCACTGGATGAGCCCTAGTGGATATGGAAGCTGGTCAATTCAGGTTTAGATTAAATGACGAAAAAGTTATCTTTGATATCCGTCAGTCGATGAAACATGCAGATGAGTTGAAGACTGAAGTTTGGGCAATTGGTGAAGTCTAAGTAACCAATGTGTCCAAGTCGTGCCGCGACAATAAATCAGGCGCTACTTGGGAGGCAGCCCAAGGTTTTTAATATAATAGCATAGTTATAGGTTTATTTTCAGGTTTTGGGTTCATAGGTAATTTATTTTCTTGCATTTTATTGTAATTATGGACAATGAGTTGGTTCCATATAGGGTAATAGTCTATTTTATGAAGAGTATGCAGGTATAGGACTAAGTCAGTCAGTTTGGCTGAGAAAGAGCATCAAGTTAAGTCTCTACGACTGGGCTTACGAGCCTAAAATAGTTAATGACTCATACCCCATCTCGTAGAGATTTCCAGTAAGCAGAAAAATATGCACTCCAGTCCACAAGCCAACTTTATGATTCCTTGATTAAACTACGAGTCGTGAATGGGGCTCATAGACCCCAGATAAGTTTCTGAAATTTTGCTAAGTGTTGAGAGTTCTACGAAATCATGATTTACAAGCCATAGAACCATCTACGATCCGTAATCGAAGTTTTGTAGGATTAGGCCCAGTAAAATTTTCAATAGCCCCAAGGCTATGGAACCAAGATATTAATGGTGACTCTCTAACAAGTAATTTAGCAGATGAATCTGAGACTCATGGGTGGAGCCACTAAGGAGTGGTCTGGTGTATATATTATATATTGAAAAATTATGTGGTGCACAGAAATTAAATATTATATATTAATATGAAAGCATATTTTAATTAGGCATACTTTTAACATAATCGGGAAAAGAAAAATTTGCACACAATTAGCTAAAATATAGATAAATATGAAGAGTTCACAACAATCATAGACTTAAAAGAGGCAGATAGGAACATTTGTGATAAGAAAGAAGAGAGTTACATATAAAAAATAAAAGAAAAGAAGCATATTTTATTATTAGCCGACAAGCTCCTCCTCCTTGTGGGTGGCAATGGTAACATTAGACTTTGGAAAAGCAACACATGTGAGCACAAATCCCTCCCCCATTTGGTCATCATCAAGAAAGCTGTTATCAGACTGATCCACACTTCCCTCAACAATCTTTCCTGCACAAGATGAGCAAGCACCAGCCCTGCATGAGTAAGGAAGATCATGCCCCTCTTCCTCAGCTCGATCAAGAATGTACTCATCATCTGGACAATTAAATTCAACAGGTCCATCTGGTGTAATTAGCTTCACTTTGTAACTGGCCATGCAAGTAATCCTCCCATTATTTCTACCAGATTTAAGACCAAACAGAGCTTCCCCAACATTTGATATGGATTGAAGGCTAGTCACAACAGGCTTTCTTGGGAGGAAACAAGTGTTGACCATGGAAACACTAGCCATTTTTAGAAATTTTCTTTGCTTTGCTTTGCTTTGCTCTGCTCTGCTCTCAGTGGAGATAATAAGGATTGAACAAGGGAGGGGCTTGTGGATATAGTGTGCTTGGGAGAAGGATAAGGCTGGTTTATCTTCCACGTGTCAACATAATGTGGCTCCTCTTTTTATCACATGGAGAATGAACTAGTGGATGAAAATTGTATTCTATTTCTTTCAATTTTGCCCAAAATATTGAATGGACTTTAAAGGAAGTTGAGAAATCCTTTTCATTACCAAACAAAGAAAAAGAAAAACCTTTTATTAAATTGTAAAGGACTTACTATTAATGGCGATTTACTCTTTTTTGAACATAAATCACTTGTGAAATTTTCCAAGTATAAAAAATATACTTGGAATGAGTGATCTCTTATTTTTTTGAAAAAAATTAAGAAAACTTAATATTTAAAAGACTCCATAGATTATTAGCTCTTAGAAAATAAGTAAAGAAAAAGGTAAAAAGTTCAAATTTCCACTTTGAGAAGGTATTAGCACTCCAAATACCATCTAGTACAGTTATCCGAAGATTTAAAAAATTTATTTGACAAACTTTGAAAAATTTCTTGTGCAAAAGGAAAAAACTTTTTTAAAAATATTCATTTGAAAAGGAATTAATAACTTAAACAATTGAAATAATTTAAACTAAAAAAGTTTGTCAAAAATGACTAAAGAAAGACAATTAAATAAAATCATTTACAAGAACAACATATCCAGTGGAATTTTACAAGTGAGGTATGAGAATGATAGAATATACGCAGATTTTATCACTACCTTATAGAGATAAAGAGGCTGTTTTAAGAGACTTAAGTAAGCTGATTTAGAAGTTAAAGCAAGAGAAATTTTTTGAAACGACAAATATTAGATTAGTAATTCCAAGTCCTAATAGGATTGTTTAACTTTTGAGTTGGAGCATCACAACTGTAACATTCTATAACAATTTAATATTAAGAAAAAAGATTAAAATAATTCTTCAAAAATTAAAAAAAATGGAATAAATATATTGTTAAATTTTGATTTATATTGTTCAAATTTAAAGTATTGTGTATTGTATTAATTTAGGTATAATTCGTGATATCAAATTTAAATAGATTTGTTGTAAGAATTTAATTTATTTAATGAATTCAGAAATTGATGATTCAACCATATAATATTGGTATGAAATGTGGTTTCAAATAAATGTTTATAAACCGTTAAATATTAATAGTTCAACTACTTGTGCATATAATTGATTTATAAACAGATTTTTGTTGTTTAAATTTTTTTAACTATGATCTATTGTATCAATTTGGTCTAACATGTAGCATTTAAAAATAAAAATTTTCAAATCTAATCTTTTTATATATATATTGATATTTCAATATATATATACTGTATGAATTTTGTTTAGTTAGTGATTTCAACCAAACGCCTGTAAACTGTATAAGATTAATTATACCTTGTCACGCTATTGTATATAATGGAGTTGTAAACTGATTGATTTATTGTATCAATTTGATATGATATAGGGTGTTCTTGAAAATTTTTATTCAATTGTATACTATCGATATATGGGGTGTTCTTCATTCAATTTTATGATAGTTGTCGCGCCCCATTTTTTTCTCGCGGAGAAATAGGAACCTGGACGACGTCGTGGCAACGACTCTTTTGGGATTTTTGATTAAGGAGAGTCGCCACCTAATGATTGGGTGCATTAGGACACCATTCTAAGCCTAACAAAAATTAACCTAACCAGAGAGAGGGTAAGGGCTCAAATTACCTCGAAGGGAAGGTGTTAAGCACCCTTCGAAGTCCGCAAAGGCGGATCCCGACCGTGTCTCGTATTTATGTGGGGGATTTACAAATAAGGGTCTCTATTTTTTATAAAATCCTAAATTATTCTAAGTGACAAAATTAAATAAGCAAATTAAAAAGAAACAATAAATGAGACGAGATGAGGATTAAATGAGTTATTTACTCGGATCAGTTACTCGGCTTTATTTCCGAATTTAGCTTCACTTGGCTTATTTAAGCCTAAGGACAAAACCAAGGTTTGTCCTATTAAGCTCGAGTTTATTCATCATATCCGAAATCCTATCTACCCCTACCCCCCTTCTAAGTTGATTTATTTTTAACTTAAGAGCGTACTAAAAGAAATTGAAAAATTCTAACGCGTCCTAAAATGCTTAACGTCCCATCCTAAGGTCCAAGAGGCGTTGGACTTTAAATTTTTGGAGGTTCTAGACTTAGAAAATGTAAGGCGCCTAATTAGACTCGCGTCACAACAAAACAGATAGGACGACAATTAACATATAAAGTTCTCACATAGCCTCAAAAAGCATGCTTGAAAACAAATGATGACGTGTTATAATGTAGGTCACTTCTTTACGTTAAATAAAATATTTTAGGTGAAAACTTTAATCTTTAAAACATTAATGTTTAAACATAAATTCCAAAGGAGATGATTAAGTTATATAAATTAAAGTTAAGTTAAATCCTATAGGCATGCTTCTAATAATGTGGAGAAAGAAAATAGTATAAAAATATTTCTAAAAGTCCTATAGGCATGCTTTCTAATAACGTGGAGGGGATATTATAAAAGTATTTTTATTTGAAGTCCTATAGGCATTATTTCTAGTGATATGCAAATAACAAAAAAAAAGAACAAATTGTAAAGGTATTATTCTAACATATCATAGAAGAGGAACAAACCAGCAACACGATAGTCATGACAATCAAGCACGTAAAGGACCTTGTTCTAACAGAATATAAACAGAGAACAAACCAGTTATGAATTAATGCCAAGAAAAGGATGAAGTTGAAAAGGTTATTGCAATCCGCTTAGTGTAATGTCTCCTCCTTTCTTTTCTTTTTTTTTTTCACTAAAGAAAGTACTAAACAAAATATTGTGTATCTGAAAAAGAGAGAATATCTTTTTTTTTTCCTTCTCCTGGGGAGTGGGAGGTGGAATGCTTATATAGGATAGAGAAAAGAAATTTAAAAGGCAAGAGGATAAAAATATATTATTACCATAAAGGAGTGAATCCAATTAATTAGGCAGAAAATCTCTTAATGATCAATCATCCCCACTTATAAGGAAAGAAATATTCAGAATTCAAATCACAATCCGTAATTTATTAGATTCAGAATATAATATCAATCAATTTGATTCGATTATATTTATCCTAAAATAAATCGATTAACTTGCCTTATTCAAAAAATATTTTTTCCATAAAATGGGGATATTTAAACTGATTTGCACAGATTCAGTTGACCAAAATCAAGATTCTTGCCATACTAGGAGTAGGTAAAAAAATCCGGTCAATTTAAAAGAAGAAAAATAATCACATAAAAGAATTCTTGCCATACTAAGAGTAAGTAAAAAAAAATCGGTAAATTTGAAAGAAGGAAACAATCATTAGGAGAGGATTTTTTTTTTTTGGGAGGGAGAAAATATATTCTTACATATTTAGGAGTATTTTTTAAATATGAAAAGATTTGACTAAGTTTAAAATTTGAATATAATTGAGGCTAAATCAAATTTCATCAAAATACATAATATAAATAACTACTAAATTACTACGTAATAAATTTTATTAGATCACTAATTTATAAAGAAAATAGATCAATGTTATTTACGATAAATTAATAACTTAAAATTTTCTCATTGGAACATTTATAAAATAACACAAAAGATAAATTTCAAAAGTGAGTAATAATAATAATAGTAATAAAAATAATTTTGTAAATCATGAATGCAAAAATATACAATTGTTTGGGTAGAAAAAGATAATTAAAATATAAATTTATACAAAAATATTTTTTAAAATACTTAAATATTCGAATAACATAAAAAAAAAGGATTAAGGTGGGTCAAAATTGGGTGTCAACAGCTGCCCCTTCTTTGCTCGGGAATGAGGGATGAATTGTTGAGCAAAGAAAGTTGACGGAGTAGCCAATTTTGTCTGACCGATGAAATATTATCGGAGGAAAAACAAGACATGAGGGGTTGTGAAAATATTACGGCCGAGACTTTGGTTTCAAGTCGCCTACATATCTCTGGTTATACGAGAATCAGGGCGTGTGTAGTTCGAGATTCAGGAACGACTGAAATTCCTAAAAATGGAGATAACGATACGAATCTTGGAGTAGGGATGATAATAGCTTGGATTGGAAGGATAAGTGGGTACGAAAAGCGAAAGTAGTTAATGTGGTTCGAATGGTAGCAGAAGAGTGAGAGTAAGGTATAACACGGACAGTGTTAAAAACATGTCGAGGATTTGTTGCGAGAGGCATGTCTCCGAACCGAGTAGCATAATATATAAAGCTCCGGAAAATCCGAAATCTGTAACTTTAAAACACTAGGTAAAACGGTTAGAACATATATATTAGACAGTGAAATGAATTCATAAATATGATGCAAGTTCCCACTTAGACCATGAGATTTGCCATAAAACGATAAGGATGACGTTTTAGGCTATGATGTCTTGGGCCATGCTAAACATAAATTATATCCTCGAGTCATGAAATGATGTCCGTAGGCCATGAAGGATGGTGCCTTTGGACGATGACACTCTCGGATCATGCTAAACATAAATTAAATCCCTAGGCCATGAAATGATGTCCTTAGGCCATGAAAATGATGCCTTTGGACTATGACGCCTTAAGGGTATGCCATTTTCATGCGATTTTTCAGGCCAATGTAAAATTTTCAAAAGGAGGCCATGCAATTTCAGTAGGCAAAATGTAGTTTCAAAAGGCCATGTAAAAGTTTTCTTTTAATGCAATGCGATTTCAGTAGGCCATGAAAAGCTTTCAAGGAAGGCAATGTAATTTCAGTAGGCCAAAATCAAATTTTAGTAGGCTATGGAAAATGCTATTTCGCGTAATTTTAGTAGGCCAATGTAAAAAAAATATTATATTTTCCAGTAGGCCAATGTAAAAATGCAATTTCACGCAATTCAAGTAGGCCAAGCAAAAATGAAATTTCATGCAAATTGTAGTAGGCCAATGCAAAGATGCAATTTTTGATATTTTTGTAGGCCAATGAAAAAACACAATTAGTAGGCCAATGCAAAATGCAATCTTCAGTAATTTTAGTAGGCCAATGCAAAAGTGCAATCTTCAGTAATTTTAGTAGGTCAATGCAAAAGTGCAATCTTCAGTAGCATTAGTAGGCCAATGCGAAAGTGCAATTTTCAATAATTTTAGTAGGTCAATGTCAAAATGCAAAGTTCGGTAGGCCGATGTAAAGTGAAATTTCATGCAATTTTAGTAGGCCAATGCAATTTTCGCGGAATTTTAGTAGGCCAATGTAATTTTCAGCAATTTTAGTAGGCCAATGCAAAAATGCAATGCTCGGTATGCCAATGTAAAATGTAATTTCGTATAATTTTAGTAGGCCAAATGTGAAATGCAAAGTTCAGTAATTTTAGTAGGCCAATGCAACAATGTAATTTCATGTGATTTCAGTAGGCCAATGTAAAAATGCAAAGTTCACGTAATTTTAGTAGGCCAATGCAACAATGTAATTTCATGTGATTTCAGTAGGCCAATGTAAAAATGCAAAGTTCACGTAAGTTTAGTAGGCCAATGCAAAAATGCAACTTTCATGTGAATTTAGTAGGCCAATTCGAAATGTAATTTCATGCAAATAGTAGGCCAAATGCAAAAATGCACTTTTCAGTAGGCCAATGTAAGAATGCAATGTTCAGTAGGCCAATCTGAAATATAATTTCATGTAATTTTAGTAGGCTCATGTAAAAATGTAAAGTTCAGTAGGCAAATGTAAAATGTATTTCATCTAATTTTAGTAGGCCAATGCAAAATGCAATTTTTAGTAATTTTAGTAGGCCAATGCAAAAATGAAGTTTTGTCAGTAGGCTATAGAAAGC
Organism: Solanum rostratum; assembly: GCA_029948455.1. Classification (NCBI taxonomy): domain Eukaryota; kingdom Viridiplantae; phylum Streptophyta; class Magnoliopsida; order Solanales; family Solanaceae; genus Solanum; species Solanum rostratum. The sequence continues at coordinate 56,646,762 of CM057055.1, forward strand.
TTTCAAAGAGGGCGGTGTAATTTCATAAAAAAATTTTTTTAATGCAATTCTTGTAGGCCAAGTGCAATTTCAGTAGACTGATATAAAAAGGAATAAGATAACTTAACCCTCGCCCGTTGTGAGGAATTGTCGATAGCTTTGCATGCTACGAAGAGATTACTCCAAGCATGTATACCAGTCTACATTCAAAGAAAAATCATTAGTTTGAAAAAGGGGAGGTTGATCTGTAGCCATGCCTCGACCCACACGTCCTTTTATTGATAACTCGCCTTTCGTCGTGATGTCCTCGTTGTCGGTTTTCAGTTCAAAATTTTTGAGAGCTGCTCAAAAATTTCTGCCCCAGTTTGTAGAAAATGATCTAAAAGAATTTTTGAGATCCTCTCAAAAATTCTGCCCCGGTTTGTGATCAAAAGGGAGAATAAAGATTTTTATTATGGTAAGACCGAACTCCATAGGAGCGCCTACGTATCCCTCTTAAACGGGAATCAGGTCAAACGTAGTTCAGGATTTATCGAGTACTTCTACATTTGGCAAGTCATCAAAATGAATATCTTTCTGAGGCATTGGTCGAGGAAGTGTGCGAGTAAGAATGGAGTGAGGAGAGAGAGAGTCAAAAAATGTGTTTTAAATTGGATGGGAAGGACGAGTGACATTTTTACGGACGTTGAGCATGTTGGACATGTTGCAGTTTCTTAATCAGGCTGACATTTGAATATTAGACAAACTTTAATAGAAGGACATAAAATACATACAAAAGTTAGTATATGACATGAGTAAATAAACATCAATAAAAACTATAAAATTACTTCTGGATAAATTATTAATGCTAGGATGATGAATTTGAGCTCGTTTAAATGAATGGAAATGACAACAAATTTAATAAAAGGTACGATATAAATAAATCAAGAAGAGTAAAAATAAACATTTACAATTAATCAAACAAATAAGCGTCCTAAATGCACAGGACCTCATTAAGCCAGAGGTAGGCCTAAGATGACAAAAAGTGGCCACAGTAATAAGCCCAAGTCGTATTGATATTATTCGGGACTTAGAGTTTAAAAAAAACAAATAGTTTGAAGACTCATTTTATTAATAATGATTATAACCATTACAATTTTGAATGACATAAATGGGACATAAAAGGGGACTGGGATAATTATAAAATTTCCCCGAGAGCATTGATTGAACCCCATAAACTTGCAAAACAAAGATAACAAAGGATTTTCTAAACTCTAAATAATATAACTTGGCTTGGATTAATTACAATGATCACATAGACACATAATTTGAAATATTTCGTCTTGGAGGGTGATTGGACCCTCTAGACTTAATAGGGCGGCTACTATTACGTAGATTGACCCCCTTAGGGCCAAACTGTCTAAGGCTTATGCATGCATGATCTTAATTTCGGGGCGGATAACTCTATCCTAAGTTTCTAAAGAGTGGGCTTAGACACGGACTGAGTATTCTTATGCGAGAAGCACGTGGTCCAACGGTAGTAAAACTATCCGCCATTCACCACGCAAGCGCTTACTCTCTAAATTTTGGTTTGAAAAGAGTAGGGAGAAGTGCAAAGGCACGACATCACCTTAAAGAGAAATTAAGAGGGTCCCAAGTGGGGGAGTTTATGAACGGAATGCCAGTTTAAATTTAAACGTAAACAATTAGCAAATAGCAGTGTTATATGAATTAAAGCAGTAAATAAGAAAAGGGAAAGGGAAAGGGACTAAAGGGAAAGGGGAAGGGAGTTAAGGGGGATAGGGAAAAGGAGTTGGAGGGGTAGGGGGAAGGAAGTTAGAGGGATAAGGAAGGAAAAGTTAGAGGGGGTAGGGAAAAAGGACAAAGAAAATAAGTCAGTAATATAATAAAAGCAATATAAGGAAAGCATAAAAACCCACATAAAGAGACACGTAATGGTAAGAGCCTAAGTCCCCAGCGGAGTCGCCATTCTGTCGCGCCCCATTTTTTTCTCGCGGAGAAATAGGAACCTGGACGACGTCGTGGCAACGACTCTTTTGGGATTTTTGATTAAGGAGAGTCGCCACCTAATGATTGGGTGCATTAGGACACCATTCTAAGCCTAACAAAAATTAACCTAACCAGAGAGAGGGTAAGGGCTCAAATTACCTCGAAGGGAAGGTGTTAAGCACCCTTCGAAGTCCGCAAAGGCGGATCCCGACCGTGTCTCGTATTTATGTGGGGGATTTACAAATAAGGGTCTCTATTTTTTATAAAATCCTAAATTATTCTAAGTGACAAAATTAAATAAGCAAATTAAAAAGAAACAATAAATGAGACGAGATGAGGATTAAATGAGTTATTTACTCGGATCAGTTACTCGGCTTTATTTCCGAATTTAGCTTCACTTGGCTTATTTAAGCCTAAGGACAAAACCAAGGTTTGTCCTATTAAGCTCGAGTTTATTCATCATATCCGAAATCCTATCTACCCCTACCCCCCTTCTAAGTTGATTTATTTTTAACTTAAGAGCGTACTAAAAGAAATTGAAAAATTCTAACGCGTCCTAAAATGCTTAACGTCCCATCCTAAGGTCCAAGAGGCGTTGGACTTTAAATTTTTGGAGGTTCTAGACTTAGAAAATGTAAGGCGCCTAATTAGACTCGCGTCACAACAAAACAGATAGGACGACAATTAACATATAAAGTTCTCACATAGCCTCAAAAAGCATGCTTGAAAACAAATGATGACGTGTTATAATGTAGGTCACTTCTTTACGTTAAATAAAATATTTTAGGTGAAAACTTTAATCTTTAAAACATTAATGTTTAAACATAAATTCCAAAGGAGATGATTAAGTTATATAAATTAAAGTTAAGTTAAATCCTATAGGCATGCTTCTAATAATGTGGAGAAAGAAAATAGTATAAAAATATTTCTAAAAGTCCTATAGGCATGCTTTCTAATAACGTGGAGGGGATATTATAAAAGTATTTTTATTTGAAGTCCTAAAGGCATTATTTCTAGTGATATGCAAATAACAAAAAAAAAGAACAAATTGTAAAGGTATTATTCTAACATATCATAGAAGAGGAACAAACCAGCAACACGATAGTCATGACAATCAAGCACGTAAAGGACCTTGTTCTAACAGAATATAAACAGAGAACAAACCAGTTATGAATTAATGCCAAGAAAAGGATGAAGTTGAAAAGGTTATTGCAATCCGCTTAGTGTAATGTCTCCTCCTTTCTTTTCTTTTTTTTTTCACTAAAGAAAGTACTAAACAAAATATTGTGTATCTGAAAAAGAGAGAATATCTTTTTTTTTTCCTTCTCCTGGGGAGTGGGAGGTGGAATGCTTATATAGGATAGAGAAAAGAAATTTAAAAGGCAAGAGGATAAAAATATATTATTACCATAAAGGAGTGAATCCAATTAATTAGGCAGAAAATCTCTTAATGATCAATCATCCCCACTTATAAGGAAAGAAATATTCAGAATTCAAATCACAATCCGTAATTTATTAGATTCAGAATATAATATCAATCAATTTGATTCGATTATATTTATCCTAAAATAAATCGATTAACTTGCCTTATTCAAAAAATATTTTTTCCATAAAATGGGGATATTTAAACTGATTTGCACAGATTCAGTTGACCAAAATCAAGATTCTTGCCATACTAGGAGTAGGTAAAAAAATCCGGTCAATTTAAAAGAAGAAAAATAATCACATAAAAGAATTCTTGCCATACTAAGAGTAAGTAAAAAAAATCGGTAAATTTGAAAGAAGGAAACAATCATTAGGAGAGGATTTTTTTTTTTTGGGAGGGAGAAAATATATTCTTACATATTTAGGAGTATTTTTTAAATATGAAAAGATTTGACTAAGTTTAAAATTTGAATATAATTGAGGCTAAATCAAATTTCATCAAAATACATAATATAAATAACTACTAAATTACTACGTAATAAATTTTATTAGATCACTAATTTATAAAGAAAATAGATCAATGTTATTTACGATAAATTAATAACTTAAAATTTTCTCATTGGAACATTTATAAAATAACACAAAAGATAAATTTCAAAAGTGAGTAATAATAATAATAGTAATAAAAATAATTTTGTAAATCATGAATGCAAAAATATACAATTGTTTGGGTAGAAAAAGATAATTAAAATATAAATTTATACAAAAATATTTTTTAAAATACTTAAATATTCGAATAACATAAAAAAAAAGGGTTAAGGTGGGTCAAAATTGGGTGTCAACAATAGTGATATAGATTTAGGTTTCAAGAAATGTATATAAATTGATTATTTTCATTGATTTTCTTTAAAGTAAATAATTGTATAAAAACTGATCCATGTATGGGTAAGTATCAATTATTTGATAGGTAATGGTTGTTTCATATGTATTTTTAAAATGTATAAAAAAAATTTGAAAATCTATTTTAATACCAGATGTAATACTAATATTGTTGGTTAGTGGTCAAGCTGACTAGAGAATTAGTTAATAACTAACTCTGGTTAGTTAATGACTAGTTAGCAGTTAAATAAGTTGTTAAGTGGTTAGAAGAGTAGTTATGAAAGTTGTTACAAAATGTGTAATATAAATACATGTACTCTTCATTTTTCTACAGCTAAGAAAGCAATATACAGTTGCAGCATTATTCCATTTCTTCTTCTTCAGCTCATCTTCTCTTTGGCTCTCTCTAGAGCTTCCTACTGTTAATTGAGCTTCCATCATGGAAGTCAACATGGTATCAGAGCAATAGTCGATCGGGAGAGTAAGAGTGTGCAGTAGATGTGTTACTAAGAATCAGATCTGGAAGAGATCGAGAGGGATCAAGGTGCATGCAGAAATTGAGTGCAGAAAAGTAGATTGGAGAAGAAAATCGATCTAGATTGAGCTAGATCGAGTAGATTCAGATCTAGATTGAGCTAGATCGAGTAGATTCAGTAGAGGAATATGGCAATTGAAGATCCTTCAGTAGGCGCAGGACATTCAAACGCTAGAGTTCCAAACAGAAGTGAATTGGATCACAATCACCCACTCTATCTTCATCCAAACGACACACCAGGTAGTTCTTTAATCTCAATTCAGCTAAGTGGATCTGAGAACTATGCGTTGTGGAGTAGATCTATGTCGTTAGGGCTATTAGGAAAGAGCAAGCTAGGCTTTGTAGATGGGAAACATTCTAAGGAGAAATTCGATGTGTCACTACATGATCAATGGGAGAAGGTCAATGTTGTTGTACTGTCATGGATAATGAATTCAGTAAGAAAAGAGCTACTGAGTAGCATTATATACGCCTCAAATGCACATAAAGTTTGGTTAGACTTGAAGGAGAGGTTTGATGTAGTGAATGGATCAAGAATTTTCTACCTACATAGAGAGATAGTGACCTTAACACAAGGCACTCTCACTGTATCAGACTATTTTTCGAAAATGAGAAACCTATGGGATGAATTTGATGCAATCATGCCATGTCCAGGGTATAGTTGTTCTGAGTCCAGGAATTATGTACAACATCATGGATATCAAAGGCTCTTACAGTTCCTAATGGGGTTAAATTAGACCTATGCTCACTGTAGGAGTCAGATCCTCATGATGTCCCCAATTCCTACTCTAAATAAAGCCTATTCCATGGTAGTTAATCATGAAAGCCAAAGATCCTTAGCAAGTTCTTCAGCTATGATCAGTGAATCTCTGGAAGCTTCAGCACTTTTTAGTCAAAAATTAGGAACTAATCTCAATCATAAGGAAGCAAGCAGTACAACTTCAGGAAACAACAATGCAGTGGGAAGTTCAAATATCAGTTGTAATTACTCTGGAAAATCAACAAATAACTATAAGAGTCAGAGGAAAGGAACCATCATATGTGAATACTGTGGATATACTGGTCACACAAAGGAGAGGTGTTACAAATTGATAGGGTATCCACCAGATTGGCCTAAGTCAAGGAAGAAGGGAATAACTCAGTTTGCAAATCAGGCAAGCCATCACACTGAAGAGTTTCAAGACAAGAATTATATGAGCAGTCATGAATCCTATCAGTCTAGTGCATCTCAGCCTCAATCAGCCCCATACTTTACTCAACAACAGTATCAACAAATTATTCATTTGCTAAACAAAGGTAGTGAAGAAAGCAACACTACTCCAGCAGCTAATGCAGGTATTGAAACTCAACCATCTAATACTATTCAGTCTAAGTGGATAGTAGACTCAGGTGCAACAAATCATATGATATGTACTCCTTACTCCCTACATGATTCCAAGAGAATGTCTGAAAATGAAAGGAACAATGTACATCTTCCAACAGTTGATAAAGCACAAGTTACTCACAGTGGAAGTGCACTTATTTTGCAAAATCAGTCTATTTCCAATGTCTTGTTTCTTCCAGATTTCAAGTGTAATCTATTGTCTGTCTCAAAGTTGACAAAGGAGTTACAGTGTTCAGTGAACTTTTTTCCTGACTTCTGTATATTCCAGGATCTCTCCACTGGCAAAGTGAAGGGGATTGGTAAAGAGGATCAAGGTCTTTATATCCTGGAAGAGAACAAGTCTACTTCAAATACTATGTGCAAAGTTGCTAATACAGCTTCACAGGTTTCTGATTCCAACAAATTATGGCATAGAAGACTAGGTCATGCTCCTATTGAAACAATTAGAAGGCTTGAATCCCTTAGACATTTGAATAATGACAATCAGATATGTACTGTTTGTCCTCTAGCAAAACATACTAGACTTCCATTTCCTAACAGTTGTACTAGATCTAGTTGTTCTTTTGAGAAGATGCATTGTGATATCTGGGGTCCATATAGAGTTCCCACACACAGCAACAAAAGGTTCTTTGTCACTATAGTGGATGACTATACAAGGTTCACTTGGTTATTTCTTATCCAGTTTAAGTCTGAAGTCATTGTAATCCTGAAACACTTCCTTGCAAAAGTAAAAAATGTATTCTCTACATCTATCAAAGTGTTTAGAACTGATAATGGATGTGAGTTTTTTAGCAATGAATGTCAATCTTTCTTCACTACTAATGGAATCATTCATCAGTCCTCTTGTGTGTATACTCCACAACAAAATGGAGTTGTGGAAAGGAAACATAGAACCATACTTCAAGTTGCCAGAGCTCTCAGGTTTCAGGCTGGAATACCCCTAAAATTTTGGGGGGAATGTGTTACTACAGCTGTATATCTCTTAAACAGAACTCCCTCAAAAGTACTACATTTCAAGACACCTTTTGAACTCTTGTATCAACATCCACCTTCTCTTACTCATCTCAGAGTCTTTGGATGTCTTACCTATGCATCCAACACAAGGACTACAGATAAGTTCATTACCAGAGCAATACCTAGTGTGTTTATGGGATATTCCCTTACTCAAAAGGGATACATCTTGTATGACATTCATTCACATTCATTTTTTGTAAGTAGGAATGTAGTCTTCCAGGAGAGTATCTTTCCTTTCCTGGATATTAAATCCATAGGTACAAATGTATTTCCTGTTCTTAACCTACCACATATTGAGTGTTCAGGGGAATCTCAGTGTTTTGAATATCAACCAAATAACTTTGCTCAAAATGAATCTCAACCATTTCTCAGTACTCAATCTGATCCTGAGTCTGCAGAACAGGAGTCTACATTCCATTCCACTCCTCTACAGTCTTCACACCCTTCACTCCAGCAAGAAATGCCTAGAAGATCATCTAGATCAACACATCCTCCTATCTGGTTGAAAGACTATGCCACTAACTCTTGTTCCTATCCTTTATCTTCTCATGTTACTTACTCAAATCTTACTGAGTCCTACCAAATGGCTTTAGCTGCTTATTCTTCCTCTTCTGAACCATCTACCTTTAGTCAAGCTTCTCTAGATCCAGCATGGGTTCAAGCCATGAAGCTAGAGATTGCTGCCTTAGAAGAAAACAATACATGGTCCATTGTTGATCTACCTACAGGAAAGACTCCCATTGGTTGCAAGTGGGTCTACAAGATTAAGTACAAGGCATCAGGTGAGGTTGAAAGGTATAAAGCTAGGCTAGTGGCTAAAGGGTACAGTCAACAACCTGGTTTAGACTATTCAGAGACTTTTTCTCCAGTAGCTAAGATGGTGACTGTCAGATCTCTTATTGCTATTGCTGCCTCAAACAAGTGGTTTATATATCAGATGGATGTTCATAATGCCTTCCTGAATGGAGATCTCCTAGAAGAAGTATATATGCATGTTCCTGAAGGGTTTGCTAGACAGGGGGAGAGTAAGAAGGTCTGCAAACTTCATAAATCCTTGTATGGTTTGAAGCAAGCTCCCAGACAATGGAACAAGAAGCTGACAGATGCACTTGTACAAATGGGGTTCATCCAAAGCCATTATGATTATTCATTGTTTACAAGAACTGGTGACAAAAGAAGAGTGATTATTCTAGTGTATGTGGATGATCTACTGATCACTGGAGACTGTCAAGAACTGATCAATGATACCAGGAAGGAGTTACAGAGAAGGTTCAAAATGAAGGACTTGGGAGAGTTAAAGTTCTTCCTAGGAATTGAAGTTGCTAGATCACAGGAAGGGATAGTGATGAGTCAAAGAAAATATGCCCTTGAACTAGTGTCAGAGGCTGGTCTAAGTGGAGCAAAACCAGCATCAACTCCATTTGAAGTAAATCAACAATTAACTTCAGCAAAATATGACAAGTATGTGTGTGATAGAAAGGATATTGAAGATCAACTAGTACAGGATCCTGCTACATATCAGAGGCTAATAGGAAGGTTGTTATACTTAACCATGACCAGGCCAGACATAGCATTTGCAGTACAGGTGCTTAGTCAGTTCATGCACAGTCCCAAAAGATCTCACATGGATGCTGCACTAAGGGTAGTAAAATATATTAAAGGTACACCTGGGCTAGGATTGTTTATGCCAGCTAAACAAACAAATCAGCTACTTGCCTATTCTGATTCAGACTGGGGTGCATGCCTGGAAACAAGAAGATCTGTAACAGGCTATTTGATACAATTTGGTGGAGCTTTAATATCATGGAAAGCAAAGAAGCAGGAGACTATATCCAGAAGCTCAGCAGAAGCTGAATTTAGGAGTATGGCTACATGTACAGCTGAAGTTGTGTGGCTACTAGGATTGTTCAAAGAACTGGGGATTCAAATACAGCAACCAGTCCAGCTATTGTGTGATAGTAAGGCAGCAATGCAAATTGCTGCAAATCCCATTTTTCATGAAAGAACCAAGCATATTGACATTGATTGCCACTTTGTGAGAGAAAAAATCAACAAGGAAGTCATCAAGACAGAGTATGTATCTACAAAAGAACAACCTGCTGATATACTGACCAAGGGACTAGGGAAAGCTGCACATGAGCACTTACTGAGTAAACTAGGAATGAAAGACCTCTTCAAGCCATCAGCTTGAGGGGGAGTGTTGGTTAGTGGTCAAGCTGACTAGAGAATTAGTTAATAACTAACTCTGGTTAGTTAATGACTAGTTGGCAGTTAAATAAGTTGTTAAGTGGTTAGAAGAGTAGTTATGAAAGTTGTTACAAAATGTGTAATATAAATACATGTACTCTTCATTTTTCTACAGCTAAGAAAGCAATATACAGTTGCAGCATTATTCCATTTCTTCTTCTTCAGCTCATCTTCTCTTTGGCTCTCTCTAGAGCTTCCTACTGTTAATTGAGCTTCCATCATGGAAGTCAACAAATATCATACATAAAAATTTAAATTAAGTAAATAATTTCACTATTAAAAATAAAATAAATAAGTTTTCATGAAACAATAGTAACAAATCAAGTAAAAATATCCAACAAAAAAATGATCTCCAAGGTAACTTTGACAATCTTCTACATCTATTTGTTCACTCTTTATCTTGATTTAGTCTTTTGAAACTTTAGCGCATCCGAAACATCTTTGCTTTTCATACTTGGTCCACTAAATTTGCTTGCGATAGTGCCAGTCACTTAGGATTCACTACTTGCTCGCTCACTTTATTTTGATGTTGCACACTCTCAAAGTATGGATTAGGAGTGACAATTGGGCGGGTCGAGGTAAATTTTAGTGGGTCATAATGGGTTAAGATAACAAAGAGTCAAGATCTAACCCAACATGAATTTGCTTGGATCAAAATGGGGAAGTAATGAGTTTTAGAGTGGGTCAAGACCTAACTTACCCCAATTTTTACTAAGTTTTACTTATCTTATTTATTCTTTTACAACATTTCAATACTTAATAAATTTATATTTTTCTTTGTTATAGCTATATAAAACATATTAAATTAAGAAAATAATTTTAAAAAGTTCTTTGACAAGACCTCTCTGGAGTGAATTCGGGTTGCATATCAACGCAATTTTAAATGACTTGAAATGAGTTGAATTGAGATGACTTGAGCTAATAAATGGGCAAGTTATTAACCTGTCCAAACTTAAATGGGTTGGATAGGTTGGATTTAATTTTTCCACCATCTGCATACCAATATCAAACCAGCTTATAACTAATAGTTTGAGTATATAATCTGTATGTAAATGAACTTCAATGGTTCAAAAAACAATATTAACAAACTCATCTCGTGTATACAATAAATACAAAACTAAAATATTAAGGTACAATTAATATTGATACAAAACTGCAATATTCATTACAAAATTATACCAACTTATAACAAATTTTTTGTATATACAATCTGTATATAAATGGACTTCACCAATTCACACAAAATTCAACTTTGGTATGTGTTCATTCTATAACTTCTTTTCTATAGTGCAATAAAAAAAGAAAAAATAATATTTAATGACACAAAATTATATTAAAAAATAAAAATTAACAATACATAGAACAATTCGTCTTCAACAATCAATTTAGAAAAAATATTCATTATAATTAAATAGAAATCAACATCTATATCTAAATTGGAGAAAATATATAAATAAATAAAATTTCGCTTTCAGTAATCAATTTAATTAACACTATATCCATTATAAAAGAAGAAAATTTAACAAGCAAAAGATAGAAAAAATAATAAGAATATTCAAACAAGTACACACACAAAAAAATCAAAAAATAATACTAAAAGAAGAAATAACAAGCTAACGCCACAAAAATATCATGAAAACGTTTAAACAAATTTGTTGAATTCCATCGACCTTTGTGTTGAATCAATATTGAGGAAAATTACTTTTTACATTGAAATTAACAACAAACAAATAGTGCAAATTCCAAAAAAAGAAAATACAAAATATATTAAAAACGTTAAGATATTGCTTGAAAATTGAATGAAAGAAGGTTTTCTTGAAAATATGGAAAGAGGTTACAGAGAAGAATAAGGAGATAGAGATGTAGAGAGAGAAATTAAACATTAGATTGAGATATAGTTGAATTCCTAAATTTTAGCAATAGACTTAAACAAAAATTACACGTTGCTATATTTTTTCATATATTTCAATTAGTCTTGATAATTAATTAAATATAATATAAGTTAATATAAATCTCATTAGATCTTTTATTAATAATAGTTGCAAAAGGACTGTAATATACCATCTTAAATTAATATATGGAGTGATGTTTCCTTAAAGCAATCGCAAATAAACTGGATAAGGAAATAAAGTCTAAAATAGATCAGAAAATTACTTAGAATGCCCACCAAAATGAAGCAGCCCTGATCTTTCGCCCTTCATAAGAAAATAAGTCTTACAAAAATGTCCTTTTTTCATTTTAAATTGAATCAAAATACACCTTTTATGGAAGACATTTTTGCAAGAGATCTCGCAAAATATCAAGACCACCTTTTATGGGGGACATTTTTGAACATAACCTGATTTTTTTGGCTTATTGCCCATTTCCTCCTTTGTGTACATATATATACACCTTCTGTATATCATATATATCTCATATATTACATGCGTATCTGCTGTATGTTGGCTGTATACAAATGTATACAACCTATTCTCATCTTCCAAAAGCTGTAGTTTAGCTTTCTTTTCATCCGAACAAGATCAAGGCTGACTCGAAACTCTACAAGTGTAACGATGAAGTCCAAAATGAACTCGGATTGATATCACATGTAACATAATAAAAGAAAATCATATAAGGATCAACTCATTCAAATTTTATTAGAAAGATTAGGAAAATGATATTTAAAGTAGGGAAACTTATGCAGATATACTAGATTAAGAATAAGAAAAAGAAGAATTATGTAACTAGGCAAACATATGATATGTATTTATATTATATCATTATAGTTTGAAAAAATACAAATTATAGCTAGAGTTAGGATTTTGTTGCTATTTTCTCTCTCCTCTCTTCCTCTCTTTCGCCTCTCTCCTTTCTCTCTCTGCCATTTATTGCCAGATTATTACATATGTATACCAGCTAGATATATATAATTATTTGGATAGATATACATAGTCAATTTGACAGATATACATATACAATTCGCCTCTCTGCCCTCTCTCACTCGCATCTCTCCTCTCTCTCCCAATATCGCTTGTCAGATATACAAATTCATATGTATATTAGTTACACATATGCAACTATTTAACAGATATACACATACAATTTAACAAATATATGTATACAATTCGCATCTCTCCTCCCTCTCTCGTTCTCGCTCGCATCTCTCCTCCCCTCCAGGTCACACAGCCGAGGTTATGCCCCGTAATTGTATAAAATATAGCTATTTGATCATATTAAGCTTTAAGCCTAGTCTATTTATGAAAATTCTCCTTAAGAAAATATTTATCATTTATAGCAATACCAATTTATTTTCGCTAAACACTTATAATACAATTTTGATTAATATTACAGAAAACTATTTATAAAACATATATAATACAAGTTTCATTGATGGATAACACATTTATTACACTCTTTAATACATTTATAATAGATTGTCAATTTCTTACCAAACAAGCACAATATAATTTAAAACACTTGTACTATATTTATATTGCATGCATAATTCATTAGTACTATAAGATCGCATAAAATAAATATTGCAAATAAGGAAGTCATAATAAAAATGATCATAATTTTAAAGTACTAAATCATGCTAAAATAAATTATAAAGAAACTATTATAACTTTAAAGTACTAGATCATGCTAAAATAAGTATAATGTGTACTTATTAATTACATGAGTAAACATTAAAGAAAAACTAAAATTAGGTTGTGTATTTTAATTGTCTAAACCAATGTAAAACTAAAGTACAAATATTCATTAATATTGTCATTCTTAGTGTTGATTTTTTATTTTTTGCTAGCATTAGTTGATTTGATTTTTATTTGAGCTTTAGAGTTACTAACATGGAAAACTTACCTAAATATACCATATTTAAAAAATATCTGTCATTTATAACTATATAAATAATTTTAATAAATATACAATTCACTTTTAATGCATAATTTAGATTTTTTTGGGGTCAAAACAAGCATAATACATTGTAAGACACTTATAATGTTATCCGGACGGGTACCCTTGGCGTGGCCGACACTCCGAGACTATTGCTAGTCCCCAAGCAAATCACTTGGTCACATCGTCACATCGTACTCAACAGCGGAAGAAAGTACTCAAGAAAAGCAATCAATTTAAATAAATACTAGATCTCTTTCAATAATAGGTTTCCAATAAATAAGGATTTGGAACACCAATAACAATCAATCAACTCCACTCTATGTCTATGAAGCCTCTATTCAGTAATCTAGATAGTACCATGACAGGCCATGGATACCCCAAAATCAAGGAAATAACTACTCAATCGAAAAACAGGAAAAAGGGCTCCTCCGAGAAACAAGGGAGGGCTCACCAAACTCTGGAAGTGCACTGAACTGGACCTCAACGATGCGCGGGTTGAAGTCCTCTATCACCTGTATCTGCATCATAAAATGATGCATTCCAAATGGACGTCGATATATGAAATACCAGTATGTAAAATGACTGGAAGGAAAGGACATTATCAAATATACTCAACTCAGGTAACTCGACCCAAAATCAACTCAACTCAACTTAGTAAATCATGCAAATTTAAGAATAAAGTCATGATTTGAAAGTAAACTCATTAATATGCAACTCACGCCAAATCGTTCAATTTATATAGTAAAACAATGCTCCTAAAAGAAACTCTAGCATGCAACTCATGTCAAATCAGTTATGCAAAGTTAGGGAGTTTCTCTAACCGACAAAGTCCCACTACCCTCGTTGGTGATACACAACGTTCGCGGCATCGTTGCTCGCCTGTCCAATACTTGCCAAGGTAAGGACGCTCACCTCTGCTTTCGGATCCTCAAGTCTTGTCCATCTTTTTGGGACAAGAGTCACCAGAGTTAACTGCACGACTATCTTACGCGGGCAATGTAGTTCTGGGGTGTTCTCCTCTTACCCAACTCGGTGCTCAATACTACTCCCAAAAACATGTACTCGTACTCATCAAGTGAATAATTTACTCAAAAATATCTCATCAAGTCTCATTGGACTTAAATTTGAACATCAACTTCTTCTCAAACATCAACATCATCATCTTCTATCAATAAATATATTTTGAAAATCATTTACATCATCATCAAATACTTCCTCAAAACATCAAATGCTTTCTTTAAAAAATATGCTAAAAAAAGAAAATCTTCACATATCATCAAAACTCTTTCTCAAATCATTATTTATGTTTAAAACTCCTAAAAAATTCATGCAGACTCAGTAAAATATGCTAAAAAATCATCTATGTTTATCATGCTTAATATGACCATTAATCTCAGTTTGGAATAATACGTAAAAATCAAACATAGTCCTCAATTAGGGTTCATGTAAATGAAGACATGAACATACAACCAATCAAATACTTAACTTCAAGAACATCATCAAGACATTTTCGTATACAAGGAATTCATTAAAACCATAGAAAACTCAGAAATTTAATTATGGAATTTAGGGTGAACTCCGCTCAAACTCAACTTCAACAAATCAGCATGTGGGGCGCATGGATGAACTCAATCCAACGCTATGAGTAGCCTCATACCTGGGAGACTTAAATTTTTGAAGAATTTTGAAGAATGATTGAATTCTCTTGAAATCCTAGCTTTTCTCCTCTTGGAACCTTGTTCAAAGCCTTGTAATATGTTCTGAACGTAAATAGACTGAATAGTTATGTTTAGGGGCTTATATAGTTGTAAAAACATCAAGTTTTGGCTTTAAAAGGGTGGAAAAAGACCAAAATCACCCTTATAAAAAACTACCAAAAGTCCTCTACGGGCCCATCTTGGCCCATAGAAACTTCTACGGCCCGTAGGGACCCTTCTATAAACTTTTGGCCCAATTTTAGGGTCTCTGGTTCACTTTCATGAGCCCAATCTATGACCCTAGAAGGTTCTACGACCCGTACAGCTTGTTTGGATGGTGGTTTATCATGGTTTCATAATGTATGGTACTGTATGGTATGGTATGGTATCGTACAGTACCGTACCATACAATGTTTGGATAGATTGTACGAGTTGTTATTGTTTAATAATAATTTGTTGTTTGATTTAACTGTATGGTACTGTATCGTAACTTATAAATTTACAAAAATATCCTTAATTATTATAAATATTAAATTTATCAATAGTTTTTAATAACTTTTAAAAAAAAATACATAGAATCGAGTAGGGAAATATACAAGCTGATATATCTTCATTCTACACAAACAACACAAGAAAATAAAAAAAATAAGAACTTTTAAATAAACGAACCTCAAAAAAATACACTAAAACGTGAAAGAAAAGACAGAAGGTGGAAAAGAAGTTTCAAAAGTTGATGCGGAAGGAAATAAGTAATAAAAAAATAACATATGTTAGGGTAAAGTTTAATAAAGAATAAAGGATAAATTAGAATTATTTAAATTTAAATAAGGGTATGATTGGAAAAAAAATAAGAGAACCATGGGATACCACCAAATTGGTGGTTTCAAAAAGTGGGGGTTTTCATGATTACAGAACCATGAAATAGAACCATACCATACCATATAATTAATTAAACAACCAAAACAAACGCCGTTCTCTTGATAACCATACCATACCATACTACGGAAAACCATCATCCAAACAAGCTGGTAGAGTGGTCTGTAGAATCTGGGACCAAAAATTAAAGTTTCAGGATTTTTTTCCTCGAGTTAGCAAACGGGCCGTACTTCAATTACGACCTGTAAATAGGTTTCGTAATATTACTCTACTCTGACAGTCTTCAGTAAAACAACCATAACTTTTGACTCCAAACTCCCAATAAGGTGAAACCAATTGCGTTGGAAAGCTAATTTAAAGAGCTTTCATTTGGTAGGTCATGAGACATCTAATTCTTTGTATGCTAAGAGTTATTATCATTTAAAGTTGACCCTTGCATAATTCAATACTAGAAACTCAATTTATGGAGAAGTTTTGAACTCGACTAAGTATAAGAGGTCTCTTAGGGCTCTAATACACTTCCCACATAGAAGAATGAGGCTTGAAATGTAGGTATATGTGAGGATAGAATTATGGGGTGTCACATATAATACATCTATATTGCATGCAAAATTATTTTTCTATATTGTATAATACATCTATATTGAATGCGTAATTCATTTCAACTCATAATACAATTTTTTAACCCAAATAAATATACATTTTAATATATTTATAATACATATATAATTCACTTTTACTATATAGAGTACAGTTGCTATAGATAGTAAATCTAAATATGATATACTGTCATGACCCGAAATTCGGGTATGATGACACTCACCTAACCCACCAGGGCGAGTCAGCCTAAACATGAACAGTTCAATACAAAGATAAAAACGGAAGATAAAATAGTCTAAAGTAGAAGATAAGCATAAAGAACCCAAACTAAAACCATCCCAGAACTGGTGTCACATGTACAAGCATCTAAATAGTTATACTCAAAAGACATACAAGTCTCAGTGTCTAGTCCTCAAATAGAACATAACATAATAAGGAGTCCCTAAGAGTCTACAGAAGAGACAAGCAGCTACCTCTCAAGAAATCCAGAAGCTCAATTCTGACACTAGAAAAATCTATCAGGAGAAACTGGACTCACAACCATAAAAAATATAGCAAGGGGTGAGCACCAAACAACATGGTACTTAGTAAATGGAAACTAGACCTGAAGTAAAGCAATGGAGAACACAAGTAATCCTATCCATCCAACCACATACTGCCAAACTACACACCTGCACTTAGAAAAGTTCTAGCACAATATGACATATAAATATGTATACAATATAAAATAATCTCCTAGAGTAAAGTAGTACAATAGTTGATGAGTCATGAAAATACGACTTTTACGACGCTTAAAACATAGAACTAATGGGTGTTCTCGAGCGGTGTTATTGGTTTAATAGGTATGTTTTGATATTGTGCAGGAAAATGACTAAGGCATGGGAAATGGCGGAAAGTACAAGGAAAGGGTGAAAAACAAAGCCAAGTGTCGGACCACGGAAGGCCCACACGGGCCGTCTCACTCCAGACGGTCCGTGTGACCGTCAGTGGCACGACACGAGTCACACGGTCAGGCCACACGGCCCGTCTGACGCCAGACGGACCGTGTGACGGACCGTGTACTTGACGTAGCTCGGAAGACAACCCATCGAAAATTAAAGAAATCGTGCAAGGAGATTCACACGGAGGAACCACACGGCCCGTCTTACTCCACACGGATCGTGTAACGGGCCGTGTAACTGACGTAGCTCGAAGGGCCTTCGTCGAAAATATCAGAATTCGTGCAAGTGGATCGACACGGAAGAGCTACACGGCCCGTCTCACGCCACACGGGCCGTGTCACGGACCGTGTGGGCACAGTCAACCGCCAGACGGTCCGTTCACACGGACCATCTCACCTTAGACGGTCCGTGTAACGGACCGTGCCCCGTGCCGAAATTATTTTCCTAAATTATATCGACTTAGTTTTACTTTGTATAAATAGGATGTTATTTTATTTTATTGGACACCTTCGTTTTTGACGACAGAAACTAGAGAGAACAAGGAGAAAAACATTAGTTTGGCTTTTGTAATTCGTGAGAATCACGTTTGTGATTATTGTTCAAAGCTTGTAACACGGATTCTTATTCTTAAATCGTAAGTCCATCTTTATGTTTTCTTCTACTCGTTGTGTGCAAATTATCAATAGGATGCTAGGCTAAACCCACAACTAGGGTTGTGGGAACCATGACGACCCAATTAAGATAACGCAAACTGGGGGTAATTCGTTCACATAAACAGTGCATGTATTGTTAAATTCTTCGTTTTAACTTCTCCTTAATGAGTCGACGCATTAGGGTAAGCCTGTATTCGTTACATGCCCGAAAGGAATGTAGTGATTGGGAAAAGAGTCTAACAACAGAGATTCAGGGTCATGAACCTAGTCTAAGTGCCTGAGACCGAAAGGTGAAGGTATTCTAGAGATCAGAAACAACGGTTAGCATTGCATACACTCGGAGACCGAGAGGAGAGGAGTGAGATATACCTAGAAAAGGGATCGAAAGATGACCTAGGTATTAATTAAGTTGTAGATTTTGCATGCATCATTAGGAACGAATTCACAGATCCAGTTTAGTTGTCGTAATTGTATGTCATGAGGAACACAACCCTAGCCTCTCTCTATCTGTCTAAGAATCGGAACGTCCTTATTAATTACTTTACGAAATTAGTTAAACTAAATAACGCAACCCCCATTTATTTTATGTACGTTTATCTTGGGAATAGCATTTACGACTGAAAGCTGGTACTAATAGAGTAATTCTTACGTGTTCCCTGTGGGATCGACCTCAACTCTGGTTGGGTTCTATATTTGACCAACGACCACTTTACTCTTCTATTTGGAGTGTAATTTGGGCGTATCAATAGTCTATCAGTAACATAATCGAATGCAGTTTCATAATATAGTATCTACAAAGTCCAGTACTCACAATGTACAAGGCTCAAGTTATCAACATATATTGCAATCTTTAATAATTTAATCTGAACAGTGTGCAAGGTTCAAAGCGTTCTACCAATCGCACGTAATACATGTAACCACTTCAAGAAGGGATGGTATGGAACTGGGTGAATGCTATGAAATGTAAACAATGCCATGCAATGTCAAGTACTTATGATGCATGTCTGTTCTATGATACACATCCACTGATAACCTCAGACCAAAAATCAAGTGGGCCTTACATGGACCATGTATCCTCCGAAACTATTTTCCTTCAGCATTTTTCATATATTTTCTTTTCTTTTCTTTTATTTCTTTTTTTTCTAGACGAGACTATTTTCCTTCGGTTTGTCATCATCAATGGATCATTAAGCAATACATATCATCATAACAGAACAATAAGTATAAGAATATGCCAGATGTACATATAAATCATTTATTCAATAATCAATACCAGATAATCCATAAATTCACAAGTATTCACAATCCCACAATTACTTCACAACACAATCTCAATATCATCACGATCTTAACATCATTACAAATCCCATTATTAGTGCAGTTTCAATATCAATATCGAAAAGTATACAACCCCTCAAGTATTCACAATGCGCCAATTATTCAACAAATCAAGGGTTTACATATTTAGGATACCCAGTCCGAAATCCCATGAGAAGCCTATAATACTTTAACTTTAACCCATTTCAAACAGCAAATCACCAAACCCACACACATAGGAGAATATAAGGTTCAATCATACTTAACAAAAGGTTAGAAGTCCACTTGCTTTAATCGATGTCTCAATTAAGTCAAATTCATTCCTTTCTCGTTTCTACGATACTCCAAATCACCACATCTAGACAAATATAGCATCACAATCACATCGCAAAACTAGTTACACTAAAGTCAAAAACTTCAGGTGAAAAGGGCAAAATAGTCCAAGAATCTCATACCAAAAAAGGTTCCCAAATCTAAAAATGTTTACATAAAAATGTTCCCAAGTAATAAAGAATCTAATAGTGAAAACCGTTTCGAAAAAGGTTGTCACGCCCCGAGTCTACACCCTGAACGTGGCTGGCACTTAGAAACCATTGTTGGTCCCCAAGCGAACCCTTGGCTTAGCTGACTTTCTCAACTAGAAACTTTAACATTCATACAAAAGCTTTACATGATGAACCTTTTAGAATATTCAATAAAACTCATAGAATCCCAATCATGCTTTTTTATACAAAGTCTACAAATATTTCTTAATACAATTAGTAAAAATAGTTCAAATATTTGAATGAAGAGACTAGATTGACTCACAACTCTGTCCGTGAAGCCTCTACTATACTGAAGATAGGTGCCGCAACAAGACCCACGGCTACCTGACTGTAAAATAAAATACATAAACTAAGCTAGCTAGAGTCCTCTGAAAGCGAAGAGGCCTCACCAATTGCTTCTGGAAAGCTATCTTACTGAATGTCTGCTATCATGTAGATACCTGAATCTGCATCACAAAACGATGCAGTGCCAAAGAGTGTCGATACGTGGAATGTACGGTATGTAAAATGGCCAAAATAGGAAAACTCAAGATTCAATGCTCAAAATTATAGGCTTAATACTGTGAATAATTCAATAACATAAGTAATGCATTATAGCAAAATATCCGATTTAATGCATAAATAAATGCAACTATGTCTGTATCTAAAAATAATATATACTGCAATTTTGGGAGTTTATCTAACCGACAACTATCACTATGAGCCTCGTGATGATACAATGTTTGGCCCACGTTGCCAGGGCCATCCCATACCTTGCCGGGGTAAGGGATGAAGTGCTGGGGATCCATATAAATTAGGCCATCTCAATTGCATGAGGAGTTGTATATCTAGTATATTCCTATCCTACGCTGGCTACGTAGTTTATGGGGTTGGAGTTATCTGAACTCGTACCCAAATCATGCTCAATACTACTCCCAAAACATGCACTGTGCTCAATAATTGTAAAAAAATGTCCCACTTTAGGGGAAAACTGAAAATCTGCAGGGCTCAAGATATTTCCTTTAAATTGGCTTTTCTTTCTCAAACTGATAACACTTTCTTATAACTGGTCTTTACTGATAAATAATGCTTTTGAAACTATCAGTTTTCTCAAACTCTGAAATTTATGCATGATGAATAGTAATGCAAAATACCTTAACTGACTGAACTGCTCTTTTAAAATTGATATGCTATGCTCAGAAGATAATGTAGTAAATAGAGTACTTGTATAACTCATTCTAAGATATTTCTTTAATCAACTCATACTTGAACTGAATAACTTTTTATGAATTTCGTAGAGTCATAGTTGTTGACACCCAATTTTGACCCTCCACAGTACAAATTAATCATCGAGCTATTAATTTTAACGATTTGAGTTAATTGATTTTCAAAAGTGCAAGAAATATTTTTTCGAGTAACTTTAAGTTTGAATTTTCAATTTTATTAAAATACTTTACTTTACTCTTTCGTATTATATTATTTTAATATTGCATGATTGCTTCACTTTACTTTGTCGTATTATATATTTTTATGTTTATATGCTATGTATTATATAAATCTTTTAATTTTAGTTATGTTTAAAATATTTTCTTAAGTGGATTCTATTTTTAAATACTTTACCTTGTCCTTAAATCGTTAATATTTAAAAACTCTTTAATTAATTTATATTAATCCATCTCATGGTCAAATTAATCAATCGATTACGAGTTGATCGCATTTTATTTGGCCACATTTTGTAATTTAAAATGGCCAAATCTTAAATTCTTTTCCCATTTTTCAGATTTTTATTTTCCTTATTTTTTTGGGCCAAATTCTTGGCCCAAAATATTTTAACTACCCAACCCTACCAGCCCAACTCTTTTCTTTTTTTAAAAAAATCCCCAACCCTTTTAATACCCTACCCGACCCACTGCCCCGCCGACCCGACCCGACCCGCGCCCCCATCCCTCTTATTTTCTCCCTCACCCGCGACCCCCACCCCTCTTCCCCATCAAACGAAAAACAGAGAAAAAAAAGCGATGAACCAGCCCCAAAACTCGAAATCAGTCCCGAAATTGGCAAAAAAATGCCAAAATCGATATACCCCTTGTACCCTCGTCCCTCCCTAAGCGCGTCTCTCCCAAAATCGAAGAAAATCGAGAGATACGAGCAAAGAACCGGTCCGAAAACCAGTCCGTGTGGCAGCCATGGCAGTGGCCATTTTTGGCCACTTAACTCGGTCTTCACGCATCCTTGTCCTTGCACGTCAGAGGAGCCCTCTACGTGTCTCAAATCTAAGCCATCGATTCAAAATCGATGGCTAGGATTTGAGACTTGTGGAGGGTTCCGAAAACCATTTGGATTTTAGAGTTGGTTGGTGTTTTTACCCGGTTTTTGGGGGCGATTTTGTGCCTATTTTGGGGTATAAAAACCCCTTTGTTGACTGAAATTGGGGGTGGGCTAGAGAGGATTTTGGGGGATTTTTTTTCGAATTCTTAATATTAGCTTCTTGTTCTTGTGAAATCTTGATAATTTTACATTCCATTAGAAGAAACATCTCTTTGTGAGAAGTGTTTGAAAGTCTTTGAATTCCTAGAAACTTGGCTACAATTTTTGAGTTCGGGGTTCTTGGAGTCGATTCTCGTTCGTAGTTCCGGTTTCGCTGCCCCCGAAAAGGTAATACTCGTTACTCTTCATCTCAAGTTAATGTTCGAATGCGAGTGTTGAAATCGTTCTTAAGTTCGTTGTTAGTGTAACTGTTGGTATACATATTTGTACATGTATATGTATGTTTATAAAATGCATATGTATATGTATGTTTGAACTGCAAGAATGTTGAATATGCGCTGGTTTGATGGCTGATTTTTCGTGTATATATGTACAAGAACATATATGCATATGTATAAATTGAAACTGGAAGGATGTTGAATACATGTTGGTTTTTGATGGTTGGTTTTCTGTATATCTATATATATAAGGATGTATACGCATATGTACTCATTGAAACTTGAGGAGTGGTTGAATATATATGAGTTTAGATGCTGTATATCTCTGTATATCTGTGTATATATGTCCAGAACTTGAAGATGGTCGAGTATATGTTAGTTTAGATGCTGTATATCTGTGTATATATGTCCAAAACTTGAAGATAGTTGAGTTTATGTTAGTTTAGATGCTGTATATCTCTGTATATCTACATATATATGTCCAAACTTGAAGATAGTTGAGTATATGTTAGTTTAGATGTTGTATATCTCTGTATATCTATGTATATATGTCCAAAACTTGAAGATGGTTGAGTATATGTTAGTTTAGAAGTTGTATATCTCTGTATATCTATGTATATATGTCCAAAACTTGAAGATGGTTGAGTATATGTTAGTTTAGATGCTGTATATCTCTGTATATCTATGTATATATGTCCAAAACTTGAAGATGGTTGAGTATATGTTAGTTTAGATGTTGTATATCTATGTATATATGTCCAAAACTTGAAGATGGTTGAGTATATGTTAGTTTAGATGCTGTATATCTCTGTATATCTATGTATATATGTCCAAAACTTGAAGATGGTTGAGTATATGTTAGTTTAGATGCTGTATATCTATGTATATATGTCCAAAACTTGAAGGTGGTTGAGTATATGTTAGTTTAGATGCTGTATATCTCTGTATATCTGTGTATATACGTCCAAAACTTGAAGATAGTCGAGTACATGTTAGTTTAGATGCTGCGTATCTCTGTATATCTACGTATGTATGTATAAAACTTGAAGAATGTTTGAATATATGTGTTGTTTTGGTGGTTTTTTGCTGTATATCATGTATATATCAGCATACACATGTATATGTATGTATAACTTGGAAAGTTGTTTGGTTATATGGTAAGTATAGTCGTATCACAGTGTATACGCATCTATATTTACGCATACATACATGAATATCCATATATATATATATAAGCATGTATCTACGAGTTGAATGTTGTCCGGGTACGTTGTTGGGCTGCCATATACTGTATATAAGTATTTATAAGTCAAAGTTTGTTAGTTTGTTTGTTTATATGGTAGTATTGCAAAATCAACATATTTGTCTACATATATACACAAAGGCATATATACCAATCTATTTATAGAACTTGAAAGTTGTTGGATTATATTGTCATGTAACGTTGCTTGTGCTTCCATGTATGCATGTGTATATCTATATATATATATAATTATGTATGCATATAGTAGCTTAAAGAATCTCTTTTATTGTTGAAAATGTCTCAACCTTATGATATTAATAGCTTTTCCTCTCCTAGTCCATGACATAAAAAAATATGTACTTTAACTTGAACATGAAATACATGCTCTAAGTATACCTCACTGCTTTGTTTGAGACATCTTAGGTTGCGGAATAGTGTACTTTTCTTCCATGTGATAGTATGCTTGTCTTCCATGTTGAAAAGATTTATTAGTTCATCACATGCTACTTCATATTGTCAATTTGAACTTTCTTCTTTTTTTTTCTTTGAGTAGTTGATTAATCTTTATTTTTCTTTGCATGTAATATTATTCCGAGTCTATTTTTGACTCTTCCTTTCATTTCGTTGAGCGTTGGGTCAAATCTCGGCCTATGTCCAACTACTCGGAACTGTGGTATTTTATTTTAAAAGCGGCAATGCATCTATATACATCGGTATACAGTTTCTATATACAAACATTTTGATTTGGGTCATGAACCCAAATATTTGTGCACTGTGGGCCAGAGGCCCAATCCGGCAGCATGGGCTATGTTAAATTTGTTGGAGAATTGAATTGGGCTCGCAGCTACAAGATTAAAGGGTTGGGTAGGTCCAATTCTTTTTAGACAATATATATGCAGGTTTTGAATTGGGCCTGCCAAGGCCCAATCCTAACCCAATTCCCTTATTTTATCTATTCTTTAATCCATGTTTAGTTGTGATAATTATGTGAATTATTTGTTTAACACTAATTTAAATTCTAGGATTATTTTATAGGTTTTAGCCTAATTAAACTTCTCCAAGATAGCCATTTACGTTATGTTAAGACTTTAAATTTCGCTTTTAAAATCACCTTTAAAAAATTTGATTCAAAAAATATTCTTTTAAAAAAATAATAATAATAATAATAATGACATAAGCATCTTTTTCCTTAAAGTAAATCGAAAGCATGTTTCCTTTTTTTTGACACTTAGACTTTAATAGATTTCAAAAAAAAAAAAATCATAATCACCTAGTTAATTCATTAACTATATTAATTAAATAAAATTTGATTAGATTTTAATGTTATGTTTTTCTTGATTATTTTAAGTAATCCACTTAAGTCAACTTTAATGGAATAAATTTTGGTTAAATTTTTAATGATATGTTTCTTGATTTCAAATAGTTCATTTAAACTAATACTAATTTTAATCAAATAAAAATGTAGTTAAGATTTTAAATAATCTATTAATATTTCTTTGAAATACTTACTTAGCTTTCTAGTCAAAGATAAAAAAATAAAATAAA
This sequence comes from Solanum rostratum, assembly GCA_029948455.1. Classification (NCBI taxonomy): domain Eukaryota; kingdom Viridiplantae; phylum Streptophyta; class Magnoliopsida; order Solanales; family Solanaceae; genus Solanum; species Solanum rostratum. Next base: position 56,672,191 of record CM057055.1, read on the forward strand.
ATAAAAATTATTATATTATTTTTAAAAGTTAGTCAAAATATTTAATCGTTGGATAACCGCATGTTAGCGGATATTTCGGGTGCGTAAAACCTTCCCGAAATAGAAATATGAACCCGAACCCTTCTTTGGATTTTTAAAAGGATTTTTCTGTTAATTCTTTTAAAAAATAATTTTTAAATCGGTTTTCTTGATTTTCCCTTAAAAATTAAGTGGCGACTCTAAAAAATTTAAAGATTCGGTTTACTTAAATTAATTAAGTTTTAAATCGAATTTTTAAACCCAAAGTCCTTTTTCCGACGTAACAATAGTTATATGAACATAATATCTTATCATTCAAAGCTTAACTTGACAATAGAGAAATAGTAAAACATAATAGGAAAAATAATTCTCAAACTAGTTGGGGCTCTTGTAACTGTGGTAATACTTCAAGAATTTAAAGGGATGTACTCAACACTGAAGTTCTTAGCATGATAATGATAAAATAACAAGAATTTCATGAAAAAGTTCTATATTTTCTTCATAAAATCATAGGAATAAAATTGACTTGACTCTTGACTAGAATTCTCGATAAGGGATATAGATTAGGCACAAAAATAAGATTTTAGGTAGCCTCACATACCTTGAAATTGAAGAACAATCGTAACTCAAAGGACCACAGTTGAATATTTGGAAACCCTAGCTTCTCTCCTCTTCTTCGCTCAAAGTCCCCTCTTAGTTTATCGTAAGAGGAGTTAAGAATAGGTTTTGCAACCCCTTTTAGGCCAAAAATGACTTATATTGGTCATAGATTAAGTTTAGAAGAGGTGGGGAAATATCTGGAATGCCCCTCAAGAGATTTAACATTTTGACCTTCAGTGGAACAAGTTGGGGGACCAGGTCCGCGACGCCGACCTATCGCGCACCTGTGCATTTTTTTCAAAAACGATTTTGATCGATTTTTTATTCCCGTAGAAAATATTGGGATAACATCTAAGTGCAAATTCGCGATGAGTCTGCGACGCGTACATGTCGCGCACTCTTACTGGAATGCGTTTTCGCATCGAAAAATTATCTTTTTATCCGGTTGCTCTAAAAATCAACCGAGACCATCTTTATACATAATTTTTTATACTGATTGCATTTTCGACCTCAGATTTGCCATCGGAGTTTGGAAAGACGCGTTATGTGAGCGTCTCTCATCTAGGGATATTTTGGTAATTTTATCGGGTGTTACAAAAGTGTAGCCTTTATTAGCCATTCAAAAAATTCTAAGTCAAACTTGAAATAATATGTTAAAAGATAAAAATTATATATATATATATATATATATATATATATATATATATATATATATATAATATGTTGTCGGGTTGCTTTGGTCTCGAGTTGACTTTTTAAAGTTAAAATCAAACTAACCCAAATATAGTCGGTTTGTCACGCCTTGGGAGGATACCCTTGGTGTGATCGGAACTTGAAGAACCATTGTTGATTCTCCAAGAGAACCACCTAGCCTCATCATCACATCAACTCAACAACAAAGAAAGTACTCAAATAGAAAGACATTATAAGGATAGATACAACTCTACTAAAGCATAGTTCTAATGGATAGGCTGGAAATACAAAAGACTCAATAATCCTCTACTCAATGTCTATGAAGCCTCTATTCAACAGTCTAGATGGTGCCATGATAGGCCATGGACACCCCAAATCAAAGAAATAAACTACTCAATAAAAGTAAGAAGATAAAAAGGCTCCTCGGAAAGCAAGGAGGGCTCACCAACTCTGGAAATGCACTGATCTAGACCTCAATGATGCGCGGGCTGAAGTCCTCTATCACCTATATCTGCATCATGAAATGATGCAGGTCCAAATGAACTTCAGTACATGGAATATACTAGTATGTAAAATAGCTCAAGAAAGTAAAACATAACTCACTCACCTCAACTCAAACAACTCATAACTCAACCCAACAAGAATGCAAGTTTTAAATGGAATCACGCTTTTGAAAATATACTCAGTAGTAGTAAACTCGATTTGAAAATATCATGCTCAATCAATGTTTTCTTAGGAGTTTCTCTTAACCGACATTCAATCCCACCATCTTTATTTTGGTGATGCACAATAAAGACGATGTCGTTGTCATGCCCATCCTAAACTTGCCAAGGTAAAGGACGATCAACTCTCTCATGAATCCATAGTAAATGCTCATCTTTTAGGATATGAGTCGTCAGAACGTGTTGTATGACTATCCTACATTGTCAAAGTAGTTCTATGTGTCAAAGTAGTTATTTTCTCGCTCCCAGCTCGGTGCTCGATACTCCTCCCAAGACCAAAACGTACTCAACTTATCAATCAACTCAATCTCAATAATACTCAATCAATCAACTCAAATCTTAACCTTATTAGGTTGTCTCAACTCAACTCATCTCAATGTATCATCAACACAATCAATCAAGGAAAACAATCAGACTCAACTCAAATGGTCATTCAGACTTATTCAAGTGGACTCATCATGTAATGCAAGTAAAATGCATGAAAGTAGAAACATGCTTCTCATGCTCAATTTTACTCAATTACTCAACTCAGATAATCAAACTAAAGCCTAAACTCAACCCATGTGTAGATTTTATAAAAATAATGCAGTTTAGGGTTCATACTATCAAGTATAAAATTTTACCTCAATTTCATATCAGTAGTTATGCAATGCAGCAAATACCTCATACATCATCATAAATTCATAATAAATGCAGAAATTTCAATATTAGGATAATAGAATTTCCCTAATCTTGACTCTTATTCCTAATTTCGACTCAGGTAGATGAGAGAGGCGTGTGAACGAACGTAGTTCCACACTTTTGTAATCCTTACATACCTGGAAATAGAAGAAACGATCAATTTCCAATCGATCCTCGCGTTTGAACTTGAAACTCTCGCTCTTCTCCCTCCTCTAGTGTTCTCAAGAAATCCGTAAGCGTGAAGAATAGTGAAAATACCTTTAGGGTTCTGCCCTAGGACTTTAATTAGGTTTAAAACGTCCAAGGATTTGATTAAAAGGTATAGGAATAGACGAAAATACCCTTCTTATAAATTGCCGACAGGTTCTACGAAATCCCATTTACGGGCCATAGAATTTCCTATGGGTCGTAGATGACCTCTCGTAGATGAGGTGTCCAAAAGTTTAAGTTACTATAATTTGGTATGAGATCCACGAAACTACTTCTATGGGCCATAAAAACTTCTACGGGCCGTTTGATAACTCGTAGCTCAAGATACTGAAAAGTTGATTCTTGGATCACCAACTTATGAAACCAATCTATGGGCCGTGGAATATTTTACGGGTCGTATGTTGTCTCGTACATGGGCCTTAGACTTAGAAAATTTCATCAAGTCATCTGGGGATTCTACGAGGCCTCTTCTACGAGTCGAAGATCTCTCTATGAGTCATAGATGGCCCTCGTAGTTTTCTCTTTCAACAACTTTTCTCAATAATTTTTCTTAGTTTTCTGTGTGCATCAACCCAGACTAGGTGAAAAGAATTAGGGGGTGTTACATTATCTCCCCCTTGGGATCATTCGTCCTAGAATGAAGAGAAACCTAGGAAACATAGTTAAGGCACGAATATCTCTATGGACTCTAACAATCAACCAACTATCATCTCACTCATGCAATCAATAAAATAAGAAACATAACAAATAAAATAATTAAACAGTCAACACATCAAATCAATCCTCACTCGGACTCTAGAGCTCTATCATCTATCAAACTCAGAAAAGAAGGAAAACTCAAGGAATAGAAATTCAAGAATTTAGAAGGAAATCATTACCGTCAACTATCTCATCATCAGCAGGTAGGAATAAATGAGGGTACTTGGCCTTCATATTCTCTTTCGCTTCCCAAGTAGCTTCTTCTATAAATTGGTTTCTCCAGGACACCTTGACAGATGCAATCTCTTTGGTCCTCAACTTGCGAACCTGATGATCAAGGATTTGAACAGGGATTTCTTCATAACTCAAACTGTCCTTCACTCCAATAATACTGTCAACAAGAACAGCTAACTGCAGATCTCTCAAACACTTCTTGAGCATGAAAATGTGGAAGACCGGATGGATGACTGCTAACTCTGGTGGTAGCTCCAACACATAAGCCACATTGCCCACTCTCTTTATGATCTGATAAGGGCCAATATACCTTGGACTCAGCTTTCCTTTCTTCCCAAATTGCATTACACCCTTCATAGGTGACACTTTCAAATACACCCAATCGTTGACCTCAAACTCTAAGTCTCTTCTTCTAACGTCGGTGTAGGATTTCTGTCTACTCTAGGCAGTCTTTAGTCTTTCCCGAATGATCTTCACTTTTTCCATAGCTTGGTGAACCAAGTCTGGACCAATCAACTCTGCCTCACATACCTCAAACCATCCAATCAGTGATCTACACCTTCTCCATAGAGTATACTTGAATGAAAGTTGTTGTTGTAGGCAAATTCAATTAGAGGAAAATGGTCATCTCAATTACCTTTAAAGTTAATTACGCAGGCTCTCAGCATATCCTCCAAGGTATGAATTATGTGCTCTGCGTGGCCATCAATATGTGGGTGGAAAGCAATGTTAAGGTTCATCTTTGAACCTAAGCCGTTCTGGAAAGACCTCCAAAACTTAGTAGTGAATTGGGATCCTCTGTCTGAGATAATAGCCAAGGGGACTCCATGCAATCTAACAATTTCTCTTATGTGTAATCGAGCATAATCCTCTACAGTGTCAGTCGTCTTTCCCACCAAGAAGTGTGCAAATTTCGTCATTCGATCAACTATCACCCAAATTGAATCATGCTGTTTGTGGGACCTCGGTGAGCCTGTGACGAAGTCCATATTAATCATCTCCCGTTTTCATTCCAGAATCTCAAAATTCTGAGATACTCCACATGGCCTTTGGTGCTTAACTTTGACTTGTTGGCAATTCGAGCACTTGAAAATGAACTCATCAATGTCTTTCTTCATTCCACTCTACCAATGGACTTCTCTCAAGTCATTGTATATCTTAGTTGACCCTGGGTGAATCGAATATCTAGAGCTATGGACTTCTACCATGATCCTTTATCGAATACCATCAATATCTGGAACACACAATCTGCCTTGGTATCTCAACACTCCATCTCCCCCTTTGGCGAAAGCCATCACTTTCTGCTTATGCACATCCGCCTTCAACTATAATAAAATAGGATCTTGATCTTGCTTCTCCTTCACCTCTACTACTAGAGATGATGCAGACTCATTATGCACAAGAACTCCTTCTTCGCCCACTTCATCTAGTTGAACTCCCAATCGTGCCAGTCGGTGAACCTCTTTGGCCAACTCCTTTTTCTCTTCCTCCACATAGGCGGTGCTTCCCATGGATAACCTGCTAAGAGCATCAACAACTACATTAGCTTTACCCAGGTGGTAGAAGATGCTCATATCATAGTCTTTGAGTAACTCAAGCCATCTCCTCTGCCTCAGATTAAGCTCTTTCTGGGTGAAGACATATTGCAGGCTCTTGTAGCCTATGAATACATCAACATGTGTTCCATACAAGTAGTGGTGCCATAGTTTGAGAACAAACACCATGGCTGCCAACTCCAAGTCATGAGTGGGATAATTTTTCTCATGCACTTTAAGCTGTCTAGATGCATAGACGACAACTTTACCTCTCTGCATCAATACACATCCCAACCCCACTCTCGAAGCATCGTAGTAGATGACAAATCCATATGTTCCATCAGGCAAGGTCAACACTGGGCTGGTTGTCAACCTCGTCTTCAGCTCTTGGAAACTCCTCTCACACTCATCGGACCATTGAAACTTGACCTTTTTTTGAGTCAGTTTAGTCAACGGTGTGGACATGATAGAAAATCCTTCAATAAATCTGCAATAGTAGCTAGCCAATCCCAGAAAACTTTTTATATTGGTCGGTGAGGTTGGCCTAGGACAGTTAAGTTTTTATATTGGTCGGTGAGGTTGGCCTAGGACAGTTCTTAACCGCCTTGATCTTTTAGGTATCCACTCAAATGCCTTCTCTCGAAATTATATGGACCAAGAATGCCACAAATTTGAGCCAAAACTCACACTTTGAAAACTTTGCATATAACTCATTATCCTTGAGCGTCTGCAAAACGATTCTAAGGTGATTGGCATGCTCCTCCTTATCTCTAGACTACACCAAAATATCATCAATAAACATGATCACGAACATGTCAAGATACTGTCTAAATATTTTAGAAGTACATCTACATCATTTCTTATTTTAATTTTAAGGGACTTTTTTCTAAAGAATTTCTCAAACTTTCCACTTACATCGTTTTTGGCAAGTGATGCCAAATTAGATAAATTGATTATCAAACTTGACTAGTTGGCAGATCATTCCACATCTCATTTTCCTGATGTCTTGGTCATGTGTCAATGATGATAAGATGACAAATACTAAAGATCACAATGAGTTCATAAATTTGTTTTTCAAATTAGGACGTAATTGTTGTCCAATGAAAGCAAAACTGCAGCACAATATCATGAGTTAATGACGAAAAGTCTAATGGTAAAGAAATTTGTAAGAAAGTTAGGTAAGGAATTTATTTTTCTTATGAAAATGGTAAAATATGTTGGTTCATATCATAAAGGAGGTTCAAAGTATCTTCACGTGTCCAAAAATAGTAGCTGATTTATTCTCTTCAAGATATAACAACAGTACGATACTTATGACTCAATTTACTTCTGAACTAAATCATTTAGTCCAAAACATATCCACTGAAAATATCTTCCTTCAATAAATAATAATCTCTTTTTACTTTTTCTTTCAATAATGAATATATTAGAGATTTAAACTTTTATTTCTCTTTTTGATTCATTTTATTTATTATGTTTCACTTTTTACACGTCCTTTAAAAAAATATTAACTGAAAAGCTCTTTATTAATTTGATTTCAATTTAATATTGCTCTTTTTTACTACATTATCTTTTTCCGCATTGATTAAGTAAGGGTTAACAAAAATGAAAACTAATATTATTTATTTCTTGATTTTTAAAATGACAATTATTTTGACTTATTATTTTTGGTAGCTAGGATATAAGGTCAAATTTATCCTTGAATTATGAAAAATGAAACATATTTACCCTCTGTCAATAATTGAGTTCAAATTTTACAGTTATTAGTTGGGTTCAAATTTTACCCAAAACTACATGTGAAAGGAATAAATTTGCCCTAATTTTTAAACGGATGGTAAATTTGAATCTTTGGTTTGTTTAGAAGCAAATTTAACGTCTTCGCATACATATTCAAAGAGAAATTGCTGGTTTATTTTGTAAAAATGTAAATTTATTGATCTTTTATAGGGGTTTATTTTGCTGTCACTAAATCTTGCACAATTATTTTCCCTATGAAATGACAATCTATTTTTATATGTTAAAAGAATTATCCTTTCTGCCTCAATTAACCTTATGTGGTTATATACACCTACATTAAAATGTTATTTTATATGTTTGCATGTTTTAGTTTCTTAATGCATTCAATTCCTTTCTAGTGGTGTAGGTGGTGATGGGGTGAGGCCGGGAAAGTAGAAAGAGAACGAAAAGTGGAACAAAAGATGGTAGGGGATGACGACGACGACAATATAATGGTTGGGAGAGACAGAGAGAAGGAGGAGGAAGACGAAATGGTGACTGGTGGTAGAAATAATATTTGGAAGAGAGAAAAGAAGAAACAAGAAAATTATTTTTTTTTTTAGAGAAAATGATCAAATTATTCTTGAACTATACGAAAAAGATTCAAATTTATTCCTCCATTTAGAATAGAAGAATTGAAAAATAATAAAAAAAAGGGGGACATTTATTCCTTTTGTAAAATTTGATTCTAACCGGTAATCGGGATGGCATATTTAATTCCAATTATTAATAACGGATAAGTTTATTCTATTTTATCTAATACTAAAATAAACTTGAACCATTTACCCTTTTTAATAAGCATGTGACAACTAAAATACACCAAAGAAAGTTAAAAGAAATAAAAAAAATACTCTATTACTTACAGGTGTGGAAAATCTTTTAAAGAGTATATAAGAAAATAGTGGGTTATTAATATGGTACGAACATGAGATCATTGGTTCATATATTATTTATGAAGTACGAATTAATGGGGTAGATCATGGGATTATATTGAGATAAGTGTCAAAAACACGTTTAAATTATTTCTTTTTTTGAGTATCATATTTAAACTATTGAGAGTGTAAGTTTCAATAAAAGAGAGTATTACACATACCACTAAGGTGTATTTCTCAAACTAATAAATACTATGATAACTTTCATCTATATATCTCCGAGATAGAAGAGTAACACAATTTAATACATTAATATTTTAATATTGAATTGTCAATATCTCTAATATTTTTTCATTCATCTTAATAATAAAAATCACACAGTGAATTAACTAGTTGAAGGAGACATTTATATCTCATGAAAATATGTGTTCCACATTGAATCTTCCCATCACAAGCTAATAATTTTTTTATTTCATAGTCAATAACGATCTCATACTCAAATTATGGTTGCTTAGAAAAACCATTACACATAATCATCAAGACGTTGAGTTGAGATTTATTAGGAAAAATATCATGGTATTGTTCTTATTTCGATTTTTATGAATATATTTTTGGGGAATTTTCATAAATAGCCTATGCTTGAAACTTAATATGGTCAAGTAGCTATATTTTACATAATTACATACCATAACCTTGGCTGTGTGACCGAGAGGGGAGGAAAGAAGCGAGCGAGATCGAGAGATGGAGGAGAGAAGCGAATTGCATATGTATATTTGTCAAATTGTATGTGCATATTTGTCAAATAATTGTATATGTGTAGCTAATATACGTATGTATTTGTATATCTGGCAAGCGAGATTGGGAGAGGGAGGAGAGAGGCGAGAGAGAAAGGGCAGAGAGTGGATAGAGACAAATTGTATAAGTATATCTGTCGAATTGACTATGTATATCTGTCAAAATAATTATATATATGCAGTTGATATACATATGTAATTATATATCTGACAAAAAATTGCATAGAGAGAGAAGAGAGGCGAGAGAGAGAAGAGCGGAAAGAGAAATTAGCAATAAGACCCTAACTGTAGTTATAAATTGTAATTTTTTCAAACTATAATTGTATAATATAAACACATATCATATATTTGCCTAGTTAAGTTATTTTTCCTATTTTTTTTTTTAAAAACAAGCCCTAATGCTTATAGAAAGGAAAAAGAAAGAATGACTCACAAAATGTGGCACTAGCATCTTAACTTATTACTAGATGTTGCTTCTTGGAATATGATGCCAAAGACAAATCTATATATGATCAGACTTGACTTAGCACATGACTCCAAACCAGATTTTTCTTTATGATATTGGGCACGTGACGATGGGTGATAAGATGGCCAAGTGATAAAGATCATAAATGAGATTATAATTTGGATTTTTCCTCTATTTGTTGGCTATTTTCCACAAATTAAGATATTTGTGAAAGCAAACAACAGAAGAATGGGAGTTACTGACGAAAAGTCTTATGGTAGATGGCTAAAAAAAAGTCGTCATCTTATCCTAGGGGCGGTCGTCCGGGTCATCCAGATTAAATATGAAAATTTTGATTTTTAAAATGAAAAAAATTATAATTTAAATAAATTTGAATAGTATTGAATTAATTAAATTCAATTTTGAATTAATTAATTTGAATATTCGATTTCAGTTAATTTTTGAATCTTTATGACACACTTATACTAGGAAGAATAGTTATTACAAGCAAAATATCTTCCTTTCATCACCAACCACGAATGGGATTAATGCATTATGGGTATAGGGTACTTGTGACGATCCCAAACCGATCGTGAGTGGTACCAATAATAAGAATCAATATTAAATCCGGCTAAACAAAATTAGCATCAATTAAGTATTTTAACGTAATGAAAGCAAGTTTAAATGATGAAATTAAGTTCTCATAAATTCAATAGAAATTTAACACAAAAATTTATTCCTGGGAAGCTGAAAATTACTGTACTAAAACTCTATCTATGATTTAAATGTCCAACATGAGAAGATGCAACCCTATAAATCATAAAATATACATATAACATGTTTGAATCCGAGAGCAAATGGACTAAGGATAAAGGAAATATTCATGGTAGCTTGAAAGAGTTGGCTCACCCTTGAATTATGAAAATCAACAATCACCTAACTGAGGTTTGTGAACAACCACATGAAGATTCCCTATACTCAACAAAAAAAAAAAAAAAAAAAAAAAAAGAAAGAAAGAAAGAAAGAAGCAAGTGCAATAATCATTATACATGATAACAATGTACTGATAGGATCACGCGGCTATTCCAATAAGCGAAATATAGACAAGTAACTTCAACATAGTAAACCAACACATATGATAGAATATCAAATTACAGTTCATGCTTATATATCACGTCCGTGATTATCATTCTCATCATAATAATTTTAACAATGACCTTCTCATGGAATCCACACCCAAATGAGTTTTTTAGAATATGACATTCAATCTAATAATATATCAAATGAGACATATGATTGAATGATTTGTGACAACGTGATACTCAATCCAATGATTTGTTGGAATGTGACATCTGATACAATAATGTGTCGGAAGGTGACACCCGAACTAATAATTACATTCATAATCCCAACCACATTCACAATTACATGCATAATGAATAATCTACAACTCACACAAATTCGATGAGAGGGTTCATTGTATGCAATTTGATTATGAGAGTTCATTTATTGGGTTCATATCCTTATTCCCTATTCACATACATACAAAATATACTAACGAAGTAGTTAATAAGCATGTATCATACAAATGGAAATATTAAACCATCATCTACCTCGAAATAAGTCTTGAAAACTTTAAGTGATTGGAGTTTTCTCCTTGTTGAAAGTCTTGGCTCGGTCTTGGTCCATAACAATCAAGAAAAACAATATTCAACAAACAATGGCCTAAATTACCCGAATTATGTCAAAATCCTAACTCTTGATCATTTTTATGATCATCTCCCCCAACTAAAACTTTTTCCCACCTTTAATTGTAGTTCACAATCTTTCTCTACAACAAGTTCCCTAATTCTACGATTTACGAAACAATTTATGAGTTAGAGAATGATTAACTTACCTTTGTCAATGAAACGGATGAAAAACTTAAGAAAATAAACCCCAAGTCGCTTTTGGTCTCTCAAGGACAAAGTGTAAGGAAATAAGAACGAATTTGAGACTTTTTTTTTTTACTTAAACACACAACATTCCCACCATGGCAATCATTTATCCTGCTATGGCGGTGTCTGTCCCCGCATGGCGGGTTGCAAGGAGACAAAAATATTGTAACCCGCATTTATAACCCCTTTTTTACACAACACACTCTCAAATCATGACGTTCAGAAATGATATACTCTTTGCTCCAATATCAATTTTGGGAGTTTTACTCGCCCAAGTTTAATTCCGTAAAGTCGTACATGCTCTTTATTTTTTTAACTATCAACTCAAAAGATCACACTTATAAATTAGCCCTTAATTCATTACCAGATATCTCAAGACCTCACATGCTGCAGTCTTTGTTCAAGTCTGATCTAGGGTGAAAAATTTTGAATTATTAATCGAGAATTTTCTACCCAATTTCCTTTCTCATTGGCCTATTCATAACAATGGAGATATATCATTTACAGAACTATTAAATAAAAGAGTTTCAAATCTCGAAAGTCAAAGCAATAAAAACTTAAATAATTTTTTCTTATATATCTAAAATTTCATAAGGTAAAATTACCCTCATGTATCGATGGTGAAAATAATTTAAATACAATTATTCTAATTCGAACACCACCAACAATATATAAAAAGAAAAAAGAAAAGGAAATATGATGCCACACCACAAGAGCACAGGATGACCGAATTGGTTTTTCACTTTGACATATACTATACTGATAAAGATGGCCACTTAAATATACAATTCATTAATTGGAATTTTTCTCCATCTAAATATATGGTATAAATTATTTATGTAAAATATTGAAAGTTAAAAACTATTTCACCACTGTTAATTATCACATCACGATAGGGCCGCATCTAGAATGATATTTACACGAATTAGCTCGAAATTTTTTTTTTATTCAAATCTTATATTTAATTTAAGGTAAATTGTAGTATTAAGTATGTACAAATTACTGCTATTTAGAATTCAGTAACTTAAAAGAATTAATTCACAAATTCAAATTTTTGCTCTACGTATCACAACAAATAAAAAGGAAAACTAGATTTAGATTATAATGATCATATATATGACATAACAAATCTCTACTAATTAACAAACATGAAGAAATTAAGAGTAGAGAAAACTAGATATTTTATCATTATCATAGAGTTTTTCTTTCTATTCTTTTCTTTTTGCGTGATGCCAAGTAGACGTGCTCTCAGTCTAATGGCTTCGATCAAGCGCAACTTGTATTCAAAAGCTCAATAGTTCACTTGACTCTGCAATTCACACTAAGTATTTTATTTTGCTACGTTCTTCTTCAATGCAAGAGCCGAGATATCCAGAGCGAGTTGAGAGTCGCTTTTCATCATAGAGTTTATAATATACTTTAAGATGATTCTACAAATAAGGATGCTTAAGTAATGGAAAAATATAAAAGCTAAGAATAAAGTTGAGTTATCAACTTCAAATTTTATTTAATATATGTATGAATTAACAAAGATAGTTTGTCCGTCTAAAATAACTCGAAGCAGTTTTCTTTTGTTTTTTTCATCAAATATGTCCAGCAACACGACTTGATATAGTTCATCACTTCTTCTTGTTGAAACTATCACATGATATTTTTTTGTCAGTCGCATTAATAGGTGCCCTGAGAAAAATTTTAGTGTCTTTTTTTTTTTACTTTTGTTGCATTCACTTCTTTGTCGTCTTGGTGAAAAATTTGATTATGTAGGCCATTTATGATTTTTGTTTTATAGTTTTGTGTTATTTTTATAATAGAGATCTTTATTTTAATATATAAAAAATCTGAAAAATCAATTTCTTTGTGTTCAATTTGTAAATGTTGAAGAGATGTTATTTAGTCTAAACTCACTCACTCATCCATTGACCGTCCATCAATTTAGTTCCAATATCCCCCCTATATAACCCCCCAAGATTCTCACTAGTTTTTTGTACCCAACACTCTTCACACTACTATATCTATATTGTCTTATCTTCTATCAATTTCTTTTCTTTAAATTAAATAAAAATGTTTGGAAAGATTACATGTTTGGTGATTTTGTGCATGGTGGTGATTGCCCCCCATGCAGATGCAGTAACCTGTGGCCAAATTCAAGTTGGGGTAGTGAATTGTGTCCCTTATCTACAGAATCGTGGCCCTATTGGACACTGCTGTGGTGTCATTAAAGATTTGCTTAAGCTTTGCAAGACACCACAAGAGCGTAGGAAATCATGTGCATGTGTGAAAACAGCTGCTAATACTATTAAGGGTATTGATTTTGGCAAAGCTGCTGGTCTCAATGGATTGTGTGGCGTCAAGATTCCTTTTGAGATCAGCCCCACCGTTGACTGCTCCAAGTACCTTCTTTTCATCTTACCTTCTTTCTTTCCGTTAAAAGAAATGAATTTTGCGCCTAATTTTGATCTTAAAAGCTGAATATTTAAGGTGTATGGGTTTAGTATCGAGGAAAATGACTTCTTTTTTTTTTTTTTTTACAAAAAATAGACAAAACAAGTTCTATAAATGAACATTTTAAGTTCATTGTCTCTTCCTTTGTACCCACTTTAAAGCCCCAAACCCTAACCATCCCATCACCCCAGAACTCCATCTTATCTCATCTCTATAGTGTTTTACTAGATTACATATATTTTGTAGATGGTTTGAGGAATACGTACTTACTAACACTAGAAAGAAAGTAAAAAATCAAAGCAAGAAAAATTACTTTTAGGAAAATACTTTTTCGTGTCATACAGAACACACCCTTAACTTTTCCTCATTCAATCGACGTAGAACTCAACAGGCTTGGACACCCAGAATTAGTCATTTGATGAAAGCATGCTCAATACAAGATGAGAGCAGATCGAATTTCACCACATGAATAAATGGATATGATTCTAGTTCTAATATTACCATGTCAAATGAAATGAATATTGGGTCTATAACACAAATTAAAAAAATTAGCTCATAAAAATTGTCCAAGAGCATACAAAGAGACTGCTCGCCTCTTCACCAATAATTGTGGGACTCTTCAACACCTAATATAAACTACAATTATTTCGAGTAGTGGCATAACCATAAATACATAAGAGGAACAATATTTTTTTTTAAAAAAAAATAATCTAAAATTACATAGCTGTGATTTGAAATAACTTTGGAACTTCCTCTACAATTATTTACTCCTACACCAGGATTTTCGTGTATATATATAGCTAGCAAGTTTCTTGGTTAATGTTAGTTTAATGTGGCGATGCAGGGTGAAGTGATGCAGATGAAAGAGATATGTTTTCCACATCGTAATTTGGTAGTAATACAATAATGTGGAGAAGAATAAGATGGATCGAGATTATTGATCAAGCTTAATTATATTATAGTCATGTTCGTTCTCTCTCTTTCTCTTTTTTGGGGTTTTTGTATGTTTTCGAGTCATAGTCAGAGTGTTGTAATAAAACCTTGAAGGTTTGTTTTATTACGCTGCAATCTCGATGCATGTTTTATCTTATTGTTCAGAGTGCAAGGTACTTTACCAAGTATGAGGTAAGACGTAAATTTCAAGACATGAGTATTAAGCCTTATGAATATTTAATTTTTAATATTTTATATATTAATACGATAGGAACCATATTATAAACAAAAAGAAGTAAAATTGTATAAATATTTTTTTAGAGATGTAAAAATAAGTGAAAAATGTATATGACATTACTTCATCTAAAAAGGACTAATCAAAGCAACAATTACGTGGTCCAATATGGAAGTACCATGATATTGGCGCACTCAACAGAGACAACATACCTCACTACGCTATATGAATTGGGGTGTTTATAAGTGAATTTTTAATTTATTTTTTAGTATTTGATAAATAAGAAAAAAATTATTATATAAAAAATATTTATATCTAATCCAGTAAAATAGTATGTGGGTGAGATTGGGATGGTTAAGGGAGGGGAAAAGATAATCAACTTGCAATATCATTAATATAACTTGTTTTTTCTACTTTAATTGAGGAAATCTTTTTCCTCATTTTAAAGAGTTTGTTTTCCCGAAGAAAATATTTTTAAAATATTTTGACCTATCAAATATAGATGACAAAATTAAAATCATATTAAACACACTAGCTCTAAGCTTGTATTGATCGACTCTCTTTCTCCTATTACATTGACACCAAAGGGAAGGCTTGAGAAAAGGGGGCTATGAGAATCAAAGGCACACCAATACCACTAGGCCTATGCTCGAATCCTCTAAAAATATCGTCCGATATTTTTGAAGAATTTCAACACCATATATAGTACGTACTAAACTTCAAACCTTAGTTTTCTAGCTACCAACTTTAATTTCTTAACCTTTTCCTCAATTACATTGAGGCCTAGCAAGGACCAAGCAAAAGGGGACACTAAGAATCAAACTCATATCAATCCGAGTAAGTTTATGTTGTTCGGATACATAGAAAAATGTTGGTACACCAATACATATGCAATATTTTTAAGAATCCGAGCAACATAGCACTAGACTAGCCTTAGTTTTCTACCGTCTTTCCTTACAACAACAAATATTAAAAATCACCATCGAAAAATAACATATATCAATCACTAAATCAATAATTCATTCAAATACACCTGCTAGATGTGATTCAAACTAACCTCTGTAAAAACTGAAATAACTTTTGGAAGGTGCACTCAAAAGTTCTCCTTCTGATCTTTAAGTCAGAAGATACTAACAAAAATATTATATACTGAAAAAGCATTAATATCTCAGATTATATTTCAGAGTCGGCAAACTTAGATTAGTCCTTAATTTATCAATTGAAATATAGAAGACAAAATAATCCCAGTAACAACAAATGTAGTTGTCTTGAAGAGATTCATACAAAGTGCTATGCATAATCCTCATAGATATTAAGCCCTGTCACTAAGTGCTATGCATAATCCTCAGCATTCATAGATATTGTCTTGAAGAGATTGATACAAAATAAATGTAGTTAGTAAAGGAAATATATCCGTTGTTTGAGGAAGCATTTTGTATGAATATGTTGGTGAAGTGTAAGGAAATTAAGAAAATTAAGTCATTAACTCTTTATCTCTGAACTAATCTTGGTATTAGAAAACAGAACAATGGGAAATATAAATGGTAAAAAATCACACAAAGGGGTTAAAATAACAATATGTTGCTCGGACTCTCCAAAAATGGTGCCACACCCCTGTTGGATCCAGTTGGCACTGATCAACATTTTGAAAGAGTCCAAGAACCACATATCATGAGCTGAAACTCCACCTCTACATAAGCTTTCTGTAATGATAAGCTTTATCTCATGATGATGTTACAAACCTGATCATTATTGAGAAGTGGTCCATAGATCTGAAAGAAGAGATCCAAAAAAAAGACCATAAAACATGAAAGATTGTCATTCAAACTAAACTGAATTTCTACAACTAGTGCTACTTTTTGTTTTAATAGTAATCATGAAACATTTCTTTAGTTGGCATAACAATAATTTACTGAAAAGCAATTTCCCTATGGTTACTGCAACTTGTTTCTCAGTCTTATATATAAGATAATATTTCAAATTATGTGTTGTGGTTGTTATTGTTGGAATATTACGAGTAGTAGTAGCAGGAACATCACAAGTAGCGGTCGTTGTCTATTTAGATTACCTTAGTTTAATTCATTTAGGAGTCTTTCTACTGTAACTCTATTTAAATGCTTTCTTACTTCATTAATAAGACAATCGTTTTCCAGCACATATTCTGTCTTTACATGGTATCAGGGCTCTTCACGCTCTAACGAGAACGATCCAATTTTTTTCCCTTCTCTTCATACAGATCAGCAACAATGACCATCACAATGGAAACAATCCCAGAGTTGTTAATGCTGATAATATGAAAGGTACAAATGTTATCATTCAGTTCAATCCTGCGTCCCAATTACCCATCAAACTAAGAAGTGATCAAAACTTCACCACCTGGAAAGCCCAATTCTCCATGCTTATATATGGCTCTAACCTATTTGGTCATCTCGATGGGACAACTATGGCCCCAGTCCCACGATTGTCCTTAGCACCCAGTAGGCATCATCAGCCGACCGAGTGAAATAACAAATATGTATAAGCCCAAATATATAGAGAACTGTAGCAGTATGGAAAATTAAACTTAGTACAAGGCATAAGCATATTTGGAAACCCTCAAACCACAATTGAACCAATTGGGATGATGAATACTGATAAACTGAGCCAACCGATGCAAGGACTCATGATACACTGCGCCAACCCAACTCTAATGGCGGGAGAGAATACCAGATCCCGAATTGGAACCACAAATGCGACTCAATGTGTACCCTGGGTCTAGACTAGACCTCAAGCCATGCCTAAAATAGACCTTAGGCAACCCCCTAGACTGGACATCAAGTGGACAAGACCCTGGATTGGACATCAGGGTGTAAGGAACTCAGACGATACCAACTGACAAATACTGCAAAGGCACATACCATAACTGCCCCCAACTGAGGCATAGGATTGTACGCAGGTGCAAGGTCCTAATAATTATGCCCGTATGCCACACGACCCCCGAAATACCGAGAGGTACATATGCGCACAATATATCTGACAGATAATCACTAAACCCTCACAAAATTCATCACAGAGTACAACTCTCCATATCATAAGATCAAGGGTCAACTGTACATGGGTGTAAGGCCCTAGCGTCTAAGCCTGAACACCCTCTGAGCCCCTAGAAGTCCAGAGGGTACACCCACGCACAATAACGGTGTAAAAGGGTGAATGGATCCACGGGTAATCAATCAGTCCCTTAGCCCCCAACATCACAACAATATTCGGGTCCTCAACCCATCCAGAACTGGTATCCCATGGGGACTCGAACCCCTAAAAGCAATCGGGGACTCTAACCCCTAAATCATATGGGGACTCTAACCCTTAACATCATACAGGGACTCTAACCCCTAACACTACCCAAGGACTTTAACCACTGGGTTTTCCGACCTAGCCTTTGATCGGGCAATCAGTCAAGGCCATGGTCTGACTATAAATATAACGGTGGGATAAATTCCCCGAGGGAGAAAGAATCCCCATTGAATAATCAAGAGTGTCTCAACATCAGGGTATCAATCATAGGGCTTAGCCTCACAGAAGTATCGATCACGGGGCCTATCCCAATAGAGTAGCAATCATCGGCCCCAACCCCATAGAATGTCAATGGGGTCCCTGACCCAAAGTAATGGAAAATGCTCGGACCCTTTTTAGAATCGGCACCCCGATCTCAGCCACTCAAACGTAGCCACGAGAAGAATGGGACCAGGGAGCGTCACCTGAGGTCTCAAACACTCGGACGTGGCCATTGGTGACTTGAATAACAGGGCGCATCATGTAGGTGTCAGAGCTTAGCAGTAGAAAATCCCTCTCTCTCGAGTCTAACCAGATCTGGATCCCCGATCATATCTTCTCTCTGTACTAGAAACATACAATCCAACCGCGCGTAACTATCACTTGTCTTGGATATAACAGATAGCCCAACATCATATGGAAAGAACCAGTGCGCAACAACTACCAACGATACATCGGAGAGTATATACATCACAAAACACCATAGAGTCATGCCCATCAAAGGCCAAGTATACCACAACCTTATCAATCCCTAGGGCCAAGGGAAAACATGGAAAAGCACGACACATCATAAGTATTCAGCACAACCAAACTCCACAAAGTTATATCTATTCTAGAACCAAGCCACAATACGGTATATAATCAATACACAGTCTCCTAGTCAGCATATCTATGTAGCAACAGGCAATACATAGTCATACAGGTACAAGTCAAGTCAGCACGCATGCCTGCCTCAGGCACTAGCTCATATTCGGCCCTTATCAGGCCCTTTTTCTGTGTACAACAACTAATAGGGTGGCGTAGGTATAACCTACGCTAAGGGCCAAGAGGCTGGATAATCAGAAGGATGTTACCTACCCAAGATCATATCAAATCCCAGCTGCTATAAAGGATATTTCCCAAGGCAACCATGTGTCGTCCCCCTTGTAAAGTGCTCTTCTCTAACTAGGGTACTAGTCCCCAAGACTAGCCCGCACAACTGGTGTCTCCTCATAGATAGCCGGGGTAGCCTATAGGACATAGCCTACACTTTGAAATCAAGGTCACACTCCCGTCTCTACTCTACTAGTGGCTCAGTAGTAACACGTCTCGTATTGCAGATCACACGGCTCCCTTAGAAGAGCAACTATAACCATTCTCGGAACTGGTGTGTTTCACCATCACTAACCAGTGGCACAAGTACATAAAAGATATTGGTGGTATACAAGATCATATATAAGTCACAAGGAAGTACATGGCCATGTTTAAACGGGAAGTTCTATCACAAGTACTCCTAATAGATATACACCATTGCAACCGTATCATGTATATATATATATACCAACCTGACATAGATACTAGAGTCAGTGCATAGGGTAGCATGTAATAACAGGCCAGCCTCAACAGCTAATATATATTTCGGTAGCCTTAGACCACACACACATACAAGCAAGATTGAAGCTCATAGTACATACATATCACAGTTTTGCAGCACAACCAGCCCCCTTTTGGGCCCTTCTTGTTGCCAAACAGTGTAAAAACTCAGACAGTATGACAACTACAATTAACACAACCCCAATACAAATACTGAAGTCCCATATCACAATCTACAACACATGTTGATCCATAACCATCTATATGCAATATAAAGACCATAGCTCAACCCATTCACAGTATACTTCCACATATTTCAACTCAAACATGCAACCATTTCAACTCAGTCTAAAGTGTAGAGAAAGCCTAGCTTACTTGGAAAACGTCGTCTCAACTCCAAGTCAGTCTAGCCGTGCTTTTTCCTTCATAGCAATCTCCTAAAGTTGCTCAACTGTTACAATATAACTCACAATGTCAACATGATCAGTTTGGTTATATTATCTCAAGAAATGGGCGAAATTAAGCAAAAGGGGTCAAAATGGGAAAAATGGGCTCCAGACCCTAAATCTCGAGCGAAAATTTAAAAAAATGACCCCCACGACGCCCCACACCTACAACCAAAAATTTGCCTGCAAATGCGAAGTATTATGCCCGCCCTCCTCCGTGAACACGCACATGACCCCGCAAATGCAGAGGTCTGTCCTCTTTGCTTTCCCCAAACGCGAATAAATCTCCATGAATGTAGAGGGTTAAATCCCTGGTGTTGCACCAGCAATGCCCAAAACTTCCCTGGGCCATTTTCGGGGCTCTGTATGTCTGTTTTATACAAATAAATAGTATAACCACCTACATTTCAACGTTGCGGATCCAACGGTGTGGTCAGAATTCCCAACGGAGCACCTATAAAAATGAGAGTCCTACTTCTTTCCGGCTCATTTAGCTAAAAAGAACTAAGGGGGATCAAAACGCAACTGAGTGACTCTGTCAACTGACAAAGGGTCATTTTAGCCTGTTTTTGACATTTTGGAGCTGACCACACCATCAGTTTTCTGATTTCGAGCATGTTAAGATGGATTTTAACAAAAATACACTTTTTAGCTTTCGATTGAACTCATTTTGCAAATTTTAGGTCAAAATCAAATTGGAACCCTCCATTCTCGAACCAATCACCCTCCTAGCATAAATCGGCTATTTCAGAACTAAGAAAACCTTTAGAATCCCATTCTGAGGTAGTTTACTAGGGTTTTGCCAAAAAGTCATTTCAGTAGCTTTAGTTTCTCACAAACTCGCAAACTCGCATGGTTCTCCACCAAAACCACCGACAACCAAACCAACAGTCCCAATAAACCATAATAGGTCCGAAGTCACCATATAGAAGCTCAACCAACAAAAAGTTGCAAAAATACAAAAATAATCCGGAGGGTCATTACACCTAATTTGTGTAACTAAGGTATGAAAATCCCTCTCTGATGTCACTAAAGCAATAGGGAGTTGCTAAAGCAACACCCCCAAAAAGTGCGGGCTTCACTAAAGCAAGGCCTCCCTCGCTTAAGGAACTAGACACTCGTTAAACCAAGGCATGCAAAAGCATCAGAACACAACAATTTCAAAGACTTAAAATCTACCCTCGTAATTCCTTCAGAATCTATAGATACAAATCATATATGCAACCAATTAAATATGATACTCTAGACTCAATGAAATCATCGAAAAATCTAATTAGAGGTCCCCTTAATTCGAAATCCAATTAGGTGTCATTAAATTAACTTAGGTTACTTGAAATATAAAAAGGCTACGGGAGCGCCAAAAAATTAAGACAAACTGCTTCTAGCACGAAAATCACCTCCCTCGACCAATGAAATCATCAAAATTTCTTTCAAGCACCAAAACTCAAAACTTTGAACCAAAGCAAACTAAACTCAAACTTTAACTCAATTTTCGACTCTTAACCTAAAATTTACATAACGACTCCAAATCTGATTCTGACAAGTCTCCTAGACCATTTTCACATTCCAAAACTTATGAAATCGACGAAATTATGTTTCGAGACTCGAATATCCGAATGACTCAAAATTTTTAAAATTAGGCAACTTAGACCTTCAAAAATTTGATCTTTAGTAAAAATCTCAACTTTTTACAAGATTCTTGAAAATCAACTTTCAAAATCAAACATGACTCATGGCAGCTGCCGGGAGGGGTAAAATGATAATTTTATCAAAAATGACCTTTGGAATTATTACATCAGCCACCACTAAAAGCCATGTTCGTCCTCGAACATAAAGCAAGGAACATACCAGGAGTCTAGGGCTTCTCTCTAACATAAGTTGTTAATAATGCTGTTATTGGTGATTTGACCGAATTCATATCAAAAGAAGTTTTCATATGCTAAGTTGTATATAAGTTTTATATTTTAACCAGATTCTACATAACAAAAATGTGTATATGCAAGTTACTTGTTTTGATCAAAATTGTATATATTTATATACAAGAAAGATCTTACTAATTCTTAAAAATTCAAAAATCAAGCTAAAACGGATAAATATTATCCTATTTGTATACCTTTAAGAAGAAAATCCAACAAAAATTGAAATTATCAAAATTCAATGACCCAAAACCAGCTTTGAAAATTCCACTTTGCTTTGATTCAATTATCTGTAATTTTTAAGATTTCGAAAGTAAAAATTCAAGCCAGATTGAGTAAAGTGCCGTGGGTGCCTAAAATATGTAAACATGGCATGTATTCATCCCTATCTTCACATTAATTTTTCAATTTCAATCGATTACTTCAATGGTCGTGTACATGTGTCAATTTCATACTTTTTTCCATTGATTAATGGTGTTAAAGTGAAATACTGCCCAGTAGCTAAATCATGGTTTGAGCATTATTAGGGTTATTATCTTTACCCGTAAACTAATGAATTTGGTTGTGCTTAGTGTGGTCGTTAAATAACTATTCTCTCTGTCTCAATTCATATGATTCACTTTCCTTTTTAGTTAATTTTAGAAAAAATAACGTAACACATATTTTAAAAGTCTTTCTTTTTTTCTTAAAGTTAGTGTCAAATCAGACTAATTCATATAAAATGAGACAGAGAGAGTAGTATTTTTTTCTTTGATCAATTATGTTATTTTTTGTTTCTTCGATCAATTTTCTATTTACTTCATTGTCTAATCATAATATTATCACTATTTCTTTTTATTATATTATGAAGTCAGTATCTATTGTATATGAAAATAAAGCACACTCGAGCTGATTTGTGTATATTACGTAGGGCACACACACCTACATATTCAACTCTATATGGATTTAGTGTTTTCTTGTGTAAAAATATGATACATGGGTCGTAAAAACTAGCTCAAGAGAGAAGGATTGTCCAAGTCTATATAAGCAGATCACCAGTCCATTCCTCAATTAATGTGGGAGTTTGACCTACTTTAACACCCCTTCATACGAGACTCAATTGGAGCGTGGACCGAAAGCCCAAATAGGAATGTGCTTAGCTCTACTACTATGTAGAGATATGACAATTGGGCTTAACTCAACTTCTAAACTAATTCAATATGGCCATATGAGAGGATTCTTGAAGTTCATATAAGCAAATCACCAGTCCATTCTTCAATCAACATCGAACGTTGTCCCACTCTAACAACTTGTGCACCCGAAATTGAAAGGTATAAATATCAACTAAATCAAAATAAAAAACACGTTTGTATATATCATAAGTTTCACTGCAAAGATTAAAAAGTTGGCTTTACATAACCTGGTAAATTAATGCTTTTCCTTTCAGTAAGCAAAAAGAAAAGAAACTTTCTTTAGGCTTTTCTTTTCTTCTTTAGTGGATAATTGCACATGAAATTAGACTATCCCTTGAAAGATGTCATTTTGTTTGTCCTAATTCTTCATGTGTTTTGGTTTTGGTCAATTGTTATATTAATTTCTAACAAATTACATTTATTGATAAACTCAAATTTAGGTGAGGCCTGGGAAGTTTGATCACTGTTAGATCAAGTCTGTACGTGCACGGGATGGAGCAATTTTTTCATTTTTAATGGGTCAAAATTCAAAAAATAAAATAAAATAAAATCTTGAAAATAATTTTTTGAAAAAATGAAGAAAATGAAAATATGTTTTTAAAAAAATGAGGGACATGAAAATAAGAATTTTTAAAAATAAGTTTTTTTAAAAAATGAGAAGGATGACATTTCTAATAAAAAGTAAGGAAAACAAGTTTCATGAACAATATTATACTATTCCACATTAATTTTATCCTCCAACATACTTGATCAGTTCACGATTTCATCGGCACCTCGTAGTCCCCATCTCACAAGTCTTACGTAGTATTATTTAAATTATATACAAATATTCTTTTCAAATAAATAAGAAATTTACTTTTAAAAAAAAATAAAAATTCCACCACTGTTAATATGTAAAAAAGATTCACAAGTCTTACATATAAATTATTTATATGTAAAATATTGAAAGTTAAAAACTATTTTACCACTGCTAATTATCACATCACGATAGGCCGGATCTATCATGCTATTTACACGAATTAGCTCGAAATAAATTTTTTTGATTCAAATCTTATATTTAATTTAAGGTAAATTGTAGTATTAAGTATGTACAAATTATTACTATTTAAAATTTAGTAATTTAAAAGAATAAATTCATAAATTCAAATTTTTGCTCTGCGTATCACAATAAATAAAAAGGAAAACTAGATTTAGATTATAATGATCATGTATATGACTTAACGAATTTCTACTAATTAACAAACATGAAGAAATTAAGAGTAGAGAAAACTAGATATTTTATCATTATCATAGAGTTTTTCTTTCTGTGCTTTTCTTTTTGCGTGATGCCAAGTAGACGTGCTCTCAGTCTAATGGCTTCGATCAAGCGCAACTTGTATTCAAAAGCTCAATGGTTCACTGGATTATGCAATTCACACTAAATATTTTATTTTGCTACGTTCTTCACCAATGCAAGAGCCAAGATAGCCAGAGCGAGTTGAGAGTCGCTTTTCGTCATAGAGTTTATAATATACTCTAAGATGATTCTACAAATAAGAATGCTTAGGTAATTGAAAAATATAAAAGCTAAGAATAAAGTTGAGTTATCAACTTCAAACTTTATTTGATTTATATATGTATGAATTAACAAAGATAGTTTGTCCGTCTAAAATAACTCGAAGCAGTTTCCTTTTGTCTTTTGCATCAAATATGTCCAGCAACACGACTTGATATAGTTCATCACTTCTTCTTGTTGAAGGGGACTATGAGAATCAAAGGCACACCAATTCCACTAGGCCTATGTTCGAATCCTCTAAAAATATCGTCCGATATTTTTAAAGAATCTCAGCAACATATATAGCACTAAATTTCAAATCTTAGTTTTCTAGCTACCAACTTTAATTTCTTAACCTTTTCCCCAATTACATTGAGGCCTAAGCAAGGACCAAGCAGAAGGGGACACTAAAAATCAAACTCACACTAATCCGAGTAAGTTTACGTTGTTCGGATACTTAAAAAAATGTAGGTACATCAATACATATGCAATATTTTCAAGAATCCAAGCAACATAGCACTAGACTAGCCTTAGTTTTCTACCAGCTTTCCTTAGAAAAATAAATATTAAAAATCACCATCAAGAAAAAACATATATCAATCACTAATCAATAATTCATTAAAATATACCTGCTAGATGTGATTCAAACTAACCTCTGAAAAAGCTAAAATAACTTTTGGATGGTGCACCCAAAAGATTTGTTTCTGATCTTTAAGTCAGAAGATATTAACAAAAATATTAAAGACTGAAAAAACATTAATATCTCAAATTATATTTCAGAGTCTGCAAACTTAGGTTAGTCCTTAATTTATCAATTGAAATATAGCAGACAAAAAAAAACCCAGTAACAACAAAAATCTAGTTGAAGATGTGTTTGATACACACTTAAGCCCTGTCACTAAGAGCTATGCATAATCCTCAGCATTCACGGATGTTGTCTTGAAGAGATTACAAAATAAATGTAGTTAGCAAAGGAAATATATGCATTGTTGAGGAAGCATTTCGTATGAATATGTTGGTGAAGTGTAGGAAATTAAAAAATTAAGTCATTAACTCATTATCTCTGAACTAATCTTGGTATGATGAAACAGAACAATGGGAAATATAAATGGTAAAATATCACACAAAGGGGTTAAAATAACAATATGTTGCTCGGACTCTTCAAAAATGGTGTCACACCCCTGTTGGATCCAACTGGCACCAATCAACATTTTCAAAAAGTCCAAGAACCACATATCATGAGCTGAAACTCCTCCTCTACATGAGCTTTTTGTAATGATAAACTTTATCTCATGATGATGTTACAAACCTGATCATTATTGAGAAGTGGTCCATAGATCCGAAAGAAGAGATGCAAAAGAAAAAAAAAAGACCATAAAACATGAAAGATTGTCATTCAAACTAAACTGAATTTCTACAACTAGAGCTACTTTTTGCTTTAATAGTAATCATGAAACATTTCTTTAGTTGGCTTAACAATATTTCACTGAAAAGCAATTTTCCTATGGTTAATACAACTTGTTTCTCAATCTTACATATAAGATAATATTTGAAATTATGTGTTGTGGTTGTTATTATTGGAACATTACGAGTAGTAGTAGCAGGAACATCACAAGTAGCGGTCGTTGTCTATTTAGATTACCTTAGTTTAGTTCATTTAGGAGTCTTTCCTCTGTAACTCTATTTAAATGCTTTCTTACTTCATTAATAAGAGAATCATTTTCCGGCACACATTCTGTCTTTTTACATGGTATCAGGGCTCTTCACGCTCTAACGAGAATGAACCAATTTTTTTCCCTTCTCTTCACGCAGATCAACAACAATGACCCATCACAATGGCAACAATCCCAGAGTTGCCAATGTAGATAACACGAAAGGTACCAATGTTATCATTCAATTCAATCCTGCGTCCCAATTACCCATCAAACTAAGCAGTGATCATAACTTCGCCACCTGGAAAGCCCAATTCTCCATGCTTATATATGGCTCCAACCTATTTGGTCATCTCGATGGGACCACTACGGCCCCCAGTCCCACGATTGTCCTCAGCACCCAGTAGGCATCATTAGCCGACCGAGTAAAATAGTAAATATGTATAAGCTCAAATATATAAAGAACTGTAGCAGTGTGGAAAAATAAACTTAGTACAAGGCATAAGCATATTTGGAAACCCTCAAACCACAACTGAACCAATCGGGATGATGAATGCTGATAAACTGAACCAACTGATGCAATGAGTCATGATACACTGAGCCAACCCAACTCTAATGGCGGGAGAGAATACCAGAACCCGCATTGGAACCACAAATGCGGCTCAATGTGTACCCTGGGTCTAGACTGGACCTTAGACCATGCCCAGAATAGACCTTAGGCAACCCCCCAGACTGGACATCAAGTGGACAAGACCCTGCACTGGACATCAGGGCGTAAGGAACTCAGACGATACCAACTGACGAATACTGCACAGGCACATACTATAACTGCCCCCAACTGAGGCATAGGACTGTATGCGGGTGCTAGGTCCTAATAATTGTGTCAGTATGCCACACGACCCCCATAATACTAGGAGGTACACCCGCGCACAATATATTTGACAAATGATCACTAAACCCTCACAAAACCATCACAGAGTACAACTATCTATATCATAAGATCAAGGGTCAACTGTACATGGGTGTAAGGCCCTAATGTCTAAGCCTGAACACCCCTGAGCCCCCAGAAGTCCAGAGGGTACACCCACGCACAATCAAGGTGTAAAAAGGTGAATGGATCCACGGGTAATCAATCAGTCCCTTAGCCCCCAATATCACAACAACATTCGGGTCCTCAACCCATCCAGAATTGGTATCCCAGGGGGACTCGAACCCTTAAAAGCAACCGGGGACTCTAACCCCTAAATCATACGGGGACTCTAACCCCCAATATCATACAGGGATTCTAACCCCTTACACTATCCACGGACTCTAACCCCTGGGTCTTCCAACCTGGCCTCCGATCGAGCAATCAGTTAAGGCCATGGTCCGACTATAAATATAACGCTGGGATAAATCCCCCGAGGGAGAAAGAATCCCCCTAGAATAATCAAGAGTGTCTCAATATCGGGGTATCAATCATAGGGCTTCGCCCCACAGAAGTATTGATCACGGGGCCTATCCCAACAGAGTAGCAATCATCGGCCCCAACCCCACAGAATGTCAATGGGGTCCTCGACCTAAAGTAATGGCAAATGCTCGGACCCTTATTAGAATCGGCACCCCGATTTCAGACACTCAAACGTAACCACGAGAGAATGGGATCGAAAAGCGTCATCCGAGGTCTCAAACACTTGGACGTGGCCACCAGAGACTTGAATAATAGGGCGCATCATATAGGTCTCAGAGCGTAGCATTAGAAAACCCCTCTCTCTCGAGTGTAACCAGATCCAGATCCGGGATCATATCATCTCTCTGTACCAGAAGCATACAATCCAACCGAGCGTAACCATCATCTCTCTCAGATATAACAGATACCCCAACATCATATGGAAAGAACTAGTGCACAACAACTATCAGCAGTACATCGGAGAGTATATACATCACAAAACATCATAGAGTCATGCCCAACTAAGGCCAAGTATACCGCAACCTCATCAATCCCTAGTGCCAAGGGAAAACATGGACAATCACAGTACATCATAAGTATTCAGCACAACTAAACTCCACAAAGTTATATCTATTCTAGAAGCAGGCCACAATATGGTATATAATCAATACACAGTCTCCTAGTTAGCATATCTATGTAGCAACAGGCAATATATAGTCATACGAGTAAAAGTCAAGTCAACACACATGCCTGCCCGAGGCACTAGCTCATATTCGGCCCTTATCAGGCCCTTTTTCTGTGTACAACTCATAGAGTGGCGTAGGTATAACCTAAGCTAAGGGCTAAGAGGCTATAAAATCATAAGGATGTTACCTACCGAGAATCATATCGCATCCCAGCTGGTATAAAAGATATTTCCCAAGGCAACCATGTGTTGTCCCCTTTGTAAAGTGCTCTTCTCTAACTAGGGTGCTAGTCCTCAAGACTAGCCCACACAACTGGTGTCTCCTCATAGATAGCCGGTGGAGCCTGTAGGACGTAACCTATAGTTTGCTATCAGGGTCACACTCCCATCTCTACTCTACCAGTGGCTTAGTAGTAACACGTCTCGTATCACAGATCACACAACTCCCTTAGAAGAGCAACTACAACCGGTCTCAGAACATGGTGTGTTTCTTCGTTACTAACCAGTGGAACAAGTACATAAAAGATAACGGTGGTATACAAGATCATATATAAGTCATAGGGAAGTACAAGACCATGTTAAACGAGAAATTTTACCATAAGGACTCCTAATAGATATAGACCACCGCAACCGTATCATGTATATATATACCAACCAGACATAGATACTAGAGTCAGTACACAGGGTAGCATGTAATCACAATTCAACCTCAATAGCTAGTATATATTTCGGTAGCCTTAGACCATACACACATACAAGCAAGAGCCAAGCTCATAGTACATACATGCCACAGTTTTGCAGCACAACCAGCCCCTTTTTGGGCCCTCTTGTTGCCAAACAGTGTAAAAACTCAGACAGTATGACAGCTACAATTAACACAACCCCCAATACAAATACTGAAGTCTTATATCACAATCTACAACACATGTTGATTCATAACCACCTATATGTAATATAAAGTCCACAACTCAACTCATTCACAGTATACTTCCACACATTTCAACTCAAGCATGCACCTATTTCAACTCAGTCTAAAGTGTAGAGAAAGCCTAGCTTACTTGGAAAATGTCGTCTCAACTCCGAGTCAATCTAGTTGTGCTTTTCCTTTCATAGCAGTCTCACAAAGTTGCTCAACTGTTACAATATAACTCACAATGTCAACATGATCAGTTTAGCTATATTATCTCAAGAAATGGGCGAAATTAAGCAAAAGGGGGTGAAAATAGGAAAAATGGGCTCCACACCTAAAATCCCGAGCAAAAATTTCAAAAAGGACCCCCACGACGCCCCACGCCTACAACTAAAAATTTTCCTACGAATGCGGAGTACTATGCCCGCCCTCATCCATGAACACGGACATGAACCCGCGAATGCAGAGGTCTGTCCTCTTTGCTATCCCCAAACGCGAATAAATCTCGGTGAACGCAAAGGGTTAAATCCCTGGTGTTGCACCAGCAATGCCCAAAACTTCCCCAGGCCATTCCCGGGGCTCCGTATGTCTGTTTTATACAAATAAAAGTATATCCACCCACATTTCAACGTTCCCGATCCAACGGTGTGGTCAGAATTTTCATCGGAGCACCCTGTAAAAAAAATGAGAGTCCTACTTCTTTCCGGCTCATTTAGCTAAAAAGAACTGAGGGGATCAAAACACAACTTAGTGACCCCGTCAACTGACAAAGGGTCATTTTAGCCTGTTTTTGACATTCCGGAGCTGAGCACACCATCAGATTCTGATTTCCAGCACGTTAAGATGGGTTTTAACTGAAATGCACTTTTTAGCTTTCGGTTGAACTCGTTTTGAAACTTTTAGGTCAAAATCAAATTGGAACCCTCCATTCTCGAACCAACCACCATCCTAGCGCAAATTGGCTATTTCAGAACTAACAAAACCGTCAGAATCCCATTCTGAGGCCATTTACTAGGGTTTTACCAAAAACTCATTTCAGCAGCTTTAGTTTCTCGCAAACTCGCATAGTTCTCCATCAAAACCACCGACAACTAAACCAACAGTCCAAATACACCATAACAGGTCCGAAGTCATCATATAGAAGCTCAAACCAACAAAAAGTTGCAAAAATACAAAAATGACCCGGAGGGTCATTACACCTAATTTGTATAACTAAGGTATGAAAATCTCTCTCTGGTGTCACTAAAGCAATAGGGAGTTGCTAAAGTAACACCCCCCAAAGGTGCGGGCTTCACTAAAGCGAGGCTTCCCTCACTTAAGCAACCAGACACTCGTTAAACCAAGGCATGCAAAAGCATCATAACACAACAATTTCAAAGACTTAGAATCGACCTTCGTAATTCATTCAGAACCTATACACACAAATTATATATGCAACCTTATTAAATTTGATATTCTAGACTCAATGGAATCATCGAAAAATCTAATCTGAGGTCTCCTTAATTCGAAATCCAATTAGGTGTCATTAAATTAACTTAGGTCACTTGAAATATAAAAAGGCTACTGGAGCACCAAAAAGTTAAGACAAACTGCTTCTAGCACTAAAATCACCTCCCTAGACCAATGAAATCATCAAAATATCTTTCTGACCACCAAAACTCAAAACTTTGACCAAAGTCAAACTAAACTCAAACTTTAACTCAATTTTCGACTCCGAACCTAAAAGTCATATAACGACTCCAAATATGATTTTGACAACTCTCGTGGACCAATTTTCACATTCCAAAACTAATGAAATCGACGAAATAATGTTTTGAGACTCGAATCTCCCAATGACTCAAAATTTTCAAAATTAGGCAACTTAGACCTTCAAAAATTTGATCTTTAGTAAAAATCTCAACTTTTTACAAAATTTTTGAAAATCAACTTTTAAAATATCAAACATGACTCATGGCTGGTATGGGGAGGGGTAAAATGGTAATTTAATAAAAAAATATAAAAAATGGCCTTCGAAATTATTACATCATCCACCACTAAAAACCACGTTCGTCCTCGAACATAAAGCAAGGAACATACCAGGAGTCTAGGGCTTCTCTCTAACATATATTGTTAATAATGTTGTTGGTGATTTGACCCAATTCATATCAAAAGAAGTTTTCATATGCTAAGTTGTATATAAGTTTTATATTTTAACCAGATTCCACATAATAAAAATGTGTATATGCAAGTTATTTGGTTTGATCAAAATTGTATATATTTATATACAATAAAAATCTTACTAATTCTTGAAAATCCAAAAAGCAAGCTAAAACGGATAAATATTATCCTATTTGTATACCTTTAAGAAGAAAATTCAACAAAAATTATCAAAATTAAATGACCCAAAACCAGCTTTGAAAAATCCATTTGGTTTTGATTCAATTATCTGTAATTTTTAAGATTTCGAAAGTAAAAATTCAAACCAGATCGAGTAAAGTCTCGTGGGTGCCTAAAATATGTAAACATGACATGTATTCATCGCTATCTTCACATTAATTTTTCAATTTCAATCGATTACTCCAATGGTCGTGTACATATGTCTATTTCATACTTTTTTCCATTGATTAATGGTGTTAAAGTGAAATATTGCCCAGTAGCTAAATAGATTTCAAACAATTATTTTAAAAGTCTTTCTTTCTTTCTTAAAGTTAGTGTCAAATCAGACTAATTCATATAAAATGAGACAGAGGGAGTAGTATTTTTTTCTTTGATCAATTATGTTATTTTTTGTTTCTTCGATCAATTTTCTATTTACTTCATTGTCTAATCATAATATTATCACTATTTCTTTTTATTATATTATGAAGCCTTAATCTATTGTATAAGAAAATAAAGCACACTCGAGCTGATTTGTGTATATTACGTAGGGCACACGCATCTACATATTTAACTCTATATGGATTTAGTGGTTTTTTGTGTACTAATATGACACATGGGTCATAAAAACTAGTTTAAGAGAGAAGGATTGTCCAAGTCTATATAAGCAGATCACCAGTCTATTCCTCAATTAATGTGGGAGTTTGACCTACCTTAACATCCCTTCATACGAGACTCAATTGGAGCATGGATCGAAAGCCCAAACAGGAATGTGTTTAGCTCTACTACTAAGTAGAGATACGACAATTGGGCTTAACTCAACCTCAAAACTAATTCAATATGGCCATATGAGAGGATTCTTGAAGTTCATATAAGCAGATCACCAATCCATTCTCCAATCAACATGGAACTTTGACCCACTCTAACAACTTGTGCACCCAAAATTAAAAGGTATAAATATCAACTGACTCATAATAAAAGACACGTTTGTATATATCATAAGTTTCACTACAAAAATAAAAAGTTGGCTTTACATAACCTGGTAAATTAATGCTTTTCCTTTCAGTAAGCAAAAAGAAAAGAAACTTTCTTTAGGCTTTTCTTTTCTTCTTTAGTGGATAATTGCACATGAAATTAGACTATTCCTTGAAAGATGTCATTTTGTTTGTCCTAATTCTTCATGTGTTTTGGTTTTGGTCAATTGTTATATTAATTTCTAACAAATTACATTTATTGATAAACTCAAATTTAGGTGAGGCCTGGGAAGTTTGATCACTGTTAGATCAAGTCTGTACGTGCACCGCATGGAGCAATTTTTTCATTTTTAATGGGTCAAAATTCAAAAAATAAAATAAAATCTTGAAAATAACTTTTTGAAAAATGAAGAAAATGAAAATAAGTTTTTTAAAAAATGAGGGACATGAAAATAAGTTTTTTTTTTAAAAAATAAGGAAGATGAAAATAAGTTTTTTAAAAAATGAGAAACATGACATTTTTAATAAGAAGTAAGAAAAACAAGTTTCATGAACAATATTATATTATTCCACAATAATTTTATCCTCCAACATACTTGATCAGTTCATGATTTCATCGGCACCTCGTAGTCCCCATCTCACAAGTCTTACGTAGTAAATTATATACAAATATTTTTTTCAAATAAATAAGAAATTTATTTTTTTTTTAAAAATTCCTATCATGTCGAACACATCATAAGAATAACTTCATTTTAAAATGTAAAATTTATGAAATTACACAACTTTTTTTTTTCAAATATTAAACAATCCCAATATTTTTTAAAAATTACATAAATCCCATCTTTCTATTTTTTTCCACTTATTTTTGATACTTAAAGAATATATATATTTTTATTAAGAGTTATAATTGGAAAATTTATTTGGTGTAAATGTCTAATTAATGTTAATCACTTTTCAAATTATACATTTTCCATTTTTTAAAGCAGTTTTTTTATTTTTTATTTTTTAAATTATTTTCTCTCTCTTTACAGTTACCATCTTTATATTTAAATTTTCCTTTTTCAGTTTTCAATTTATTTCTTCTCCAATTGTGAATGTTGCTCTCATCTTCAACCTCTCCTTTTCCCGACCACCATTACCATATTCTTCATCATCTTTGCTTCAATCAACAATGGAACCCATCCCTTTGTTTAGTCTTGGTCTCACACAAGAAGCGTTTGAAAGTGGTGAAGAAGCCGAACTGCCAAGGTCGACCACCACAACGATTCCGGCGACGAGGCCGGCAATATTTCAACTGCAAAAGGTAAAAAAGTCAAGGATGTAGCGTCCACATCAAGATCCCCAGGTCGAAAACCACATGCAAGTCGGATCAGCAAAGCACATTCTTACCGTTACCATTTCAAGCATATATATGTGTATCTGTTTGATTCAATTTTTGATATTGTTACATATCTTGAGATACTTAATTTTATGTTGATTAATTATTTGATACAGTATAATAGTGGGTAGATGTCTTATTCCTCTATTTTTATGATGTTCAATTTTTTCAAAAAAAACTCCTTTTTGATATTTGATTTGTGATACTTGTTTTTTATTTTGATTTAGTGTTTTATTTTGACTTGTGATGTTTGATATCTTTCTAGTGATACATGCTTTTTATGTTTGATACACTATATTGATACTTGATTTTTTATATTGATTTAGTGTTTGATACACTATAATTGTCTGCGGATGACTGCCTCCCATTTTGGTGGATGGATCTATGTTTCATAAAGTCTCATTGTTTGATGCTGATATCTGCTTATTGAAACCTGTTTTGGATGTTGATTTATTGTTTGATACAAAATAATTGTATGTAGATGACTGACTCCAATTTTTTTGAGGAAGACTCTTTTTTTTATTCTGATATCTGCATATTGATACTTGTTTTTCAGGGTATTAGTTATGTAATAAAAAGCATCCCAAAACACCCTTTGAAGTTTGGATCTTCATACAATTGCAACTTCGCAGATGATATTAAGTTCTCTATTGGTGATGATGTTGTTGCCAAATTTCGCG
The DNA here is from genome assembly GCA_029948455.1 of Solanum rostratum. Taxonomy (NCBI): domain Eukaryota; kingdom Viridiplantae; phylum Streptophyta; class Magnoliopsida; order Solanales; family Solanaceae; genus Solanum; species Solanum rostratum. The sequence continues at coordinate 56,707,029 of CM057055.1, forward strand.
AAACTATCTTTGGCCACTTTCTTGACATTCTTTGGCCACTTTGATGTCTTAGCTTTTTGTAATATGTCTTATGTTGCTTTAGGATATTTTATCTTTTTTATTTATTGATACATGTCAACAGTATTAAGTTTTAGTATATGTTTATTTTTGATACCTGGCAACAATATATGTTTTTTTTTGTATTAAAACAGTATTTTGGCATCATTTTTTCCTCCATGCACTGAATTGTTATAATTTTTTTTCCTGCAAACATTTAATTTATTTTTTATATCATTAGACTCCAATATCTAATTTATAATTGTATGGACTCATAAAATCATATATCATGTTACAGAACAAATACCTTGTTATTATTATCTAAAACTTAGTCGTATTCTACACCATTTGCACAATAAATTTCACACCGATACACATAAATCAATACATCTTGAAACCTCATTTTTCCAAACACCATATTGCACAGTGAATATTATATCTAACAATTTACTTGGAATAAATAGTCATCTTTCCATAAACATATTTTATTTTCGAAATAATAGCAAAATATTATATTACTGATACCTCAAATAAACACTCTTAACATTTTTATAAATTAACAGCGGATACATTAAAATACCAAATAACACAACTTTATTTATCCAAATCTTCAATATTCCCTACCTTTTTTAAAAATTACAAAAAAATCCTAACTTTTAATCATTATCCATTTATTTTTTATACTTAAAGAATCTATATTTTTATTAAAAGATATAATTAGTACAACTTTTTTTGGTGTAGAAGTCTAATTAATGTCAATCACTATTTAAATTATAATTTTTTCCATTTTTAGAATCGTTTTTAAATTTATTTTAATATTTTCTCTCTCTTACAGTTACCATGTTAAACATTTGTAACAGTTAAGGTGTCAATCACAAGGGACCTACATAGTTGGCAGAAATTTTTTTTCCTTATTAAGCGCAATGATGCCTCCAGGTATAAAAAACGAACAAAAAGTCGGCATTTTTTGTAATTAGGGAAAGAGTCGGAATTTTTGGGTATTTTTAAAAACCTGGATGGGATTCCTAAAAATTACACATTTAAAATCCTAGAACACACCATAAACCCAATTTGAAGCCTAAACACGAATAGACGTATGTGCTTTTCTAACTGTAACCGTTGTTAAATACATTTATGTGTTATGTAATGTTATTAGTACCAGCCAAAAAAAAAATTTTTTTTTACAAAATTAAACAAATATATACTGTTTAATCATTTATCATAATTATAGTTTTAAATAATTATTGCTCTCCACTAACGTTTCATCCGAGTTGCTAGGGATCACGTCCAGAATTTGTATAGTTAAGCTCTCAATTACATAAATTTAGAATTTGTTTATATAAATCCAGAATTCTCAAATTGTATAAATTTAGATTTCTTATATGCTTACCTTGGCTTGTATTTAATTATCATGTTGATAAATTTGAATTTTATAAGTTCTGAAAAAATATTCCTGAATGTATAAATACAGAATTTGTATATTGACAGCGAATTATACAAATAAATATGCATAAAACTGTGGTATAGCTACTACTGCAAAATATAAATATCTAAATTATAACTGTAACAACATTGGCCGCTAGACAGGGAACAGGCAGGCAGGGTGTTCAGAATACCTCCAAAGTCCTTGAGTTCTTGAGGATGAACCCATTTGAGGAATCATGGGAACACAATACCCTAGTTTCTCTCCATTATTGATCTTTCTCTCGTAATAGTTAGTTTATTTTTTTCATTGATTTTTTTGCAAAAACCCCTTTAAGGAATTGAGTTGATTAACTACTCGGATTGCTTGTTGGTGAATTTGCCTTGAGTCTATGTATTCCCTGTGGGTTTGACCCTAACCTTGGTTAGGTTCTATATCTTGACATCGACCGCTTTATCCCTTAAAAAGGAGGTGTAACTTAGGCGACAATCAAGATTTTGGCGCTGTTGCCGGGGGACTATGTTTAGACTTAGTAAATTCATTAGTAATTCGAGAATCCTTAGTTCCCTTTATTTTATTTTTGTTTGTTGTTTTTGTTTATTTGCAGGGTGTACGAGTAGTGTATGCCAAACACTCGGAGTCAAGCAATCCCTTAACTCCATTTGATCCAGAGATCCACAGAATAATAAGAAGGATGACCCGAGATAACGCCAATAACGCGGCAAATGCAGCTCTAAATTGGAACAATAATGATGATGATGGGAATGAGAACCCACCTCCTTTGGAGGATATTCCATAGCCTCAGGACTTCAACACCAATGCTTACCAGTGGAATCAGTATCGGTTGAATCCCATGGCTATGAATGTGATCGGAGATTGTGTTGCCACCACTACCGGTGGACACAAAGTTCACAGTCTCGAGTGGGTTACTTCAGATGATGCAAAACTATGGGCTATTCTCGGGCTTACCATCAGAAGATTCACATAACCACTTACACAATGTGGCATATGTATGTAAAAGTGTGATGGGAACACAAAATCTGTCTATGAATGTTGTAGGACTTCGTGTCTTCCCATTGTCTCTTACGAGAAATGCTACATTATGGCTATCTGAGCTCCCACATAGTTCAATCGCAAGCAGGGTAGACTTGCAGAAGGCCTTCTTGGAGAGGACTTCCCTAGATCGAAGAAGCTCAGGTTGAAGGACCAGATCAACAACTTCAAGCAACTTTCTGGTGATTCTATAAGCACTCTTTGGGAGTGGTTTACAAAATTGCTGAGGAGTGTCCCTGACCACAAGATAGTTGATGACGCCTTGGTGGAGATCTTCTACCGTGCCCTTAATGAAAACAGTCAGGTCTGTGCTGACACTATCATGAGGGGCATGTTTTTGGATCAACCATTTGCTAGGATTGGTGAACGCATGGAAAGAGTGGTCAAGATGAATCGTGCATGGGGCTAGAGAGTAGAGCTTCCACGAAGAGTTCATGTGCAATAAGTATAGGTCTAGAGCAAGCCAGAATCAATGAGGAGATCGTACAACAACTTGCTCAGATTCGCACAAGCATGGAGGTGATGATGAAGCAAAACAAAGAGAGAGTAAATGCAGTGGTTCATAAACCTCCACGTGTACCCATGTATGAGGAGTCATACTATAAGGAGGACACGTGCTTTGTTAGTGATCAGACGAGGGGTTTTCGGACCAATGCCCAAGGGTCCAATCAGGACTATTGGTGCCAAGGTCAAGGAAACCAAGGTCGAAACTTTGGTAGAGATAGAGCTTATAGAGACAATCGCAATGGTTACTATGATGGAAATAGGGGTCCAGATGCAAATTGGGATCACAAAGAAGGCTTCAGGAATGGTCCTTATGTGCCACCACACAACTGCAACGCAGGTGCAGGCAATTCCAAAATTGAGGGGATGTTTGATCACCTATTGAAGAAGTCTGAGATGCAGGATGAGACCCTAAAGAGGATGAAAATAGAGATCTCTAGTATCAATCAAAAGATAGAGTCTCATTTTGTGGCTATCAAGCACTTGAAACAACAGTTCGTTCAAGTGTCGACTTAGTTGAATCAGCGTCAGAGGGGTACACTGCCTTGCAATACAGTGCAAAATCCTAAGAATGACGGGCAGTGTATGGAGGTTACTACTTGGGGTGGCAAGAGCACTATTGATCCTCCTATGTCAGTCGAAGAGGAAGATGTTCATGAGAAGATGGTTGCAGCAAAGGATGCAGATGAAGGAGATGGTCGTCGCAAGGATGGGGTGAGTAAAGCAGCTGAAGCGCCATAGAGGTACAAGCCCGTCCCTAGGCCCCCTCCTCCCTTCCGTCAGAGACTCAAAAGAAGAGATGAAAAAGGCAAATTCAAGCACTTCCTCTCCATGCTAAAGTAACTTTCTATCAATATCCTCTTCATTGAGGCTTTGGAGAAGATGTCAGGCTATGCGAAGTACATGAAGGACTTCGTCACCAAAAAGCGCACTGTGAGTTAGGAGCTTCAACATTGCAGTGTTGTCACTACGAAGTCCTTGGTTCTGAAAAGATAAGATCCTGGTGCTTTCACCATACCCTGCACAATCGGAGATGTGGATTTCGCAAGGGCACTATGTGATTTAGGTGCCAGTGTCAATTTGATGCCTCTTGTGGTCTTCAAGAAGCTTGATTTGGGAGCCCCTACTTCTACTAATATGTGGTTGCTGATGGCAGATCGCACTGCGACGAGGCCTATGGGGATACTATATGATGTGTTGGTAAAGGTTGAAAAGTTCATATTCCCTGTAGATTTTGTAATCTTAGATTGCAAAGTTGACTTCGATGTCCCAATCATCTTGGGGAGACCATTCCTAGTCACTGGACGAGCCCTAGTGGATATGGAAGCTGGTCAACTCAGGTTTAGATTGAATGACGAGAAAGTTATCTTCGATATCCGTCAGTTGATGAAGCATGCAAATGAGTTGAAGAGTGAAGCTTGGGCAATTGCTAAAGTCTGAGTAACCATTGTTGAAACTATCACATGATTTTGCTTTGTCTGTCGCATTGATAGGTGCCCTGAGAAAAATTACTTCACTTCTTTGTTGTCTTGGAGAAATATTTGATTATGTAGGTCATTTATGATTTTTTTAATAGTTTTGTGTTATTTTTATAATAGAGATCTTTATTTTAATATATAAAAAATCTGAAAAATTATTTTCTTTGTGTTCAATTTGTAAATGTTGAAGAGATGTTATTTAGTCTAAACTCACTCACTCCTCCATTGACCGTCCATCAATTTAGTTCCAATATCCTCCCTATATAACCCCTAAGATTCTCACTAGTTTTTTGTACCCAACACTCCTCACACTACTATATCTATATTGTCTTATATTCTATCAATTTCTTTTCTTTAAATTAAATAAAAATGTTTGGAAAGGTTACATGTTTGGTGATTTTGTGCATGGTGGTGATTGCCCCCCATGCAGATGCAGTGACCTATGACCAAATTCAAGTTGGGGTAGTGAATTGCGTCCCTTATCTGCAGAATCGTGGCCCTATTGGACACTGTTGCGGTGTCATTAAAGATTTGCTTAAGCTTTGCAAGACACCACAAGATCGTAGGGAATCATGTGCATGTGTGAAAATAGCTGCTAATACTATTAAGGGTATTGATTTTGGCAAAGCTGCTGGTCTCAATGGATTGTGTGGTGTCAAGATTCCGTTTGAGATCAGCCCCACCGTTGACTGCTCCAAGTACCTTTTTTTCATCTTACCTTCTTTCTTACCGTTAAAAAGAAATGAATCTTGCACCTAATTTTGATCTTAAAAGCTGAATATTTAAGGTGTATGAGTTCAGTATAAAAGAAAATGACTTTTTTTTACAAGAAATAGACAAAACAAGTTCTATAAATGAACATTTTAAGTTCATTGTCTCGTCCTCTGTACCCACTTTAAAGCCTCAAACCCTAACCATCCCATCACCCCAGAACTTCACCCTATCTCATCTCTATAGTGTTTTACTAGATTACATATATTTTGTAAATGGTTTGAGGAATACTTACTTACTCAACACTAGAAAGAAAGTAAAAAATCAAAGCAAGAAAATTACTTTTAGGAAAATACTTTTTCGTGTCATATAGAACACACCCTTAACTTTTCCTCATTCCATCGATGTAGAACTCAACATGCTTGCACACCTAGAATTAGTCATTTGAAGAAGGCATGCACAATACAAGATGAGAGCAGATCGAATTTCACCACATGAATAAATGGATATGAGTCTAGTTCTAATATTACCATGTCAAATGAAATGAATGTTGGGTCTATAACACAAATTAAAAAATTAGCTCATAAAAATTGTCCAAAAGCATACAAAGAGACTACTCGCCCCTTCACCAATAATTGTGGGACTCTAGGAACTATATTTTTAAAAATGAAAATCTAAAATTACATAGCTGTGATTTGAAATAACTTTGGAACTTCCTCTACAATTATTTACTCCAACACTAGGATTTTCGTGTATATATATAGCTAGCAAGTTTCTTGGTTAATATTGGTTTAATGTGGCGATGCAAGATGAAGTGACGCAAATGAAAGAGATACATTTTCCACATCATAATTTGGTAGTAATACAATAATGTGGAGAAGAATAAGATGGATCGAGATTATTGATCAAGCTTAATTATATTATAGTCATGTTCGTTCTCTCTCTTTCTCTTTTTTGGGGTTTGTGTATATTTTTCGAGTCATAGTCACAGTGATGTAATAAAACTTTGAAAGTTTATTTTATTACGCTGCAATCTCGATGCATGTTTTATTGTATTGTTCAGAGTGCAAGGTATTTTACCCTTGGGTTCCACACCCAAAATCCCGAGCAAAAATTTCAAAAATGGCCCCCACGACACCCCACGCTTACAACCAAAAATTAGCCTGCGAATGAGGAGTATTATGCCCGCCCTCCTCCGTGAACACGGACATGACCCCGCAAATGCAGAGGTCTATCCTATTTGCTATTCCCAAACGCGAATAAATCTCCGCGAACGCAGAGGGTTAAATCCCTAATGTTGCAAGAGCGATTTCCAAAACTTCCCCGGGCCATTCCCGGGGCTCCTATGTCTGTTTTATACAAATAAATAGTATATCCACCCATATTTCAACGTTCCAGATCCAACGGTGTGGTTAGAATTTCCAACGGAGCACCCTATAAAAAAATGAGAGTCCTACTTCTTTCCGGCTCATTTAGCTAAAAAGAACTGAGGGGATCAAAACGCAACCGAGTGACCCCGTCAACTGACAAAGGGTCATTTATAGCCTGTTTTTGACATTCCAGAGCTGACGACTCCATCAGTTTCTGATTCTGAGCACGTTAAGATGGGTTTTAACAAAAATGCACTTTTTAGCTTTCGGTTAAACTCGTTTTGCAACTTTTAGGTCAAAATCAAATTGGAACCCTTCATTCTCGAACCAACGACCCTCCTAGCACAAATCAGCTATTTCAGAACTAACAAAACCATTAGAATTCCAGTTTGAGGTCATTTACTAGGGTTTTGCCAAAAACTCATTTCAGTAGCTTTAGTTTCTCGCAAGCTCGCATAGTTCTCCACACAACCACCGACAAACAAACCAACAACCCAATACACCATAACAGGTCTGAAGTCACCATATAGAAGCTCAAACCAACAAAAAGTTGCAAACATACAAAAATGACCCAAAGGGTCATTACACCTAATTTGTGTAACTAAGGTATGAAAATCCCTCTCTGATGTCACTAAAGCAATAGGGAGTTGCTAAAGCAACACGCCCTAAAAGTGTGGGCTTCACTCAAGCGAGACCTCTGTCGCTTAAGCAACCAGACACTCGTTAAACCAAGGCATGCAAAAGCATCTGTATATAAGAAGTTTTCATATGCTAAGTTGTATATAAGTTTTATATTTTTAACCAGATTCTACATAACAAAAATGTGTATATGCAAGTTATTTGTTTTGATCAAAATTACATATATTTATATACAAGAAAAATCTTACTAATTCTTGAAAATTCAAAAAGCAAGCTAAAACGGATAAATATTATCCTATTTGTATACCTTTACGAAGAAAATCCAACAAAAATTGAAATTATCAAAATTAAATGACCCAAAACCAGCTCTGAAAAATCCATTTGGTTTTGATTCAATTATCTGTAATTTTTAAGATTTCGAAAGAAAAAATTCAAACCAAATTGAGTAAAGTCTCGTGGATGCCTACAATATGTAAACATGGCATGTATTCATCGCTATCTTCACGTTAATTTTTCAATTTCAATCGATTACTCCAATGGTCGTGTACATGTGTCTATTTCATACTTTTTTCATTGATTAATGGTGTTAAAGTGAAATACTGCCCAGTAGCTACATTGATTTCAAACAATTATTTTAAAAGTCTTTCTTTTTAAGATTACGTGTCAAATCAGACTAATTCATATAAAATAAGACAGAGAAAGTAGATATTTTTTCTTTGATCAATTATGTTATTTTTTGTTTCTTCGATCAATTTTCTGTTTACTTCATTGTCTAATCATAATATTATCACTATTTCTTTTTATTATATTATGAAGTCTTTCATCTGTTGTATATGAAAATAAAGCACACTCGAGCTGATTTGTGTATATTACGTAGGGCACACGCATCTATATATTCAACTCTATATAGATTTAGTGTTTTCTTGTGTAAAAATATGATACTTGAGTCATAAAAACTAGCTCAAGAGAGAAAGATTGTCCAAGTCTATATAAGCATATCACCAGTCCATTCCCCAATCAATGTGGGACTTTGACCTACTTTAACACCCATTCACACGAGACTCAATTGGAGCGTGGACCGAAAGCCCAAATAGGGATGCGCTTAGCTCTACTAATATGTAGAGATATGATTGGACTTAACTCAACCTCAAAACTAATTCAATATGGCCATAGAGAGGATTCTTGAAGTTCATATAAGCAGATCACCAGCCTATTCTCTAATCAATATGGAACTTTGACCCATTCTAAATTACATAAATTTAGAATTTGTTTATATAAATCCAGAATTCTCAAATTGTAAAAATCCAGATTTCCTATATGCTTATCTTGGCTTGTATTTAATTATCATGTTGATAAATTTGAACTTTATAAGTTCTGAAAAAATATTCCTAAATGTATAAATATAGAATTTGTATATTGCAACGAATTATACAAACAAATATGCACAAAACTGCGGTATAGCTACTGCTGCGAAATATAAATATCTAAACTATAACTATTTCAGCTTATGAAATTTCAGAACTAAGCTATTTTAAAAAATTCCAGAGCATTGAATTTAATGACCCAACTGCCAACTAACTCTTCCGTTCAAATTTCCTCTCCATAAATACCCAAAGGTACCCTACACACTCTCATACAAAAAACATTTGCTAATTATCTTCTCTAAATACATTTCTTTTAAGAAATCAAAACAAAAATGGCTGGGAAAATTGCATGTTTGCTGGTTTTGTTCATGGTGGTGTTTGCACCCTATGCATCAGAGGCGGCATTTAGTTGCGGTCTAGTTCAGGCCGGAGCTGTTAAGTGTCTTCCTTATTTGCTGAATCGTGGTCCTGTTGGGCAATGTTGTAATGTCGTTAAAGGTTTGTTGAATGCTGCTAAGACAACAGAGGATCGTCGGACTGCATGTTCTTGTCTGAAATCAGCTGCTCTTGCTATAAAGGGTGTTGACATTGGCAAAGCTGCTGCTCTTCCTGGTATTTGTGGTGTCAAAAGTCCATTCGTGATTAGCCTCTCCACTGATTGCTCCAAGTAAGTTAGCTTTTAGTTTTCTTAATTCTTAACAATTGACTAATTTTTTTCTTAATTTATGTGGTGGTATTTGTTTTAACATGCAATCGTATAAGAAAGATGTTTGAAACATTTTGTCTAAATTAAAACAAGTTAGTGATATTAATATGGTGTACTAAACAATCTCATTATGGTTTAAAATAAGAAGCATAAAGTCAAACTATTTCTAAATAAAGAAGTATGATAGTACTACCTTCGTTCTTTTTGTTGTAAATTGTTATAGTTTTCTTTTTTAGAGTAAAATCATCTGAACTTTGACTAATATATACATTTTGTGTAATTTTTTAATATCCATCTGAATTTTTATTTCAAAATATCAAATTAATATAATTTAATTTGATAATTAATCAAATTGACTCTCAAAAGGCGCAACATGATAACTAAAAATGAATGAAGAGAGCATTATGTTTCTGGAATTGTTTGAACAATCATAAATTATTAAAAGAAGGTTTCAAAGTTAACTATTTTCAAATATAAAAAGAAACAATTATTTTTAAAGAAATTAAGTAAAAAAGTATATCATATAAATTAAATCAAATCTGAAGAACTATGTCTAAAATATTTAGAATTGGGGCTAGCTCGCGATATTATTAAAAGTAAATTCGATAATGAAGTAACACCAACACTAGTGAATTTGAAACTTCAAATCTCAATGCTTTCTATATATTTTTCCTGATAAATCAAATTCAATTGGCTATAAAAGGACAAGAGGGATTTCCTCATATGATAAGCATCCCCACCTTTAATTAAAAAAATGTAAAGCTTCGATGGAAGAGTAGAAAAAAAAAAAAGAATAGTAACAAAAGAGAATATTATTGTTAAGTTTGTTGGCTAATGTTGGTTTAATCTAATGTGGCGATGCAGGGTCCAGTGAGGCTTGATGATAGTGATATCGTGGTGGCAAAGAATAAAACACATATAGATCTAATTTAATTATGGGTCATATCTTGTTGTCTTTTTTTTTTTTTTTGGGGGGGGGAGGGGGGGGGGGGGTTGTAATAGTCAAGAGTGTAATAAAACATTAATAGTGGACTGTTCGACAATCCAATATTGATAATACATTATATCTTATTTAGTTCAAGGTTGAAATCATATATAAATATCTAAAGTTGATATCTCGAATATTCGTTATAAAAATGGATTGCATCCTTATTACTATCGAATTTGAGCTCAAGTTTAGGCTCAAGATTAATGAGTCTTTGAAGCTTGTTTTGTAGAATTTTTTTTTCAAATACAATGTTGATCATGTTTGTTTAAATTTATACTTCAAAAGAATACAACAAATACTTGTTAATCTTTTGTACAAAACGCTAATAAAAATATCGATATAGAAATTAAATACATATTAAACATTAGAACCAAATTCAAAACAAGAAGAAATAATTATTGCACACTAAATATTTTTACCCCGATGATTAGATAATTACTCAAAGCAATCTTGATCTTAATCACCCATGTTTGTAAATTTACATGTCAGTAATCCACATATGCATTGACAAGTACTTAAGGAAAGTTCACTGGAGCAGAGCCAATTCCCCTTAATTAAGATGGTATTATTTAATTAGTTATAATAAGTCCGTGCCAATTTGTCACTTTTTATACAATCAGCCAACAAAAAACCTTTTTAAAAAAGAAAATCTCATGGATTAGTAAAAGTAAGAGGGTCTACGTCTTATCTTACCAAATCCTAATGAAGTATTGAATATTTACTAATTAACAAGCTATAATGACTCTCAAGGTCATTTTTGAAAAATTTAGATAAATTGCTATTTTGCCCTTCCTAGAAGTTGCTTTAAGTCATTTTTGGTTGAGTTGAAAAATTAGATTTTGAAAATCTTGTAAAAAGCTGGAGTTTTGCAAAAGAAAGAGTTTTTAAAGGCTTAAGTTTGAAAATTTTGAGTTTTGAGGTCATTTTGAGTTTTAACTGTCGGAGTACAATTTTGTCGATTCCATCAGCTCCGGAATATCGAAACTATTCTAGGAGAACTTACAGAATTGAATTTGGAGTTAAAATGGAGATTTTAGGACCAAAGTTGCATTTCAATTGATTCTGGACCACTAGTTTGCCTTTGGTCAACATTTGTAGTTAGGAAGCTCGAATTGAAATTCTGACAATTCCAATAGTTCCGAATGGTGAAACTAATACCTAAAATGACTTTGTTGTAATTTTTGAAGTTTCCGAGGCTATTTTGGGTTTTTAAGTCCTAAACTAGTTTAAACGATCTTTCTTGGGTTTCGAGCAAAGGAGATCTCGAATTCAAATTATGATGGTTCCATTGAGTTCAGAATGACGTTTTTAATCAATTTCTATATTTGGCTGGTGTTCACAGGGTTCCGAACGTATCCCGTGGGTCCATTTCATAATTTGCCTATGTTGTGTTTTGCTGGTTTGAACTGTATCTAGGGCATTAAAAATTGTTATCTGCGTTTGCAGATGTGGGTTTGTGTAATACCTAGTAAAATTATCAAAATACCCCTAGAGGAGAGATGTGCGCATAATGCATCTTCCCAAACTCCGATGACAAATTCGAGGCTGGGAAGACGATCAACATGAAATATTGAGTGGGGAAATGTTCTTGGTTGATTTTTAAAGCAACCAAATCAAAAGATAATTTATCGATGCGAAAACGATTTCTAGTAAGAGTGCATGACAGGTGTGCGATGCAGACCTGCCGCGGACTTACACTTAGACGTGATCCCAATATTTTCTACGGGATTAGAAAACTCAATCGAAGAATTTTCGACAAAAAAACCCCAAAATGATGGACATATGTTCCCCGAAGTGCAAATTTTTCAGTTTTTCGCGAGGGGCATTTCAAACCTTTTCCAACCCCTCCTAAACTCAAAACACGATCAAAATAGGCCATTTTGAGTATAAAAAGGGTTTTAACACACATTCTTAAGTCTTTTTAAACTCCTAACAAAGACTAGGGTTAAGGAGAGATGAAGAGCTAGGATTCAGAGGATTGAGGCTAACTTCTTGGGAAGTTGATTGTCAAAATTCCATACCAGGTATGTAAGGCTAAATTAAAGCATGAAATTGTTCTTCCATGTGCCCCTATTGATGGTAATAGAGGAGTTGTGAGTGTCATGAGTCTACATACATGTTTCTTGAATATTTTCTTGTAAATTATATATATATATATATATATATATATATATATATATATATATATATATATATATATATATATATATATATATATATATATATATATATATATTTTCATATGATCATCATAAACTTGATTTACTGATTTAATGTTTTACTTGAGTTGTTTTCATAGACCCTATACGTTACTTTGTAAAAACAATGCATGAATGAACCTAGGGATGGAATCTAGAGCCTTGACTTGAGCATGTTGATTGTGATTGTGATTGTGAGGTGAGCATAAAGATGAGTTAATAGAGTTTAATGTCCCCATGAGCATTCATAATTGAACTCCAGAGTTTTTTCTAATTGACTGTTTCTTAATGATTAATCTATGCCTTAAGCTATTAATGAGAATTGAGTTGATGAGATAACTTGAGATGATAGGCCGAAAGGCCCAACTGAGTTCAATTAATCAGATGATGAGAATCTCTATGAGGCTAGTTGAGATTATTAAGTTGTGATGAGGAGTCTTATAAGCATTGAGTCTTGGAAAGAATATCGAGCACCAAAATGAGTAAGAGTATGTCCAAATCGCACTCATTAACAACGTCGCCAAGCTTAGGTGAGGCTTGAACCATCACATTAGAGGTTCCCTCTTGAGGAGAACTCCTTGAAAGCAATAGAGGACTTCTGAGGTCGGATCCATTTTGGATTCGAGTTGTTCCTTACCTGGCAAGTACGGAACGACCGTGGGTACATCAGTGGGAATGTTGTACGATCACTGGCTCATAAGTGATTGTGTCGGATAAGAGACACTCCCATAAAATTTCCACACTCATAGTTCTCTGAGTTGAGTTGAGTTGAGTTGAGTTGATTGATGAGTTTGGATTGGTATTGATGAGTCATTTGTTTACTCTTTGTTCTTACTTTAGGTAGACATTTGGCATCTTGATTCAATATCTTATGAGTTGATGTGATTCTATATTGTTCTGCATATATATGTTCCATTCAGCCATGCATTTTACATACTCATATATTCCACATACTGATGTCCATTTGGACTGCATTGTTTCATGATGCAGAGGCATGTACTAGAGATCGACAATAGACGCATCGTTGAGGATCTACCACAGTCAGCTGAGTTGGTAGTCCTCCTTTACTTTAGATGATCATTATTGTATTTTCATCTAGCTCTCTAGAGTTAGACTTGATTTAGCTTTATTTTGTTTTGAGTTAGCCATGAGTTTGTCATTAAAAATAGTTAATAGTGATAGAGGCTTCATACACTAGAGTCGAGTTGTTCTTACCCTGACAAGGTAATGAACAGTTGTGGCAACATTAGCGGGATTATTATACGATCACTAGCGCATAAGTGATTGTTGTCGAATAAGAGAAACTCCCATAAAAGTTCTACATTGATAGTACTCTGAGTTGAGTTGAGTTGATTTATGAGTTTTGATTGGTATTGACAGTCATTTGTCTAGTCTTTATTCTGTTTTTGATAAACATTTGACATCTTGATTGAGTATCTTACGAGTTGATGTGATTCTATATTATTCTGCCTATTTTTGTTTCATTCAGCCATTTTACATACTCGTACATTCGATGTACTGACGTCCATTTGGACTGCAACGTTCAATGATGCAAAGACACTTACTAGAGATCGTCAACAGGCACACATTGAGGATCTATTGCAGTCAGCTAAGTTGCTGAGCCTCCCTTACTTCAGAGGATCCTTATTTTATTTTCATCTAGCTATTTGAGTCGGACCTTAGATTAGCTTTACTTTTGAGATAAGGTAGCCATGGGTCTGTCATTGGCACCAATTGGTAGTGATAGAGGCTTCATAGACTAGAGTCAAGTTGTTGAGTTGAGATTCTTTTGAGTTAACTTCTTTCAAACTAGGTTGTTTTGCTTATATAAATTGAGACTTCCACCATTTATTATTTTTAGTCTTCCGCTGAATTGCTATAAATGTTGAGTGAATGAATGTGATGATGCCAAGTGGTTCACTTGGGGATTAGCAATAGTCCATGGGTGCCGGCCACATCTAGGGTACCCTCCCGGGGTATGACAATAATACACTATTTCTTAAGAAGAAAGGACAACATGTGCTCATCGTTCAAGTGTATGTTGACGATATTATTTTTGGAGGAATCAATGAAACTCTTGGAGCTGAGTTTGACACACTTATTAGTAGTGAGTTCGAGATGAGTATGATTGGTGAGTTAAAAATTTTCTTGGGACTTCAAATTAATTAGACAACTAAGGGAACATCCATCCACCAATAGAAGTATATCAAGGAGTTACTTACCAAGTTTAGCATGCAAGATGCCAAGATCAGTGACACTCCCATGACGACTACTACTAAGTTGGACACAGATGAAGCAAGAAATAATGTGGATGACACCAAATGTAAAGGGATGATAGGGTCTCTACTGTACCTTATTACTAGGAGGCCAAACATAATTTTCAGTGTAGGCGTGTGGGCGCACTTCTAGTCGAAACCCAAATAGTCTCACCTGAAAGTAGTGAAATAGATCTTGAAATATCTCAAAGGTACCATGATGAAACTAGTTCTCTGGTACCCCACTGGGTCTTTGTTTGAACTGGTAGGATTCGTGGATGCTGACTATGTTGGGTATCAGGTTGATCGAAAAAGTACCTCAGGAATGACACACTTCTTAGGACCATGTCTAGTCTCTTGAGCTACGAAGAAGCAAAACTCAGTGGATTTATCCAGTGCTGAAGCTGAGTATGTTGTTATGCATCCTGTTGTGCTCTACTCCTATCGATCAAACAACAACGAAAAGTTTCTGGAGTTAAGGTGGATTGCATACCTATTATGAGTGACAGCACTAGTGCAGTGAACATGGCCAAGACCCCGGTGCACCATAAGCGTACCAAGCATAAGGGTCACATTGTTATGACCTTCTCTTCACGTTAATTTTTCAATTTCAATCGATTACTCCAATGGTCATGTACATGTGTGACACATGATGTGTCTATTAGTTTTTCAATTTCAATCAATGTGCATTTGCATTATTTATAAATGGTGTTAAACTGAAATACTGTCCCAGTAGATAAATTGATTTCGAATAACGACTTCATGGTTCAGGCATAATTAAGATTATCTTTACCTGCAAACTGATGAATATGGTTGTGCTTAGTGTCGTCATTAAATATTTAATATTTTTTCTTCCTATCAATTTTCTGTTTACCTCATTGTCTAATCATAATATTCTAGGTAGATTGTTTTTGAACTATTAGAAAAAATAATATATTCTTCTTTTATCTAAAATATAGTCCTTAATAATAATTTTGTTTTATTTCTAATACACATTCAATGATTCAACATTTGTGCATAACTAGATATTAAACACACTCCTGCATGTCCTCTAGGTTGCCTTTTACGATACATATGTCTATGAATTTGATTTTATACATAATTTAAGTGTCTATTTGTGTAAAAATATGACACTTGGGTCTAATTCAACCTTAAAAGCTAGCTCAAGAGGAAGGATTGTCTAAATTCATATAAGCAGACCACTAGTTTATTTTTCAACAAATGTGGCACTTTGACCCCACTGTAACACCTCCTACCAGCCAGAGCTTGGACCGAAAACCCAAAAACAAGAATGTATTTGGTTCTAATATCATTTAAAAATATGACAATTTAGTCTAACTCAACCACCAAAATTAGCTCAATATAGAAGAATTGCCGAAGTTCAGAAAAGCAGATCACCAATCCATTCTCAAATCAATATGGGCCTTTAACCCACTCTATTAATTAAATCAAAATAAAAAGCACGTTTATATATCATAAGTTCCGCCACAAAGAAAAAAAGTTGCTTTACATAACCTTGTAAATTAATACATTTCCTTTTATGTAAGCAAAAAAGAATAAACTTTTTTAAAAACTATTTTTTGTTGGCTTTTTCTTTTCTTCTTTAGTGGATCGGAGTTGGGATTTTTGTAAATTCTGTACCAGAATAGTTCAGAATGTAATTCAAATACCCAATTTAGACTATCCCTTGAGAGATGTCATTTTGTTTGGCCTAATTCATCATGTGTTTTGGTTTGGGTCAATTATTATATTAATTTCTAACAAATTATATTTATTGACAAATTCAAATTTATTTTTGAAATTAAGTAGAAAATGATAAAGATGACATCTTTCATAAAAATAAGTAAAACAACTTTCATAAACAATACTATATTATTCGACCTTAATTCTGTACTCCAACACGCTCCATCTTCATCGATACTCTGTAATCCTCCTGCCACACATCTCACATAGTATTGTCTAAACTATAAATAAATATTTTTAAAATAACATTTTTATAAAATAAATAAGAAATTTTCATTTTTTCTTTAAAAAATATTTTCGCTCGTGCCGAGCACCCCATAAGAACATTAGTAGAACACATCAGAAAACCCAATTTGAAGGCTTTACACAAATAGACGTATGTTCTTTTCTGATGGTAACAGTTGTAGAGTATATTTATGTATTATGTAATATATTTTCTCTGTTTCATTTTTGTTGCCAAAATTTTTATTTTTTAAAGTCAAATTATATATTTTTTTATTAATACTGACATGAAAAAGTTTCAATCAATAATATTTTTCTTATAGCTATCTTTAATAGAAAACTTGTCATTTTGTAGGAGTTATTTATCATGGGATTGTTATCCCTGCTATCAAGATAAAAACAAAAACATGTAAGGAAAAAAAATTTGAATACCTATATTTTTTATATTAAAAATTTTAAATTAATTTAATCTAATTTAACTTTAAAAATTAGTTAAATTATTTTCGAAAAGCGCAACATGACAGCAGCCCAAAACAAAAGAAAAAACCATTAAATTTAATGACCCAACTGCCAACTAACTCTTCCGTTCAAATTTCCTCTCCATAAATACCCAAAGGTACCCTACACACTCTCATGCAAAAAACATTTGCTAATTATCTTCTCTAAGTGCATTTCTTTTAAGAAATCAAAACAAAAATGGCTGGGAAAATTGCATGTTTGCTGGTTTTGTGCATGGTGGTGTTTGCACCCTATGCATCAGAGGCGGCATTTAGTTGCGGTCTAGTTCAGGCCGGAGCTGTTAAGTGTCTTCCTTATTTGCTGAATCGTGGTCCTGTTGGGCAATGTTGTAATGTCGTTAAAGGTTTGTTGAATGCTGCTAAGACAACAGAGGATCGTCGGACTGCATGTTCTTGTCTGAAATCAGCTGCTCTTGCTATAAAGGGTGTTGACATTGGCAAAGCTGCTGCTCTTCCTGGTATTTGTGGTGTCAAAAGTCCATTCGTGATTAGCCTCTCCACTGATTGCTCCAAGTAAGTTAGATTTTAGTTTTCTTAATTCTTAACAATTGACTAATTATTTTTTATATTTTTTTTATTTTAATTTATATGGTGGTGTTTGATTGAACATGCAGTCGTATAAGAAAGATGTTTGAAACATTTTGTCGAAATTAAAACAAGTTAAGAGACATTAATATGGTGTACTAAACAATCTCATTATGGTTAAAAGTAAGAAGCATAAAGTCAAAATATTTCTAAATAGAGTAAGTATGATACTATGATAGTATTCCCTCAGATATTTTCTTCAGTTGTTATAATTTTCTTTTTTAAAGTCAAATCATATGAATTTTCACTAATATTTTGTGATGTATTTTTTTTATGTTAGTATGGAAAAAATTACTCTTTTCGTTTTAAAAAAAATTGTCTATTTTTCTTTTTGGTCTCTTTTAAAAAGAATAACCCATTTTCTTTTTTGGCAATACTTTAATTTCAACTTTTCACGTGGCATGTTTCAGGACACAAGATTAAAGGGCATTTTAGTATATCTATCATAACTTTAATTCAAGACCATAAGATTGAAGAATCTTTTTTATTTTCTTAAACTCCGTGCCAAGTCAAACTATGTCATTCTTTTTTAAACGGAGGGAGTACAATTTATAGTACTTCTTGTATAATTTTTTAATATTTGAATTTTTATTTCAAACTATCTAATTTAACTTTGAAATTCGTCAAATTGACTCTCGAAAAGCGTAACAGGATAACTAAAATGAATGGAGAGAACATTATGTTATTGGGATTGTTTGACCAGATGAATTTAACAAATTATTTTTGAAACTTGCAATCTAAAATAACACTTAAGCGTATATTTGCATAATCATAAATTATTAAAAAAAATTCAAAGTTAATTATTTTCAAATATAAAAACATAAAATTATTTTTAAATAAACCAAGTAAAAAAATATGTCACATAAATTAAATCAAATCTGAAGAAGTATGTCTAACATGTTTAGAATTGGTGCTAGCTCGCAATATTATTAAAAATAAATTAGATAATAGAGTAACACCAACACTAGCGAATTTAAATGAGATGCTTGCTACATATTTTTTTCTGATACATTAAATTTAATTGACTATAAAAGGACAAAAGAGAGTTGCTCATATGATAAGCGTCTCTACCTTTAATTTTGAAAATGTAAAGCTTCGAAGAAAGAGATAAATATTGGCAATAAGTTTGTTGGCTAATGTTGGTTTAATCGAATATGGTGATGCAGGGTCCAGTGAGGCCAATGAAAATTGATGGTAGTGATTATGGTGGCGAAGAATAAAATGCATATGGATCGAGTTTGATTATAAGTCATGTCTTGTTTTTTTTTAATTGCAATAGTCGAGTCTGTAATAAAACTTTAATGGTTGTTTGTTCTACAATCCAATACATTACATCTTATTTAGTTCAAGGTAGAAATCATATATAGATATCTAAAGATGGTTATAAAAATTGATTGTATGCGTCATTATTACTATCGTATTCGAACCTAAGTTTAGGCTCAAGATTAATATTCTTTGAGGCTTATTTTGTAAAAGTTTTTCGGATACAATATGGATCATGTTTTTTCAAAATTTATACTTCAAAAGAATACAACAAATACATGTTAACATTTGGTACGAAATGATAATAAAAATATTGATCTAGAAATTAAATACACATTGATCATTAGAACCAAATTCAAAAGAAGAAGAATTAATTATTGCACACCACATATTTTTACCCTAATGATTAGATAATTATTCAAAATAATCTTTGAAAAGACTACAATCTCTATTTCACTAGTGAACCTAGTTCAGTTAGCAGTACCAGACAGTAAGTTCAAGGCAGTAAACAAGACAACCAACTTATAGTGGAAAAACTCCTTGCTCAAGGGAGAAACAACCACTACCTATACTAGTAGGATTTCAACAACTCTTTATTACTTCAAAGTCGAGCAATGTCAACTTACAACTCACACTTCACACCATAACTATTGAGAGTCAAACCCACTCTCAATCAACAACTCACTCAAAGATAACAACTTCTTACAATATTTGTCCCCAAACAAAGATTCTAAGAAGATTGCCAAACAAACTTGAACAATCAAGAAAACCTAACTCTAGATCTTGCTTGAGTGTTCTCCTTAAGTGCTCGTGCTCTTGCTTGAATGATCTCGCCGTTTTAGATTGCAAAAGCTACATCTTCTAGGGTTGAAGATTGTATTTATATTGAACCCTAAAGACATTCCATGTAGGACTCCTATCTTGAGTAGGGCACAACATTTTTTTCCGTATAGGGTCCTAATCCAGTGCTACTGCCTTTTCTGAGTATTTTCCTGATTCTGTTTCCTTAAGTATCTTTCCTCCTTCAACTGGGATTCACGACCGCTGGTACAACACCTAGAACCTGGTTCCATTTTTTATCATCAAAACTGTGTAAGTGCTCCTGCCAGATCCTAACAAATTTCCCCTTTTTGGTGATGGCAAACCCTGCAACAGCTCCTGCATATAGCCATCTTCCCCTTTTTGACATATCAAAAAGAAAGAAGGCAAACCTACACAAAGAAGCAATAAGAAAAGACAAAAGTACATCGACCCATGGTATAGCAGGCACAACATATAAAAAAGGAAGGATATTAGCATCCATACACAGCAATAAGAACAACAAAAATAGCCCAAGCATAGGAGTCAACAACAAAAAACAAGGTGGCTTTAAGCCCACCAATATCTAAAGCAAGTAAAAATATGCACACACCAAAAGATTGTCTAGAGCAAAAAAACAATTACAGAGCCAGCACAAAAGAAAAAAACTAAGGAACAGGGGAAGAGGGGGAGCAGGGCCTATCATTCTAAGGAGTGTGTCCGCCCTAGCGTTATGGTCTAGTTTTTGACGGATGAGTTGATCCTTAAGTCGTCCAACCTCAGCGTGGGACTCCCCTAGTTGATCCTTCAGGTCCTCAAGTTGCGTCTGGAGACTAACCTACTCAGCCTTGGCAGCCTTAAGATGAGCATCATTTGGGGCATGGGACCTGCAGCCTTAGGAGCAGTGGCAGTAGCAACAGAGATCGACAAGCAATCAAACTCCTGAGCAGTCGCCCTATCAATCATGTCCTTCTTCGTCAAAAGGAGACCCGCACCTATAGGGACTTGGAACTCCTTGTAGACAAAGGTCAGCAGATTTTCAAAAGCACGATGATGAGGACTTTGGGCAGGTTCGATGATACTGGGCATGTGCGTAATGATCAGAGAGGGCCAATCCACCGGTTCCTCAAGATCAATGGCATGGGCCAGACCCATGTCCCTGAATGTCGCCTCATAACGACATTATCCACTCGGAAGGATACCTTTATGAACCAGTTCAAACAACAGCTTCAAAAATGGAGGCATCTCCCCCTTCAAAACCTTGCGCGGGTTGTCAATCACGCGCCGCTGGGTAAATGCCGAAGTGAGCACACAATTTTCGTCCTTATTGCAGATATATTCTGCCAAGCCAACCGACGGAATCTGCAGTATCTTACCTAGGCAAACCTTATCAAAAACTAGTTTCACACCTTGAACCTTTGATGTGGCCACATTCCCTTCCAGAATAGAAAGATTAGTATAGAACTCCACCACCTCATCCTCATAAATCACCAAGTCCGTGTCTAGAAACAAGTGCAGCCATTTTTGAGCATCTAATTTGGTGCATAACCTTTCAATATATGTAAACTGACGGACCTCCGGGTGAATAACACGACCCCACAGTACCACATTTGTCACAAAGTATCTTTCCTTCCCAATAGCCAAGAACAGTTCCACATGCTTGTTTCGATGGGGGGGGGATGGGAGCAGAGACAGGGGAACCTGGTGCAGGGGAACCCTCAGGGGATGACTCAATACAAACGGGAGATGAAGGGACCACTAGGACTTTGTCCTTGCAAATATGTTTCCACCTAGGTCCTGCCACAGCAGAAGTAGTAGCCCATTTTTCTGCGTGTCATAGGTCCACCAGGACGACTCAAGGATGGGCAGAGGAATAAACCCCAGCCTTAGGATAATGAACAAAGTTGTGATGGACGAACGCAAGAGGAACGTCATAGTCTGAGTCAGACCCTCCTTGAATCGGTGCGGGAGATGCAGGTGGGGGAGAGTGGCGAGGGGAATAGGAGAACAGGCCTGAGAGGCGGAGGAGTATTCCTAGATGAGAAGGAAGATGAGGAGGATTCATCAACCAGTTGACAGCGATGTGTGGGAATAGTGAGCTCAAACGTCGTTCGATAGGGTTTTTATAAACCTAGAGGCGAATGCGAAGGGGAGTGCGAGAGATCCGGAAAGGGAGAGGGAGAGGATATGAAGGCAGGCTATGCAGTGTGGGGGAGCAGATAGGGATGGAGGTGGGTTTTTTGTGGGTGAAATGTGGTGGACAGTGACTGTAGGCAAAGGTAGTGTTGACTGATAATACGTCGATAAGGGGGATGAGGAGAGTTCCCCCTGAGATAGGTCTTGGGGCAGTGATGGCCCCGCGGCGTTGGAGTCAGTGTCAGAGTAGGAGACAAGGATGGCCCTGGTGGTTTACCTTTTTTCTCAAGTGTGGTGTTCTTTCTCAAAGAAGGAAGGTTTTCTTGAAAAAGAAGTTGAAAAAATTCAAGTAGGGAATGGGTGTTTTAAACGAGATCCGGGGAACGTGAAACGGAGGGAATGAATGATTGATGCGACATTTCTGACTCTCGCAATGCAACGTTTGAAATCCCAAGAAGGGTGATCATTATTGTGCAGGGAAGCATGTTTTCCCGCCAAGGCAGAAGTCAACTGATGAACCTGGGAAGGAACCAGGTTCTTAGGAAGATAGCTCTGGACCTATTCTATATTAGAGCATGCATATATTAGCTAACTCTGGTCATGCAATAGGAGAAGCATACTATTCATGTGATAAAGACATCTGCAAGGTATATTTGTAGCCGTATTACGCTAGCTTTGGACAATAAGGGTAATGTCATTAGTTCCCCGTGAAGAAGCCCTCGTGCTACCTGTGGATTAATAGACCTGCATACAAGGACTATCAGTTCTTTAGTACAAACTCTGCTCACATCCTAAATGAAAGAAAACGGGGATTAGGTCCTCCTGATTAGGCCCAAATGAAGGTTATTTTGTTCAAAGTGATCCCTAGCTAGGGCCTTGGTGAAAATGTCAGCTACTTGGCCCTCCGTTTTGCAAAACACCATCTCAATGAATCCCTTCTCAACATTGTCTCGCAAGAAGTGATGTCTGACATCAATGTGCTTGGTCCGTTTATGATGCATCGAGTTCTTAGCTATGTTCACGACACTCGTGTTATCACACATGATGGAAATGCAGTCAACTTTAACACCAAAGTCCAAGAGCTGTTGTTTTATCCAGAGAAGCTGAGCACAACATGAAATAGCAGCCATGTATTCAGCTCCAGCAGTCGAAAGAGCTACTAAGTTTTGTTTCTTTGTAGCCCAGGAGACTAGATAGGGACCCGGGAAGTGTGTCATTCCTGAGGTGCTCTTCCTATCAATCAGGTATTCAGTATAATCAGCATCAGCAAATCCCACTATGTTAAATGAGGATCCAGTGGGATACCAGAGAACCAAGTTCATGGTACCTTTTGAGATATCGAAGGATTCGTTTTACAGCTTTAAGGTGAGACTCCTTGGGTTCTGACTGAAACCTGCCGCACATGCTCATACTGAACACAATATTCGGTCTGTTGGCAGTTAAGTATAGTAATGACCTAATCATTTTCCTATACTTGGTGGCATCCACACTTACACCTGCTTCATCCCTGTCCAATTTGGTAGTGGTCACCATGGGGGTGTCACTAATTTTGGCATCAAGCATCCTGAACTTAGCAAGTAATTCCTTGATGTACTTCTGTTGATGAATGGAGGTACCTACCAGCGTCTGATGATTCTGTAGTAAAAAAAAAGAAGTTCAGTTCTCCCATCATATTCATCTCGAACTCATTAACCATGATTTTTGCAAATTTTGCTCCTAGGGCTTCATCTGTTCCTCCAAAGATGATGTCGTCAACGTAGACCTGAATTATGAGAACATGAACACCCTTCTTCTTGAAATAGTGTGTTATCGATCTTTCCTCTAGAGTTTCCATGACTTGGAAGCTAGATAATCTATCGTACCAGGTTCTAGAGGCCTGCATTATCCCATACAATGCTTTATCCAACTTGTATATATAACCAGGGTGCACATGATTTTCAAAACTTGTGATTGTTTTACATAGACCTCTTCCTGCAAGTACCTATTGAGAAATGCACTCTTGACGTCCATTTGGTACAACTTGAATTCCATATGAGCAGCAAAGACTATGAGCATTCTGATAGCTTCAATACGCGCTATAAGGGCGAAGGTCTCATTGTAGTCAATGCCCTCATCTTGATTGTATCCCTGAACCACAAGTCTGGCTTTGTTCCTGGTTACATTACCTTGTTCGTCCAGCTTGTTCCTGAATTCCCATTCTGTACCAATTATGGAGCGATTTTCAAGAGGGGAAACTAGGTGCCATACATTGCTACGTTTGAATTGTAGTAGATCTTCCTGCATGGTGGATATCCACTTATCATTTGGCAATGTTTCCTTGATATTTTTGGGTTCTACAAGTGACACATGTGCCGAGAATGCACACATTTTCTTGAGTTTTGACCTGGTAGATATCCTTGACTCCAGAGGGGTCAGCAGGTTCTCAAGAGAATGTGAACTCTTGAGCTTCTAGTTATGACTAGGAACATCATATGCTGAATCAATAGGCATGCTACCAGAGGGATCAGCTTCGTCAAAAGGTGATGTTCCTGATGACCCTGCTCTATCAAAAGGGGTAACTTTAGGTGACTCTCCTTTCTCCTTATTGACAAGAGTGGAGGTTCATGATGAGGGTGAAATAGCAGGAGGATCAGGTGCACTGGAATGTTCCCTTTCATCATCATCAGAAGCTTTCGTGCTACTTATTGCATCTAGTTCATGTACCTATTCGTGCAAAACTTTCTCGGCCACAGAGTTGGCCTCATCAAATATAACATGTGTACTTTCTTCAACACACTTAGTCCTTTTATTGTAAACATTGTATGCTTTGTTATGCGAGGAGTATCCTAAGAAAATTCCCACGTCACTTTTCATATCAAACTTTCCCTATGCGTCCTTCCCATTGTTGTATACGTAACATACACAGCCAAAAGAATGAAGGTGAGCTAGATTTGGTTTTCTGCCCTTTAGTAATTCATACGGTGTTTTATTTAAGATAGGTCTTGTTGACACCCAATTTTGGCTCGCCATATTTAATTAGTCTAATTTCTAAAAAAAAAAGTTTTTTTTTTTAAAAAGAGAAAAGAAAAGATAATAAAAAACTTTAACAAAATATTTTTTTCACTACTGCTACTACTATTGTTATTATTATAAAATTTTGTTATTATT
Source organism: Solanum rostratum (assembly GCA_029948455.1). Classification (NCBI taxonomy): domain Eukaryota; kingdom Viridiplantae; phylum Streptophyta; class Magnoliopsida; order Solanales; family Solanaceae; genus Solanum; species Solanum rostratum. The sequence continues at coordinate 56,732,166 of CM057055.1, forward strand.
ATTACTATTACTATTATTTTTGTTGCTAGTATTTTGATAAAATTTTCTTACTTTTTGTTCGACAAAAATATTTTTTTTGGATATTATTTCCTACAAAGATTAGATACATATATTTTTTAAATATATTATTTACTACTTTCTTTAGCATCCTTGAGAATTTTGTGTCATACAAATATCACTTTAAGTACTCAATCATTTTTGTTTTTATTTAATTTTTTTTCTATCTTTTTATCAAACATGATTCCTCATTGTTACGAGTAAATATTTTCTTATGTTATTCAAATAAAGGAGCTTGATTAATTTAATTTCATTAATAATCCACACTAATTTTATTTAATTCTTGTCAAATAACTTAATCCTACAAAGTGATCGATTTTTATTTGTTTTTTTATTATTTTGTACTTTTCATTTTTTTCTCCCGATTTTGGCTCTCTAATAGCTTTAAATTTTAAATTTCTAATTTTGACTCTCCGTGTTCAATTAGTTGAATTTGAAAAAAAAGGAGAGAAAGAAAAAGGATTTTCTTTTTAAGGAATGATAAAACTTTTATAAGGTATGAAATATTTTACTACCAAGAATGCTATCATTATTATTATTTTGTTGTTGTTGATTTTTTTTATTAATAAAACTTCTCGTTTTTATGGTTCGACCAAATATTTTACGGATATTATTTCTGATAAAAATTGATCAAAATATGAATTTTCATCATTTTTTAGAAGTTTATGACAGATGGATATCGTCTTAAAGTGTCAAGTCGATTTTGATTAGACAATAATTTTTATCGAAATAAGTATCTTGATACGTTTTTCGAAAAGGGAGCCTGATTAATTAATTTTATTGTCAACCCATGCTAGTTTTATATTAAGAACGACCAAATTTTGTCAAATATTTAGTCTTGCAAAATAATCATTTTTTTTTAATTATGGCTATTAACAAATAAATTGTTCATAATTTAAATAGGTTTATTTAAGCAAAACGTGACAATCCCAAATCCCTTCATATTGGCCACTCCGTTTAGTGCCACGTATGCAAACGTATGGATTATGTTTCTTCAACCTTAACCTCAACCCTCCCCGATAATTATCAATTATAGAGCTTCTTCAACTTCTAACAACTTTGGGGCGATCATCTTTGAAAATTTGCAATATCTTAAGTCTTTTTCAAATAAGTTTTTAATCTTCTAAAATACTTATGTACGCATATATTTACATATAGTTTGTATGTATATGTGTATATATATATATATATATATATATATATATATATATATATATATATTTATTTTTAATCCTCTTTGTAAATATTCAGAAACGACCTCGAAAAATAATTTTTAGCTTAAATATGTACTTATTGTCCGCGAATTAGTCAATTTTATAATTATTGTGTAATTAGTCCTAATTTAAATAATTAACTTGTGGTTTGTAATTTTTTTTTTGTTTGAATCAAAGAAGCTTAAATAATTGAATTTGTTCAAATCTAGCCAATTGATCTCAAATCAACTATATTCCAAATTGAAGTGGCCAGATTTGTAATAAATCACTCAAATTGGCTAAAATTGCAATACTTTATCTATTTCCTAAATTACCTTAATCTAATCTTCAGCTTCTCCAACCTCTTTCTTCCTCACGCTCTCCCTTTTCCCATAGCCCTACGAGCCCTCTCCCTTTCCGCCAAATCTGCCGGATTTTGCGCAGAGAAGCAAGGAGTTGTCACCTCCAATGGCTCCCTCATGCTTTGGGAAGGAGAAGACTCGGGAAATGGTGAGTTTCAGGATTTATTCAGGGAATCCGCCATGGATGGCCTCCAAAACGTCCCCGTCGATCTAAAAGGTGACCCTAGACTTCTTTTCCTCCATCTTTTCACCTCTACACCCCTGTTTCACTACAAGTTTCAATTTTTTTCAAATTTCGTTTGGTGGATTTCCCCCCAAAATGGATCTCAATCTTGCCTATAAATAGGATTGGGTTTTCACTCCAAAGAATCAAGAAAGGGAAACGGAAAATAATCTAAAAAAAAAAGAGATACTTCTAGCAATACAGTCGGAACTATTTTTCTGTTTTCCTTTCGGCTTCGAGTTCGGGTTTTGAAGAAAGTGGTGACCGGAATCCTTGACGTTATAGTCCTTGTTTGCTGCTCAACATAAGTTGGAGTTTCTTATTTGGAACTCGTCTCGGCCCAAATTGTGGGTCAAAACCTATTAGGATCATCACCACGCTCGGAGTCATGAAATTAGGAGTCGGCATCTCTTGGCCTTCGCTATCACTATTTGATTACATTTCTTTTGATACAAATCGATTAATATTCTTTTATATGAATGTTAATACCTTAGCTAATTTTCTTTTAGTTTGAAGATTATTTTGTGATTAGTTTACTGGCTAGCGAATCTAGTGTTGATGTTATAGTCTTGACAATTTTTCATAATAATTATTTTAAAATGTTCTTCTAAGAAAGGCCAAAGTCCTTAGAGAAATTCTTTTTTTTTAACCAAAGGCCTAGATAGTCATCTTTAGGAATGGATTATTCCTCGTAACAAACATTGACCTTAGAATTGATAAAATTAATTATAGAATGAATCCCATAATTAGGCTACCTTGAGGTTTTAAAAATTAATTTTCTCAAAAATACAATATAATGTTACCATTTGAGTCAATTTAAACTCCTCTAGTTGATTTTTTAAAAGACATAATATATATTTGGTCTATCTTAGTCTTGTTTGGTTAATTTCTTTATGAGACATTATCATATCATTTTAAATCAAATATGACTCAAGTATTTTTTTTATTATGTTTCAAAACTTTAGATTTTTCTTAACAGGTTCAAAATATACAAGGTATGTAAGTGTATACGTCATACATAAGGTATATATTTTATTTTTCTCTACACTTGGAATATTATTTTACACAAGTCATATTATTATTTTACACAAGTCATATTATTAGCCTTTTACGAATGATCTTTACCTAAATGGAACATAAAATTTTGCATCTTATCATTTTGCAACATGTAGTTATTGTTATCTTATCACCATAAGTAAAACAATGAACCCGTATATATTTTGAACGACATTCATAAGTATATTTACTTCGTAACAAATACATATAAAACAACAAGTTTTACATAACGGTTTAACGCTCTTTAATATCTTTTTCCTTGGAATTACATTTGTTTGAACGTTTTTCTCAAATTATATTTACTCCATGTCTTACATTACCATATTTACATTCCATCTATTATCATTATTAATATTATAATACTTTATTTTTAAAGGGATAAATATCCGATATATATACGAGCTACAACTAATTCACATAAGCCTATTTTCCTACATGGCGTCAAACATATATCTTCACGAGATCTTCTCACCCTTTAAATATATTTATTTGATCATTTATTACACGGCATGATTCTTATAAATATTATATACATGTGTGCTCTATATACACATAAAATATATAATTCAAGCTTTCTATGTACTTGATATATTCCTTTGTTGTATAAATTATATTATTTCCTTTGCTATTTCTCCTCTTCACCAACGTTATTCATTTTCCTTATAAAATATAAATTATTATACCTCGACATATACATTACTTTGTTACATATATAAAATTGTTGCTATTTTAGCCCATATATAAATGAAATAACGAACTCTCATATACTCCGACGGCATACATAAACATATTTTAGACACATATAAGATCACAAGTTTTTGCATAATTTTAGCATTCTTTATATTATTTTACTTTATGTCATGTTATTTTATTTATTCATTTATCTTATTAAAATTTATTCGTATTTAGTTTTACTCAAATTGCGCATATTATTATATTTTGCATCTCATCCTTTATTTTTTTTATTTTTTTTAAAATAATGAGTTGTCATACTCAACATTCTAATATATTGCTCACGATAAGGTTTTTTTTTTTATGTGCTCATTTATTCCTTATAATTTTAAACGTACATCTATATTTTCAATATATAAATTTTCTACACTTCCAACTTATTTGTTTATTACCTACTCACCTATTAATTTGTTGTATACTAAGTATGTCTTTATTGAAATCTTCTACTGACATACATACGACATACCTTGTATTTTTGTTCTTGATGAAATTTTCTCATCACTAAATTCAAGAAATAACAAATGAATAATTTATCAATAACTTATTTTCCTAAGCTAAGTTTAAGGACTATCTTCGGATAGGCTCTGAGGGATGCCTAACACCTTCCCCTCGAGTAACCAAAACCCTTACCTAGAATTCTACTGGTTTCGCAAATCAAAACAGAGTCTACATTTATATTTTCTTAAATTGGTTTCCTAATATTTTCCTTAAAATTAGGTGGCGACTCTAAAATATCTTTTCCAAAAACCAAAAGAGTACGATCACATGATGTTGCGACCTATTTCGACTGGTTCGAAAACGGGGTGTGACAGGTCTAATCATGCATCTGTTGATGAGATAGCAGGCAGTGTCCATAGCCTCATCCCAATAGCTCTGTGGAAGATTGCTAGCAATCAACATGGTTCTAGCCATTTCCTCAGGAGATCTATTTCTTCTTACAACCACCCCACTTTGTTGGGAAGTTCTAGGGGCTGAAAAGTTGTGAGTCACACCATTTTCAGCATAGAACATGAGGAACTTGGAGTTCTCAAATTCTGTACCATGATTTGTTCTCAAGTTCATCAGATGACAGTTTAGCTTCTTTTGTACCACTGTACAAACATAGCGAACACATCTAATGTTTCATCCTTAGATCTTAAAAATAACATCCATATGAACCTATAGTAATCATCAACAAGTATGAATACATACCTATTTCCAGCTCAGCTTTGTACTCGCATTGGGCCACAGAGGTCCATGTGAACTAGTTCCAGAGGTCTGTGAGTGCTCACTAGCCCTATAGGTTGGAAGCTTCTTCTTACATGTTTCCCTTGAGCACATGCTCCACACACTTGATCTTTACTCACCTTTCGCTCTGGCATTCCCAGAACTAGCTCCTTAGATATCATCTTGTTGATTGTCGAGAAGTTAGTATGTCCCAGTCTTTTGTGCCACAATGTAGATTCATTGCTCATGGCACTAAGATACATCAGCGTAGGCTTTTCTGGCCCATTAATATCTACCTTGTATATATTCTTGTGTCTTTCCCCCCTAAGTATAAGCCGCTTTGAGGAGGAGTCAGTCACTCTACACTCATAGGCAGTGAATAGTACATCGTTGCCTTTGTCACACATTTGACAGACACTTAGCAAGTTGTGCTTTAGTCCCTTCACATAGTAAACATTGTCAACGCATTGAGACACTGATGGTTCCACCTTTCCAATTCCCTTAATCTCCCCTTGTTTTCCATTTCCAGCTTATATTTCCACCTTGGAAGTCATTTAGTAGAAGGAAGTTGTGTTTGTCTCCTGTCATATATCTGGAGCATGTGTTGTCTAAGTACTACTGCTTCCACTTTCCTTCTACTAATTCCTTCACAGATTAACAAGAGCTAGATTGGGGTACCTAGATCCACTTCAGTCCCTTTTGATTGTAAAAAAGATGGATAAGATCTTTGCCCAACTAGGAAGCTCTTTCTTAACCTTCCCAGTTCTCATGGTTCTAGGAGGATACCTACTTTCATTCCGAGTCCTATTAAAACTAGATGGATATCTTCTTCCTAACCAGTTTCTATTATCCCTAGGTGGATATCTTCTTCCTGTATAATTACCATTAGCTCTAGGTGGATATCTTCTTACTGTTCTACTCTGTTTACCATCCTTTCCATAAATGATGGTTAGGTAAGAGAGGCTGCTATTAAAGGCCTTTGTGTTTTTGTTGCAGTTATCTCTCAGGTGACTTGTTTTACCAAACAAGGTACATAGGACTTCGTGATCAGTTTCACACTCTTTGGGTTCCTGAATCTTAAACCCAATCCCGAACTTGGTGGTAGACTAACCTTGCTGCATATCATTTAGCATTGCAGAGGACCTGGGCCACTTCATGTTATGCTCTAACTTAGCTTTGGTCTGATCAAGTTCTTTCACAAAAGCTTCATTTATTTCAAGCAAGATCATAAGCTCATTCCCCAACTCTTTAGCCTTTTCTTCCAAATCTAATTGGGGCTGACTCATCACGTTTTTCTCCTTTCTAGAGAACTTGAAGTTGTCAATCTCCGACTGGAATTTTTTATTGACATTTTCAAGATCCACATAGTCAATTCTCAACTGAGCATAGTCCTCCCAGAGAAGTTCCTTGGAATTGCAAATGGTCAGATAGGCCTCAATCAGGACTTGTGACAAGGACTTAAGCTTTTTCTTAGAATATGTATGAATGTTAACTTTAGCTTGTTCAAAGCTTACCTTGGTGTCCAATAGAGTGTTGTCTTTATTAGAAGAACCTACTCCAGCCATCAGAGCTAGTTTTTCTTGGTTACCCTCAGGCTTATAGTTGTCAGACTCAGGATCAGTCCTAATAGCCACCTGGTCCTTGCTGCTTTTATCATCAGATTCATCCATAGCAATAAGAACAAGAAAATCGTACTTCTTAGGCTTCTCAATGGCATGAGAGATTGGTTTTCAGGTGCTTCTCCATTAGATTCTTCACCAGTGTTGATGGCCAAGGCAGCTAGGGCTCTTTGCACTGAAAGGTCTGCTTCTTGGTTCGTCATCCTCCTTCCTTGCGAACATATGGTTTAGGCATGGTTTCCTTGAACATTCTTCTTGTATTCAAGAACCCAGAGGAGACAAAACTTGATGAAGTGATCAGGACTTCCACACTTGTGACAGAGTTGTTCCCTTAGATCTTTCTCAGCAGTTCATTACGGGAGCTTTCTCTGTCCACCAGTTCCCTTTCACAGCACTTATTGGAACCTCTTGGTGATCAGTGCAGTATTTTCTTCCTCAAAGTCCTCTTTATTAGTAGCCTTCAAGACCAAGTTCTTATCCTTTCTCTTGTTCTTCAACTCTTTCTCCCGGTTCTTCTTTATTTCATAGGTCACCAGAGTTCCTATCAGCTGGTCCATAGTCATGGTGTCCAGATCCTTGGCTTCAATAATGGCTTCTACCTTACTTTCCCAGGATTCAGGTAACACACTCAGCATCTTCCGAATGGCTTTGCCTGTGGGAATGATTTCTCCCAAGGAGTAGATTTCATTCACTATCGCAGAGAACCTTGTTTCCATTGTCTGTGTGGATTCACCTTCATACATCTTGAAGAGTTCATACTGTCGGTTAAGATTGTCAATCTTAGCCTTTTTCACCTAAGTAGTTCCTTCTTGAGCAACCTACAGTGTGTCCCATATTTTCTTAGCATCTTGCATGACACGAAGAAATCCTGTTGTATTCATCAGAACCAATCCCACAGAGTAGAATCTTTTTCGCTTTAGCATTGTTCTGGATAGCTAACTTGTCTGTTGCATCCCATTCACTGCATTCCTTGGCCACTCTAGTGGTAGAAGTGGGTCCATCCTTCATTGGAATCATTGGCTCGTTCAGCACGACATTCTAGAGATCAGGGTGTTCTCCTTTAATGTGATCCATCATCCGATTCTTCCACCATCTGTAGTAGCATCCGTTGAACAGTGGGGGTCTGGTCTAGGATCCTCCTTCTTGAGATGTTGGTGGGGCTGCCATCTTAGATTTTCGAGGTAATTAGCCTTGGTTCGAAAAGACTCACTCTAATACCAATTGAAAAGACAACTACCCCTATTCCACTAGTGAACTTGGTTCAGTTAGCAGTACCAGATAGTAAGTTCAAGGCAGTAAACAAGACAACCAACTTATAGTGGAAAAACTCCTTACTCAAGGGAGAAACAACTACCACCTACACTAGTAGGATTTCAACAACTCTTTATTACTTTAAACTTGAGCAATGTCAACTTACAACTCACACTTCACACCACAACTATTGAGAGTCAAACCCACTCTCAAACAACAACTCGCTTAAAGATAACAACTTCTTACAATATTTGTCCCTAAACAAGGACTCCAAGAAGATTGCCAAACAAACTTGAACAATCAAGAAAACCTAACTCTAGATCTTGCTTGAGTGTACTCCTTAAGTGTCCGTTCTCTTGCTTGAATGATCTCACCATTTTAGATTGCAAAAGTTGGGTCTTCTAGGGTTGAAGATTGCATTTATATTGAACCCTAGACACATTCTATGTAGGACTCCTATCTTGAGTAGGGTACGACGTGCTTTTTCCTTATGGGAGTCCTAATTCAGTGCTACTGCCTTTTTTGAGTATTTTCCAGATTCTATTTCCTTAAGTAATATTCCTCCTTCAACTGGGATTCATGACCGCTGGTACAACACCTGGAACTCGGTCCTATTTGTCATCATCAAAACTATGTAAGTGCACCTACCAGATCCTAACAATCTTAATCATCCATGTTTATAAATTCACATGTCAATCATCCACATATGCATTGACAAGTACTGAAGCTAAGCTCATTGGAGCAGAGCCACTTCCCCTTAAATAAGATTGGTGTTATTTAAATAGTTATAACCCATGCCAATTTTTCACTTTTTGTACATTCAGCCAACAAAAAACCTTGTGAGCTAATCAATCTTTTTCTTCACTAGATGTTGATCTACTACTTAGATGAGAGACCTACTGATTATCTACAAATAATTTGAGTAATTCCCTGAAAAAAATAATCAATGTGCCTGTTAAGCGAATTTTTCACATTTAATTATTTACCAGACCCAAGTTTGAAGATGAGGCTTAACTCTTCTTCTTCATTTTGAGATCCAACTATAGAATATAATGGAGTTTGGCCAGAAAATTATATGAAATGTAATTTAATTTTTGTTTTTCCTTTTACTTGGAGCAAGAGCAAGATAATTGAGTTGGATTAATAGTGTAATTGGTACTTTTTTTGATAGATATAGTAGCAGAGACTGACATGAAAATGATAGAGAAAAAGAATGAACAAGGAGCAAATAAAAAGCAAAAAATATATCTATTTGAAAATAATTCAATTTTATCAGACGAAATAAAAATGAAGGAAGGAAGACTTTATAATATCTTTTGCAGCCTTCAACTTGTAAGTATGGTTGGTAAAATATTCATTAATCAGATTCCAGTAATTAAAACACTGCTTCTTGACTCGGAAGACGCTTAAACCTAAACTTTTATATTAAGTTTGTGATGAAATTTAACCCTGTTACATTCTTTAATTTATTAATTACCTCAACTCATCCTCACAAATAAAATATACTTTCATAAACAATGGATATCAATAATAGTATAAGTTTGAAATGATACCCAATCCCTAAGATATAGTGAAAGAACATCTATTTTTTTTTAAAAAAAAAGAGAGTAAAAAAAAGTTCCTCCCGTGTTTGTCCGAATTATGGCTGGTAGCGGAACCGGTAAGTACCGGTTCTGGTCCGGTTCCGGTGCCGGTTCGGTGCCGGTCCGATCCGGTTCCGGTACTTACCAGTAGGATCCGGGAGGGGGGGGGAGTCCGGTAGGGGGACCGGGAAGGGAGGGGATTTCTGTGCCGGTAATTACCGGTTCCGATTTACCGGCTCCGGTCCAGTACCAGACCGGTAATTCCGGTCCAAATTTGTTTTATATTTTTTAAATTTGTAACCGTTGGTGTGGAGCCCACCAACGGTAATATTAATATTTGACCATTTTTTGGTCCGTTTTTGACCGTTTTATTTGTTTATTTTTTTATTTTTTTTTCCAAAATTCAATATTTTCTCAACTATAAATACCCCTAAATCTTTCATAATTTTTCACTTCAATTCTCTCAATCTAATTCTCTCAATTCAATCCAATTCTCTCAATCCAATTCTCTCCACTTACTAATATTACAAATTTATAATTATATACATATTACATATTTGCATACTACTCTCAAATATTATATATTATATATTAATTATCTACTCTCTCAATCATTATTCCAAAATATTATTTAGTTTTGGTAATTGCATTTTGGAGCAAAATTTGGTGGATCAATTTGGAGCATATTCAAGCTTCAACTTTCATCAATTTCGGCTTCTACGTCTGTTTTTACACAGACGTTTGGTACCTTCGTTCCTAAATCCTACTTATTTGTTCTTCCAAATTTACTTATTTGATTACTTTTACTTGTTGAGTTGTTGTCTCCTTGAATTATTTTTTTTACATTCATAAACTTGAATTTATATAATCGTAATTTGTTTAATTAAATTTAACATGGATTCCGGTGGAAAAGGAAAGGGAAAAAGTACATTTTTTGGTGGAATTAAAAAGGCTTTAACCGGTAAAAAATCAAGTGGTAGTTCGTTTACAAGACAACCACCACTTAGATTAAATACCGAAGATTCTACTTACGTAGACAACACTTTTATTAATATTGACTCTAACACGGGATTAGACAATGATTTTCTTGAACAACATTTTGGGAATTTTAACGAAGATTTACCGGAAGATGATTTTGAAATAAATGAAAATGAAGATACTTTTGATGACGATGAAACTCAACCCACATATAGTGCTACTACACCCCCCCTCCCCGCTCCCGCTCCCGCTCCCCCCGTACAACCTACGTCATCTAATAGGCCTAAGACGGAACGCGCAAAAAAATCCGTTGTTTGGCAATTTTTAACGCAAAATGAAGATAAAACAAAAGTTGTTTGTAACAAATGTAAACACGGTTTAAACCATAAAACTTCGGAAAAGGGGGGCGGGACGGATCATTTGAAAAATCACCTTATGCATTGTTGTAAAATGGAATTTTTGCATGCACAGGCAGTTGCGGACACCAAAAAATTTGGAACTCCCATTCCCGATGAATCGGCGGGAGGTTCAAATATGGTGCAATCGCAACTAAATCCTACTAATATTTCCGGTCCTAGTACACATAGACCTTATAGTAGACAACGTGACCTGGATGAACTTTCTAAAATGATTGTTGTTACTGGTTTGTCTTTTAGTTTTGCTGAAAATCCCGGTTTTGTGCATTATATTCATATTGTGTATAACCCGTCTTTTAATGGTTTTTCTAGAAATACTATAAAAAAAGTTGTTTTTGACTTTCAAGCACGCCATGTACAATACCTTAGGTGTTTATTTGCTTATAATAATTGTAGGCTATCAATAACTTCTGATATGAGACGTAGTGTAACCGGTAACGATTACTTTACAATTACGGCCCACTGGATAGATGATAACTGGAATTTGCAAAAAAGAATTTTAGGATATAAAACTTGTGAATTTCGAAAAACAGGTTCTTATATTTCGCAAACTATTCTTAATGTTTTACAATTTTTTGGTATAAGTAGAAAAATATTTAGTGTAACTTTAGATAACACTAGTAATAATAAACGTGCTGTAGATTATTTAAAACCTATTATTTGTCCAACTTATGAAGATGGTTTTCATATTAAATGTGCTGCACATATTTATAATTTAATTGTTAAAGATGGTATTTCTTTATTTGAAAAGGATGTAATAAAGTGGAAGCCGCATGCCACTTTATTTTTAAATGTCAAGTATTGGCTAGGCGTAGGGAATTTGAGCAGCGTTGCATTGAATGTAATTTGCCTGTTAGAAAAATTCCTAAATCAATAGCAACTAGGTGGAATTCATTCTATGAAATGTTAAAAGTTGCTTACGACTATAGGAGACCGCTTACAATGGTCTGGAATGCACATAATTCAGATCCCAACTTCCGTCTAGATGAAAATGATTGGGTTAATATTAAAGATTTAGTTGATTTTTTAAAAGTTTTTTATTTAGCAACAAAACAAATTTTCGGCCTTTACTATCCTACTATTTCTTCTGTGTTGCCTAATATTTGTACTATTTGTAATAAATTAGCTTCGTTTAAAAATAATGCAAGATTTAGTGAACCTGTTAGAAAAATGATTGAAAAATTTAGCAAATACTTTTTCCAATCCCTCAAATTTATTTAATTGTTGTTTTATTTAATCCTGCTTATAAAGAATTTGGTGTATTTAAAATGGTAACTAGTATATATGCAGACTTAGAAATAGTATACGACGGAGAAAATCAATCACTTCATTTAGAAGCAGTTCTAAGTAGCATTAGACATGAAGCTTGGAAATTATATGATTTAGAACAATATAATTCAGTACAAAATGTACAATACCAACCACAACCTACTAGGGCTAGATATGATGATGATATTGACGCAATGTTAGAATTACAACTTGGACTAGAAGCTAACGAAAACAATGACTTTGATGAATATCTTAACCAGGCACTAGAAAGCATCAAGGACTCAGAGGGGAAGCCGCAGCTTTTGGCGTGGTGGAACACTCGTGGAAAAAAATTTCCAAGACTTCAACGGGTGGTTCGTGATGTGCTAGCAATTCAAGCTTCTTCAGTGGCTTCGGAAGACGCTTTTAGCGCTGCTAGGTTCCAAGTAGGAGACTATAGGTATACACTAGCTGGCGATAGCTTAGAAGTTTCAGTCTTATTTCGAGACTGGATAAATGCGGAGCGGAGGAATTTAGGGCGTCCGACATTGCTTCTCAGTTTGAAGCCGATATCGATAATGTTATATCGGAATCAAGCAAAGACGACATGGAATTTCTGGAAGAACAAGCTCAAAAGCCAATTCCAGAAAATGTGACAGCTGAAATGTTAGAAACTCTTAGACAAGAGTTTCAAAGTAGTTTAAGATATTAGTGATTAAATTTAATTGTATTACAAATTTACAATAAATTATACCTAGTTGAAACAGAACCCTTCCTAGAAGGTGGCTGCGTAAATTAGGTTGATTTCTAATATCTTACCTTTCTTCATTGTACAATTTAAATTTTAAAATTACCTAATAAAATTAGAAGCTATTCGCTTTATTTCTTTTTTTATTTTTATTATCTTCATTTAATCTTAATTTAAGTTTTGACTTTTGACTTCTTTTTAATATATTTGCCCCTTTATTTCTCAAATCTTTATTAACTAATTTAACTTTAAAGTTTAAAATACAAAAAGAAACATTCAAAATTTAAACGTTAAAAATTAAACTTTATAATTTTATATTTAAAAAATTAGAAATTTAAACTTTTATAGTACAAAGATTGAAAATTTTGATTTTACACTTTAAATGTTTTAGTTATATACTTATATTATATAAAACTTTAAATTCAAAGTTTCAAACTTCATTTTAAATTTTAACAACTTTCATACTTATAACAACTTTAAATTCAAACTTTCAAACTTATAACAACTTTAAGTTTGAATTATAATTTATAAATTATATAAGTTTTAAAAATAAATTATATAACAAACTTATAACAACTTTAAGTTTGAATTATAAATTATATAACTTATAAAGTTATAAGTTATAGACTTATAGTATAACTTATAATTTATAAATAACTTATAACAATTTTGAATTCAAACTTTCAAACTTCATTTTAAATTTTAACAACTTATATAATGATTAATGAATAATAATACTACCATTTTTAATATTTTAATTTAACCTTTAATAGTTTAAACTTGAATTTAAATTTTTAAATATTAACAATTAATTTAACATATTTATTTTATTTTTTTTAAATTCCGGTGGACCGGTCCGGTCCGACCGGGACCGGTAAGGTAAGGGTAGTTTTTCCCAGTACTACCGGTTTCGGGAAAAACCACCCCTGCCTAACCGGTTCCGATCCCGGTACCGGTCAATGTCGGTCCGATGTTACCGGTTCCAGCGTTAGTCCGAATGAAGCTAGAAGCAGACAAGGACGAAACTACTTTTAATAAGCACATATCATCTTGTACTACAAATATTAGTGTCACTATTAATGTCTCTACTACTAACAATCCGGCCTCCCAAATTATTTTGGGACAACAGTAGGGGTGGGCATAATTCAGTTCAAACCGAAAAAACCGACCGAACTATTTTTTTTTTAATTTCGATTTCGGTTTTTCGGTTAATTCGGTCGGTTTCGATTTCTGATTTTAAAAAATTAAAAATTCGGTTCGGTTTTCGGTTTTAAAAAAAAAAAATTCGGTTAACCGAAAACCGAATTAATTTAAATCATTATAAATTTATATTATAAATTTAATACAAATTAATTTTTACTCATTAGATTTAGGGCGGCCCACCCCTACCCCTACGGCCCTACCTACAGTCGTAAGCCCGTAACTCTCCACTCCAGTCTCCATTCTCATTTCTCCAAGTTCCAAGCAGCTAGGTTTTACTTTCTCCACCGCCTGCCGCCTGCCGCTGCCGCGCCGCTGCTGCTGTGCTGCGCGCCGCTGCACACCCCAGTCCCCTACAGCCGTAACTCTCCACTCCAGTCTCCATTCTCATTTCTCCAAGTTCCAAGCAGCTAGGTTTTACTTTCTTCACCGCCTGCCGCTGCTGCTGTGCTGCGCGCCGCTGCTGCTGTTCAAGGAGTATCCACTCAAAGGAAAGACAGAGGTTGGTCTATGCATCAAATCTAGAGTTTCCTTGTATACTTCCTATTGCTAAAATGTCTTCTGTTTATGAAATGGTGTCAAAATGCTAAAAAAATGGACAGTGAAGTGAGGAAAGATGCAGAAAAGAAAAATTCCAAGCCAGGGCCTTAAATGTGACTAAAATTAATCAATAGTGTCTTGCATGTTCGATAGTTGCATGTTTAGGGTGTACTTGGATCTGGAGAACTTCCTTATTTAATTTTTTCGTTTCTTTGAGGAGAATTGTAACAGTATTCTCATTTTGTCCCCAGTCACATGAACATACCTCAACTTTCTGCAGTGCATTTGTAGGCTCTGGGGGTGGTGTCCTTGAACTTGGCCTTTCCTTGTATACTTCCACATCTAGATTTATGAAGTTTTTTGTCTTCTGTTGCAGCTAATCTAAGGCGTTAGGCGTGTATCCAGCTTTGAAGCTCTTCAGCCAGTAAATAGGTATAATTTCCCTATTCAACTACACAATATAGACATTTTGGTGTTACCTTCAGAGAATAGTTATCTCATTTGCAAATTGCAATTAATTAGAAAGATTTGAATATGGAGAAAGGAAAATTATAATTTTTTAATTATAAATTTATTTTCAATTTCACAAATCACAGATGGCTGAATTTGAAAGTAGGGTAAGTGAAGAAGGGGCTTCAAATGAAACAGTTAATATTTCTTCTCCAAACGAGGTTGAAGCTCCAAAGAAAAGAAAAGTCATGGAACCTAGGGCTTCTTGTTGGAATCATTTTGAGAAGTTTATCGATGAAAATGGAATTTCTAAAGCAAGGTGTAATTACTGTGGAAAAATTTATGCGGCGGCTACGAAGAATAATGGTACGTCATCTATGAATAACCATTTGAATAATAAGTGTCCTAATTTTCCTCGTACGGATGGTCAAAAACTAATAAATTTTCTACCATCTTCAACGGGAGGAAAGGAAGGAGTGATTAGCACTTGGAAATTTGAACAAGAACAAAGTAGAAGAGCTTTAGCTCAAATGGTTATTGTTGATGAGTTGCCATTTAGTTTTGTTGAGAAGGAAGGTTTTAAAAATTTCATGAAAATCACAGTGCCACAATTTCAGATTCCTTCTCGTAGAACTTTGACAAGAGATTGTTATCAACTTTATAGTGAACATAGACAACTCTTGAAGAAGACTTTCAAAGAAGCACGTCCAAAAGTTTGTCTTACGACAGATACTTGGACATCTATTCAAAGAATCAACTATATGTGTCTAACAGCCCACTTTATAGATAGAAATTGGATTTTGCATAAAAGAATTATAAATTTTTGTCCTATTTCTAGTCATAGAGGTGATGATATGGCTGCTTCCATTACTAGTTGTTTGCTTGATTGGGGCTTAGACAATGTGTTTTCTATCACAGTTGATAATGCTAGTTCCAACAGTGTTACTGTGAAAGAAATATCTAAACAGTTGAGTAATTAGGGAACTAACATATTGGAGGGTCAACATCTTCATGTGAGGTGTATGGCACATATTCTCAATCTTATTGTGCAAGATGGATTAAAAGAGATTGGTCAATCAGTCAAGCGAGTAAGACAAGCCGTGAAATACATCAAACAATCTCCCGCAAGACTTAAAAAGTTTAAAGAATGTTGTGAATCTCAATTGATAACTTGTAAGAAATCATTATGTTTAGATGTTCCTACTCGGTGGAACTCTACATACTTGATGCTTGATACGGCACAACACTTTGAACTTGCATTTCAAAGATATAGTTTTTATGATATTGGATTCATTGATTATCTCTGTACCCATCCTTGTGAAGATGGAACTAGTGTAGGAGTCCTCACTAGTGATGATTGGGAAAAAGTGAGGGCAATGGTTAAGTTTCTTGAAACTTTTTATATACTTACTTTGAAGGTCTCTGGTTCAAAATATGTGACAAATAATGTGCATTTTGTGGAAATTGCTGAGCTTGATCTTATTTTGAAAGAGATGATGGAAAATGAAGATCCTTGTCTGAAAAAAATGGCAGAAAGTATGAGAGAAAAGTTTAGAAAATATTGGGGTGATCCACATAAAATGAACAAGATGATCTTTATATCATTTGTGTTGGATCCTCGTAACAAGCTTGAATATGTTCCATTTGCAATTGTGGATATGTTTGGGAAAGAAATTGGGGACTCTCTTATTGATGCCGTGGATAAATATATGAAAGATTTATTTGAACATTATGTTAAGAGATCATCAAAAGTCCCTTCATCATCTTCGCCTACTTTATCTGGGAACTTATCAAGTGCATCTACTGTGAGTAGTGATGGCAACTTTCAAAAAAGAGGATCAATGAGAACGAAACAACAATTTGTTAGGCATAAAGAAGAAAGTGGAAGTTCAGGCAGTAAATCAGAGTTGGGTAGATATCTTGCCGAAGATATTGAGCCAGAATCAGATTGAAGTGGTGGAAACTTAATGAGCCAAGATTTCCTATTCTTTCGGAGATAGCTCGTGATGTGTTAGCCATTCCCATTTCAAGTGTTGCATCTGAATGCGCATTTAGCACAGGAGGTCGCATTCTTGATCCTTTTAGGAGCTCATTGACTCCTAAATTAGTGCAATCACTTATTTGTCTTCAAGATTGGCTTAGAAGTGAACCTATCCCAATTAATGTTGAAGAAGATTTAGAGTATCTTGAGCAACTTGAACTTGGTAAGAATTTTACATTTTGTATTCATTATATCAAAGATAATTTTTTATTTATATTGCTTATAACTTATAAGTTATATCTAACAAGTTCTTTTAAATTCTTTTAAGATATGGCTCATAGTGGAAGTGAATCTAGAATTGTGGATGTATAGTTGCGTGATGCATAGATGTGGTAATTGGTAAGTAAAAACTTCTATATGAGGCTTTTTTTTCTTCCTATTCATGTGGGTTGTTGCTAATTTTGGGTGTGTTTGGTGTGAAGGAAAATGTTATTTGTGGAAAATAAGTGTTCTTATTGGAGACTGTATAGACTGTATTTACATGAAGTGAATCTAAAATGTTTTTTGTGGAAAATAAGTGTTCTTATTGGAAACTGTCTTATTGGAGACTGTATAGACTTATTGGGTTGTTGCTAATCAAGTTTTAATGTGTGTAGACTGTATTTACATGACTTTAAGCTCTTGGTGGTTTCAATAAGATATGATATGCTTCAAGGAAAAATATTGTTGCAACAGTGGCCAATCATTAATTTTATTTGCATGTTTTTGCATTTATATGATCAAGTTTTAATGTGTGTAGACTGTAGTGGTGTTTCAACTTGCCAATGAGGTCTGATTGTTGAATTGTGAACAACATTTTTAACTTTTTCATATTCTTTTTGCGAGTTGAGATGCTTGTTTGAAAGTGTATTTAAAGTTAATTCAAAACTTCAACTTTACAAACTTAACTTTCGGGGAACATACGCAAATGCTTTTTCTTTTCCTGGCTTCAGTTTTTACTGATGTTCGAACATACTATTCTTTTTCTGGAAGAACACCCTGGAGGAGAGGAAGTGTTGATTGAATCAGCTGGAAAGGATGCAACCAAAGAATTTGAAGATATTGGGCACAGTAGAGCTGCCAAGAACTTTCTCTTGAAATACAAGATTGGATATCTTCAAGGCTATAAAATCCAAGATGATGGTGATAATTTGTTTACTGATTTCTACAAAGAACCAATAAAGGCAAAAGAAATGAAAGCTTTTGTGATCAAAGAAGATTCCAAGCCCAAGTATCTGGTTTTTGTCGAGTATTTTGTGCCTTTCTTGGCTTCTGCATTCTTTCTGTATTATCGATATCTCAATGGAGCTCTGCAGAGTTGAACTCCCACACAACAAAAGGACTAATTATCATATGGTTTTCATTAATATTTTATTCGTTTCTTGTTGTGTTTTATTTCAACCTTCAAAAAGTTTCTATTAATCTCAGCATGTACTCTCCAAATGCCAGTTTTTTTGTCAAAACTAGAAGCTTGAATTGTTGATTCTTAGCCCTTAGGACTATTGCTTTTTATTGTAACTGTCGATGCTTGTTCTTATTTTGTATTGTTGGATGTTGGTTTTTGTAGAGTAACTTATTTTTATAGAGTTGTAGTAGTATTTTCTTGTATGTAAATTGTAATCAATTAATTTTCAGCGAAGAAAAAAGGTCGGAAATAATATTCAAACTGAAAAATTAAACCGAACTAAACCGAACCGAAATTACAAAAACCGAACTGAACCGAATTTATTTCAGTTCAGTTTCGGTTTATATTTTTCTTAAACCGAAAATCGAAAAACCAAACCGAATTAACCAAACCGAACCGAACCGACCGAACGCCCACCCCTAGACAACAGCCTTGTACGAATGCTTACTATCTATAAGAGTTATCTTATTTATCAAAAAATAAGTGTCAAATCACTTAGAGCGCCACTTTAAAGATGGATTAATTTTCAAAAATATCTATGGATCAAAAGTTATGTTAAATTGGAAAGGTTTGATCACGACCTATGTATAGCGCATTTTGACCTAAGCCGAATACTTTTGGTACTGAAGTTATATATTAACTGGACCATCTATATATTAGTAATTTATTTCATTTTAAACCTTACAAATTCAACTTAAACTACTCACTTGCCTCTCCTAATTAAGTTCCAAAGATCCGAGGAAAATCAACAACAATAAAAGCAACAACAACATACCTAGTAAAATCTCAGAAAATAAAGTGCAGGGAGAGTAGAATGTACGCAAATACTTACGAAGATAGAAAAGCTGTTTCGGATAGATCCTCGGCTCAAATATATCCATCCCGAATAAAAAATAAATATAACGATTAAAACGAAGAGCGATATCAATTTCAAAAAATAAAATATAAAAATCACAGAATAAATCAAATTGCAGTAACATTTGAGAGAAGTCTAAGAATACAAAACACTAACTAGTGTAGAAAGTTTTCTGTCGCTAGCTAAGTACGACTGATGGAATTAATTTCTTTATCTATTAGTCAAACAAATTTGAGGAAAATCAATTTAATTACTCAAAAACTAAAAAGCATGGTCATTCACTCAACAACCATATCCTGATATATATTTTAATTAATTTACTGGATGGCTGAAAATTAAACAATGTAATCGGTAATTTTAACGGCCCACATGATTAGTTATTTGAACTCTCATTACCTTATTGATAAGAATTCGATTCCTCATATGGTAATATTCTCACTATTTCCCCTTCTTCTGCCCCCATTAAAAAACAGATTCATCCAATTTATTTAAAGGGAAAAGATTCAAATATGTCATCGAACTTTTAGAAAAGGTCCATCTATGTCATTCGTCAAAAGTTTAGCTCATTTATGCCATTACCATTTGAGAAAAAGGTTCATCTATACCATTATTTTTTAATTCCGGTTTTGCAAAACCATTTAAACAACTTTAAACACTTTTAAATTAGAGTTTTAGATCAAATGTAGTCTTTTTGGTCATTCTTCTTCAAGAAAGCCAAAAACACACAAGAAATCCCAAATTTTCAACTTCTTCAAATCTTCATGAAATCACCTCAAACTTCAAAAGTAGTGTTCCTTCGAGCTATATATCAAAATTCAATATCTTTTGAACTCAGAGTTAACCTAACTCAACAAGATCCGCTTGAAATTTTTCTTCAAAGTTTCAAAACTTTAACCTTCTTTAATGATAAAATTTTCTCCTCAACTCTAAATTAATTGAAATTTTGAACATAGACTCAAAAAATACTAAGGAATAAGAATCGAGTATAAAAAACAACCATAAAAATACGAATCAAAGAAAATTTTTAAAATTTTGAGATTGATTTCTCTTTTTTTTTTTTTGGAATATTTCTTTCACCTATTGATGTGAAACTTTGAAGAAAAATTTCAAGTAGGTCTTGTTGAGTTGGGTTGAATTCGAGCAAATAAAATATTGAGTTTTGGTACTAACTCAGAAGAATGATACTCTTGAAATTTGGGTTGATTTCATGAATATTCGAAGAAGTTGAAAATTTGGGAGTTCTTGGTGTTCCTCATGTGTTCTTGGCATTTTTGAAGAAGAATGACCAAAAAGACTACATTTGATCCAAAACTCTAATTTAAAAATGTTTAAAGTTGTTTCGTGGTTTTGCAAAATCGGCGTTAAAAAATAATGACATAGATGAACCTTTTCTCAAACGGTAATGACAAAAATGAGCCAAATTTTTAATGAATGACATATATGAACCTTTTCTCAAAGTTCAATAACATATTTGAGCCTTTTCCCCTTATTAAAAAAACAGATTACCATACAACTCTTGGTTCAGAACAAACTTATCTTCTTAAGGTAAATAACAACAAAGGTTACAAATGAATAAAAATCACAATTTCAATTGAAAATAACCAAGTTTTCAAAACACACTTGAGTTCATTTAGCAACACTAGTTCACCTTCCTGCAATCCACACGAATCTGGCCTTGATTTCCGGTTAATGGCTTGATATTACCCATCTTAATCATAGACTCAGCAAAATCTTCAGAGAAACTCCCAAGGTTGGTACTATATTTCTGAACAAGCTCATCAGTCTCTCCTCCGCTAAACAGTGCTTGATCAGAATGCAAAAGCCCTTTCTTGGACACCAAGTTACTAAAATATTTCGAGTCGAATAGAGCAGGTGTTGGATCAAGGGAAGCAAGATTGGAATCACCTCCACTGCGGGGACAATTTGCTTGACGTTGACTTGCAAAGGTGGAGTCAATGTTGTTAGTCTCATTGTAGATGCGATCCCTGAAGGTGAAACACTGAGCAAACCCTAGGGTGTGTCCTCCAGAGAGGGCGACGAGATCTTCCTCATCCAAGCCTTGCTTCTTAAAGTTGTCGATAAGTGCAGGTAAATCCATCCTTGGAGTTGGAATGTCATTGTCGGCAGTGCTTCTACTTGCTGTAGTGGAATCCCTTCTTCCTAGTTGCACTTCCCATGTTGGTCCATGTAACTGTTCATGTAACAAAATTCAGTTTAATTCTACACTATATTAACTATAGCTTATGTTAGGGAAAAAAAAAAGAGTAATACGCACAGCAACTACAGAGTCACGAGCTGCAACTGCCAAGATATCCGCACAAGACACAACTGGACGTCCACAAACTTTATCAACCTCTGATTTAATTTTATCAATCACCTCAAATCCTCTAGCGGAATTGTTATTAGCACGAGAAGTCTTTTCACTATCAATAGTAGCCGTTTGATCAAGAAGAATGGAAGCATCACAACCCTGCATTTGTTACAAGAAATACAATACTTAGTAACGACGACATCTGAAGCAACCAAAGTACCAAAAACATGCATTAACTAGGAGAAAAAGAATATCTCACATTAACAAAACAATCGTGAAAATGTAATCGTAGCAAAGAGGCGCCCATTCGCCTCTCTTGCCTGACTGCATCTTCAACAACCCGTTTAATGGTTGGTAAAGCTTGTGGACAAATATGGTCGTAGAAATCATCTGATAAATCAGAAAAAGCCATGCTTGCTAGAGAAAACATGACCAACACATGAAGAAACAGGAAGCTATAACTGGAAGCCATTTTTTTTGTATAATTACTAATTTACTATATACTATATATTATAAAGTTATACACTTGTTTGTTGTGTTTTTTGTGATGCTGAGTGTAAAATGAGGCTGTATTTATAGGTGAAAAATAATGTTGACTATAGTAACACGACAATGGTTCTAGGTTTAGCAACTCTCACAAGAATGAGTCACAATTTTGACAATTTCTAATCAATACATGCACGAAATGTTCAGAATAGTGTAATTGATAATTAATTAATGCAAATTTGAGTGAGTCGTGAGTCTTATAATTTAAAACGCTGTTAGTTTTGACTTGGCAAATATGAACTACGAATACTATATATAACAACTTCCTCGGTTCAGTTTTACTTGTCGACTATTTCAAAAATAAATTTTTATTTTTATTTATCAAAGATAATTATTTTT
The DNA here is from genome assembly GCA_029948455.1 of Solanum rostratum. Taxonomy (NCBI): domain Eukaryota; kingdom Viridiplantae; phylum Streptophyta; class Magnoliopsida; order Solanales; family Solanaceae; genus Solanum; species Solanum rostratum. The sequence goes on from CM057055.1 coordinate 56,754,505, forward strand.
TTTTCTATGTTTTATCCTTAAAATTAATTATTTATATTGTTCAAATCATTTTTAAAAATCTAATACTAAACATCAATTAAATTAATAAGGATAATATGAAGTAAAATAACTATGTCAATCATTGTTTTCTTAAGTCCAAATAAGCAAGAAAAATTGAACGGTGAGAGTATATATATTTTTTTGTCAAATAAATATACACGAAATCGAACAAAAATGCACTCAGTTAAAGTTTGATCTAAAAATGTCCTTGTCGTTGATAGTTTGGTCCAAAAATATCCCTATTGTTACTGGATCAAAGACGTCATTTACCAAATAAATATATTATTTTTTTCTATTTAAACACATTCTTTTCCTAACAATGAATTTAAAAAAGATTTAAGAAATAAAAATATTTTTAATTTTATCAAAAAATTATTGTTATCTAAGTGCAAACTATTGATGAGAGTACTATGATCATATATATATAACCTATATTAATTATTAGTTACAAATATACGATTTGAATTGTTAAAATGAAATTAAGTAGGGAAATAATATACGTTTAAAGAGAAAATTAATTAAAAATATTATATTTATTAGAAAAAGAATATTTTAAGCCCACTAAATAATAATAAGGGTATTTCTAAATATCCCTTTTAGCTAATAATATAATAACCAACTAGTACCAACTCAAAATTTGGGGAAGAAGTCAAAATATAGAAACATGAATAACAACTCAACCTATATATATATCAAAAAAAATCTCATGTCAACGTTAAAATGAGCTTAACCAATGGCTAACGTTGACGATAAAGGTCTTTATTAGTTCATTAAAGAATAGAGTGGATAATTGCCACTAATCTAATTCATTGAGTTATTCATTAATCATAATTTATATGGTAAATTCAATATTTATCAATTAATGGCGCATGGCCATAACGTGTCTCATCGAAAAATCTTTTAAACAAAATATTTGATGAAGAGAAGATTTATATGTGATCAGTTTCTCAACAACTATGTTTAAATAATACCACGTTTTAGGTCTCTTTTAATTTGTTTATACTGATTTTGTTGAATGAAATTGATGAAATTTGTCTTAATTGAACTTAGTTAGAAGGTAGCAAAATTATCTCTCCAACTAATGGAAATTTTTAAATTTTAGGCAAAATTATATGTAGCTTCATTAGTTTTTTTTTCCATTGTACTAAATATAGATGCCCATATTTACTTATTCAATTTAAAAAATCAAAAGATAATTTATCACTTAATTTCTAATTTGTTCTTTTTATTAACTGTATAATTATTTCTCAAATTAAAGCATTCCCAAAGAACTTAAATATATATATATATATATATATATATATATATATATATATGACAATTTGTGAATTCCAGCTACTTGAGCTTGGATTGGAACTATCCAATCACCATTATTGAGGAACTCTCACACTCGATCGATCTTTGGAGAGGAGAAAGTTCTCCTGAAGCTTTTATTATGAGCTCAAAATTACAATGAGAACTTACAAGTTTTAATTTATACAAACAGAATAAACAGGAGAAAACCTAATCAGCTAATCCAGCTGGCATCCACTAAATAAAAATATCTAATCACCATTTAACTATTTTAACTATCTAACGACTAATCAGTTAACTCTACTAACTAACATTTTTATCTCAATACCTCACCCCATCCTCAAGTTGGATGTGAGGGAGTCACCGCCAACTTGGATAGAATGGTAGAATGTTTCACTCCAATCAAGGCTATAGTGAGGATGTCTATTAGTTGATGATCAGTCCCAACATGGTGCAAAGAAATTAGACCCTCTTGTAGCTTAGTTCGAATGAAGTGATAATCTATTTTGATGTGTTTAGTACGTTCATGGAAAACAGGATTGCAAAAAATGTGCAATGCTGATCGACTGTCACAAAACACCTGAAATGATCCAGCAGTGGGGATGGTAAATTCAGTGAATAGCCTTTGTAATCATACAAGCTCACCAACCATCTTCTTAGACCACAGTTATATTCTTTGAGCAAGTCGAGGATAAATTTTCTTTGAGAGATAAGTAGTCCATCATGCTTGTACAAAACTTTTAGGCCCACAAAATAGTGCAACTTCCCTAAATCCTTAATCTTGAATGTTTCATGCAAAAAAGACTTCAAATTTGTAATTTCAGCTTGATCAATACCAGTGAGTAAGACATTATCTACATAGACTGCCACAAACACAATGGAGGATCTTGAGTTCTTGTGGAATAGAGAATAATCATTCATGGAGTGTGTGTATCCTCTAGAATTGAGTGCATCAGTCAATCTAGCATACCACTGCCGACTTGCTTATTTAAGACCATATAATAACTTGTTGAGTTTGCACAGAAGTGCAAGGGAGCTAGTGCTTAGTCCCTGTGGAACAGTCATGTAAACTTTTCATGCAACTCCCTATGGAGGAATGGATTATTGACATCCAGCTAGAAAATATCCCAATGTTTCTTGGTTGCAACAGCAAGGAGGGCTTTGACTGTTGTCATTTTTACAACTGGGAAAAATGTTTCAGTGTAATCAATTCTTGTGTGCTCTGTATACCCTTTCACAACTAACCTAGATTCAATCTCTCAATACTTCCATCAACCCTATGTTTTATCTTATACACCCATATACATCTTATAGGCTTTTTAATTTCCAGATGGCAGGGGAACTAGATCCCAGGGATGATTCACATGTAATGCATTGAATTCATGTGTCTTAGTTTCTTGCCAAGCAGGGTTCAGAGTTGCCTCTTCATAGGATTAGGGTTCACAATCATGTGAAATATTTATTACAAAAGACTAACTAGATGGCATCAAGTCCTCAAGGGAAATGTGGTTGTTATGTTGAAAAGATGCAGAAAGGGATAATGAGCTTGGTTGTGGAATCTAGTGAATGTAATCCTTTAGTTAGGATTATTCTTTATGGATTCTGGTAGATTTTCTAGGTTCTGCAACTTCATTAGGAGGCTAAATAGGAACTGGAGAATTAGGTAAGGGATTTAAGGTAGGCGGATTTGGAGTACTTTGATTACACTAATTACCAGGTGATTCATCACAATTAGAGGTAGAGGGGATATCATCATTATTAGGATCCAGGGAAGAGAAAGGAATAGTGTTGGAGTGGTAGAGTGGAGATGCAGGGATGGTAGCAGTGTCCTTTGTTAAAGAGAAAGGAAAAATCATTTCATGAAATACTACATCCCTGGAAATGTGAATTCTATTAGTGGCAAGGCTTAGCACTTTATACCTTTTTGTGTGGGGATGATATCCTATGAATACATGAGGGCTGGTTTTAGGATCAAACTTGGTCACTTTTGCTTTAGGTGTGGTAGGATAGCATAAGCATCCAAAGCTTCTCATGTGGGAATAGGTTGGTTCTTGTTGGTGTAAAACCTCAATGGGAGATTTGTTGTTCAATATTTGTGAGGGCAAATGATTAATGATATAAGTGGTTGTTAAAATTCACTTCTCCCAATATATAATAGGCAATTTGGACTGAAAGAGGAGTATTTTTTCTGTCGCTAGTAGGTAATTGAGTTTCATTTCCACCACACCATTTTATTGTGGTGTATGGAGGCAGGTTTCTGATATATGATGCCTTTGGATTGAAAGAAGAATTTGGCTTCATTGTTACAAAATTCCAGACCATTGTCTGTCTTAATGGTCTTTATGGAGGTGTGAAACTGATTTTCTGCCATGGATGTAAAGCTTTAGATCACTTGTAAGGCATTATTTTTACTACTTAATAGGCATGTCCATGTGGCCCTGCTATGGTCATCAACTAGAGTGATGAAATATTTGAAATTGTTGTATGATTTAATGTGGTATGGACCCATAGATCCACATGTATTAGATCAAAGCATCTAGTGGAAATAGTGGTTCTGGTGGGAAATGGCAATCTAGGTGGTCTGGCCATTAGACAGATTGGGCAAAAAAAAAAAGGTTATTTGGTTGAGAACTCTACTAGTATGTTAGTCAATCCTCTCATTTTCACAAAAGGCGCATATATGGCCAATCCTATAATGCCATAATAAGTCCAAAGTATTTGTAGCTGATACAAAGGAAGTATGAACAACAATTTTATTTTTATTTGCGACAGTAGAAAATTTTACATGAGAATGTGGGGTTCAGGAATGGGAATGACACTGAGAATTAACTTTGTTCATACTGAGTACATGAGAAGAAAAATAAGAAAAAATTTTGTTCTTGTGAGAGATGATGTTATTCTTCTGGCATCCCGAGAAAAGAAAGTACAACCCATCATGCACTTTATACTAATTTCCAGAGGCCTCTTAAGTGAATGGGCCAGCAACAGACAAAGAGAATCAGTGAAAGAGGCAATGCATCCAAGGTATTTTACTAGGGAACTAATAGAGATCAAGTTATATTTGAAGGTAGGTATAGAAAGGACATTGGAAAGGATGATTTCAGGAGTCAATGTCACTTCTCCAATGTGTGTTACCTTGACTCTATATGTGTAAGGTAGCCTAACAAGTATGGGATAGGGCATTGTAATAATTTTAGCTAGGTGGTTCTTTTCAAAGGTTATGTGGTGTGTAGCCCCTGAGTCTAGGATCCATAAATCAGTTTTCTCTTTGAAGCATCCACATGAAAGTTTATTAAAATCGACAGAAGATGTACAATTCAATATACTTGCAAAGTTGACGACTCCACCGGCATGTGGTGATTCAACAGATGTGTCTCCCATGTTGCCATTCTGGAATTGTTACAATATGCTTATCAAGTGGTTGTAGTGTTCTTTCGAAAGTGCATTGACAGGCCTATTTTGAGTGCTAGGTTCAGTCTTCTCATTCGAACAAGTGTCATACTTCTCACCGTGATCATTCGCCGCTATTCCCTTTTCTTTATATCCTTTATGGTTGTGTTGGCTTCTCTAAAATTAATTGTGCACTTGGTTGTTGGCTCCTGAGTTTGAAGAAAATTTGTTTTGATAACCATAGATCTTTTAACACTTTTCTTTTGTATGCCCTAGCCTCTTGTAGTGATCACAGAAAGGTCTGCCTCTCACACCATTGTTCTCTAAATAGTTGGTTTGAAAACCTCTTGAATTCGAAGGACCTCCAATAGCTTTTGAGTATCTACCTAAGCCAGTGATACTCGATGATGAGGACTCTGCAAAGAACTGATTGTTAGGCTTAAGCTCCTTTTGTTTTTCTTCCTGGATAAGGAGAGAAAACACTTGTCCCATGTAAGGCAACGGATTCATCATAAGTATGCTCCCTCGTATGACTGTATAAACTTCACTAAGCCTCATGAGGAACTGTATGAGACGTCTACCCTGCTATGCCTTATGCATGGTGTCCTTGGTACCACAAGTAAAAATGCAACTACACTGGGCTTTGACACTTCAACTGTTAAGTTCTTCCCAAAGTTTCTTCATTCTAGTGTAGTAAGAAGTGATGTCTAGAGAGCACTAACTCAGATCATTGATTTCTTTTTGAATTTGATACAGCTTAGCCCCATTAGCTTGGTCATATCGATCCTACAACTCACTTCACAGCTCAAACGAATCACATACATATTCTACACTATCTGCAATGTCTTTGCTCGGTGAATTCAATATCCAGGATATCACCATATCATCATATCGCTCCCATTGTTCACAATCAGAAGATGTTGAGGGTGGCTTCTTGCAATCCCCACTTATGTACCCTAATTTGTTCTTTACTGAAAGTGAACAAAGTATGCCCCTTTTACATGAACAAAAATCAGTTCCATAAAGTGGCACAAAGACTACTACAACACCTATGTTGTCAGAGGGATGAATATACAGTGGAATTCCAACATCATAGGTCATGGTATCTGGAGTAGTCAGAGTATTAGCTTGATTAACAACTTCCACCATGGTTGAGCAGCAATCAAACAGGACAAGCAAAGGGAGATATAAAAAAAATAGAATTGAGTACTACGAGATCGAGATCGAGATTGAACAATCCAGAGATCGAAATCGAACAATGCAATTCGATGAAATCAAAGGAAAAAACAGAAAAAAGTGAAACAAGATTAAAGGAAGCCTTTCTGGCTCTGATACCATATGAAATCAAGCTACTTAAGCTTGGACTAAAACTATCCAATCGCCATTATTGAGGAACTCTCACACTCGATCGAACTTTGGAGAGGAGAAAGTTCTCCTGAACCTTTAATATGAGCTCAAAATTACAATGGGAACTTTCAAGTTTCACTTTATACAAAGAGAACAAAGAGGAGAAAACCTAATCAGCTAGCATCCACTAGATAAAAATATCTAATCATCATTTAACTACTTTAACTAACTAACAACTAATCAGTTAACTCTACTAACTAACATTTTAATCTCAATAGGAGTTCATCTAGCCTCCTTAGTGCTCATTATTGAAGAGAATGCAAGAAAGAAAAAGTAGAGATTTTAATGGTCAATTGGTCATTATCCAATTGTTAAATTGTCAAAATTAAGGCCTGTGAGTAAATATATTAACCTGATTATTGTTTCGTGATTGGAGTTATAAAGAGAATTGTTGCAAGCTCCCTCTCCTTTGATGTACAATTATAAACTAAAAAAAGATTTAATTTGTATATAATATAATATTGAGTAGGACAATGTTGGATTGGCTTCAATTTGAGATCGCCTTAGCTTCTTAGGCACATGAGAAATCGGCCTAAGATCTTTTCAATTGAAATCTCAATCAAAGACAAGTTCAACCAAGGTCGGGATTTAACAAAGAGGATTCACTATTCAAAATTTCAAGTGGCATGATTCCTCCTTCAAAAGCTAAAATTGAATGATTAAAATTTCCTTGAGGTTCAGTCGAAGAGAGAGTTGTTAGTGTTAATTTTGATAATTGATTGTGTACAGAATCAAGGAAAGAAATGATATGCGCAAATGAAAAAGAATCAATAATAAGAAGCACAATAGGAAAGAACATATAATCCTCATATAAAGAAATTTTTACTAGAAACAAAGAAATCAAGGATGTGAAGCTCTCTGAAAACGTTAAAGAATTCTGTCTTGCTTAAAGATCTTGGAAGAAATCTTTCATCAAAGAAGGATTAATCCTGCCATAATGCAAATCTCAAAAAAGGAATTAAGGACAAACAACTCATTTATGCATCTACAGATCTTATGCAAGATTCGAGGAAATCTCAAAAAGAAAGATATCAAAATCACGATGATTTTACCTTATTCTTGAAAATTGAAAATCACATTTCTTTCCAATGATCAAATTTCTTGGGTTGCTTTCTTCACTCCTCCAGTCTATCAAAGCTTACTTACAACTGCAAATTGACTGCAAATATAATACACTTGTCTGAATCTTCTTGTCTATCTCTGTTCTATTTTATCAAGCATTGTTGTTCTTTTAGAATAATAGTGTAACAGAAAAACAGAAGAGAGAAAGTTAGAAGTTGTGAGCCATTGTATTCAAGAAAAAGAAAGAAAAAATAGATAAATATTGAGTGTAGATTTAGAATTCGTCTTTTTACTTGACAACAACCTTAATCTTGAACAGAATACTCTTACAACTCAAGGGTACTAGATCGACGTAGAATTCACATTGGATTCTAAACGATATAAAGTATCTGATATTGATTTTCCTTTATGCTCTTTAATTGTTCTCTATCTTATAAGTAGTTGATTGATATATAAATTAGTTGACTAAGAAAAACTGAAAGCTTTAATTCTCCTCCCCTCACACCCCCCCCCCCCCTCCTGCACTTTCAATAGCACCCCCTCTCAATAATATGTGTTTCTCAACCACCCGCAAAACAATCTTATGAATACCTAATTCTCCCAGAAAATTTCATGTCTTGAAATTTGACGTTCATTTTGGAGCCACATTTGTTGCCTGCCATTTTCATTTGATCATCTATGAATAACATCTTTGCAATTATCTTCGTTTGTAAAATCAGTTAAAAAAAATAGAAAATAGTAAGGTCCTACACACCTATTTGACTATACCAGCCTCTAATCATTAGGTCTTGTTAACTTATGGAATGAGTTTAGTTACCATGGCGCTTTACAACGTCCCTTTATACATATAATTTTTCTTCTTTTTTATTATTTTCCATACTGCAATTAATTTGTTTTATAATGTATGTTTCAAACAACTCTCAAGATTAATGAACACCAAATTAAATCAAAATAACAAAATAAAATTTTATTACAGGAAATTACAAAAAGGATCCAAACTAGCAAAACATCACAAAACATCTAGGCATAGCCCATTATTTTTTAAACAAATAAAAAGAAATCACAATTACATTACAATTTAAAATAACCAAATTCTTGAAACACACTTGTTTCCTCACCGTCATTACATTGCTTAGTTCACTTTCCTGCAGTTGACACGAATCTGGCCTTTCTTTCCCGTCAATGGCTTGATATTACCCATCTTAATCATTGACTTAGCAAAATCTTTTGAAAAAGTCCTTAGGTTTTTACTGTATTTCTTAACAAGATCATCGGTCTTTCCTCCACTAAATAATGCTTGATCAGAATGTAAAAGCCCTTTTTTGGACACTAAGTTACTAAAATACTTGGAGTCGAAAAGAGCTGGTGTTGGATCAAGAGAGGCAAGATTGGAATCACCTCCACTACGTGGACAATTTGCTTGGCGTTGTCTTGCAAAGGTAGAATCAATGTTGTTAGTCTCATTGTAAATGCGATTCCTGAAGGTGGAACACTGAGCAAACCCTAGGGTATGGCCACCGGAGAGAGCGACGAGGTCTTTCTCATCCAAGCCTTGCTTCTTGAAGTTGTTGATAAGTGCAGGTAAGTCCAAAGACGGAGCTGGAATATTATTGTTGGCCGCGGTTCTGCTTGCTGTAGTCGAGTCTCTTCTTCCGAGTTTTACTTTCCAACTTGGTCCATGTAGCTGTTCATATAAAAATGTTTCAGCTTGATTATACTAAAATCAAGAAATTTTATATATGTTGATGATTATTACTAATTAATTTGGACAATGATGAACTGTGAATTAAACATATCAACTATGGTTAGGAAAAAAAGCTGACTAAATTAAGAGAACTTTTTTAGGTTATGTTAAGTTAATAGGGAAGTAATAATACGCACAGCAACTACGGAGTCACGAGCTGCAACTGCCAAGATATCCGCACAAGACACAACTGGACGTCCACAAACTTTATCAACCTCCGATTTAATTTTATCAATCACCTCAAATCCTCTTGCAGAATTGTTATTAGCACGAGAAGTCTTCTCACTATATCAATAGTAGACGTTTGATCAAGAAGAATTGAAGCATCACAACCCTGCATTTGTTACAAGAAATACAATACTTAGTAACGATACCTCAAGCAACCAAAGTACCAAACATTAAGCATGAGTAGAAAAGAATCTCACGTTAACGAAACAATCATGAAAATGTAAACGCAGCAAAGAAGCGCCCATTCGCCTCTCTTTTCGGACTGCTTCCTCAACAACCCGTTTAATGGTTGGTAAAGCTTTGGGACAAATATGGTCGTAGAAATCATCTGACAAATCAGCAAAAACCATGCTTGCTAGAGAGAACATGACTAACACATGAATAAAGAGAAAGGTACGAGAAGCCATATTTTCTTTAGGAAGTTTATTACTTCTGCACTTCTATTTGTGTGATGATGAAAGTACTATGTGACTCTATTTATAGTTCAAAAAAATGTGGACTATGGTTCTCTCACAAGAAAGAGCCACATTACTTTGACAATTTCTAATTAATAGGACAATTCAGGCACGAAATGTTCAGACTAATTGGTTATAATTTGTCAAATATTTATAATTGCAAGTTTGAGTAGGGCCTCCTCTATCGTTTTAATGATAAATAAATTAAAATAAAACCTACTACTTGGGAAATATATCAATTTTGACTTAACAATTATATTGGACGTTGTAGTTTCCTTTGTATAGCAGAAGCATTTTGTGTGTGGTTGGTTAGGTTGCCATGCATGTCCCCCCTCTGGCTCTGCAAATTTTGCTAATCTTATATATTTATAAGGTTTTGAAAATCACAGGTGGTGTGTTCAAGCAGATAACTTAGGCTCCTAAATGCATGAAATGGCAACACAATTAGACAAGAGTCACTACGGAGTTTTGCACATTAATAGTACTCAGTATTTTATTCTCTTTTGTCCAACAATAGTCGTCCCCTGTTGACTTAATACAAGAATTAAGAAGTAATTAACGATAAGAGTAATTTTATCAAATCACCCTTGTTAAATATTCCTTTTGTCCCATTTTATGTGGCACCATTTTATTTTTAGTTCATCCCAAAAAGATTGTCACCTTACTTTATAAATTGGAAACAATTTAACTTTGAAATTTTTCTTTTACCCTTAAGGTTCGTTTGGTTGGCGACACGTTATCCCAGAATAATTAATTTTGGGATAAGTTATCCCATCATATATATGAGATAACTTATCCCATCACTAAGAAAAAAATGATGAGACAAATAGTCCAAGGATTACCTTATACCTCCGACCAAACATGAGATATGACTATTGTAACTTATACCTCACACCAAACGCCCCCCTCCCCCCCCAATGAAATGATTCTCACTCACACAAATTTTTAAAAATTGTTTTAGACCATAAGTTTCAGAAGTCTTTCTTTTTTTCTTAAATACCGTTCCAAGTCAAAGAGTGTCACATAAAATGGGACGGAGAGAGTATAAGTCATCTAAACGTTAAAAAATGAATACTATTTAATAACTAGGAATAAAATAAACGCAAAATAATAAATATACTCATTAATTTTATAAACTATACAAGTATTATTAAATATTTTAAAATAAAATATAGTAAATAAGTAAAGGTGAACGAGAGAGCTCATTATAATCAACTACAGACTCCAGACTTGGAAAAGAAAAGGTCAACTTATCTAAGACAATAAAAGATATAACGAGAGTAAAGTGGACTGCTAATTATTACTGTTCTTTTTCATTGGATCATTCATTAATTATTTACTAAAGTACGTTAATCCAATATATATTAATCAATCATATGGTCCCTTGCCGTACCGCACTCACCATAAGTATCTTAAAAAAATATATGCTGAAGAAAATAAGCAATCAGTAGATCAACAACTATGTTTAAATAATATGTTTGGTATATCACCTTTTGTCAACGTATTAATTAAGGTTTTGTGCATGCATGAACATAAAATAATTGGAAAGTAAGACTAATGAAAAACTGTACTAAATTGAACACGGCAAGAATATCTAAATACTATTCCCTTAGTTCTAATTTATATATGAGTTAGTTTGATTTGATATTGATAAAAAAAGAAAATAATACTTTAAAAAGTTGTGATTTATAATAAATTATAGATATTTATGTGGATAAAAATTATTTCATTAAAAATTAAAAAATGCATAATGATTACTAAATATAAAAATATGATATTCTTTTTGAGACTGATAAAAAAAAGTCATAAAATTTGGGACGAAGTGAATAGTATGTTTGGCCAAACTTCTCATAAGCTACAAATTACTCTTCTTCTTTTTTTTTTTAAGATTTGAATGTGTTTGGCCAAAAATGAAAATTATTTTAAGTAGCAAAAAGTCGTTCTTTTCACTATTGATGAGAAGATATAAATCTCTACTGCTTTTCGGAAGTTGATTTTTATCGCATAAGCTTCTCACGTTAGGGGTAAATGAGTTTTCAATTTTGACCCTATCTATCGATTTTATAAAATCGACAGATAGGGTAAGTTGTCCTAGGTTTCGATCGATCTTGTCTGTCGGTTTCATAAAAGCAATGAAAGTAAAATTGACGACGTACAGTCCGTCGCACTGTCATCGATTTTTCTTAAAAGACTACCTTATTTGTTGGTTTGGACCCCTTTTTTAGTACGTAGTGATACACTATTGAAAGAGGTATATTAGAAGCATAAGAGGTTGTTTAGTAGCTGGATAAGAAACAAGTTATTAATGTATTAATTTTCGTATAACTTATGCGATTTTTGATAGATAGATAAGATATAAGTTATTCTTATATAAGAAAAATTAATATGACGTTGGGTTGACAATTTAGAAATCTACATAACTAATACATGTATAAGTTTTGAGAAAATTTGTGTATTATTTTATGCAAAATAGAAGGTGGAATAACTAATAAATATGTAACTAATCCCTACTTACTAATACATGCATAAAATTACACACACACACATATATATATGTATGTATGTATGTATGTATGTATGTATGTATGTATGTATGTATGTATGTATTCAGTACTTATAACTAATTTCAACATTACTTATACTAGCATAACTCTAACTAGCTATTAAACAACTCTTAAAGGTACTATTTGAAAGAGAGGCACTGTAACCTGTGGGCAGTCTGTTGAAAATAATATGTTTATTCTTGTTACATATGATTAATCATTGGCTTAATACATCGGTGGTCCCTAAAGTTGGCACCAACCTAATTAATTAGACACGTCAACTAAGAAATGTTCATTTTAGACACTTCATGTTTAGTTCAACTGTGTCATTTTGACACTTTTTGCTGACATGACATAATGAATGTGATACACTCCATATTAGTGCGTGAAAAGCCTTATTTTAATTATTTTTTGTTCTTTTCTTCTTCTACCTCATTTTTCAACCAACATCTCCCATAACTACACTCATTCCATGGAGAAATAGATCCAGTGGAACATCAGAAGACAGCAACATACTATAACATTGAAAATTACGATTAATTAATATTAGTTTTATAAGTTAGATAATATTAAGATTTAATGAAATGCATTAGTACTTTTTATTATAAATACATAACCTGGAAGGTTTTTTGTTAGAATGAAAAGGTTTTGATGCATTGACAAACTTTAGGATGGGGCCTGATCCCATCTTAGAGTAAGCCAGTATATAGCTGATAGTGACATATTTCTGCAAATAACTACTTCTAGTGATGCTCGAGTATTGGCTATATGACAAGTTTACTGGCCAATAATATTGCAACAAATGGTGCGGTCTAGTGCGTGGTCCCAGTGGTCCCAAAAATTTGTTATTCCACAATTAGTGGCTTGGATATACATTGTGAATCAACAAGAGAAAAGATCATCCACTCCAATACATCCACAATAGAAATATCATCCTTTCTATACTGGAAATACATCGAAGAAAACAGTCATGGCATTGAAGCGTGAAGTGTTCATCCCTAGTTTTCTTTAGTCTTGTTTCTTTGCTCTAAATGTGAACCAGATCCTGATCTATAAAGGATTCTGGAGTTTTGTTCTGAATCTCATTATGTGGTGTCTTGCCTAGATTCTTAGCTGGGTTTATCTAGGAGTTGGTTGCAGTGTTGCGGCTTGGTTAAAGAAAGTTCATTTGCTTGTAAGAGTAAAGGGGGTTGTGAATCAATCCTAAGGTTGAAAGAGTTTACAATCTTTGCTCCTTGAAGTTAATGATATCTGAGGTGAAATTCTATGAATCAAGTAGTGGTTTTATCTCCCTTGATCAAGGAGGATTTCCACTCTAAATCAGCTATGTCTTTGTTTTCTGTTTTTCTTCGTTTATCTGTGTTGAGGGACGTAGTCCCTTGGTAGAATAGACGCGTGTAGTCCAAAAAGTGGTATCAGAGCGGGTATTCTCTAAAACGTTAACACCTAGAGAAGATCTTACAAAGATGGCTACTCCTACTGTGAATCTGGAAGTAGAGCAATCGACTACAAGACCCCTCCCCCCTCCCCCCGGCTTCATTGGTCAATTTTATGGCTGGTGGAAGACAAGGATGCATGACTTTATCATGGCAGAAGATAGCGAGCTTTGAGACATCGTTCTTCATGGACCTTATATTCCAATGAATGAAGTAAAGAAAGGTGATATCACTAGGCTTGTTCCCAAAAATAGAAGGGTATATAATGAGGCAAATTGGAAAAAAGTAGAGAAGAACTACTGGGCCAAGAAAATTTTCGTCTGTGGAATAGGACTTGATGAGTATAATCGTATTTTAGCTTGTGAGACTACTAGGGAGATATGGGACTGCTTGAGAACAGGTCATGTGTAATTATTTAATTATAAAATTACATGTTTATCTAGTAATTATTTGATGAGCGTGTATTCACTAGCTGAGACTTGATCATCAACAGGTAGTAATTTGTCCCACTTTGTATTGCAGAGCACTAAATAATTTATTTATTTTTATTTTTTTGCATGAGGGAGAAAAAGGCTTTCATAAGAAAAGGAAAACAAATTTACCCGCACTTTGACTTTTATTTTAATTTACTTTTTACTTTTGTTGACTCTGTAATGATGGAACTAATTATTAAGATTTAAAAATTGAAAAATGATATAACCATTTCTCCAAAGCTGTGACCAAAAGGTTTACTTCCGATATTTATATGAGGGAGTAATCCTGGATAATATTTTATTTTGTGTCGACCAACAACAAATTGACTGCCCCCAAAAAAAACATAGTGCTACTAATAATTTGTAAAAATGTATACGTCAATATCAAAACATATACTCTATATAAAAAATAAAAGAATGAATTAGGATGGGCCATTTGATTGGAAGGAAAATGATTTTCATGAAAAATGATTTTTGGGGCATCAATGATTATTTATTTATATTTTTTGATGTTTGATTAATAAATAGAAGATATTAATGTACCAAAAGTATTTAATATAACTTAGCAAATATTACGACACTTAATTTGTGTTTTGTATGAGAGAAGGTGACAATTTTACTAAGAGAATTTATTTTTTAAAACTTATTTTCCTAAAGAAATAATATATTTTAAAAATTTTAATTAAGCAAATATTTAAAAATTAAGAAACCACGGCAAACTATCATCCAAACGATATCATATTATACTATACTATACAATACCATACATTATGAAACCACGACAAACCACCATTCAAACAGAGGGTAAGATGTAACACCCCCTAAAATTTTTCGACTTAGTATGAACTTGGAAGTCCTAGAAGAGTTGAGAAAAGACTGAAAATTTGTCACTGTCAATGACCATGAAGGATCATCTACGGTCCAATGAAGAATCTACGGTCCGTAGATGGGGCTCGTGGTTACCTCTGTGACTTAGAAAATTTTCTAAGATTGAGGCCCATGTATGAGCCTTTTATGGACCGTATTTTCTTTCATGATCCGTAGACTGGCTTGTAGAATCCCCAAAATCCTAGAAAATATTCTAAGTGTTTGGCCAATTCAAGAAGTACTTCATTTTACAACCCGTAGAATGGTCCTCATGGTTCCAAGCTCAAATTTTGGTTTCTAAACCTTGAACCACGAATTTACAGGACAAGCCCGTAGATGGACCTGTGACCAATTGAAGGTGATTGTAGACCCAAGATCACAAAATCCAATGTTGACCCGATCTATGACAGGCCATTTACAGACCGTAAAGTAAACCATGACCCATAAAAAGATTCCGTGGTTCACTCGACAGTCTTATTTTTGTCCTTTTTCATCACTTTTTAATTAAATCCACAACGTTTTAAGGTTAAAGACCCACGTAAAAGAATCTAAATTGTTCCATTCTTCATTATATACTTAAGAAATCTAAGAACACAAAGAAACAAAGAAAAGCTACAGTCTGAGCACGTGATTGGGGATTCACTTAAGCTTTGATTGTTCTTCAAATTCCACATATGTAAGGCTACCTAAAGCGTTTGATTGAGTCCGCCCACACACTCTCCTTCTTCCCTAAGTCAAAATTGAGGTCTAGGAGTCGAGTTGGAGTCTCATAATTTATAGTCTAGAATCATCTATATTACTACCGCGTTTTCTCATATATGTTTATCCATATATTGATAGTGTCCATGATGGTCGAGCATAGTTGACTACTTGTTTTATCTATATGTCATGAATCCTTGTTAATATAAATGCACGTGTTAATTATGTGTCAATCTAATTGAAAGTAAAATTGTGAAGGTTATATGATGATAAGGTGACCATGATGTGAATACAAAAAGTCCTTGAAGGTATTACCATTTATGAAACTCATTTAGTTAGAGTCTAAATGACCGTAAATGTAGAGTTTAATAAGCGTTGAAAGCATACCAAGTTTATCTTGACGAGTGGTTAATTATTGATTTGGATAGACATGATTGATTGGTTGATTGTTGATTGACTTTGAACGGAGTCCGAATGAAACTAATATTAAAAGTTGATTGACTCAATTGATATGAGCATATTGAGTCTTAGAAAGAGTATTGCGCACCAATATGGGTATGAGTAGCTAACAACTCTAACCAATAAACTACATAGCCAACATAGGATAGAGGCTATGCCTCTCATGTCTCAATAATTAGACATTGATTGATTATGGATCCAAGATTAGTTTGATCGTCCCTTACCTTGGCAAATATTGGACGTCTGTGGCAATGACAGTGCAAACATTGTATCATCACGAGCTCATATACGATGGTTGTTGGTTAGAAAAACTCCCTAGTTGTGCATTAATGATTTGACAAAGTTGCATGCTAGAGTCTTTGTTAGGAACATTATGTTCACCACTAAACTTGCATGTTGATTGAGTTGATTGTGTTTGAACGAACCAATTGAACCTATTCTTTATTTTTCTTAGCTATTTTATACATCAGTATATTTCATGTACTGACATCGATTTAGACCTACATCATTTCATGATGCAGATACAAGTGATAGATGTCTCTAGCAAGCGCACCATTGAAGAACTATTTCTTACTCTCAGATCGGGATGAGCCTTCCTTGCTCTCGAAGGAGCTTGTTTATTTCTTTCATTAGTTTGAGTACTTTGTTTTGAGGTAGCCCGGGACTTGTCTTGGCACCTTATAGGCTGATTAGAGGCTTCATAGATGGTTAGTGATAGTTGATTTATCAATTGTAATGAAAATCCATATTAGTTTACTTATTTCTAGAATTGTTCTTCTGTTGTCGATTGTTGATGTGATGTATAGATGAGGCCAAGTGACTCTCTTGAAGACTAGCAATGGTTTTCAAGTGTCGGCCACACCAAGGATGCCCTCTCGAAAAGTGACATAAGAGAAGTCTTTTTTTAAAAAAAAAAAAAGAAAAAACTAACACTTACTTTCCTAAGAAAATAATATTTTAAAATAATTAATTAATCAAATATTAAAAAATTAGAAAACGGCTATCAATCATTATTTCCTAACCAAATGCATCCTTAGACCTTAGTGTGGACTATACCATGAAAAAGAACACCCTTTGAGTAGTTGTACTAAATGTCAACGCTAACAACATGCAAATAAAATAATTATTATTAGCGATTGGTAGATACTAATGTTGAAGGTCTTAATTAGTTCCTTAAAGTTGAATACTATTGCCACACCTCTATTTTATTGGCTCATTAATTAATTATAATATATATGTTAATTAAAGACTATATCATATAATCCATTGTCATGCCGTGTGCCACCCCCAATAATCCATTAACGAAGTATGATGATGAAGAAAAATATTTTTTAAAAAAATAAAATATAGCAAAACAAAGTTCTTTTAGGGAAAAAAAAAACTAATTTAATCATCAATCTTAACGTTTATCTGTCATAATAAAAAAGACTAAAAGTATCAATGAGCCAGGTCGACAAAGCCACTACGAGGAATTAAGGGTGCGGCTGGCCACAATTTAGTGGTTCAGGCTTGGTGTTGGGTTGAAGAGAAGGGATGGGTGTCCGACCCAGTCCTAACCCTTCAATAGATTTAGTTGGGTTAGCCGGGCCAAACAAGTCTTTTCTTTCTAAAAAATTAAAATTAACATCAATACAAATTATAGTAAGTCATTTGAATATTGAAAATTTAGCATATTTCAATAAAAATTAACAGTCGAAAGATTAAGATCTCATGCTAATTCCGGCGAAAATGTAAATAGGAATAGATATAGGTATTCTTTTGTTTCAATTTATTTATTTTTTATCTGTTTAAAAAAGTTTTTTTTCTATCATTTTTAGAAACTCTTTAAAGCAACATGATTAAAAGATATTTTGGTATATACGACATATCTTTCGTTTAAGATCATATGATTCAAAACTCTTATTTACTTTGTTAAATTTAGTGTCAAATCAAAATCAAATAAATACCTATATGAGGCAATAGTTTTTCTCAATAATAGGCTTAGAAAAACCGTGTTATGCCCGTCTGTCCATGAATATCTTGAAAAGGAAAACGTGAAACAAAAGAAAAAGTAAAACGGACAAACATTGTTCAAAGTTATAGTTATTTAAAGTTTCTACCAGTTACGACTTGTCCTATTTCTATTGTTAATTTCCTTTTTTTCTTCTTCTATTTGACTTGCGATTTCAAATATTAAATTAGATTTTACTACACTAATATTATAATAATATCGTAAGAGTATAGCCAGATGGGTGGACCATTGGGTTGTGGATCGGGTACTCTACCGGGTTAGTTTATCGGTAACTCTACAACCTAACCCCCGTCACCCTTTATAATGTCCATGCCAGACTCATTGCTTACTGGGTTAATGGGTCGGTACGGACCGACCTAGTTGACAGGTTTAAAGGGAGGTTGGCATATACTATAAGCTTATAAATTTTGTATAGTAAGCCTAGTTACAATGTGTCAAAATGAAACTGTAAGGAGTCATTTGGTTTAAATATTCTCTTCATTTAAAAAAGAATGATCTATATTTTCTTTTGTTTGTTTAAAAAAAATGATCCATTTTCTTTTTTGGCGAAACTTTGATTTCAACTTCCATGTGGCATGTCTAAAACGACAAGATGAAAGAATATTTTGGTACACTTGACATAACTTTAATTAAGGACCACATGATTAAAAAGTTTTATTTATTCTTTTAAACTCAGTATCAATTCTAATTAGGACATTATTTTTTAAATGGAGGGAGTACAAGTTATGATGGATAATTTATGATGAGATTATGTTTTATTGAGTTTTGATTTGTTACATTTAAAATAAGATATATTATATAAACGATGGATACTAGGTATTGTGCAGAGTTAACAAACAGTACTGAAGGAACTCATTGGAGAAGCTATTCTCCTGGAAACTATAATGATAAAATTGTTTCGTGTGTGCAGTAACTGAAATTCTATACATCAAAGGTTAAAAAAGGAATTCATTCATTCAAAACACACATCTTGGATTCACTGAGCAATCAAAACAACAAGATCCATCCAGACCTACCACACAACTCTACAAAGTCTCTCCACTCACAGCTTAACTTATTTTATGGAAGAGAGGCTCTTGAGCGAAGACCACAATTACGCGAAAAAAAATCAAATTCTTAAAACACTTTATTCATAATCATTCAACATCACCAATTACCTTCTCTTAGTTAATTTTCCTGCAGTTTACGCGAATTTGGCCTTGCTTCCCTGTCAATGGCTTGATATTTCCCATCTTAATCATTGACTCAACAAAATCTTTAGAGAAACTTTCCAGGTTGCTACTATATTTCTTAACAAGATTATCAGTCTGACCACCGTTAAATAGTGCTTGATCAGAGTGCAGAAGTCCTTTCTTGGACACCAAGTTACTAAAATATTTTGAGTCGAAAAGAGCTGGGGTTGGATCGAGTGGAGCAAGCTTGGAATCACCTCCACTACGTGGACAATTGGCTTGACGTTGGCTAGCAAAGGTGGATTCAATCTTAGTTTCGTTGTAGATACGATTCCTAAAGGTGAAACACTGAGCAAACCCTAGGGTGTGTCCCCCAGATAGAGCGACGAGATCCTTCTCATCCAAGCCTTGCTTCTTGAAGTTGTTGATAAGTGCAGGTAAGTCCATAGACGGAGCTGGGATATCATTGTTGGCTGTGGTTCTACTTGCTGTAGTCGAGTCCCTTCTTCCTAGTGGAACTTCCCATGTTGGTCCACCTAGCTGTTCATGAAAAAATCATCCACTATTTTAGAACTAATATAATTGTGTTTTAATGTTTGTTTACAATTATTATAACTTTAGAATTGGCATAGTAGTTAAATCAGATATTGACCATGGAAAGTCATACTAAACAGTAAAATGGAGTTAGTTAGAGTTGATAAATAACGCACTGCAACTACAGAGTCACGAGCTGCAACAGCCACAATGTCTGCGCAAGAAACAATAGGACGTCCACAACATTTATCAACCTCCGACTTGATTTTGTCAATCACATCAAATCCTCTAATAGAATTGTTGTTAGGCACTGCAGTTTTTTCACTATCAATGGTCGCCGTTTTGTCTAGAAGAATTGAAGCATCACACCCCTGCATTTACAACAAATACATTAGAGGCCTTTTTGATGTAGGAGTGATTGCATGCATTGAAATATGCAAGTATGAAAACAGGAAAAAATGTCTTACGTTGACAAAACAATCATGAAAATGTAAACGTAGCAAAGAGGCGCCCATTCTCTTCTCTTTCCTGACTGCATCCTCCACGACCCGTTTTATGGTTGGCAAAGCTTGGGGACAAACATGATCATAGAAATAAGGTGAAAGAGAATCTGAAAGTGCCATGTTTGCTAGAGAAAACATGACTAAAACATGAAGAAAAAAGAAGCTATGTGAAGCCATTTCTATTGCTATAGTTTATGAAGTTGCTACACTTTTATTTCTGTGTGCTTTAGAGAGTAAAATGTGTGTGTATTTATAGTTAGGACAAATGTTGACCATGGAAACACGACAATGGTTCTAGGTTTAGCAACTCTCAAAAGAATAAGCCAGACATTGACAAACTCTAACAACACTATTTTTTAATTAATACAAGATACCAACTTGCCTGATCATTTTGAAGGATAGTAACTATAGATACAAAAGGATATGAAGCAAATGCTAGACAAATTAGTACTGAGATAGACAGGTAAATAAAGTTTAATGTGTGACAAATATTTGTGCATATAAGATCAAATCATTTATTACTAGATTTTTAAAATACATAGCTATATCGTAAGGGTAATCAATATCTTTTCATTCATGTGAATATAATGAAATTCGTGGTCTTTTCTATTTCTAAATAACAAGAGAATACGTTTGAGTTTAGAAAGTATTTTTCTAAATTAAATAGGAAAAAAGGATGGTAAATTACGCAATCCTATTTAATAAGTGTTTCTCACGTATTTGAAAAATTAAAAATAAACAAAATATGAAAAATCGATATAATTATCAGTTATATATTCTGACTTCTTGTGAATTAAAAATTATAATTACTCCACGTTAATTATATTAAATTACATATTGATGAAGTAATTATTTGATGTTCCTTAGTTGAGACATCAGTATCAACACAAGTAGTATAATTCGTCCTACACTGTATAGAAGGGTACTTAATTATTGAGTTTTCTTTATTTTTGTGTGATTGTAAAAAAGGCTTTTAAAATAATGGAGATTGTATCGATTTTCCAAGATACTTTCTACTCGGTGATTTAAAAATTGAAGAATGATGAGGGAGTATTCGTGGATAATATTATATTTTTGTGGCGACTAACAACTAATTGACAATCAAATTAAAAATTGTATAATTTGTAAAATGTATAGATCGAAATATAGAAAGAAAAAAAAAGACAAGGATGTGCTCGGTACGAAGAAAATGATTTTCATGGAAAATAATTTATGGAAATAACTTATTTTTTTATTTATTTTTATGATGTTTTGATACATAAACAAAGTGTATTATTTAAAAAGCATTCAATACTCTATTCGTCTCAATTTATGTATCATTTTTTAAATTTCGAAATTCAAACAAGTTTATCTTTAATCGTAAATTTTTCATAAATCTTTTAAATATTTCAAATTTTCAATAATTGTGACCTATAATACTTTTTACGTAATTTATCAATATATAAATTTCATGTACAAATTTTCGGTCAAACTTAAAAATGTTTGACTCATAAAGAACAAAAAAAAATATCACATATAATGAGACAAAAAAAATATAATTTAGGCAAATACTATAAAGGGGGAAGGTGGGGTAGCAGTGGCAGGATGGGGGCTATGGGTTGGCAATGGGATTGAGTCTGTTGGAGTTCGGGGAGGAAGCGATTTGTGTAAAGCAAAGGCAGAGTTAAGTGGAGGTTCGTGGGTTTGGATGATACCAATAATTTTTTCATAAACTCTTCATATGTATTGAAAAAATTAAATATGCTTTGCAATATTTTTCTCTTTTAAAAATCTCCAAACTCCTAATCTAGAGTGCGCTTTGCTGTAAGGTTTATCTATGTACGGAATATGTTTCTCAATATTAGATTCACTAGAAAAGTCTCCTTTTTTTTCATTTTTAAAATTTTTCTTATAAAAAAAGATATATATTTTTTAAAAAAATGTTTCCTCTGTACGAAACACAAACCTTGCATGAACTTTGGACTATAAAGGGATGTATATAGGGTAGGTTAGGGCCGGAAAAGCTTTAACCTATTAATATTATGACCCACCCTATCCTGCTTCGTTTAGCATCTTTGAAGTAGATTGCCCTGTGTTAGGATCGATTACAACAATACTTTGGTGGTTTCAAAGAACAATTCAAGAATTAAGAAAGTTTTAGTAAACCTAAGAGAGAGAAAGTAATTTCGTGGTAACACCCGTAAAGGTAACCTCCACGGTGATGCAATATTTATATTAATAAAATAGCACTGTTACAAAATACACGGAGAATAATAAAAATAGTACAGCCTAAAATTCGGGATCATTAATATATAAACAGTACATCTACATATTAATCAGGCTCCACATCCCAACACCCTGCCCTGCCCTCCCCCGCCCTGCCCCATTTCCTGTTACACTTCCTTTCTCCTGGACATTGTTCACCATGAAAGAAAATAGAATTAACACTAAAATTCATCAACAACTAAAGGACTGAAAGTGTTATTCCTGTTACCAGTGGGTTACTTGCTTAGATAAAGCTGTCTTTTCCCCTCTTTCTCCTTATAGTTAGACAAACATATGTGATAATATTCAGACATCAAGAATAGTACAAAGGACTGCTAGTCTTCCATTCACATCCTCATAATTATTCAAACAAAACACACACTCCATTGAAATTATAAAAAGACAAGGCAACATTTCCATAGTTTGGCTTTGAAAGCACTACTACTGCAAAATACTGGAGGCTTAGTAAAGTGGAGACAACGGTCCTGTTTCATCTTCTTTATCAGCAACTGGTATGCTCCTGTAGGTACAAAAGTTGCTAGAGATCTCCCAGCTCCAGTCTTCCTTCCTTGTAACATACATCAGTCGCCAACAGTTAATCCCAGCTCCTGTAGGTTCTGCAGTCTGACTTCCATCTGGCGCAAGGAACGTCCTGTTCCATTCTAGCAGGGATCGAGCATGCGCCAATACTTAGGAGCCTCCTGAGGAGGAGTCAGAAGAAGTATAGTGTTAACTTCCATATGGAAGCATTCTCATGACCAGAAAGAGAGGAAGACAGAATAGAGAAGAAGAAGCAATGGTCTGTGTATTGCAGAAATTGTGAAAATAAAGGGTACAAGAGTGCTTTTATAGCTAGTAGTTACATTAGTGTAACTAACTTCTTAATGACACTTAACTAACTCTAACTACTTCTTAACAACCATAACAACCTCATTAACCAACTAATCCTACTTAACTAACTTGGACACTAACCTCCACTCAATACTCCCCCTCAAGCTGATGGCTTGAAGAGGTTTTTAAGTCCAAGTTTGTTTAGTAGGTATTCATGTGTTGTTCTTCCT
Source organism: Solanum rostratum (assembly GCA_029948455.1). Classification (NCBI taxonomy): domain Eukaryota; kingdom Viridiplantae; phylum Streptophyta; class Magnoliopsida; order Solanales; family Solanaceae; genus Solanum; species Solanum rostratum. Next base: position 56,778,125 of record CM057055.1, read on the forward strand.
AAGCCTTTAGTTAATATATCAGCCAGTTGCTCCTTGGTTGAGACATGGTTAGTTTTGATCAGTTTTTGATTGATCTTCTCTCTCACAAAATGGCAATCAATGTCAATATGTTTTGTCCTCTCATGAAAGATTGGATTTGCTGCAATCTGAATAGCAGCTTTGCTATCACACATAAGCTCAACTGGTTGCTGAATCTGTACTCCCAACTCTTTGAATAAACCTGTAAGCCAAATGATCTCTGCAGTACATGATGCCATGCTTCTAAATTCTGCTTCAGCTGAACTCCTTGATATAGTGTCTTGTTTTTTTGACTTCCAAGACACTAGTGCTCCACCAAACTTAACTACATAGCCAGTCACTGATCTTCTTGTTTCTAGGCAGGCTCCCCAATCAGAATCACAGTAGGCTTGTAGTGAACAGGTGCTATCTGCAGGCATGAAAACTCCCAGCCCTGGTGTTCCTTTTAGATATCTCACTACCCTTAATGTTGCATCCATATGAGACTTCTTAGGTTTGTGCATATATTGGCTTAACATCTGTACAACAAAAGAGATGTCTGGTCTTGTCATAGTCAAGTATAATAGTCTTCCTATCAATCTCTGATAACTTGAAGGATCTTTGATCAACTCATCTTCAATACCATCATTCTTTAAACAGTGTTTATCATATTCATTTGAAGTTAGTTTCTGACTTATATCAATAGGAGTTGTGGCAGGTTTTGCACCACTCAGTCCAGCTTCTGAGATTAGTTCTAAAACATATTTCCTTTGACACATTAGGATTCCAGCTTATGATCTAGCTACTTCAATACCCAAGAAGAACTTTAGTTCACCCAGATCTTTCATCTTAAACTGTTGTTGTAGATCCTTTCTAGTCTGATTTATGAGTACTAAGTTGCTTCCAGTCACCAACAAGTCATCAACATACACTAAAACAATCACAATCTCCTGATTAACTGACCTTGTAAAGAGTGAATAGTCATAATGGCTTTGAACAAATCCCATCTGTAATAGAGCATCTGTCAGTTTTCTGTTCCATTGCCTAGGAGCTTGTTTTAAACCATAGAGTGACTTATTCAGTTTGCAGACCTTGTGATTCTCCCCCTGTCTAGAAAACCCCTCAGGTATGGTCATGTAGACTTCTTCAATTAGATCACCATTAAGAAAGGCATTGTGTACATCCATCTGAAAAATAAACCAGTGACAAGAAGCAGCAACAGCTATTAAAGCTCTTACAGTGACCATCTTGGCCACTGGAGAGAATGTTTCAGAGTAGTCTAGGCCAGCCTTTTGGCTATAGCCTTTGGCCACAAGTCTGGCCTTATATCTTTCAACCTCACCTGATGATTTATACTTGATTTTGTACACCCATCTACATCCAATGGGTGATTTACCAGCTGGAAGATCAACTAAAGACCAAGTATTGTTATCTTCTAGAGCAGTAATCTCAGACTGCATTGCTTGAACCCACAGTGGATCCTGAGAAGCCTGGTGAAAGGAGGTTGGTTCTGATTTTGAAGAGTATGCAATTAAGGCATGCGAATATGAGGGTTTGAATTTTGAATAAGATAAGCAGATAGTGGATAAGAACAGGTGTTTATAGTAGGAGTAATAAAGTCAGTCATCCATATAGGAGGATGTTTTATTCTAGATGATCTTCTAGGAACTATAGAGTTAGCAGGAATAGATGGTGAAGTGCTTATTGATGGAGATTGATCTGTAGAAGGAACCATATGTGAAAGAGATGTATCAGAAAAAGTAGAGGAAGTAGGAAAGGAGAGAGTAGTGGGTTCTGGTACAGTAAGATCAAGTACTGGGAAAATAGGAGTTCCAACAGACTTGACATGAAGAAAAGGAAATACAGATTCCATGAAAACAACATGTCTATTAACAAAGAAGATTTGTGAGTGAAGATCATACAGAATATATCCTTTTTGAGATGAAGAGTAGCCCATAAAGACACTAGGAACTGCCCTTGGTGAGAATTTATCTGAAGGTTTGGTATTTGAAGCATAAGCTAGCTTCCAAATACTCTGAGATGATGAAGTGAGAGTGAATGATGGAATAACATTTCATAAGGTGTCAAGAACTTAAGAACTCTTGAAGGGGTTCTGTTGATGAGATATACAGCAGCATTAACACACTCTCCCCAAAATTTTAAAGGAATGCCAGCTTGGAATCTAAGTGCTCTGGCCACTTGTAGAATGGTTCTATGCTTCCTTTCTACAACACCATTTTGTTGGGGGGTATATACACAAGTAGTTTGATGAGTGATACCAAGAGAAGATACAAGAGATCTGAAATTGGAACTCAGGAATTCACTACCATTATCTGTTCTCAGAATTTTAACAGTAGTGGAAAAGAAATTCTTTATTCTTGTAAGGAAAGTCTTTAGAGCTACAAGTACATCAGACTTTGAAGTAAGAAGGAATAGCCAAGTAAATCTAGTGTAGTCATCAACAATAGTGAGAAAAAATCTTCTATTATTGTAAGTGGGAATCCTATAAGGTCCCCATATATCACAATGAAGTAATTCAAAAGAAGACTTAGTACTAGAGATGCTCATAGGAAAAGGTAGTTTGGTATGCTTTGCAAGAGGACACACAGTACACTTGTGGTCTTCAGAATTGAGTTGTTGAAGTGAGGTATGTCTTTTAATAACAGCTAGAGGAGCATGTCCCAGCCTCCTATGCCACAAAGTAGTTGAACTGGAATGCTCAGGATACTCAGAATTGTTCACATTGTAACAGGAAGGATGAGTAGAAGAAGAGGTGTTCCCTTTGAGAATGTATAGCCCTTGTTCCTCCCTACCAATCCCCTTCACCAAGCCAGTGCAGAGATCCTGGAATATGCAGAAATCAGGAAAGAAATCCACTGAACACTGCAACTCCTTGGTTAGTTTAGATACAGATAAGAGATTACATTTGAACTCAGGAAAATACAACACATTAGACACTAATTGATCTTTCAATATATTTGTTTTTCCAGTATGAGTAACTTGAGTCTCATCACCTGTGGGCAAGCGAACACAATTGTTTCCTAATTTCTGGACTTTCTTATAATCATGTAACAGCTCAACCTTAGATGTCATGTGATTTGTAGCTCCTGAGTCTATTATCCATTTTGGATGATTTGAATTAACATCTAGATGAGTCAAAATACCTGCATTGGCTGTAAGAGTAGGATTACTTTCTTCATTTCCTTTATTCAATAGATGAATAATTTGTTGATACTGCTCTTGAGTGAAATAAGGAACTGATTGTTCCTGCTGAGATATATTTGACTTGTCTCCACTATCTTCTGCCAAGTTTGCATACTGAATTCCACATTTTCTCTTGTTTCTGGCCCAATCTTGTGGATAACCAATGATTTTGTAACAATTATCTTTAGTATGCCCATTGTATCCACAATGCTCACATACAACAGGTGTCCTCTTCTGTGGTTTATAGTTGTTGTTTGTAGATTTCTGACTGTAGTTTCCTTGAATGTTTGAACCACTTCCAAACTGACTACTACTTTGTGATCCACTAGTGGTAGTCCCTTTACCTTTATAGTTCGAATTAACCCCTCCTTTCTGACTGAAAAAGGCAACACTGTCTACAGACTCACTTATCACAGACACACCATTAGCTATAGACCTCTGGCTTTCATAATCTATCACCATTGAGTATGCTTTGTTTAAGGTAGGACTGGGTGATATCATCAAAATCTGACTTCTACATTGCACATATGTTTCATTTAGACCCATCAAAAACTGCAACAAACGTTGATAACCATGATGTTGAGCATAACTTTGGGATTCAGGACAATTACACCCAGGACAAGGCATTAGAGCATCAAACTCATCCCACAAGTTCCTTAGTTTAGAAAAATACTCAGCTACTGACAGGGTGCCCTGTGTTAGAGTAGCAATCTCTCTATGTAGACAAAAAATCCTTGATCCATTTACAGTATTGAATCTCTCTTTTAAATCTAGCCAAACCTTGTGAGCATTTGAGGCATAGATTATGCTACTCAGCAACTCTTTTCTCACAGAATTCATGATCCAAGAGAGAACTACAGCATTTACTTTCTCCCACTGATCATGCAACGACATGTCAAACTTGTCCTTAGTGTACCTACCATCCACAAATCCTAATTTGCTTTTGCCTAAAAGACCTATAGTCATAGATCGACTCCAAATTGCATAGTTTTCAGATCCGACTAACTGAATTGATATGAGAGAACTACCTGGTGTATCAGTAGGGTATAGATAGAGAGGATGGTTGTGATCAATCTCAATTCGACTTGAATTCCTCGATGTTGACGGAATTGTATTTGCATGCATCTCCTCAGCACTCGACATATTCTTCTGATTCTGATCTGTAACTACTCTTGCAGATTGCTTTTTACTTCTTCGATTTTAGCTTGTCACAGCTAAATCTTCTACAGAATTGAGCTTCTTAAAGCTCAATTTTCTCAGATTCGAGCTTCTCCAAGCTCAATCTTCTTCACCAAACTTGAACCTCTCAGATTTCCAGCTTCGAGATACACTCGAATTCTTTAATTTCACCTTCCAATCCCTTCGAATCGCACTTAGAACCAGTGCTCTGATACCATGTTAACTTCCATATGGAAGCATTCTCATGACCAGAAAGAGAGGAAGACAGAATAGAGAAGAAGAAGCAATGGTCTGTGTATTGCAGAAATTGTGAAAATAAAGGGTACAAGAGTGCTTTTATAGCTAGTAGTTACATTAGTGTAACTAACTTCTTAATGACACTTAACTAACTCTAACTACTTCTTAACAACCATAACAACCTCATTAACCAACTAATCCTACTTAACTAACTTGGACACTAACCTCCACTCAATATATAGGTTGCAGTAATACAAAGATTATGGATTCAAGATGCATTAAACTTTGAAGAATTAACAAGCAAAGGCCGCAGCAGGAGTGGTTCAATTAGCACTTACAGGATACAGAACCACGCTTCATCAATCGACGTTCGACATAAAACTTAACTCTGGCTCCACTTCTTCTTCATCAATCAATGTTGAACATGACACTTTATCAATTGTTGAAGTTGAACCTGAAAAAAATTATAATAGTTCAATGTATCGATATACCATTTAAAATTGAATAACTAATAAATAACAATGAGAAAATTACATACCATTTATTTCATTCCATAACCATGTGCGAGCACACATTAAAGCTTCCAAAGTAGTAGGATGCAATCTACTATGATGCGGACTAATCAACCTCCCACTAGTGCTAAATGTCGATTCAGAAGCAACGGTTGACAACGGAATGGCTAAGAGGTCACGAGCCATCTTTTGTAGAGTAGGGAATTTCAATCTGTTTGTCTTCCACCAACTCAAGGTATCAAATGATGGAGTTCGAGATAGCAAACTTTCTTCTAAATATAAATCCAACTCGGATCTTGTCGCAATAGCTCGACTCGAAGCAACAAATCTATCAAAGCTCGATAGTCTATCACCTTCAACATGATTAGAAACTTCACTAGAACTAGATACCCTTGGAGAAGATACTCTACTCTTATAATAATCATGAAAGAGGTCATAACAATGAGATCAAATTTCTTGAATTTTAGTTGAAGCATTTTCACCATAAATTTGTGGAAGAAAGAACTCTACCAACTTCATTTTATATTTTGGATCAAAGATAGCAGCCACACCTATCACAACATGCACATCATCCCAATATTTTTAAAATTTCAATAACATCGCAGATGCCATAGAGCTAATCAAGGGATTAAAGCTCTTCACCCAATCTTTCAACTCCATCTTAATTTCACAAACTTTTGTAAAGTATTGACTGGAAGTTGGATATTGAGTTCCTGAAAATTGTTTGGTGATATGGTAAAGGAGTTTGAGCTTGCCACAAACATTCTTCGCATCACTCCATTGCTCTTCGGTTGGATATGACTCAGAATTTGAGTCAGTTAGACTCAACTTCTTAAATACTTCTTTGTATTCCAACGCTGTTCTCAACATTAAATATGTTGAGTTCCAACGAGTAGGACAATCATACTCCAAATTCTTCTTACAAGAACAACGTAGCAAATGTGCAGCTTCTTCAAATCTCTCAATTCTGCCAGCTATCCAATCCAATATAAGACACTATCACATACTTTGCCAGTACTTTCTCCTATCATCTTTAACCCTCTTGCACAATCAAATTTAGGAAGTGTGCGGCACAACGTACATGAAACACTCAGCCAGCTAATAAGAAATCATTTTTATTAAGTTTTTTATCCAATAAGGTTCTCATCATTGCATTGTTAGTACTAGAATTATCAACTGTGATAGTTGATATTCTTCGTTCAATATTCCAATCTAACAAGCAATTAACCAATGCACCACATAAAGCATCTTTATCATGTGGAGCGGGAACATAAACAAATCTAAAAATATAACTTTGAAGACTCCATGAATCATCAATAAAATGTCCAGTAATAGCCATGAATCCTTTTCTATTGCTATTTGAAGTCCACATATCGGTTGTTATTGCAATTCTACTAGTGACTTTATCTAATAAGTTAGAAGTTAATGACTTGAAATTGTCAAAAATTTTAATTATGTCATTTTTTATCGTATTTCTTGAAATCATCTTGAACAGAGGTTGAAGACTCGCAACAAAGTTTCTAAATCCCACATGATCAACTATAGAGAGTGGATACTCGTGTAAGATAATGGCATATGCAAGTTGTTTATGTGAAACATCTTGATCAAAATAGTGTCGTCCATCATCACCTCCTGTATCACCCCCGCTTATTGGCTTATTAGGACACTTAGATATATGATCCCACAGACTTCGTCCCACAATTTTTAGCATTTTTATATCGAGAATTGCAATACTTACACTGACCATATGGAACACCATCAACATACACCAATTTGATTATTCCATGCTTTGGAATATCTTTTTCTTTTTCCAGGTTGGACAACTTGATCAGTTTGTGAAGGCCTTGGGCTCTCAACCTCTAAGGAAATAGCATTAGAAGATGAAGCGGGCAGATTCTCATCATTTTGAGATTTCATGATTACCTATTACAAAATAGAAAAAAGAGGTTAGATTGGACTATATCATCTTGTGCATAGTTATTAGGAAAAATTACTGTATGATCATTGTAGTTAGTGACATTGCACCTGAGCTAAGTACACTTTTCAAGTTGTGTCTACCAGATCACTGTTTAGAGGTCTAATAAGGTAAGAATTTCTTTTCTTTCTTTATGAGAAGTCTACTTTTCCTTTCTCATTCCTATATATGTATTGACGCGGACTTTGCCATTTTTGGGGTGTTCTCGTCAAAAATTCTCCAATCGAATTTTTTAATCCCGTAGAAAATATTGGGACCAAGTCTAAGCGTAACTCTGTGGCAAGTGCGCGTCGCATACCTGTCGCACACTCATTCTGGAAATCGTTTTCGCATCGAAAAATTATCTTTTGATCTGGTTGCTCTAAAAATCAACCAAGACCATTTGTTACTCAATTTTCCATGCCGATCGCATTTGCGTCCTCAAAATTTGCCATCGGAGGTTGGAAAGACGCGTTATGCGCAACATCTCTCATCTAGGGGTATTTTGGTAATTTAACCGGGTTTTACATTTTGGCTCTTACATGTTAACAAAAAAATGATAAGGAAAAAAATGTTGAGTAGCCATATTAATGTGAAATATTTGGGTGAGATACCATTAAACATGTGATGAAGTTTTTCTTGTCAAATCACATTATGTTGAGAAAATTGTGAAAGACAACTTTGTTGGTTTTATGAGTCTTGCAACTCCTTTGATTCAATTGTATAAAAATAAAGTGACAAATAAAGAAGGAGTTTGCTAGCCTAAAAATATGAGATATGTGACTAACAACTTAATTTGAATGTGTTTGCGGTAAAAGTACTCAGCAGGTACAAGCAAACTGGATGAGAAACTTTGGTGATATTTGCGAGAATGAGAAAAACAAATTATATGATTTGCTAACTCTACCATGAAGATTGAAGTAAAAAAAAACTTTTTAATTAGCTTTAACTAGTGAAAAAAGTGAATTGTTTTTATTATATGAAACACTTTATTTTGAGAAATTGATTTTTCTCATTTTGATTAATTGTGATAACGCCAATATTATTGGTAGAGTACAAGATCGTTATTGTAACGATAAATTCAAACCCATAAAGATAAAACACAATATTATGAGATTTTATTGATCGGTGGTATCCCATTAGTATAAATTGTGTTAAATCTTACAGATTCATAGTCTAAGGCTTTAGCAAGATAAGGGTCTGAAGCACATCGAGGGGAATGAATTTGAAGCCTATAAATCCTGAGTCATATATGAGGAAACCCAACTTGGGGACTAGAGATCTCTATGATGACTTGTTGTGAAATGCACTAACATTAATTTTACTCAATCCCTATGATGTGAGTGCATTTATCTATAATGATTTGTGGAGGTTGAGTCTATGAACACTTAATGAAAATATGTATCTCGTATGAGTGGGGTGTTAAATTATAGGAGCACCTTGACAGATTTCACCTATGTGAGTGTGAAAGTAGGCTGCTTTCTATGAGAATGAGCTTGTTCTCAAAAACACTCATGAAAACCGGAATAGCACAAGGCCGTAATGTGCTGGCTAAAAAATTTATGTCAACACCTTGATTATTGTATGTAAGCAGTGGTACTTTATTTCCATTAAGCAGTCATGGTTCAAGTCTGAGACCAATACTGACTCTGGAGTAAAGATTATTGTTTTACTAAGTGGAGGTTCAATGCAGAACACACCTTCATTATGTATAATAGTCTACCTACAACTAAATTGGTGAAGAACTCTCTTATTTTAATAGTAAAATGAGTGGGGGAATGTTAGTGTATATGCATTTTATTATTAAAAGAAAATATTAAGTGTATATGTTAGTAGGTATAAATTGTGGTAGAATGGTTATTAGTTCTTGTAACTTATCGATCTGACCATTAGTTCTTGTAACTCTTATGGTCATTAATTTCTTGTAACTTATATGACCATTGGAGTATTGTAACTCATGTAACCACTAAGCCATGTTCTACATCATTATGCCTTGTAACTCATTTAACCTACAAGGCATAATTCCTTCATTCATTCACCTACATTATTATCAACTTTATTCTTATTCAAGACAAGAAAGAATTTCTCACCTATAAATACCGGTGATCTTTCTTTGTTTTGGTGAAAAAGAAGTATATAAGAAAAATGAGAAGTGTGATAAATATTGTAGTGTGTAATGAAGTTAGTGAAATGTGCAATAGTGAAAGAGAGGTTGAGACTAATAAAAAATATTTTAAGTTTTTAATTGTATTCACTATAAAAGAAAAAAAGGAATGTGTTCTTTTTGTATAGCTTTGGACTCTTCAACTAATTGGGAGTTGTTTGAGCCGTACAACGTTGTTGGACTATTGTATCCTAGAGGGGACAAGTCAAGAGATGTACTGCTGGATCAGTGTAGATTATATCACAGTGGGCAAAAATCTCCTTAAAGAGAGCGAGTTATCCGCGCCTCAGCCTGAATGAATTTTTATTCAATTTTATCATTTTATTTTTAACTGTAATTTATTATATTTGTGGTATAGTACACCAACTAATACACATACGAGTAGAATCAATAAGAATTTGATATCATTGTTATGTTTCTTTTTGCAAAATATGCTAACCGAAAAGTAGAAAATATTGATGAAAAATTCCCTCATATATATTTTATCAATCATAGCCCTTATATAGACACATAAATAAAGTAGTACACACTAAAGAGCGTATTGGACTTTTACTAAAACAAAAAAAAAAAAATAGTATTCTACTATATCAATTATTAGACTGCTCCTGTAACTGAACAACTCATAATTCGAGAAAAATATTACAATAAAATACACCATTTCCAAGAGTCCATCCATGTGGAACCAATGAATTATGATGATATAAAATCCTAAAATAAGAGACATAAAGAGTATTACTTAAACGTAGTTGTTGATCCACTGATCACGCTATTTTTCCGTGACACACGGTGACCATATAATATATGAAATTTTTACACAAATATACAATTTTGGGCATAAAATTACACGCTCTATCGAATTCTTTGAAAATATCAAAAAAAGTACACTCATTCATTTTTTTTCCATTTTCCAACACTATTATATCACATCACATACCATAATAATCACACTCAAAATACCAAAAATCCTAAATTTGTAAATAAAATTGATATTTTACATGGTATTTTTCAAAGAGTTCGATAGAGCATATAATTTTGTTCCCAAAATTATATATTTGTGAAAAATCCCCATAATATATGTAATGTAATCTTGAATCAACTTATATTATTAGTATAATAAATATATTTTATAAGTAATGGTTAATGAATGAACCATAATATAACTATGATAAGTATTCAACTCTATTATTTAAGGAAATAATTAACACCTTCAACATCAGTCTAGGGATTCATTTGTTTATAATTCATGAATGTCTTGATCTAAATAGCTTAGCTCTTAGATTATGAAGTGTATTCGTTTACATTAAAATTTTGTGCATTTATTTGCTGCATAGGTTTAATCATTACAATCTTGAATAAAGCCTTAATATCATTAAAAAGCATTTTCTGTGAATATTTATAACCACCACTCTATCCGAAATCAACAATCATCACCGCTAATCACCTCTATCATCACAATCACTTCGCCAACCACCTGCCACCACTACTGGGAACCACCACCCTTGTCAAGTATTGCTCTATCACATTATATTCACGGCAATGGTAGCCATTGTTGTCGTCACGATAAACCACTGCCACTACTTAGGTCAATCTCTACTATCAACCATTTCCATCATCACAATTAACTATCACAAACAATATTGTCAACCTTCAATTAACACTGTCAAAGGGTTTCATAATTGAACCTTGACCCCTTTCATACATGAGAGTTGCCGGTGTGTTAGGCCCTACGTTGGTAGAACCTGGTGAACCGAGCGTATTATTTCCCAACCTTCTATGAATTTTTCTTCTCTTATGATTTTTGCTTAAGTAAAGGTTCTTTATCGGTGACACTACTAATATCAACAAACTCCATCACCACAATCAACTGTCATAATTGCATTTTTCAATGCAACACCAACCACCTCCAAAATTATCACTACCACTATTACTAGCCATAAGCACCAACTATATATCACTAGAGGTAAATGAGTGGACTAGATCAAATTTGAGAGGATTGAAACTAGATTCAGCTAAAATAAATTGAATGATAATTCACCCATATAAATATGAATAATAAATGGACTGATAAAATATAAATTGGGAAAATCAGTCTTATCCACTATAATTTCTTAAAACCAAAAACTATAAACATTTAACTAAGTTAGTTGGAATAAGCTTAAACAACAAGAAAATTACTAAGGGTGTGTTTGATATGAAAAAAAAATTATATATTTTATTTTTATTTTTTTCATATTTAATCTTCTTAAAGATTTAAGAAAGTAATTTTCAAATGGACTTCTTTTTATTAAATTTAAATGAAAATAATATTTTTGTATAAAATAAGAAAAATATTTTTTTAAATTTTTTTTTCAACTTCACTATCCAAACTGACCCTAGACACAACTACTGACCTCAACCTACAACCAATTCTCGACTTGACTCGAAATTCAACTTCTAAAGGCTTCCAATCATTACTTCGATTTTGATCCTGACTCCTGATCAAGACCTGATTTTCATCCCAGCCACAACTCCTACAACTCCTAATTCGGGACCTAACCTTTTACTAAGACATGAAACTCAACGCCTAGGGTGGGATAGGCAGGGTGGGGATACATGGGTAGGGATAGGAGAAGGTAGGCAGGTAGGGGTGGGTGAATAGTGTGAAGGATGGAATTGGGATCCATTGGTGTGCTTTTATTGATTTGAAAAATGCTTTCCTTCAAATTTAATTTGTTAGGAAAATGTTTTTTTTATTTATAAATATGAGTTTGTATATGAATATCCATATTTTAATGGATTATATATATATATGGGACAAGTCCGGTACACTAAAACTCTCGCTATGCGCACCTTACATTTCTGCCAGAGGCTATTTCCCAGGTTTGAACCTGTGATCAGGGCAACTTACCAGTTACTCCAAGGCTCTCATTCGTTAAGAATGTATAGAAGTATATTTTTATACAATTGAAATATAAGTGATCCAATTCGATAATATACAAATTAAATGGGTTAATATTTTAAATATGGACTAATTGTCAGCTCTATCACCATTACAATCATTTCCGCTATCGCTAGTGCATAAATATTTCATTTTATTTATCAACGAATGATTTTATTTTATTTAATATTTTTTAATATTAAATTATTTTTGTTAATTATATTTTTAATTATTTTAATATAAATCACTTTTTTAGAAAGTTAAACAATTAATTATTTTAATAAATCATTTTGATCACTTGTTAAAAAATTATTTTGATCCTTAAAGAAATACATTTTTCGGTTTGAATAAATTATGAAAAGAAATTTAATAGAGATGAGAATTAATTTTATTTCATAAAAAATGAAACATACTCCCTCTATCCCATTTTAAATGACACCTTTTTCTTTTATTGATCCGTCCCAAAAAGAATGTCACCTGAAAATAATTTACCTGTAGAATTCCTTTTCCAATTTCAGTCACACAAATATCTATAAATGATTTTAGATCACAAGTTTTAAAAGTTTTTCTTTTTTTCTTAAATAGCATGTCAAATCAAAAGACGTCACATAAAATAAAATAGAGGGAGTAATAAATATTTTTTCAAAAAAAAGAAAAAGAAAAAAAAAGAAGATTATTAGTTTCAAGGGTATAAATGAACCGAAAAGGTAAATGAAAAATATTTTTTGATCCAAAAATATTCCGTCAAAAAAAAAAGCTTTTTGGGCCCATAGATGAATGATAAGAACATTTTAGGCTTAATATGTGATTAAGAATATTTTTGTACCATTTTCAACAATTCAATGATATTTTAAGCCCGTTTAAACTTTAAATGTAATTTTAACACTTATTCTCTTGCTTTTATCCGCAACCCTAAAAATGTACATGAATCTATCTATCTATACCTAACACCATTATAATGTTTAGCACAACATCAAGATACTTTTAGAAAATTACACGTGAGCTGAAATATATTATTATTTATTTATTTAAATTCAGACAAGTATGTGAGATACAAGCAGCTTACAATAACATACCCAGTGAAATCTCACAAGCAGAGTCTGAGAAGGATACAAGGAGCTTATTGGTATGAAAAAAGGTGAATAAAAAGCAGGGAGGTGACATTGAATGAGAGATGAAAGAACAGAGAGCCTAAAAACCTGCAAAAAAAGGGAAAGCAAATAAGCTCATTTGGTTAGTTGAATTGAAAATATAGTAGTAGTAAATTTCAATATGCAATGCTGAAATGTACAAGGAAGAAATGTGTCTTTGGTTCATGAGAAATGCAAAAGTGAAAGGCCATTACCTCCTTACAACTCATCCTTCACTGAATCTGTTTGTATTTGTGCCTCTTCTGATACGCTTACATCAAAGGCGCGGCTACCCCTGTTTGTCTGGATAAATTCAATAATGGCCTCTTTTGTTCTATTCCCCTGAAACCGTGTCAAACTACCCGTTGCAGATATCAAGTATAAAGATGGGAATCCTTCAACTTCAAATACTTCACGAGGTATATCATTTTCCGTTCCATCCTAAAGCAGATGACAGACACAGTAGGTAAGAAGACTAATCTCATTTCATTCAGAAAGTGGAAAAATAGTAGAGGGGTTCCTACAATTTTGGCAATTAGGACATCAGGGTCTTTTTCAAATGAGAGAGCTATTTCATCCAAGACTGGAGCAAACTCCTCACAATATTTACACCCAAGTCGATAGAACTCTAACAATACTGCAACCAAAAACAACAACAACAAAATGTATTTAACAATAAGCTGCTGCAATGGAATCCCTCTACTCACTCTTCTAATGCGGAAACACATCTGTAGGGAGAGTAACATTATGAACAAATCAACATCAAGAGAGAAGAATATAATAGAATCTTGTTTATTTTTGAATTTCTTCTGCATCAAAGAATGATACAAACCATCTTTCCCCGACTTGAACACCATATCCTCAAGAGTCTCTGCAACCACCACCTTCACAGGTTCATTGTTAACTTCTGGAATAGGCTGTGACTTCAAGTATGGCTTCAACTTTCCATCCTGTATTCATAAAAGAAAAGGAGATTGGAAGAATAAAAATAGCAATTCCTCTATTCTTAGAAAAGAGAAGATACGTGAAGTTTGATTTAGCAACAGAATACAGGAAACATAGAATCCGGTTCAAATCAGTACCTTACAATCCTTCAACCAAGATGCAAGGCCGTCGGGTTGTACATGTCGCTGAACGTATTTTTTGCCATCCATGGAAAGTACGAAGATTAAAGGTGCCTGATCAGTGTTCAATCCAAAGTACTGCAATCGAGAACAACACATATTCAACTTTCATGTCTCTCCCCTCGGGCAATGAAGTAATGTATGCAGATGGATTTAAATGAGGATAAAATAACCTGAAGGGCCCTTTTACCAGTCTCAGCGTCTGCCAAGAGGAAGTTTGTTTCCTTTCCCTTGTAACTGACTGCAAGATCATAGTATACGGACTTGAAAGCATCAAGATCACTGCTGAAGTTCACAAATAGAAATACCTACAAATTCCAAATATTATTTGAAAATCTCAGGTTCTAGAGAAGAAAAGAAGGTACAGATTGCGTGATAAGTGCAGCATTGTTTTACATTGAGAGATTTTAAAAAGAAAGACAGGAAAACCTTTTTTGGAACAAATGTCAGAAAGAAAACACAAATCTACAAAATCAAACAGCAATAAGGATCAACGATTACAGTGATTTCACCTTCCTTACTCTTAGAAATAGTTTGGCGGGCAACAACTGGCCTTGGAAGCAAATCTGGGAAATCAAGGCTCCTTTCAAAATAGTTTCTTTTGCGTGTTGGTGGCAAACACAGGCTTACTCAACTGTGGAAAACTTGTAATAAAAGGGGGATTCATTTGCGTTCCAGGTGTTATTTATGCCAAATGTGTTGCAGATCCCAATGCCCAAACTGATCTCTGATTATATGCTTGTCATGCTATATGGAAGTAGGAGAAGACGTCCTTGTGCGCCTTTCCTTTCTAAGAACATGTGGCTTAAGGCAACAAATTTCAATGATAGAGTTAAGGATTGGTGGACAGGTTATGAAGTCTCTGGTACACCTTATTGAGCATTCTTACCTACTTGTCTTTGTTGCAAGCACCAGTGACAGTTACCAAAATTGGAAAGGCTTCAAAGAAACTGTTTATGGGACTCGATAGATGATGCTAGAAGGATTCACTTAGTTAACTAGGATTCTGTTGCAACTCCAAAGAAATATGGTGGTCTAGGGGTAAATGATCTTAAGGTGTTTTAAGAGAGCATTACTAAGAAAATGGTCATGGAGATTGGGAATGTAGGAGAACACCTTATGGAGGAAGGTAATGGTAGAGAAATATGGCACAACAGAAAGAGCGACTAGAGTTACTACTGTTTCGTTTGGTTCTAGCTACTAGCTTGTGGAGGAGCACACTAATAGAGTGGGAAGACTTCAATAGTCACGTCACCTTTAGGGCAGGGACAGAGCAAGAATTAGTCTAAGGAAACACAAATGGTCTGGGGGAGAACCTGTTGAGGTTTGTCTTTTCCTAACATGTACAAAATTTCAAACTAGAGGAGTTGACAATCCACCATCCATGAGGAGCATGAAGGAAAGTGACCTCATGTTTAGGAGAAATCTACAAGACTGGAGATGGAAGAGTTTCACTGGCGACGAGGGAAAACCTCTTCCACATCTTTGGATTTGAATTCCTGGGGCACCCAAGAAGAATGCTTTTTGGTGTGGTTGGCGCCATGGGGAGCAATTCTGACAGTCCAGAACCTAAGGAAGAGAGATATCACTCATGTAAGTTGGTGTTTTATCAAGTATTGTGGTAAAGAAGTTGATCATCAATTAGTGCATTGCAAAGTGGTGTCAAGCTTGTGGAAGATGATTTTGAATTGTTTTGGTGTACACTGGGTAAAGTTGGGTACTGTTATAGATGTCCTGCGTTCAAAGCAAAGTGGTGTCAAGCTTGTGGAGGATGATTTTGAATTGTTTTGGTGTACACTGGGTAAAGTTGGGTACTGTTATAGATGTCCTGCGTTCTTGGTATTGAGTACATAGATGTAGAAGGCATAAGGCATAGGTTTCCCCATTAGCTATTATGCGGGTCGTATGGGAAAAGAGAAACATGAGAACTTTTGAGGAATCGAAAATGAATTTGCACACTTGAGAAAATGAATTCCCAATCTTTATCCACTCAAAGGCAGGGAGAGAAAAGGGTGTGGATTATGGCAGTCACAAAGCACAGAAGTACATAATGAAATCCCACCCTTCAAACTTTTTACCCAAGTTCCCCCTTCTCCCAGAGTATCCTAAGGCGAAAAGGATTTAACCATGATGATAGACGTGCAAAACCATTACAATAGATATTCCTATACACATTTGTTTTATAGATGAACTTGTTTTGCAATAAATAATTTTAAGAAGCTGAGTACCTTGTCTCCTGGACTATGCAAAAAGTGGTTAACAAATTGCTGGTTTTCTGGATTATCATCAAGAATAGCCATGATTGGAACACTAGTTTCTTCAATGAAATTCTGCATTGCCTCAAGTTGAAAATCCTGGGATAGAATACATATATAACTACACTGTTACTCGCAAAGTGAGACCTTCTAAGCTAGACTACTGAAAACGGAAGAGTGTTCTTTAAAATAGCTAGAATGAAATATAAGAATCAGAATACCTGGAAATCAGCATAGAGTTCATCAAATGGCTTAAATAGACGAATAGATGGCTTATCAACCGGCTCACCACGAGGAAGGAGTTTGGCATCAAGCGTGTGAACAAAATCATAATCTACTCGTAAATCTTCAGCTAAAGTAGTGAAGTTTACAATCTTCTCTAAAGAGAGTTCTGGAAATATGCCAGCCTTAAAAAAAAGCAGTATGCTAATTTTAGCCATAAACTAGTAATGAGGCAAGTGAAGTTAGTTATTTTAAGAGACTTGAAAACTTGCGTTAGAAAGCTCTAATACTTACAACAATGATCTTTTTCTCATCGATTAGGCGTGCAGCATCTTCCTTAGATTTGATTTCAAGAGATGCAGGGCCCGCATGCTTTTTCAAATAGGCAATTATACCCTCTGTTTCACGAGTACCTTTATAATCATGAACTGTCTTGCCACCATTACGGAAGATCTTAATACTTGGAACACCATTATGGGTGTAATTTATTGCAAGTTGGGCATTTTCTGGAATTGTTGTATCCATTTTAGCAAGAATAACTGGAGGATCATGACTATTCAACACCGAAGCTGCTTCTTCGTACTGCCATGATCATAGAAACAACAAATACGTACAAAACAATATCAATTATTAATATGTTACATAGTAAATATTGATAAAGCCAAAAAGAAAAGGTCATAATGATGACATTAGCAATTCGATTAGTACCTTTGGCGCAAGTTCCTGGCAGTATCCACACCTAATTACACAGAAGATATACAATCATGTCTAAATTTTACAGGGAAAAGGATTATCAAAAACTACTACAATCATATACATAGACATCTAAAAACATGTTTATAGCCATGAAAAGCAGTGTAACCTCGACAGCGTGAAGTTGAAATGTCATGTGCAATCAAACATGTTTTTTGGTTTTAGACATAAGGTTCATGAATAAGACACAATCATTTACACCCACAAGATAGTTGTTCAATTATTGAGATTTAAATCGATGACCCTTGTTTGTCCATCCTGACTCGCAGCATAATGTTAAATATAAGATCCATTAAAAGGCCATGAAAATGGAAGGAATACATTTTTAGCATCAGTTTACAATAAAGACTTGAGGGTTGCATAATGCAGCCATGAGGATACATATTACTCCATCCGTCCCACTCTATATGGTGCCATTTGAGTTGGCACCGTGCTTAGACTCTTTACATACATTCAATTCATCCTACAGACTATTGAGGGAGGATGCATCGTGATTATTGAGAACGAATAAAATCAGATGGTTCTATTTCTCAATCTTTCTGTTTACTTGCTCCTAAAGATTACAAAAATCACTCACAACTACTGATGAAGGATTCCTCGAAAAGTTAAGGATTAGTAATCCTTTCAAGAAATCAAATGGATTCGGTCTAGTAATGCAAGGGAAGCCATCGAAAAGCTACTGAACATCGTGAACTTTTTTGGCATTGGAATAGCTATTCCACCCATTTCGTCTAGATAAACAAGGCGGATTCTATCATAAGTCATTCCGCCAGGAAAAAACATGCAGCACCAATAAATTCATGAGAGATTATTTGACAAAAGGCTCCATTAAGTCTCGTATTGGTTTGAGAACTAATTCCTATAATTATGAACCCATATGACAGACAGAGGCAAAAAAATCTTTTGAAACTTAGTCTAAAATAATCCTCAAATATTTGTGGTTTTAAAGAGAAATTAACGAACTAAAAAAAAAGTGTCTGGGATAATAGGGTGCTTACCAGCTGATAGGTATAGCTACATCCCAAATAGTGTCTACCAGAATATTTTTTAACTTAAAGGTAGAGGGTGCTTACCAGCTGATAGGCAAACAAATTGATCTTTAATTAAGGTACTTATTTTTATTTTTCTGTACGTATGGAATTGCTACTCTAAAAATATTTTATAGGTAATAGTGATGAAAAAATCCAAATCGATTATGACTCCAAATAGAGGTGGCAATTGGGTGGCTTGGGTCAAATTTAGGTCGATTGGGTCAAATTTGGACAGGTTATAATGGATCAAGACAACGAATGGGTCAAGACCCAACCCAACCTAAATTTGTTTGAGTCTATAGAGCGGCGGATCAGGATCCAACCCAACCCAACTTTTATTAAATTTTACTTACTTTATTTGTTTCTTTTTTTTTAATATTTTAGTATTTAATGAAATTATATTTTTCTTTACTTTGACTATATAAAACATATCAAATTACAAAAATATATATATTTTGACAAGAAATTTAGATTGAATATCCATCCAAATTTAAATGGGTTGAAAAGTATTGAGCTAATAAATAGATAAGTTAAATTATCAACTCGTCCAAACTTTAACATCAGGGTTAGGTTTATTGCCACACTGACTCCAAAAATAGGAGTGTCGGTGGGAGGGAGAAGTGTATTTGTTAGTGGCAGCGAATTACGGAGCTTCAGATCTGAATGTAAAAATCAAGACTGGTCAAAAAACTCAAAAGGAAAAGCAAGTCAACAATCTACATTTAATCACTATTAACCATCATAAAACTCCAAGAAAAATGTTTGGATTCAATTCTATTTAAGCCATTGAAGATTTCATTCAGAAGAAGAAAAAGAAATCAATTAAACACTAGATTACCATGGGGCATAGAACTGAACAACGATCATCTTGTGCTGGGAGATAATTTGAGAGTAGTTAGTATGGTCCAAAGTCCACACAAATTCCTTCTGTGACTCATTTTCAGCTGCAAATACAGAACCAGCAAGAAACGCAACTAAAAGAAGAGCTGTAGTACAAGTATTCACCATCACCCCCACCTTGCTTTCTTGATATATCAATCACTCTCTTATTCACTACACTTAAAACTACCAAATCTCAATTATTGTATTCTAGTTCTTGTCCTGTATGGAAACACAGTATCTACACGCACGCGCGCGCGCATATATATAGTGATAAAACAAAGGAGCCACCTCAGCATGGATGCTCCAAGTGTAAGAGGATGATTGGTTACAACATGTGTCTCTATAACCAGCAACGGCCCCATTAAAAAACAAACAAAATTCTTCTATTTCTTTCTCCCTATCTTTCTGAACCCTCCTAAAATGTCCTTGAATTGTTTGAAATGATACACAAATATCCTCCGTCTATTAAAAGTATTTTTGTTATCCATTTTTTGAGCAAAAATAATATTCTCTTTAATAGATTATTTATTAAATAATTATTTTAAATATATCATAATTATCTATTTGTTAAAATTTAATTATTTATAATTTAAATTTAACTCGTCTAGGAATGGCAATTAAACGGATTGAGCTAAATTTAAATAATTATAATAGCTCAAGACTTAATCCAACCCAAATTAACGGGTTGGGTAATGAGTTATAGAGTGAATCAAGATCCAACCCGAATCAAATTTTACTAAATTTTACTTTATTTATTCTTTTTTAATATTTTAGTATCTAATTAAATTATATTTTTCTTTATTTTGGTTATACAAAACATATTAAATTAAAAGAAACAAATTTTTAAAAATATTTTGATAAGATCTCTCTCAAATCAATTCAGGGTGAATATCAATCCAATTTTAAATTAATTGAAATGAGTTGGATTGAGACAAATTGAAATAATAAATAAACGAATTACTAACCCGTTCAAATTTCAATGAGTTGAGCTTAATTTTATCACTCTTAAAACTCGCCCATGTTGGCTGCCTTCACCGTTAAATTAAGACAAAGGAAAAGAGGAACTCCAGAAGACTTGTCTATATCTAACTTGTCCCTCTCTCTTCTCTTACTTGATGACTTGTCAGACTTCCTTTGTTGCTTCATCACCTAAAAGAACTTCTCTCGCAGCACCAGAGATTGGGTGACGGAGTTGATTTGGGGAAAATTAGAAGCGGAGTTCCTCTTTTCCATTGTCTTAAGTTAACGGGTGAAGGCAGCCAATATGGGGCGGGTTAGGGTAATTTTAGGGGGAGTTAAATTTAATTTATAAATAATTAAATTTTAATTAATAAATAATCGTTAAATGTTTAAAATAATTATTTAAATTATTTAATAAATAATCTATTAAAGATAAGATTATTTTTCACCCAAAAATGGATGACAAGGCATTTTAGATTCAATAGGTGAATAAATAACATTTATGTATCATTTTTAATAGTTTAAGAACGTTTTACCTTCGTTTTCATAGTTTTAATTAAAAGATATAGGGCTGAACCAATAATCACTTTTCCTTCCTTAAAATTATTTTATTAACATATTACCCTTGATATTTAGGGACTGTTTGGTCATTTAAGATGAATTTATTATATGAAACCATATAAGATGTAGTTGAAGTTTTGTTTGGGTATGAAATTTGAATTTTTTAAGTTATATTTTTTTGCTATCAAAACTATCAAAATTATGTCAATTCTTGAGCAATTTTATCAAATAAGCAAAAGTCCATAACAAAAGAATAGTACTCTACACTGTACACTATTTATTTATCGATTTTGGTTCAATAAAAAAGTAAACTTGAACATGAGTTACAATGTACTACTTTTTAATATAATTCTTTCATGTAGTACAAATAATCCTCCCACATTGAGCATCGTTTTTCAATCAAATGACTAAGAAAACGAACCAATATTACTACTTTGAGTTGTTTGTTGAATTATATTCTTATCAATAACTATATCATCCTATTGATTAGAGTAATGATTATATTCAATATAAATGGTTTAAAGATAAAATCACATGTCCATGTGCTTATTTATAGTATCAATAGGCTCAAAAGGTGCCTTTTCTTTTGGTATATACAGTCCACACTAAGTGTATCCTTGATATTATATATTTATAGATGGTTGATTTAAATTTTAGAAAACGACTTTCTTAGTAAAAATAAGAAAAACAAATTTTATTGTGATATTTTATATTAATTGTCTCCCCTCCAACCTTCAACACACCCTACCCAATACCTAGTGGTGAAGGAGTTTTAATAAGAAAATTCAAGATTTAGCATATATATATATATATATATTAATAGTAACTTTTTGATTTATACTTAGAGTTGTTCATAGTTATAATTAAAAAATTAAATCAAATTACAATTTAAATTAAGCCGATTAAAAAGTTGATATTTGATTTGTTTGGTTAGAATTGATTTTTAAATTTTAAAAATCAATACTATTTAATTTGATTTTGATTTTACTAAAAAAAATTACAAAAATAACTAAACCGAACTGAAAACTTATATAAATAAATTTTATAATTATTTATATATTATTCATAATCCTCATCTACTTATTCACCCCCACCTCTATCCTCATAGCCCATGTCTCCATCTCCATCTCCATCTCCATCTCCATCTCCATCTCCATCTCCCTCTTATTAACATTTATCTAAATTATATGTAAAATAATTTTGAGATGATATTTTTTATGTATTTATCAAAACACCATGAAATAAACAAGTAAATCACTTAGGGGTCATTTGGTAGGAAGTATTAGGACAAATAATTCATGTATTAGAGTAAGGTATTAGTTAATACAATGTTTGGTAGGATTTTTGAACCCATGTATAACTAATCCAATGTATTTGCTAATACCACATACATGGTATTGACTAATACCTCCCATATGGTGGTATTAACTAATACCTTGGATTTAATACCATGGATTAAATATATAAATACAAAAATATCCCTCAAATTCTTTTACACTTTTTTTTTATTTTCTTGATTTTATATTTTATATTTATAATTTTGTACTTGTAAATTTATTTAAATAAATTACAACAACAACATACCCAGTGGAATCCCACAAGTGGGGTCTGGGGAGGATAGAATGTACGCAGACCTTACCACTACCTCATAGAGGTAGAGAGGCTGTTTTCTGGAAACCCTCATCACAAAAACCTATCAGCAGAATAAGCTAGATATGATAAACAAGCAAGAAAGAAAAGGAGAAAGTGCACAGGAAGAACAATTAATAACGAAAATCACATGATAATAAGTAAATACGGGACGATTAACATAGAAAAGGCAAATTTTATTTAAATAAATTAGCTTACAAATTTTATTTATTTGCGGGTTCATATTTCATAATATAAAAACAAATAAATTTACCATGTCAAATTTTTAAATTTTACTTACTTTTGATTTCATATTTACATAATAGACCAAAAAAACTTGTCATGTCAATTTTTTTTATATATAATTAATTTAGTTGAGTGATTTTATTGATACAACATAAAGTCCAATGATGTTAGATATATTCTCAAAGTTGAGTGACCTTGTAAGATATAAACACTATATTAAAACTAGAATTTTGAAATTTTTATGTGTAAATATAGATTGTTTATTTTACAAGCGTTTACCATCTTTTCGATTTTAATAATAAATGGTCTATCTCTATTAAATTAAAAATTGACATTTTCTTAGCGATGAATTTACTAAAATCACAATTATTTATTCTCAAATAATTCAAGTGAGATAATAGCTAACATGATGACTAAATTGTTGTTTTCCTAACTAGTTAGAAATCACAAAAAATAATCTATTTTAATCTAATTACATGAAATAGAAAATTCCATAATAATTCAAGGGTATAATTGGAAAGAAGTTTTTTGTAGAATTTTAAACCAAACACAAGATTAGATAAGAAGCAATGAACCAAACACTTGATAAAAAATAATCTTTGCATTACTAATCTCTGCGTTATTAATCTTTGCATTACTAGTCCCTACATTATTCATTTTTGTACCATATGATCCCTTAGCATGAAAAATATTTTCATGTATACCAACTGCTTAAAATTTAGAATATGAAATATGTATGTCTCGCTTAAGCCTTAAAATTTCACTCTGTCACAACCCGACCTTTCAGATCATGATTACGCCTGTTAGATCCCGCCTACACGTAAGCCAACCCAAAACCCTTGGCACATGTCCTAATAAGTAAGTGTAACAATAGCTACAGACATACAAAATAAGTCAGAAACGACCTATCCTAGAACTTGGAAGTCATCTGTACAGAGCTACTATAGATTTGAAATAAAATAGACATATTACAACATAACCAGAATAGCAATCTACAGATACAAATTCAATGACATATACAAGGCCAGTGTCTGAATACAAAAGACAGTCGTCAAAATCGAAGAAGATTGCAGAATATCTAGAGTTGTTGATGCTCACCAATATCTCCTGAATCTTCTGCAAAACTCTAACTCAACGACTGCGGCTAGTACCTGGACCTACACCATGGGATGATGCAGAAATGTAGGGGTGAGTACCGGTAACAGGCACCCTATAGGCATTATCGGCCGACCGAGGGAAGTACTGTAAATATAGAAGGCTCGAATATAGAGAATTGCAGTAAATGTAGCAAATCGGAACTCTGATCACGGAGTACGCGTGTCTAGAGAATCATCGAACCCCAACCGAATCAACCCAAGTGGTGTGCAATGATATTAACTGACGAAACACGAGTATCCCCAGACCACAACTGTCACTGGACTATGACATAGTGTTGTATGCAGGTACAAGGCCCTAATATCTATGCTTGTACGCCGATTGAGTCCTCATAAGCCTACAAGGTACACCCACGCACAATCTAACTGACAGAATCACCACAGAACTCACGAAGCCACCACAAAACCCAAGTCCTAATATCACATGATCTAGGGGTCAGTTGTATGTGGGTGTAAGGCCCTAAAATCTAAGTCTGACGCCCCTATAAGCTTAAAGGGTACACCCACGCACAATCAGGGTATGTATAAGTGTGTGGATCCACAGGTAATCAACTGGGTCTTTGACCCATCCAGTAATTAGTATCACATGGGGCCTCAAACCCCTATAATATCAAATGAGGCCTAGAATCCCCCTTCCAGGCCTGGCCTCCGATCGAGGCAGTTAGTCAAGGCTAGATGATCTGACATTATATATAACGATGGGACATATCCCCCGCGGAAGAAAGAATCCCCCTTACACAATCAATAGGGTCTCGAACTAAAGAACAATTAACTAGGCCTCGAACCCTAGAACAATCGACTAGGCCTCAAACCCAAGAATAGTCAATTAAGCCTCGAATCCTAGATCCAAGAATAATCGACAAGTATATCACAATTATCCAGAACAACCAAGTCCAGTAGCATCATATATATACCAAATCATTCCACAATATGGTTGTATCATAGGTATCCATAACAAATCATCCCATTGGAACCATATCTATACCAGAGTCAGTCCATAATGCGGTGTATAATCAACAAACAACCTCACATCCAGCATATCATAGTAGCATTAGGCTACATATTCCTACAGATAGGAATTAAGCCAGAATACATACCTATTACCGGGTATTAGCCCTTATCAGGCCT
Organism: Solanum rostratum; assembly: GCA_029948455.1. Classification (NCBI taxonomy): domain Eukaryota; kingdom Viridiplantae; phylum Streptophyta; class Magnoliopsida; order Solanales; family Solanaceae; genus Solanum; species Solanum rostratum. Next base: position 56,803,364 of record CM057055.1, read on the forward strand.
TATTGTGGTTCTACAGTGCCAGAACTCAACTACTATAGTACTCACAGCTAGTACAATCCAGAACAACCAAAGTATCCCAAAATAACCATAGTTACCCCATATACTAAGTACAACGACTATCTAGGAAGACATGTGTTAAAAAATCATGAACAACAGTGTTAGATTGCATAGCAGGACATATAACTAACAATCAACCCCACAACATATATATATATATATATATCGTATTCAGGACTTCCAACCACAAACAAGCTCCCCATATACATGTATTTCAGCTCAATCTAAAGGTAAGAAAAGCCTAGCCTACCAGGAAGGCGAATTCACGTGTTCCAGATCAGCCCACGTGAGTTTTACCCTGTCTGACCACCTCCAAATGCCGCTCAGTTGTCAAAATATAAATCGCAATGTAATTACGGCTATTTTGGCTATAATATCTCAAGAAACGGGGGAGAATAGGTCAATTGCGACCAAAACAGAGAAAATAGGGCCCATGCCCAAAATGCCAAACCAATTCCCATAAAATGATCTCTACATCACCCCAAGCCTATAGCCAAAAATTGAGCTCAAAATGAGGCTCAGAATAATCAGAAACAACTCAAAAACAAACGACAATTCTTATCGGAAAGTACATATATCAACAACAGCTTCTCGGCCAAATTTCTTAAAAATACAGTCAAATTAATGGAATCCAAATATACCACGATGTATTTCTCGAAAATTAGTACAATTTAGACACAAATTTCACTTAATCACAATGAGAAACGGCCGAGATATCACAACTCGAAATTTTTCGAAGAATCCTAACATGAACCGCAGCTATATTAATATTTTCGCACCAAACGGAGCTCTATCAATTAATTCTGACATTACCACCACGTGCGTCTCGCAAAACACATAGAATAGACCCAAATTTTACCAAAATCGAATTCAAAACGGATAAGAAATCACATATCAAAGTTTCAAAAATTATACTCAATATACAGCAGGAAAACATCAATTTTTACCGCAAACTACGTGCCAAAATCAGTTTATGACATTTTTACGATGTTCTTCTTGAAAAAAATATACAAGTTAGGCTTTTGAATCGCCGAAATCAGATAAAAACTAAGGGAGATATAGTGATTCAATGTTTTGCTTGCTTTGTTTGTGATTCTGGAACCATTTTTGGATATATACTCCACTTTGCCGCCTTTGCCACATGGCGGACTGTGGTTTGGTCACGTCAACAATCGCCTTTATTTTTCAGTAACTGCTCAAATTTAATTTCGATGCTCTGGTCTCATTCGAAGTCATAAAAATACAGTCCATATATGAAATTTGATCGAAAACGGCATTTCCGACTCAACAGTATAGTCAAAATTCCCATTGGAAGTCGTTTTATCCAAATATGGGTCCCGTTTCCCTGTATCGAAGTCTACCGAAGGAATCAAAATACCCCCGAAAGCCTCGGGAATCAAATGAAAGGTCCTCGAAGACCAACTCAATGTTCTGGATCCAATGGTGCAGTCAGAATTTCCATTTGGGGCACGTTTACCAATGACATTGATTACAGTCAACTATTGTCCCATTTCGACGGCTAAATTTGCAAAACTCGATATAATTGCACCAAACATGCTCTTAGCCTAAATTTGTCGTTCTGGAGCTGATGGGACCATTTGAATTCCACTCCAAGGCCATTTACTAGGACTTTACCTAAAAATTCATTTTACGGTTATAATCTTTCGTTTAACTCGATAAAATTGCATCAAACATGCTCCTAGCCTAAATTTGTCGTTTTGGAGCTAATGGAACCATTTGAATTCCACTCCTAGGCCATTTATGAGGACTTTACCTAAAAATTCATTTTACGTTATAATCTTTCGTTTAACTTGAAACACTATATAAATGTCGAACGATTCACCCAATGTCAATAAATTACAACTAGTCTGGGGTCACTAGGAAAGTGCTCAAACTGATAAAATGTTCTCGAAATCGCAGAAATGACATGAAAGGTCATTGCACACTCATATTTTTCGTGTATGATACTGTGTAAAATCAGTATGAAATATGTATATCTCACTCAAGATTTAAAATTTTACCATACTTTTGTGTATAAAAACCATATGAAATATGTATATAATTGTATAAAATCCACGTTAAGGTTCTTTTTAGAAATCCAATATAACTACAATATATAACATTATATACAATTTTCATACAAATTTAATATAATTAAAATAACATATAATATTCCAAAATACAATTTCTCCCTTCCATCTATCATATAACTTTGCTACAATTTTGAATCTCGCTTCAAAACTAGAAAATGTAACTAGGGGTGTTCGAGGGTCTATTTGTATCGATTATTGATTAAAATCAAATCAATTTAATCAATTTTTAAATTCTCAAATTCAAATTAAACCAATTATAACATACATTTATCAGTTTCGATTTAGTTTCGTTCGGTTCGGTTATTTAATTGTTAACCATACAAGAAATAAAAGCAATGTTACATTCAAAAAAGAGAAAAAGTGACAACAATCCATTCAAAACGAAAAATAGTTAGAACCACAGATATTATAGAATTTTCATTCATTATATTTAATGTAAATAAAGTTTCAAAATTTACCATTTTGACCTACAAAAAAGAGATAGTGACATTTCTAGTCCCACCAAGAATTGTAATTGACATTTATATACATGAAATCAATAAGATAAATGTTCTCATCTTGAGCATTTATTCTTTCATAAGTAGATTTAAAAATAAAACTTGAAGAAAACCTATAAAAGATTTTCAAAATTATTTTTATAAATAATGTATTATGTGTATATGATTATAAAATATATGAATATAATTTATTGGTTTAGTTTGGTTATTTTTTCGATTTTCTCGAACAAATGCAAACACAAATCAAATACTATCGATTTTTAAAAAACTAAAACCAAACCAAACCCAAATAAAATCGATTTTACTTGATCGTTTTGGTTTTATTTTTTTTTATTTAGATCGATTTTTATTCAAATCATGAACACCTCTAAAATGTGACGATGATAAATGAATGAGCCAATGAAATATAACTGCAGCAATAGTATTCAACTTTATTATTTATAAGAAACTATTAAGATCTTCAACATATATCAGTCTAACCAATTGCTACCCCTCCTTAGAATTATTTTATTTGCATGTTGTTAGCATTGACATTTAATATAGCTTGGAATAATTATTACTTAGATATTTTTTTTTACAGAAAAACAAGTTCTCGAAAAAGTGAAAACCAATCATTTTTATAATAAAAGTATGAAAAAATAAGTTTCATGAGTCAATAAAATTATAGATCTACACTTATTACTTTCGCGCATTTCCATCACATAGTATTTATCTAAATTATATGAAATAATTTTGAAATTGTTGATTAATCAAATACCAAAAAATAAGTAAACAATATTTTCACACTTTTCAAAATATTATTTTTTATGAAAGTCATTTTCCTTGGTACCAACACTTCCTAACGTATCTTTTTTCTATATATTGATACACATTTCATAAATTATTATTATTTTTTGTATGGTTGTCAATTTGTTGTTAGTCACCACAAATAAAATATTGTCCACAATTAGTCCCTCCCTCCCTCATATAATATCAAAAAATCGAATGAAATATAATATCAACAATTAAAGGGTATCTTAGAATAGAAGTCAAGGATTATTTTAAAAGCCTTTTTTCCAATCATGCTAAAATAAAAACTCAATAAGTACCCTACTATACGGAGTAGGACAATTACTACTTGTGTTCATACTGAACCTATTTATCAAATAATTACTTTGACATATAATTCGATATAATTGACGAGGAGCCATTACACTTTTTACTTCTCAATAGATGAGAATATTGCTATAAGTAATATTGATTTTTCAATGTATATATGTGAGGAACACTATAACTGGCCCTTTTTCCTTTTCATTATAGCGTTTTATTTAGAAAATAGAAAAAAAAAATCATGAATTTCATTATTATATTCATATGATTGATAAAATATCAACTAATGTTACGTTGTTAGCTATCAATTTATAATTAATATATACATTTTTGGAAAATCTAAGTCATGATAATTTGATCTTATATTTACAAATATTTGTCACACATTAACATTTATTTACTTGACTATTTGAAAATAATTTTTTTAAGATTTATTGTTAACTTTGGTTTACAATAGAAACTACTTTAGTTTAAGCAAGAAGAAGATCCATGTTTCACTCTCCTCACTCTCCATTAGTAGCAGAAAGAAAGAAAGAAAAAATGATGCAGCAAGAATGAATAATATTTAGCACATGATTAGCATATGTTTTAGCATAGAAGAGAATATAGTTTTTCACTCTGATTTTTTTATTTAAGTATTTTGTACAAATATTTGTATAAAGAGAGTAGAACACACTAGACACCTCTTTTTGACCAATTTTATTAGTTCATGAATGGAAAATTTCAAATGAGCAGAGAGAGATTCCCAAAAACATTCTACTTAATTCTTTCAGTTTGTCCCCAAGCTTTGCCAGCCATAAAACGAGTCATTGAGGATGCAGTCAGGAAAGAGAAGAGAATGGGCGCCTCTTTGCTACATTTACATTTTCATGATTGTTTTGTCAATACGAAATTCTTGAATTTTCCTATTTACGCCATACTTCCATATTTCTTTTCATGAGATAATGTATTTCTTGTAAATGCAGGGATGTGATGCTTCAATTCTTCTAGATAAAACGGTGACTATTGACAGTGAAAAGACTGTAGTGCCAAATAATAATTCTATTAGAGGATTTGATGTGATTGACAACATCAAGTCGGATATTGATAAATGTTGTGGACGTTGTGCTGTGTCTTATGCAGATATTGTGGTTGTTGCAGCTAGTGACTCTATAGTTGCAATACGTTATTCATCAACTCTAAGTAACTTCATTTACTGTTGTTAATTTGTTTCTTTACATTGATTCTTCCATGTTTAATATTTGATTCAACTACTATATCCAATTCTAAAGTTATAATAATCATGAACAGTTAGGTGGACCAACATGGGAAGTTCCACTAGGAAGAAGGGACTCGACTACAGCAAGTAGAACCACAGCCAACAATGATATCCCAGCTCCCTCTATGGACTTACCTGCACTTATCAACAACTTCAAGAAGCAAGGCTTGGATGAGAAGGATCTCGTCGCTCTATCTGGGGGTCACACCCTAGGGTTTGCTCAGTGTTTCACCTTTAGAAATCGCATCTACAACGAAACTAACATTGAATCCACCTTCGCTAGCCAACGTCAAGCCAATTGTCCACGTAATGGAGGTGATTCCAAACTTGCTCCACTCGATCCAACCCCAGCTCTTTTCGACTCAAAATATTTTAGTAACTTGGTGTCCAAGAAAGGACTTCTGCACTCTGATCAAGCACTATTTAACGGTGGTCAGACTGATAATCTAGTTAAGAAATATAGTAGCAACCTGGAAAGTTTCTCTAAAGATTTTGTTGAGTCAATGATTAAGATGGGAAATATCAAGCCATTGACAGGGAAGCAAGGCCAAATTCGCGTAAACTGCAGGAAGGTGAACTAAGAGAAGGTAATTCATGATGATGTTTGATCATGATGAATAAAGAGTCTAAAAAATATGATTGTTTTTAAGTATAATTGTGATTTTTAATCAAGAGCCTCTCTTCCATAAAAGAAGTTATTTGTGAATGGAAAGACTTAGTAGAGTTGTGTGGTAATTTGTCAATTAGCGAGAGACTGCATCTTGTTTTGAACATTTGATTGCTCAATAAATCCAAGATAGTGTTGTGTACTATTTATCTTGATTATCTTTAAGGGACGATACATACATACATATATATATATATATATATCCAAACATGCGAGGTTTAGCCACGTGAAAACCGAGGTTAAATGGGAGAAAAATCATGGGTAAAACATAGCAAAAAGAGAAATTTTCATAAATAGTTTATGCTTGAAACTTAATATGGTCAAATAGCTATATTTTATATAATTACACGGCATAACCCCGGCTATGTGACCTAGAGAGGAGGAAAGAGGTGAGTGAGATCGAGAGAGGGAGGAGATAGGCGAATTGTATATGTATATTTGTCAAATTATATGTGCACATCTACCAAATAATTGTATATGTGTAACTAATATTCATATGTATTTGTATATCTAGCGAGCGAGATTGGAAGAGAGAGGAGAGAGGCGAGCGAGATCGAGAGAGGGAAGATAGAGGCAAGCGAAAGAGGGAAGAGAGTGGAGAGAGGCAAATTGTATATGTATATCTGTTGAATTGACTATGTATATCTGTCAATATAAATGTATATATACAACTGGTATACATATGTAATTGTATATCTGGCAAGAAATTCCAGAGAGAGGAGAGAGGCGAGAGAGAGAAAGAGAGGAGAGAGAAAACAAAACCCTAACTATAGCAACAAAACTTTAACTATAGCTATAAACTGTATTTTTTTTAAAATATAATTGTATAATGTAAAATATATATCATATGTTTGCCTAGTTACGTTATTTTTCCTACCAAAAAAAAGTTATGGGCTCAACAAAGCTCATTCAGTTGAAAGTTGTTAGGTAATTTTTGTTTCTTTCTTTTTTTTAGAACTTTTTTTTTTTTGGTTTTTTGTTGCTGCATTTAAAAAAAAATTTCCCCTTTTCTTCAAAATATTTTTCATGCAATTTATTTCCATGTACTAATATATATAAATAGTGTATAAATATGTATAAACAATGTATAAATATGAAGTGTATATGTAATGTATCAATTATACAGATTTACAAATATGTTTGAAAATGTATAAACGATGTGTAAAAGTTTATCGATATTGTATTAATGTGTACATGTGTATCAATATTATATAAATAATGTATGAACGTGTATCGATATTGTAAAAATGATATAAAAACGTGTATCAATCTATTTCAATATTATATAAACAATTATATAATTCAAATGAAAAAATAAAATAGAGCCGCTAGGATTTTCGACTTTTTGGTGGAGTCTTTCAATCTCGACTAACCTAAAACCTTCTCAAAGTAGTCTCAAATTCTAGATATGAGCTCCTGTCGATATTTCAAATCTTTAGATATGTTTTATTCACACAAAACTGATCAAGTTTGCAGCATATCGAATTTTAAAGAAACAACACTAAGAAGGAGGAGGAGCAGGAGAAGAAATTTGATAGAAGACTGAACTAAACTGATACAAATACTCAATTAAAAGTTTACTCTGTTGTAAGAAAAAGATGAAAATGAAGAAAAAGATGAGCTTGAGGAAGAGCAAAAAAAAATGAAGAAGATGAACGAAGAAGAAAAAGATGAAAGGAAGTTGCCAATCACAGTATTTGGTAATTAATTTGGTTGAGTGTTTATTTGTCAAAGTGTCCATCTTTTCGATAATTATTTTGACTGAGTGACTATTTACGATAATTATTTTGAGTGAGTGACTATTTACGATAATTATCCATATCTTTAAAGATGCCTTGCTGATGGACTTTAGAGTCAATTGCAAAAGTTTTTTTTAGATAACTATCACAACTTAAAATTGGTGAAACATGATGTGTATATTTGTGTATCATAATGTGTATTTAGTGTATAACTCATGTATAAGTAATATACATTATATAGTAGTGTATAATTTCTATAACTTTTGACAAACTATATTGTATAGTCATGTATAGTTTCACTAATTTGACATTATTTTGTATGTAAATGAAAAAATGGGCTACTTTCTTATATAAACTTTTTACCTTTTTGTATATTTATGAAATTTCTCCTTCTTTCAATAGTAGAATATCCCTTTATCACTAATAGTGTCGTATAAAGCAAAAAAAACGCAAAAGGGGACTGGACCTATATAACACATTGTTTGATGATTCCATAACCATCAAAAAAAGTATAAATTTTACAAATTCCATACTGTATAAGGTTAATTCTTTTTTATACCAACTATTTCTTAAATTATTAAAAATCTCACATTTATTAAGCGTTTTGATACCTCAAAATTCATTTTATGCATGTCGAAAAAAAAGGAAATAAGTCAATCAGTTACGCTAAAAAAGGGGGACTGAACTGAAAAATTAAATCCAATCACCCATTAATTAGGGTATAAAGTAATTTCAGTTGCTATGTATGAGCAACATAAATAATTTCAAAAATTTAAAAACCTCTGAGAAATCCTTGCAAGAAAACGCAAAACTGCATAGATACTTTTAATTCTTGGAGTTGCAGATGGATATGTTTCTGTTCGTCTTTAGAGGATAATCTTATGTGGTGATCATAAGGGATGGGTTGGAGTCGCTTGGAAGGCTGCTTGTTTCTTCCCTGGGATTGCTTTCATTATTCTCACCATATTGAACTTTTTGTTATAGGGTAGTCACAACACATGTGTCATTCCCTTTTCTTGTTTGTCGTTCTCGTTTATTTTTGGTTCTGTATCTCCATCCCCTAACCTTGATTGGTGGCTACCTTAGGGTAAAGGCACCTCACACCGAATATCTAGTCCGAACTAACCAGATCCCATGCGATACTTGAAATTTTCTTTTCTTGATACTTAAAATTAAGTGCATGATCTAGCTAGTTGATACTTGATTAAGGATTTTCATGTTTTTTAGAATGATACTCATCGTGGAATAGGAGCTTTATGTACTTGATACTTTATGAAGGAGCGCTTGTGCTTATCAAACTACTTATAATTGATATCTAATATATAATCCAGGTAGTTGATACTTGATTAAGGATTTCCCAGTTTTTTTAGAATGATACTCATCGTTGAAATCGTAATGGAGACTGCTATGAATAAGTAGATGAAAAATGGAAGACACTAGGTTTTGGCGGAGGAATTGGAGACTTTTCAATTTCTTCACTTTTGTTTATTTTGAAAATAATGATAAAAAATTTAAAAATTAAAATTAATCATGAAAAGATTCATTACGCAACTAAAAAATAAGAAGATTATGTAGATATTGATTAGAAAACTTAAAATTAGGGGATAATTTAGGATAAATTAAGAAGGAGAGAGAAATAATAGTCTAGATATCTACAAGTTGAAGAGATAATCATGAAAAGATTTCTTCCCTTTTCAATTTCTTCTCTTTTGTTTAGTTTGAAAATAATGGTAAAAAATTTGAAATTTGAAATTAATCCTGAAAAAATTGATTACACAACTAAAAAGATAGGAAGTGTCACGACCCAAAATGGGGTCATGACTAAAAGGCAACTTAATTTCCAATCCCAATAATAAAGGTAACCTAGAAGGAGAAAATCCAATAAATAAACCATCATCACATAAAAACAATAATATCCCAAAACCTGGTGTCACGAGTATAAAGAGCATCTAATACTTAACTAGCAAAACAAGTGCACCTCAGTCTTTGAATAGAAATAAAGACTAAACAACTAAGATAGAATCCAATGGAAACTCGAAGCCCTGAGTCTCACCACTAAATCTGGTATGAACCAAGTGCACGAGTAATTCAACTACCACGTGGAATAGCCTGACAAGAATCTGCGGGGGAGAAAGAAGTAGGGGTGAGTACACATAATATGTACCCAGTAGGTTTAACCAACTGGGAATTAGAAATTGAATAAACCATGAAATAATCTAGGAACGCTTCCACCTGCAACATAAGAACCAGTCCGGCATCGGTGCCGCCAATATATATAACAGCGCAAGCAAAGCAAAATACAATCTGACATAAGCCAACCCAATCAACCAAAAGTAGTAAAATAAAATGGTATGCAATGTCGTGCAGTGCAATGCAATGCAAGGTGGTATCAAGACCGTCGCACAGCCTGTCGTATACACCCCCGTCGAGCTAAGGCTCCCAGACTAAGGGGACCCATGGGGACCTCGCAGGCCATATACCTCAATCACAATATATCAACTACCTTGCCACCCAAGTGCCCGTGGTCAAGGACTCATGATAAAAATTCACCATTCACAACTTCCCAAAATGCCATGATATATGGTATGAGGATGCATGCAACCAAGACACAATTATGGAAGCAATATTCTTCTCAATAAGCACAATAAATACCAAAGTTCTCAAGCTTTATCAATTATAATATTCACCCTCTTTTATACATATTTGAATACAATTTTCCTTTAAAAATATTTCACCAAAATTAGCAACCCGATACATGATGCGATCACATCCCATAGATTATCACATAAGGATATTCAATAACTCAGTCTCAGTCCCAAAGAATGATAGCCAAACCTACCTCGATGCCGAAACCGCACTCGACCACTTCTACCGAATGGACCAAATCTTGAATTCAACTCCCACAATGAAAATTCTCCATCAAGAATGGAACATACACATCACAAGGAGTCCGATGACAACCAAATTACCACATATCTAGTCTAATCCCAAGATTTCATCTAATTTGATAATTTTAATTTCAAGTTTAAAATTTAGTCTTAAGTTCTCCAAATAATAGGATTCTAATGGTTACTCATATAATACAAGCCCCCAATATTAGTACAAAATATATACACCTCCAAAACCCACAACGTAATTAATACAATTGTATAATCAAAGAACCCAAAAGCACTGAGCAGTGCGCAAATGGAAGCACGCAGAAGACTTAATATGCAATTTGTTTGGCCCATTTACTACTGCCAGGTAGATTAGTTACTACTAATCACCATTGCTGCAGTATGTAAAGAAATTAACCAATATAAAATTCTTCTACAAATAATTTAACACATTGGATACATAATTTAAGAAAAAGCATTCTTATCTTTATAGGCAACATTATTATACTATTATTTCCTAATTGCAGCAACCAAGAAAATGTTTCACGCAACCCAATGGCTGCTTAACTTTCTAACATCTTATATTACATAAATATATACTACTAGTAGTTGTAGTATAAAACTTTAATAAGTTTATCAAGAAGAGTTCTCACCTGAAGCCAACAATTGTTTTTCCTTTTCTCTGGAGGTTGCCGTTTCTGAAACCCACAAATGGTAATCTCCTATAAAACCTACTCTCCCTCTTTTCTTTCTTTTGTCAATTTAATTAAGCAATCCACCATTTATTTCTACATAATAGTCTAACTAGTATAGGATGTTTAAACAACTTAACTCTTTAGTCCACGAGTTAATTTAAATGTCTAACCTTATCCATAAACTAAATAACCATAGCTATCAAACAGTCCAAAAAGCCCATTTAAAATTTACGAGAAGGATATTTTAAGAAAATAAGAGGACTAATTTTTAAAATAATCCAACAGGTCATTACATCATCCACCACTAAAAATCATGTTCGTCCTCGAACATATGGTAGAAGAAAGTACCTGAAGTTTCAAAAAGTTGAGGGTATCGAGCACGCATATCTGACTCTGTCTCCCAAGTAGCCTCCTCAACAGGCCGATGTCGCCACTGAACCTTAACTGAAGCGATCTCCTTAGTCCTGAGCCTACGAACCTGTCTATCTAGAATGGCTACGGGCTCCTCCTCATAAGTCAAATCTGGACCCAACTCAATGGTATCATAAGAAATAATGTGAGACTCGTCTGGTATGTATTTTCGGAGCATAGAGACATGGAATACTGGATGAACAGCTGAGCATCTAGGTGGCAACACCAACTCATAAGCCACCTCACCTACTCTCCTAAGAATCTCGAACGGGCCAATAAACCTCGGGCTAAGCTTGCCCTTCTTCCCGAACCTCATCACACCCTTCATGGGTGATATCTTCAACCACACATGCTCGCCAACCATAAACTCCAAGGGACGAACTCTCCTATCAGCGTAGCTCTTCTGCCGACTCTGGGCTGTCAATAGTCGACTCTGGATCAGGCGCACCCGCTCCATAGCATCTCTAAGAAAATCAGTGTCTAATGCCTCAATGGTGACTGAGTCGAACCACCCAATAGGTGATCGACATCTACGCCCATACAACGCCTCAAATGGTGCCATCTGAATACTGGAGTGATAACTGTTATTATAAGCAAACTCCGCTAAGGCCAAGTGTTGGTCCCACCGGGCACCAAAATCAATCACACAGGCCCTAAGCATGTCCTCCAACACCTGAATAGTCCGCTCGAACTGACCGTCTGTCTGAAGATGAAAAGCCAAACTCATGTCTAATCGCGTACCCAACCCATGCTGCAATGCCTTCCAAAATCGGGAGGTGAACACCGAACCTCGATCTGACACAATAGAGATAGGTACCCCATGCAACCTAACAATCTCACGTATATAGATCCTAGCTAGCTGCTCTACACTGTGGCTAGTCCTTACTGGAATGAAGTGAGATGATTTGGTCAACCTGTCTACAATCACCCAAATAGAGTCAAACTTACCCAATGTCACGGGAAATCCAGTCACAAAATCCATGGTAATACGCTCCCACTTCCACTCGGGAATGGGCATCCGCTGCATCGGACCTCCTGGCTTTTGATGCTCATACTTAACCTGCTGACAATTCAAACACTTAGCCACAAACTCCACAATGTCCCTCTTCATCCCACACCACCAATAATGTTGCTTCAAATCATGAAACATTTTTGCTACACCAGGGTGAATGGAATACTTAGCACAATGAGACTCCTCTAAAATCAAATGAACCCAATCACCTACCTTGGGCACACAAATGCGCCTATTAATTCTCAGAACTCCCTCAGAATCAAGAAAAGCTGACTTAGCTTCGCCTCTCAACACTTTGTCCCGAATCATACATAATTTATCATCATCAAACTGGTGAGCACGAATCTGATCCATCAATGTAGATCTAGCCTCGACGAAGGCCAACACACTATGAGATGGGGAGATGTCAAGTCTAACCAATTGTCTAGCCAAAGACTGAACCTCCAAAGCTAAAGGCCTCTCCTCCGTTCTAAGATATGCCAAGCTACCCATACTAGAAGGATTCCGGCTCAAGGCATCCGCCACCACATTAGCCTTGCCAGGGTGATAGAGAATAGAGATATCGTAATCTTTCAACAACTCCAACCACCTGCGCTGCCTCATGTTCAAATTAGGCTGAGAGAAAATATACTTGAGGCTATGATGGTCTGTAAAGATCTCGCAATGCACCCCATAGAGATAATGCCTCCACAACTTCAAAACAAATACCACCGCGGCTAACTCCAAATCGTGAGTAGGGTAGTTCCGCTCATGGACCTTCAGTTGTCGCGAAGCATAAGCTATAACTCTTCCCTTCTGCATCAACACTCCACCTAAACAGACACCCGAAGCATCACAATAAACAACAAAGGCTACACCTTCCTCGGGCAATGCTAAAATAGGTGCTGAAGTCAATAACTCCTTGAGCCTCTGGAAGCTTGCCTCACATTCATCGGTCCATAGAAATGCAACTTCCTTCTGAGTTAGTTTAGTCAAAGGAGCTGCGATAGAGGAGAATTCCTGCACAAATCGACGATAATAACCTGCCAGCCCAATAAAACTTCGAATCTCAGTCACTGAAGTGGGTCTCACCCAATCACGAACTGCTGCAACCTTGGCTGGATCAACGATAATACCATCCTTAGTCACCACATGACCCAAGAAAGTCACAGACTCGAGCCAAAACTCGCATTTGGAGAATTTAGCATACAGTTTCTCCTCACGCAATCTCTGGAGCGCGGCCCTCAAGTGACGAACATGGTCTGCCTCACTCTTGGAATACACCAATATGTCGTCAATAAATACAATCACAAATGAATCCAGGTAAGGTCTGAAAACTCGGTTCATCAACTCCATAAAAGCGGCAGGGGCATTAGTCAGCCTAAACGACATAACCACAAACTCATAGTGCCCATATCGAGTCCTAAAAACAGTCTTCGGGATGTCTGACTCCCGAACCTTGAACTGGTGATACCCTGACCTCAAATCAATTTTAGAGAACACTGAGGCGCCCTGAAGTTGATCAAATAAATCATCAATACGAGGCAAGGGATACTTGTTCTTGATGGTCACTTTGTTCAACTGACGATAGTCAATGCACATTCTCATAGTACCATCCTTTTTCTTTACGAACAACACTGGTGCGCCCCAAGGCGACACACTAGGCCGAATAAACCCCTTCTTGAACAAATCTTCTAACTGCTCCTTCAATTCCTTTAACTCTGCAGGAGCCATTCGATAAGGAGAAATGGATATGGGCTTAGTGCCCGGCTCCAAATCAATGGCAAAGTCAATATCACGATCTGGAGGAACACCTGGTAAATCTGTAGGAAACACATCCATGAACTCCCTCACCACCCTCATGGTCTCTAAAGAAGATGACTCCTTAGAAATATCACGTACATGAGCCAAATAAGATAAACACCCATGATCTATCATATGCCGAGCACGAATATAAGAAATAATCCCCTTAGGGTAAGAGTTGAGAGCACCTGCCCACATTAACTGGGGTAAACCCGGACATGCTAAAGTCACAGTCTTAGCATAACAATCAAGGATCGCATGATAAGGGGACAACCAATCCATACCCAAGATAACATCAAAATCAAGCATGTCTAGAAGAATCAAATCAGCCTGGGTCTCCCTACCTGAGAATATCACAATACAACCCCGATAGACCCGATCCACCACTAAGGATTCACCCACGGGTGTAGAAACAGAAATAGGCACATCAAGAGGCTCACACACACCATCAATATCATGAGCAAAATACGTGGATACATATGAATAGGTGGACCCAGGGTCAAATAATACTGAAGCTAAACGATGGCAAACTGGAATAATACTTGTAATCACAGCGTCAGATGTCTCTGCCTCAGTACGGCCTGGAATGGCGTAACACACTCGGCGCTCTCTACTAATCTGCGATCCACCACGAGCACCACCTCGAGCTCCACCCCTAGCACCTCTAGTGCTGCCCCTCGCACTCTGTGAAGCGCCTCTAGCTGCTGGAGCTGGTGTAGACCGTGCCATCTGTGTCCCCGATAGAAAAGAAGCAGGAGCACGCTTAGGACAATCCTTGGCATGGTGGCCGAACTCATCACACACATAACAACCTCTAGGTCCGGACCAGCCTGTACTACCTGCACTAGGAATGGCAGCATGAACTGGTCTCCCTTGATAACCCTGAGGGCCCTGCCTCTGAGAATCTCTGTCTCTGGGTGCATAACTGCCAAACTAACCGTGATGGCGGGACCTCTTACCACCACCCTGACGGGCCTGTCTGATGCCCTCTATCATTCTAGCATGATCAACAATACTCTGAAAGGAACCACCAGATAACACAAGAGAGGTTGTGGCCTCCTGAAGATAACTTGTGAACCCCTTCACAAATCGGCGGATCCGCTCAAACTCTGTGGGAATGCTAGACATGGCATAACGAGATAACTCATGGAATCGTGCCTCGTACTCGGTCACAGTCATGGAACCCTGCTCCAATCTATCGAACTGATCACGACGTCTATCACGAAGGCTGTATGGTACAAACTTCTCAAGAAAGATCTCAGTAAACTGCCCCCAATCCATCGCTGGAGCATCAACTGGCCTCCGGGCCATAACCGACCTCCACCACTCTCTGGCCATGCCTGTGAACTGATAAGAGGTGTAAGCTACTCCGTGGGCCTCCAGAACACCCAAATTAAACAATCGATCCTGGCACTCTGTCAGGAAGTCATATGCCCTATCCCCAGTGGTACCATCAAATTTGGGAGGAGTCAATCTCACAAATCTCTCAAAACTCTTCTGCTCAGACAAGGACATAGCAACACTGGCAGAAACTGGCGGAGCTGAAAACCTCGGGGGTGCAATAGAAGGCATAGAAAATGGACTCGGGGTCTGAAATCCCATATTATGTCCCTGAGCTGGCTGTGAAGGACCAACTGGTATAGCAGGAACTGAGGTACCTGGAACATCACTAGAAGCAGGGGTACCCTCCAACCTTGCCAACAACCGAATCAATAGCTCCTGTAATAATGGTGTACCCTCTAAAGATGCCGGAGGCTGAACTGGGTCCTCAGTCTGCTCCTCATGCTCATAAACTGGGTCAGCAATAGGCTCAGGTGAAGCCCCTCTAGTCTGACCTCGAACTGGTGTTGCTCCTCTAGCTCGACCTCGACCTCTAGCTCTGCCACGAGCTCTGCCTCGCCCTCTAGCGGGGGCTTGGACAGCAGGTACCGGCTCATCTTCGGTATTTCTAGCTCTAGTTCTCGCCATCTGTGCAGGAAGAATAGATTAGAAGCGTACAAAACTTGAATGAACAAATCGCATGAAATGAATCAATGGAAAGAGGATTTCTCCTAACAAGCATCCTGTAGCCTCTCGAAGATAGATACGAACGTCTACGTACCGATCCGCGAGACTCTACTAGATACCCTGCTCTTTAACTCATGAGACCGGTGAACCTAGAGCTCTGATACCAAACTTGTCACGACCCAAAATGGGGTCATGACTAAAAGGCAACTTAATTTCCAATCCCAATAATAAAGGTAACCTAGAAGGAGAAAATCCAATAAATAAACCATCACCACATAAAAACAATAATATCCCAAAACCTGGTGTCACGAGTATAAAGAGCATCTAATACTTAACTAGCAAAATAAGTGCACCTCAGTCTTTGAATAGAAATAAAGACTAAACAACTAAGATAGAATCCAATGGAAACTCGAAGCCCTGAGTCTCACCACTAGATCTGGTATGAACCAAGTGCACGAGTAATTCAACTACCACGTGGAATAGCCTGACAAGAACCTGCGGGGGAGAAAGAAGTAGGGGTGAGTACACATAATATGTACCCAGTAGGTTTAACCAACTGGGAATTAGAAATTGAATAAACCATGAAATAATCTAGGAACGCTTCCACCTGCAACATAAGAACCAGTCCGGCATCGGTGCCGCCAATATATATAACAGCGCAAGCAAAGCAAAATACAATCTGACATAAGCCAACCCAATCAACCAAAAGTAGTAAAATAAAATGGTATGCAATGTCATGCAGTGCAATGAAATGCAAGGTGGTATCAAGACCATCGCACAGCCTGTCGTATACACCCCCGTCGAGCTAAGGCTCCCAGACTAAGGGGACCCATGGGGACCTCGCAGGCCATATACCTCAATCACAATATATCAACTACCTTGCCACCCAAGTGCCCGTGGTCAAGGACTCATGATAAAAATTCACCATTCACAACTTCCCAAAATGCCATGATATATGGTATGAGGATGCATGCAACCAAGACACAATTATGGAAGCAATATTCTTCTCAATAAGCACAATAAATACCAAAGTTCTCAAGCTTTATCAATTATATTATTCACCCTCTTTTATACATATTTGAATACAATTTTCCTTTAAAAATATTTCACCAAAATTAGCAACCCGATACATGATGCGATCACATCCCATAGATTATCACATAAGGATATTCAATAACTCAGTCTCAGTCCCAAAGAAGGATAGCCAAACCTACCTCGATGCCGAAACCGCACTCGACCACTTCTACCGAATGGACCAAATCTTGAATTCAACTCCCACAATGAAAATTCTCCATCAAGAATGGAACATACACATCACAAGGAGTCCGATGACAACCAAATTACCACATATCTAGTCTAATCCCAAGATTTCATCTAATTCGATAATTTTAATTTCAAGTTTAAAATTTAGTCTTAAGTTCTCCAAATAATAGGATTCTAATGGTTACTCATATAATACAAGCCCCCAATATTAGTACAAAATATATACACCTCCAAAACCCACAACGTAATTAATACAATTGTATAATCAAAGAACCCAAAAGCACTGAGCAGTGCGCAAATGGAAGCACGCAGAAGACTTAATATGCAATTTGTTTGGCCCATTTACTACTGCCAGGTAGATTAGTTACTACTAATCACCATTGCTGCAGTATGTAAAGAAATTAACCAATATAAAATTCTTCTACAAACAATTCAACACATTGGATACATAATTTAAGAAAAAGCATTCTTATCTTTATAGGCAACATTATTATACTATTGTTTCCTAATTGCAGCAACCAAGAAAATGTTTCACGCAACCCAATGGCTGCTTAACTTTCTAACATCTTATATTACATAATATATACTACTAGTAGTTGTAGTATAAAACTTTAATAAGTTTATCAAGAAGAGTTCTCACCTGAAGCCAACAATTGTTTTTCCTTTTCTCTGGAGGTTGCCGTTTCTGAAACCCACAAATGGTAATCTCCTTTAAAACCTACTCTCCCTCTTTTCTTTCTTTTGTCAATTTAATTAAGTAATCCACCATTTATTTCTACATAATAGTCTAACTAGTATAGGATGTTTAAACAACTTAACTCTTTAGTCCACGAGTTAATTTAAATGTCTAAACTTATCCATAAACTAAATAACCATAGCTATCAAACAGTCCAAAAAGCCCATTTAAAATTTACGAGAAGGATATTTTAAGAAAATAAGAGGACTAATTTTTAAAATAATCCAACGGGTCATTACAGGAAGATTATGTAGATATTGGTTAGAATACTTAAAATTAGAAGATAATTTAAGATAAATTGAGAAGAAGAGAGAAATAATAGTCTAGGTATCTACAAGTTGAAGAGAGAGAGTGGAAATACGGGATTTTTGTAATTTTTTAGGATGGTAGAGATTATTAGAAAATATGATAAAATATGTTGTGTAGTTCTGTAATTTTTCCTTAAAAAATGCCTTGAAGAGGTTGTATGGAGCCCAACATCTAACATAACAATTAGCCCAGTAAAATTTGGATTGAATACAAAGTATATTCCATACATCAAGTTGTAAAGGGCCTTTAATTAGAAGTTCTGTGCAAATCAAATAGGAATATACAATTTAATTTTCGTTAGTGATCGAGGCTAGTTTGCTCTGAGAAGTTCTCCTGTTGCCATTTTATCAAGCATTTCCCCTTTGTCTCTGCTCCTAGATGGCATGTTAATCTGTGCATTCTCAGTATGTACATTATATGCAGTATTTATGTTTTCCTTCTTCTTAAACTTCCACTCAGGTGGGTATCCATTTAGTTGATAAAAGTCCCTTTTCACATGTCCTTTTAGCTTACAAAAATCACACTGCTATTCCCAATTCCTCTTACTCTTTTGATACTAATGATTTTGTCCTCTGCTATATTGATAATTGTCTCACTTCCTTGCTATAAGTGCTGCTAGATCTGTACCATCTGTAAATTAACTGACCGTAGTTCGTTGGCTTTCTCTTTCAACAAGCATAGCTTAGCATAGACCTTACTAAGACTAGGAGTGGGCTCAGTAACTAAAATTTGATTTCATGATTGATCATATGTTTCATGTAATCCCATTAAGAACTGCATCAATTTTTGTTGATGCATATGAGCACAAAAGTCTCTAGATCTAGGACAGTCATATGGTGGTGGTACAATGCTATCAAGTTCATCCCACAAGTTGAGTAATTTTGAAAAATATACAGGAATATTATCACTCCCTTGCACTAAACTTGCTATATCCTTATGCAATTGATAGATTCATGAAGCATTCACCTTGTTAAAGTATTCATGTAAATCATCCCACACTACCTTTGAACTTGTTGCATACACAATTCCTTTGTACAATTTTGATGTCGCTAAGCTCATAATCCATCCCTGTATAACAGCATTGCATCAATCCCATTAATGCCTAAGCTCAGCTCCAAAATCCTCCGTTCTTAGAGTTTCATCCACGATCCCCGGCTTGTTGACGCCATTATTAGCCTTCAGTCCAAAATCAACTAAACTTCACAATATTGATTGAAGGCTCTGATACCATGATAAATTTTATCACCTCATGTTGAGATGAGCTCAAACAGAAAAGAAGAAGAAAAGGAACAACGATATATTTCTTCAACTCAGAAAGTGATTACAATGCTCCCTATGGTTATACAATGTTCAGTGATCTTTAACAACTTGAAGGGTAGTTATTTTCGTCTAATTAACTGACAGTTAATCGTCTAATAACTTCTATTTACTGACCTCATGTAACTCCTAATTCTTCATGTTCATCTTGTTTTGGTTTCAAGAATAGTTACATATATAAAATGATTTAGTCAGTAATGTCTAAAGTTAGGTCCTGCCAACATTACAACAGTAAAAATGATATGTCTAAATTAGATCTTAATAATCATACCAAACTTCATGCAAATATGAATGATGCACAGCCTTCATAAGGCCACTTCAATGAATAATTTTTGAATTCAAGCATAAAATTTCAACTAAAATCACGTACATCTAAGTTGTTCAGCAAACAAGTAAACTCGCAGAAAAAGATCAACATTAGATATAAATTAAATGGACTCATAATTTTCATTTTTTGTTTGGTGTCAAGTATTCAGTATTGAAGATCAATTAATTTGAATTTACATCATATAACCATATAATTAAAGGGAGCACTCACAAAAAAAAAGTTCAAATTCGAAACATCTATCGGTAACAAAGGGTAGAGGAATCATATTTATATATCCATCCATTAAATTAACAATAATTCTAATAATCAATTGGTCTTTCAATCTTGTTCACATGTAATGAAGTTGATGAGGAAGACATTGGATGATTGTTGCCTGTTGTTGAGGAAATTTTATCTTACTTCCATGTGATACTTCTGCTATTACATGTGTTGCTTTTGTTCTATAATTAATTGGTTTTCCAAATCAAACAACTCCAATTATAATAAGAATAAAACAAACTTGCCTAACTCTATGAGCATACCATTTTTCCTGGATTAACTTTGTTTTCCTATTCCTTTTAAAAGACATTTATGATATGCATATCGACTTTATACCAAACAGGAATATAGAAAATATACCTAAGTTGCTTGGACTCAGTTGCGGGTATTCGATACGGGTGCAGATCTAGAAGTCGGATTCTTTATGATCTAATTTTTAAGATTCGGGATATAGATTCAATACGGGTGAGGGGACTCGCCGAAAAATAATTAAAATATCTAAAAATAGAGCGATAAAACCTAATTTATGAGATATTATGTGGAGAACTTGAAGAAAATCCTGAAGGAGATTAATGTAAAAGGTGTGATGTAGAAATTCCTAAATAAAAGGTATTGCATTTTCTTCAATTTCACCTTAGCTTTTGTATTGATTATAGAAATCATTTAAACCATCCAAACTTTTCTCCTCGATTTTAATCAAAATACCCGAAATCGATTGACCAAATCGGACACGGATTTCACATCCACATCCACACTCATGTCATTTTGATATGGGTGTGGCACCAAAAATGAAAAATCCGAGCAACTTAGAAATATACTATATTTATCCCATTTTAATTATATTACACTATTTACTTTACTTGAAGAGATAAATGTAGTTCATTTCTTTTTACTACAATTTTTCCAAATATTTTTTTGAAAATGACTAAATGAGGTTCTCAAAATTATTCCACTGAATTTTCTTCATTTTTATGTGCCTAAATTTAATAAGAGGGTATTCACTCCCTTTATCACGTCAACTTTTACAAGGTAAAAGTTATTAAATAGTAGACAAATTCATGAAGGTAATTAAGACAAGGCATAATTGTGGGAAAAAATTGAACATCACGAAAGACATTGTTTTTATAAATATTTATGTAAAAATGTATTCTTTGAAATTCAATAGGTTGTTCTAATATGAACAAACAATTTAAATAATATTAAGTCTAGCAAAACAAAGAAGTGAGAGGAGAAAGAGAGCCCACTCCACCAAAAAATAATCTTCAGTGATAATTAATAATTTAATAGTGTGATTGTCGTTAAATATATTCTTTAAGGGCAAATAATAGAACAATTAACATTCCTCATAAATCCCACTAAATAATTAATTAATATCAATAAAATTTTAGTGGTCTTTATTAATTTGTATATTTATCTAGGTAAAAAGATCATGTCAAATCTTCTACCAACTTCTAGAAAACAAGAATTGAGGACAGTAATAAAGGCCAGACAACTGTCTATTCATCAAATTGAATTTTTTAATATTGGCTAACAATTATGATTTGAAAATGATTGAATTTTATTATTATCTCATACGGATAAAATGATAAATAGATCTATAATTTTTGTGACTAAAATTATTAGCAGATATGATTTTTATTCTTTTTTAAAATAGTAATAACATGTTTTAATAATATAATTTGAGGAGGAACTAATTTCGAATCCGTGTTCTCACTTAAAATTGGACAATTTCATCCTCATATTTTAAACTATCATTAATTTTTTTTTCTTTATTTGCAACACGTGTACTTTTTTTTATTATTATTAAAATACACTTGTTTGGGCAGCTATCATTAAAAAAGTTTATGATTAACTCAGCCTTATCAGCATAAAAAAGAATATTATGTCTGTGGTGACTCAAAGTTGGTGGAAATCAGTTCAGCTTAATTTTTTAAGTTGGAAATTTTTAATTAAACAGCACACCAATAGGTAGAACTTGGTGTTTCATTCATTAATTAATTATATACAAAAGTTTAATAAAAACTTATCAAGTTATTATTGGAAATCCATGCATGCTGACGGAGATTCTATAATGTGCAACTTTTTTTTTTATGTATACTCGAGTCGTACTTATGAAACTAACAACTTTTATTCAAATAATTTATTTGTATAAAAATTTAATTAATGTGCATTCATATCAAATTTAAATCAAAAGTTTTTTCTATTAGAATTAATGAAAATTTTATGCTAAAATATAAAAAATTTCCCACTCATTTCCTATCAAATAAGCGCTTACAATAAATGTATAGTGAAAAATAAATTATCATTGAAATAGTAAAAACTTCTTATTTTTTCATATGAAAATATTATTATTATTTTCTCACTGAATTAGTTTAAATATATGTGAAAATTGTCATTAAATTTTTTTTATTAATAATAATTTTTTAATAGTTATAAAGCCCTCATAAGCTTAAATTTCTGATTATGTTATTAATCCGGAATAGTGCTCCATAAGATCAGTGACGGATTTTGCGTAGATTTTATATTTTTATTTAGAAGATTACTAAACGTCTATAAAAATATGAGTATACATGGGATTATTGTAAAAATTCATAAATTTCAAATTTTAGATTCATTCATGCATAATACTATTTACAAGAAAATAATTACTTACTAGTTAGGAAAAAAATTATTTAAAAATTAAATTTGAAATTTTTAATTAAACGTTTAAAATTTTTATCCATTTCACCATAATCATGGATGATAATATACACGTGTTAAAGCAACAGCCAAGCAGCAAGTTTTGGGTGGAAAGTACACATCAACACATAATAAGATGATAAGAACGTCATCTCATTAGTGGTGTTGGTAACGTTATTTCCTAGTATAGTATATATTATTGGAGTTTAAATTTTGTGCATAGTCAGTGGATAAATTTTTCACGCCATCAGATAATTTTAAAGATAAATATGATAATTGAATTAAGTAATTAATAATATATTTTTTAAATATATAATTATAGTTACGGTGAAATATAATTAAGAAAAGTTAAGTCCTCTTTATGCTCAAGCTATAATTAATTGAGTGTTATCTTCCTAATCAAATTTATTTCCTTTTCTAACTCACAATTTTTTTTTAATGATTTCTTCCTAATATCGAAATCAAAACTAGTTCGTTAATGTCACAAATAATTTCTTAATTATCTTTGATTTTTCTTCTAAAATTATGTCAAGTCATACGCAGGACAAACAAATTAAAAAAGAAAAGTAACAACCTTTTTTTTACTCGTTATATTGTTATATTTCAAATAGTTTGAAGATTAGAAAATTTATAATAATATAATCACTAATACGAATACAATCTTTATTCTTGAAAATTTTCGAAAACAACTTGAAAATATGATTTAACTGAAAGTAATTGAAAGATTAATACAAGTGAAGAAGACGTAAAAATTGAATAAATAAAATAAAAAGATAATATTGATACAAGAGATGTTGAGCCAATTAGCTTCAAGTTTATTGATAAAATCTAATTATTTGGTTATTCACCATTTGAGATTTCTAGAGATTGATTAAAAAAGATCATGAGTAATTTATGCTACAAGTATTAATTGAGAGATTGAGGAAGACAAGGAACTTTGAAGAGGAAAGAGAGAAAAGAAAAAAAATATAATTTTTAAAATAAAAATTAATTAGAAATAAGTTATTAACCTGCTATAGCGGGTCAATTACCTGATAGTATATAAAATTGATATACTGACACTGCACAAAATTTAAATACATATTATTATTGTACTTTGTGATGTGATTAATTGGTCTATTAGCTATAATAATTATACATCATAACCCAACCAAATTAAATGATTAAAGTATTGATCTCTAGCATTATTATCATTATAATCGACACTAGTATATGATAAAATGTAATTAATATTATAGTGAGTGTATATTAGACAGTGATAACGAGGTTTTTCTGCATGTTTTGCTTAAAATTGGCTAGATGATGAAAATCTTTGAAGGTGGTTAAGAAAAATGGGCAGATACATTGGAAGGATTGCTAACAATCGGTACTTTCACCGTTTTAATTTGTTTGTCTAGCTTTGATGAGAGGATAATAGGCTAGAAGGATAGGTTGATGTATGATCGTGTGATATAGTTGATTAGTAGAATTAGTCATGTCTTTATATCTTGTGGTGTCATTATCTGTTTTTTATATGTTATTTTTATCGTATTCACATACTATCATTTGTTTTTCATTATTAGTCATTTTCTTTTCTCTTTTCTTTTTCCTTTTTTTCATATCTAGTATCTTCTGCTTATGGGGCTTGATTTTTGAGACGAGAGTTTTCTGGAACCAACGTCTCTATCTCTATGAGGTAGTGGTAGGTTTGCGTACATTTTATCTTCCCAGACTCCACTTGTGCTATTCTATTAGGTATGTTGTTGTTGTCGTTATTGTTTAGCTTTGATGATTTAAGCTGATATTAAATTTAAGAATTAAGAAGAATTTTGAATTTTGTGATTTTAAATTAAAAATATATAAATTGAACTAAAATATTTTTTAAATTTATGGCATCATATAAAAAGTTAGAATAAAATATTATAAAAAACTGAAAGAAACATTTTTATTTAATGGATTAAAGAGGTAAATAAGATAAAACAAGTTAAGACTAAGGAAATAATTGTTTTGTATCATTTAGCATATGCTCTTGCCTTTTTTTATATTTTTAATCTCTTTGTTTAGTCCGTTCTATTCTTTTTTGGAGAAGAATTGAACAAGAAAATTTTATTGGATTTTAAGGAGAAAGATAAAATATAAAAGAGTGCGATGTTTGCAGAATAATAGATTATCGTCTTTATTTGTCTTTTATATGTTAATTGTTTCGTATTGACTTATTATCATGCTTTTCGTTATTAAATCGCTTATTCTGTTTATTTTCTTTCTCTCTTCCTTTCCTGTTTTCCATATCTAACTTTTTCTGCTTATGAGTTTTGTGACGAGGGTCCCCAGGAAACAGCCTCCTTACCTCTATGAGGTAGTGACAAGGTCTGCATACATTCTACCCTCCTCACACCTCACTTGTGGGCTGGGTATGTTGTTATTGTTGTAGTGCGATGTTTGCACCAAATTAATAAATATATGTTAATAAGTAATTTCATACAAATATTATCACGTAATCATGGTTGAATTAAGTCATTAAGTGTATTTCCTCTTAGTTGTAATTTACTTGTGATAAATTATTATGAGTATGCAAATATTAAGTGAAAGTTAATATTTCTTCTGGGTAGCTACTGGATCACATTCGTTAGTTGGGGCAGAATTAGCACTTCGCGAACAAATTCAATAGAATTCAGTAATTTTGATTCAAGTATATTGGATCAGAATTTTTTTTAAAAAAAAATTGTTTTTATTTGAAAATTTTAAAATGGAAGTTGGAGTTGTCATGCAATTGTGTTTTTGGCCATAAATTTATAGTTAATATTTAGGATTTAGATATATTTTTTCTTAAAAAAATATATAAAATAGTATTAAAACATGAAATATAGCTTAGATGAGGTTATTTTAAGAAAAGGAAACTTTTAAAATTTTCTTGAAATAACATAAATTAGAAAATGAAAACAAATTTTTAATGTTTTTCAAAATCCAAATACTAAAATATAATTCAAGTTATATTTCAAATTTTCATGTCAAATATTATTAAATAAAAAATTTGCCATAACCAAACAAATAAAAATAATAAACTGTATTTTCAAAAAATACGAAAACATAAAATTCTAATTCCCACAATATGGTTGGCAACTTGGCATATTAATATTATTTTATGAACTAGTTCACTCATTCCAATATAGATTTACAGAGTATCAAAATACTTTTTTTGATGTAGAACTTTTAGCCAGGAGACAACATGTCAATTGACAAATGGAGGACTGAATTGGTGTTGGGGAATGTGCAATAATCAAATAAAGACAACTAAATAAATGCATGTGATATTCTATCACTATCATTGCTACCTAATTGTATATTCCTTATACGAGATACCTTCCATTTGGTCTCTTTTCTTTTCCCACTCCCACTCTCCCTCCTTTTTGTTTTTTTCCCTTGTGTGTTTTTTCCTCGTATCAACATGAGAGTCCGACTATATCAAATTTATATTGTGTAAGATTGAGGACAGAAGGATAGGAGCACTCTTTATCAAGAATTTTTTTCATGAGATTACGTGTGTTAAAATGAGTCCAAAAATAGATAATCCGTTCAAAATTTTATGGATTGAGCTTAAAATGATTTTAATTGGGTCCAATCTCAATACATTCAAGTCTTAACCCATTTTAAAAGAATCTTCAATTGAGCCAATTTAATCTTCAATTTCAATTTATTACAAGACTCTTTACTAGCATTGATGTAATGTATGTTTTCTATCTACTTTATATTTTCTATCATTTATTAATTTATTTGTAACTTTTTATTTTTATTTTTTGAGTTGAAATTAAAATTGTGGTTATAAAATATAAATAATAATATTTTAAAATTATTAAGATTGAGCGGGTCATGACCCAACCCAAATTTTAGTCCATTTGAGCCTAAAGTAAATTTGAGCAGGTCATAATCCAACTCAATTTTTCTTAAACTCGTTTTAACATTCTCAATTTCAATTCAATTTATTCATTTGACATCCCTACCTAAAATTCAAATTCAAAACTTCTAATTAAAAAAAAAAATTATTTACTACATCATATCGTTTGATGATATGTGTTTCAATAATTTACTCATCCCAATTTGAGGAATATGGGATTCCAACTCATTTTAATTACTTCAAATGGACATGCACTATGGAAACGCATCTGAATTATCAGATATTGATAAACAGTAATTTTGCTAGTTTATGCAAGTGCTACATGTACACTCATCACTAATTTCTTAAGCTTTGACATGCAATATGAAGTCATTATTTTAAATTAGTATCTAAATATGTAATTTAATGTTCTAATTTGTCCATGCTAAATGAAACTTGATCTATAAGTTTATCTTTTGTGAAAAAAAGAGAGAGATTCATTATTTTAATTTTTCTTTTTAAAAGAAACCACTCATGTTCTCGACTTGAAAAAATTGTTCGGATCATGTGAAAGAATTATATTTAAGAATAGTTAGTTACTATGATTGTTGACTAATGAATCCTTATAAAATTATGTGTTTTTAAAAGTTTATAATCACAAACATTTATTTATAAAAGAAACAAAAAAATATGTAATTTGTATTAGGACATTCCAATATTTTGTTTATGAACTATGGTTTGCTAGCTCATTTGGTAAGATTGTATAAGAGTTGAAAAAAAAAATTAATAGTTTGCACAATTGATGGAATTTTCATGTATGAGCAAAAACACAACTTAAAAAATTCAAATTGCTTGTTCAGATTAAACTTCAGCTTCAAAACAATCTGATTTCAAAACATGATTCTAAATTGCATCACCAAACAGACTCTAAGAAGTACTCATTTCGTTCACGTTTACTTATTCAGTGTTTCAAAATCAGATTTTCATTTTTACTTGACACTTTTAACATATGAAAAAATTATTTTACCCTTAATATCAATTATTTATGTCTTAAATTATTTTTAAGGACCTAAGACTAATACATTAATTAATATGAATATTATGATAAAATGCTTATATTATTCATTATTCTTAAGAAGCATGCAAAGTTTAAAATAAGTCATTATTTCTTAAGAAGCATGCAAAGTTTAAAATAAATAAGTTAAAATGACAGAAAGGAATGCCTTTTTAAAATTTTAAAAAAAATTGCGTAAATTTTTCATAAAGACCTCAATCTTTTTTAAAAAAAATTAAAAAATAAAGACACCACCACCAACATCCCCTGTTTTGGCATTGTTTCGAATTAGAACAATGATAAATTAATTTTGTCGAAGTTGTTTAAAATTTTGGTTGAATAAACAGATAAAATTAGGTGGATTTTGGAGTAATATACGTGTAAACTTTTTGAGTGATAATGTATTTTAAATATATTTTATATCTTTTTATCACTTTCTAGGAGCTCTCATCTTTTTGCTTCCTAATGATTCGAGCTTATAATTTTCAAATTAAAAATGAAAATATTTATCATCCAAGCAACTCCCTCTTGCCAATACATTTCACAAATGATCATATAATTATGAACTTTTCATTTATCAAAATTACATAACTTTGCATTTTTACTAATACAAAAATCACATATGCCAAAAAAATTCAACTTTTGGTGAGTAATATTTTTTTTTTAAATTTAGTAAATACAAATCTAATTTTTAAAAATTTGATTGATTCGATCCAAGTCCAACTCATATATATGCAATGGGTTAATCTTTTACTCTTTTCTATTGTTTATTTCTTTCAATAAAATACAAATTCAATTTTTTTTTTTAAAAAAAAAAATCCAATCCAACCTGATAAAAAATTCTTATTTAAAGTTTTGCTATATAACAAGTATATCGTATGTTATATCAATCATATATATTAGTAAAAAATATAAATCATTTTCTTCTCTTATTATCCAGAAAGAATAAAGATATGTTATTCTTTTCAATTAAACTACACATGTAACATGTTCAAGTTTAGACTGTGACCTCTTCCTAAAGGCTAAGCATTCTTCTAGCATTGACAAATGTCGCGATTTAAGTCTATTTCTTAAACGTGATCGACACTTAAAATTATTGAAAGTCCAAAACAAATCAAATACTCAGTATTACTATTAAATGAGTACTATAATACCATGCGAAAGTTTTAAAAATACGAGCATGCAATAATTATTTTTTTAAAAAAAACTCAACAACTTGCTTTAAAAATCTTTAAGCAGTATAATATGCATATGTTTGTAAAACAATTGAGACTGTAACTCAACATTGAAGATAGGTTATTAGGACAAGATTTTAGGCTACGTGAATATATTCTACTAACAACATATACTAACTATTAATATTCGAGACAAACTAGAGTTTTCCAAAAGTAAGAAGATTTTATCAAAGCTGGATGAAGTTAATCCTAAAAATGCGGCTATTGTTGATCATGAACATTTGAGTCTACATTATTAAAAGATGTAGCGTTGAATAACATCAATAATATGAAATGTTCGGTATGTAAACAATTGGATAAAAACGAACGTACTAAGTTAAATGAGTAACTCTAAAGTTAGACTGAAATAAAGTCATTTGAATAAAAAAAAAAGACATTTTCAAATTGAAAAATTGGGACGTATTCTAAAATTGATTAACTGAAATATGATATCTAAATATCTAAGATTTAAAAGAGAAAAACATAAAATAGTTTAACACTTTTTATCACCTGAATTATAATGGTATAACAATTGTTCTTATGACTTGGACTGAAAACATATGTCTAATAGCGTAAATATGAAAAAATCATCTAATGTACGACTACATAAGTAATTATATAAGTTCAAACCATAAAAAATTACATACATATGTAATCTTTTAAGTGGGAAATTTCTTACGATAGATATAGACCATGCAAATTAAACCCATGCTATCCAATTTATAATATAAGTTGAAACAATTTTTTCATTTTATTGGAGAAAGTAACTCATATATATCTGTATTTATACTATATTAAAAGCAAGAAGACTCTTAGAAATATTGTTTAAATTTTTTGTTCTTCGTTAAAAGACTTCTCTTTAGACAAAATCATCATTTCACTCTTTTTCTAAATTTATTATTTATTTTTTATTTATTTAGTTTTAAGATTCAATTTTGGATTAGAATTTCTTTATATATAGAATTTACTTTTGATTTAGGACTATTTTATGTAAATTATTAATAAAAAATTTTACTATCAAATATTTTGTTAATAAAAATATGTAAAATAAAAAAATTAAAAAGAAAAAAATCAGTAAAATTAAATTGGAAATATTAAATTATTCCTTTTATATTTAGGAATCTTTTGTTATATCAAATTTTAACCAATTAATTATTTAACTTCTAACTATTCAACTCTAAATTATTACGTTATGCATTAAAAAATTATTAACATATTTATATTATAAGCAATTGAATTAATTTTCTCATCTTTGCTAATTCACAATAAACTAAACTATTGCATCAAACTAATAATATTTATTTAATTTTATTTATATAAATATTATATTTATTTAATGACAAATATTGTTTATCTATAATTTTTAAATTAACTTGGCTCATACGTGACACGTATACTGAACTGGTGTTACAAATAATGGGAAGGTTAAAATCTTTAAAGACACACAAACAAATTATAAGTTCTAAATAAAATTTTCCATTTTTTTTTTTTACATTTCTATTCAAACATTTTTTAAATTTCCTGATTATAAGAACATAAACTGTTTTACTAAATTACTGTCTGGACCACAAAAAGACTGTCCAAATTATAACACTTACCACTAAACACAGTCAATATGTTTCCTTCAATTCCGCAGAAATCGAGCATTTAATTTCTAAAAATAGTAATCTAATACAGCACCTGTTAAAAGACAGTAGTAATAAATACCTCACCAAATTCAAATAATATAAAAATTGAAATATGTCCAGCAATACAAGTAACCATTAGTTGGAATTACGTAAACGAAACGTAACCAAAATTAAATCTGACTAGACTCTGAATGTACTTGGAATAGTAGTTATTCCAAAAATATTTATCCCATAAATTTATACCTAAAAATATATTTTTTATATCATAAAAATATATAATATATTTTAGATGTAAAAGGTTTATATCATGTATATACTAGAAATATATTTCCAGGAAACAATCTCTCTACTCTATGAGGTAGTGATAAGGTCTGCATACATTCTATCCTCCCCAGACCTTACTTGTGAGATTCCACTGGTATTATGTTGTTGTTGTTATACTAGAAATATATATTTATTTTTAATAAAATAATTTTTTTATTTTAATAAAGAGGGTACTTCTGAAATAATAATTTATACCCTAAAATTCATCCCATGTATTTATACCAAAAATATAGCAATAAGAACTTTGCCGTAAATTATATTTACACCATAAAAGTACATGATATATTTAAAATAACTTATACTATGTGTGTGCGTGTGTGTATATATATATATATATATATATATATATATATATAAGATGCCACAGTAACCTGTCTGTATCATACCGAACGTTTTGGCATTTTGTATAAGACAACCAAGGAGCTGCTTTGGCTTATAAGACGCAGTTTAAGTTGTTCAAACAGGTAGCAGGTCGACATGCCTGCTTGAGCAGCTAGAGGGTATATTCGTAATTTTTTTTTCTGTGGTTCTTCCATTTTAATTTACTTGTTTTTATTTTAGTGTTAAAAAGTGCTGCTAGTCATGATAATTAAAGTTGCTCAAACAGGCAGCAGATTGACATGTCTGCTTGAATAGCTTGAGGGTATATCCATAATTTTTATAGCAGCAAGTCGACATGCCTGCTTGAGCAGCTTGAGGGTAAGTCCGTAATTTTTTATGGTTCTTTCGCTGTAATTTATTTGTCTTATTTTTAATATTAAAAAATACTACTAATCATGTGAATTAAAGTTGCTCAAACAGGCAGCAGGTTGACATGCCCGTTTGAGCAGTTAGAGGGTATATTCGTAATTTTTTATGGTTCTTATGTTGTAATTTGTTTGTCTTATTTTTGTTGTTAAAAATGTTGTTAATCATGATAATTAAAGCTGCTCAAGTTAATGACTTAAAATATATCTAAGTAAACATGTTACATCAGAATATTCATAATTTTAAACATTTAAAAATCATATTAAAATTTTACTTAACTCTCTAAAATCTATTTATAGCACTTAAATTAAAATTAAAAAATAACAGATATTAAGCTCGTGCTAGCGCAAGCATCGATGTCTAGTATATATATATGTAATAATTTTTTTAAACAAAAAAAATACTTCCAAAACAATAAATTTTATACCATGAATATATATTCTATAAATCTATACCATTAAAATATATGTTTTTTAGATATAAAAAATTTATACCATGCATATCTTACAAATAAAAGTTTATACGTAATAATGTTATTAATAATGATTTTACGTGAAAATAAGGAGTGATATTAAAATAAATAATATATATACAGATTATAATAGTGATAAAATATTGGTTAGAATAGTGACAAAATATTTGATAGAAATAAAATATTAGTTAGAATATTTTGAATACGGATAGAGAGGGAAAAGGATTTGGTATTCATTTCATAATATTCTAGTAATTTTGTTCAAGGATGGAATTATTTTTTTAATTTAAGTTGATAATATTTTTTTCAAATTTAAGTTAAACTGATAATTTGTTATAATATTAAATTAAAATTAATGTATAAATATCTCTTTTTATTCTTTAAAGTTGTCATATACGCGATTTATTTCTTTTTAATTTTTGTAACATCAAAAATGTATTTCTTTCTTCATTTCATTTTAATTATCATGTATATTAAAAATAGTTATATCAAAATAGTTATCATTTTAAATAAGCAAAAGAGATTAATTTTTTTTTTCAATTTTGCCTCAAGTTTTAATTATTCTAGAATTAAGAGGCACGCATATAAGTTAAAATTCAATTATTAATAAGTACTCCGTCCGTCCCATTTTATGTGACACCCTTTCCTTTTTGGTCAGTCCCAAAAAGAATGTCACCTTACTCAAACTGAAAATAATTTACCTTTAAAATTCTCTTTTTTACTCTTAATAAAATGATTGTCAGACTTCAGCCACACAAATACTCCCTCCGTCCATCTTAGTAGAAGTCTTAGTATTTTTTTCTTTAAATATCGTGTCAAGACAAATGATGCAACATAAAATGATACGGAGGGGGTAATATTTCAATCAAATAATACTTTTAATTAATTTTTAAATGCTGTGTCAAATCTTATCGCGACAACTAAAATATTAAGTCTTAAACACCGTCTTATTACGTAATTTTGTCAAAAATTAATAGCTTCTTCCAAATTTTATGTTTGGATACAAGATAATTTTGTATATTGCATCAAGTTTCCACCCTATATATACTGGACGTCCAATTTTATTTTGCATCTCTTTCTCTTTCAACATTAATTCTTTCTTTTATACCATCGTCGGAAACATCCACAATTTCTCCGGCGTTCGGTCGTCACTAACAACATGCAGAGGTTTGTAACAGCAAGGGCAAAATGGGTCGGAGGTTTACGAGGTTTATCACAACGTTGTTATTCTCAATTAGGCTTAGCATCCCAAAAGGACGATGATTTGATTACTCCTCAGATGCCTCACTTCGACTACTCTCCGCCGCCGTACAATGGACCCTCCGCCGATGAAATTTTGAGCAAACGGAAGGAGTTTCTTAGCCCTTCCATGTTTTACTTCTATGACAAAAATCCGGTGAGTCCTTTCTTTAATTACCTGAATTTTAGTGAAAAAATTGAATTTTTCTTTTAGAGAATTTGTACTATAGTTGATGCGT
Organism: Solanum rostratum; assembly: GCA_029948455.1. Taxonomy (NCBI): domain Eukaryota; kingdom Viridiplantae; phylum Streptophyta; class Magnoliopsida; order Solanales; family Solanaceae; genus Solanum; species Solanum rostratum. The sequence goes on from CM057055.1 coordinate 56,837,204, forward strand.
TTTAAGTTAAAATAGAGAACCGACATCAGTTGTGGTGGGGCTGCTTCTCCCTTTGCCACACGTCTCGGGTTTTGGGTTTAGCCCTTAGGCTCCAAACTGATTACAATAACAACATACCTATAGCCAGTGGAATCTCACGAGTAACTCTAAACTGATTGAAAAGAATAAATTAAAATTGAGATTGAGACGTAATTAATAATGTTGTTCTGAATGATTTTGGCTGTGTTTGGATGATTATTTAATATTATCTAACCAATTACTGATTTTGGCGTGTCCCTGAACATTTAACGTGACTAGATTCCTTTTAACCTTTTCTGTTTTTTTGGTTCTCGATTTGCCCATTTTCTATTTTTCGTTTTTCTTTTTACTTCTGTTTATCCATGTGATATGAGAAAAAAGTCGGAAATATTTGTGTGATTGTAAATAATTTCATGCGAACTAATACAAGAAAGGGTGCCATAAAATGGGACAGAGTGATTATTTTCTTAAGGGACATATAAGATAGAAACATGAATATGAGATGGTTGGAGTACAAGTTTAAGCACTATTCTGATGCTGAAATCTGCAGCTACTATGTCTTAATCCCAAACATGTACTCAGGAATATTATACAAATTGAAAATAAGTACTACAAGTTGTCCGACTCTGAATTGTCAACACAAGGAAGTCTTAGTAAATCTTGTGGCTTAGAGTTGAATTCAGCAAACTACCTTGAGGTCTATTTTATGTTCATTTCTAGCTGTATGAAGTTTCATCTTCAGATTCTGTATGGTTAGTTCTAGTCTGCGAATCACCCGACTCAGTATTCTGTAATTTCTTTTGGTATTACTCAATGTAAATTGAGATTGAGAAGGTACTTTGGGATGATTTTGGTTATTATGTACAGCTGAATCTGGTACATGGAAAGATGCAATACTTATTTGACAGCAATGGACGTCGATATCTTGATGCATTTGGAGGAATTGCAACTGTATCTTGTGGACACTGCCACCCTGATGTGGTAGAGGCCATCGTAAACCAAACCAAACGCTTACAGCACTCTACTATATTATACCTCAATCACGCTATTACTGATTTTGCTGAGGCACTGGCTTCTAAGTTACCTGGTGATCTCAAGGTATTTCTTTCCGCTTTGGCTTATTATCTAGATCACCATATCAAGTTGTGTCATAAAGTTTAACTTATATACATAATACATGTAACTGTCCATCCATAAGAAATCCGGTCAATATCTTGGAGAATTACAAATTAGATTTATATGTACAATACTTGACACCGCCCATAAAAGGTGAAATCAGTAGCCTAGAAAATTGGGCATGTTATCTTCTCTAATGGATACACTTGTAATGTAAAAGTACTTGGCAATGTCGTTGCTTATATTTTAAATCCATGTCTACAATCTGATCGAGACATGTTATTGCTTTTTCAGGTTGTGTTCTTCACCAATTCTGGGACTGAGGCAAATGAGTTAGCAATTATGATGGCAAGACTATACACCAGTTGCCATGATATCATTTCTCTAAGGAATGGTTACCATGGAAATGCAGCTGCCACTATGAGCACCACTGGGCAAAGCATATGGAAATTCAATGTAGTACAGGTACAACTTCGTATTTTGCAAAAATTGCTATTATATTCCTCTGTGTTTGATTTATGCAGCCATCCATGTTTTTATCAGATGACTATTATGAAGTTACCGTAAAGGGGTTAATGGATTACTCTATCATTTAACTTGATATCTTATCATCATTTAGAAATTAATATCAGTCTCATTATGTTGGATTGTCTCCTTTGTTAGATCTGATATTTAGTGGAATTGTAGAGCGCAGTGGAAAAAATAGCGCCACTAAATAACAAGTTTAATGTTTCTATCCATTCTAAAGGCATATTTGATTATCTATAACAACTGGATATTAGGAAATCTGCATTAGTGTTTGATAGGTAATGAAGTGCCACAATGTACAAAACCTTGTTATGTTTATTACTCGTCTCTTGTTCACTTACTATTTACCTTGCTGATCAGACTGGAGTTCATCATGCCATAAATCCTGACCCATACAGAGGTGTTTTCGGTTCTGATGGTGAGAAGTATGCGAAGGACGTTGAAGATCTTATCCAATTTGGAACATCTGGAAGGGTTGCTGCTTTTATATCTGAAGCTATACAGGTACTCGTCCTGGATGTTACCTTGTCCATCTAAATTCCATAAAACATCATGTGTATCATCCTCTATAATGTTCCTTTTAAGTGTAGGGTGTTGGTGGGATAGTTGAATTGGCGCCAGGTTACTTGCCCGCTGCATACAGTGCTGTACGAAAAGCTGGAGGCCTTTGTATTGCAGATGAGGTTCAATCTGGATTTGCTCGTACCGGAAGCAACTTCTGGGGATTTGAGAACCAAGGAGTGGTTCCTGACATAGTAACAATGGCAAAAGTCCGTCTCTTCAACAGTGACAATCTGCTATTACATACTCAATGACTAAAAAAAGACATCCATCTCCTGATTATTATAATTTGGCCAAAAGTTAAGTTTTTTTACTTGTTCCTCCTTTTTTCCCCAGGGTATTGGAAATGGAATACCCCTTGGAGCTGTGGTAACAACTCCTGAGATTGCAAAGGTCTTGTGCCATAGTAATTATTTCAACACATTTGGTGGAAATCCTGTGTGTACTTCTGCAGGACTTGCGGTCCTTAGAGTGATTGAAAAAGAAAAGCTTCAAGAAAATGCTCATGTTGTTGGTTCCTACTTGAAAGAGCGCCTTATGGCTATCAAAAATAAGCATGAAAGTAAGATATTCTTTCACCCTTATCATTATTACCTCTACGGGAAGATGATCAAATCTTTTCTCTGTTTTTTTTTTTGAGGAAACACTGCATTTCTTTCGTTGTCACATTTGATTGATTCTAGCTTCTGCAATAATGTTTATGCAGTTGTTGGTGATGTGAGGGGAAGAGGACTACTGTTAGGCGTTGAACTAGTGACTGACCGCAAACTGAAAACTCCTGCAAAAGCTGAAACTCTGCATATCATGGACTTGATGAAAGGTAAGTTTCTCCTAAATCATCATCCTTTTGGCCAGTCATTTAATTAAGCCTTACGTATTAACCTAGTTTATCTATTTGGCTCAAAGATATGGGAGTACTAGTTGGCAAGGGCGGATTCCGTGGAAATGTCTTCAGAATTACCCCTCCACTTTGTTTCACTAAAGAAGATGCAGGTAAATTTAAGCTCTTACAAGTACTTGCTTCCAATGTGAGGATTCTGGCTCTTTAACATATATAAAACTTTGATCGCAGATTTTGTGGCGGATGTGATGGATTGTGCAATGTCAAAGATATAATGTTAAACAACTTGGCGACTACATTCCCTCCTATAGCCATATGATAATGCCATAGTGAATGGAACTTTTTATATAGCTTTTATCTTCATATATGTCAGTTGAAAATCAGCAGCTAAATGTATCTGTATGGCCTACTTGAGTACGTACAGTATCTAACTATCATCATATAATATGAGTCAACAGCTCGTTGTCTCTGGATATCCTGTCTTGTTTTTCTTTATGAGCTTGACATTATCTTACTATCATCACCTGCAATCTACTTCTCACATAGGGGTGGTAAAACTAAGCCCAACCCATTCAACCCGTCCAACTCGTTGAAATTTGGGCGGGTTATTAACCCGTCCATTTATTAGCTCAATCCATCTCAACTCATTTAGAATTGGATTGATATGCAATTCGAATTGGCTCAAGAGAGATCTTGTTAAAATATTTTTAAAACGCTTTTTTTTTAATTTGGTATGTTCTATATAGTCATAATAAAGAAAATATAATTTAATTAAGTATTAAAATATTGAAAAACTTAATAAAACTTGGGTTTGGTTGAGTATTGACCCGCTTTATAACTTGTTATTCAACTCGTTTTGATCCAACTCGTTTTGATCTAATTCATTTTGATCCGAGCAAATATGAGTTGAGTTGAATCTTGACCCATTATAACCTGCTCAAATTCAACTCAATTCATCCAATTGCCATCCCTATTCTCACTTTAAAAAAAAAAGAAACGGTGAGAAATGAAAGATAATATTAGGACCACAACATACAAATGTTGATTAAAAAATACAACTAATTTTTTGGTCTATGATGAGAAATTAAATAGAATATTATATACAGATATTCCATTTAATTGTTGTCAAACTTCAGGAAAGTAGGAATCTTTTCATGGGGGAAAGACAAAAAATATGATGAGAAATTAAATAGAACTAACATCTAAAAGTATCTTTGATATGCTTCAGTTGAAATTAGAGCTTATATAATTAAATCGAAAAAAGCTGCAAATGTAAGATAGGACTGAAAAGAGATAAGATAAACAATTGATCTATTCTAAAACAAAAAAACCATGCTAATTATTGGTACAAAAATTTTCATTAAAAATGTAAGGACCTTAATAATTATTTTTGAAATTTTTTGGAAAATTATCATTTTGTCATTTCTGTTGGGGCTTCGTGTTACATCCCGAGAGGGTACCCTAGACGTGCCCGACACTCAAAAACTATTGCTAGTCCCCAAGCGAACCACTTGATCTCATCACATTCGTTCGATCAATAAAGCAGAAGATTAAAGATAATAATGGGCACTTCTAGTCTCAAAGCAGTGTTAAATAATCAAAAAAGCTAGTAGAAAGGAAACTAGCTCAACAAGTCTCAACATTCAATACTCAACTCTAGTCTATGAAAACACTATCACTATCAAGTGGTGCAATGACGGACCCATTACTGCCAATAACTTTTTCTTTTTTCTTTAATTTGTATTTTTGTCTCTTTGTTTACTTTTTTATTTATTATTCTTTCTTTTTTATTTTTCCTCCTTATCTGTTTCTTTTTTCTTTTTTCATTACATTAAATCATAGAGTTAAATTTTGCTTTTAAGACAAAAGTTATTGTGTTTATTATAAGTTGGACTTAGTGAAAATGATAAAAATTGTTGTCATGAGGAGCAAGTTATTGTGTTTATATAAGTTAGACTTAGTGAAAATGATAAAAATTGTTGTCATGAGGAGCAACTTATTATTTGAAAATATTTGGAGGCTAAGTCTTGCCTTCAAAGCAAAAGATAGAGCATATCACAATTTAAGACACAATGTAGTAGCATCAACTTCTGCCCATAGGGAGTAATTTGTCATTTTGAAATTTTTTGGTGTAAGTCTTGCCTCTTAAACAAGATTTATAAAACATCTTATAAGTTAGACATAGTGAAATAGTATAAAATATTGCCTATGAGGCATATATTATTTTTTTTAACTCATGAGCTAAGTTCTGCTTTTAAGGCAAAAGTTATTGTGTTCCCATAAATCAAACTTAATAAAAATGTAAAATATTGCCCTGACGCAACTTATTGTTTGAACCCTTTGGGCTACGACATGCCTCTGAGGCAAGAGTAATGTAGCATCTTATAAATCAATACATGATGTGGTAGTGTCAAGTCTTGCCCATGGGGTTTAACTTGTTGTTTGAAAGTTCTTGGACTAGCAAGTCTTACCTCTAGGACAATAATTATAAAATATCTTATAAATCAAAATAAAAGCGATATTGTCAAGTCTTTTTAATGGGACTTAATTTATTGTTTTGAAGTCCTTGGACTAAGAGGAAAGAGTTACATATGATAAATCAAGACACAATATAGAAGTGTTAAGTCTCGCCCATGAGTGAAGTTTTTGGTCCAAGTCTTGCCTCTAAGGTAAGAGTTATAGAGCATCTCATAAATCAAAACATAATGTAGTAGCGTTAATATATTCTTGTCTATGGGGCTTAATTGTTGTATGGGAGTCCTAGGACTAACAAGTCTTATCTCTAGGGAAATAGTATGGAGTATCTCATAAATTAAATCACTATGTAATATCATCAAGTCTTGCCTATGGCGCTTAACTTCTTGTTTTAAAGTCTTTAGAATAAGAGATGAGTTATAGAGCGCATGATAAATCAAGATACAATTCAGTAGTGTGAAGCCTTTGCCTCTAAGGCAAGAATTATAGAGCATTTCATAAATGAATACGTAATGTGGTAGTGTCAAATCTTACAAATGAAGCTTGACTTGTAGTTTGGAAGTCCTTCGACTAACAAGTCTTACATCTAGGGCAATAGTTATACTCGACTTACAAGTCTTAATTACCTTCCGGGCAATAGTTATAGAGTATCTCATAAATCAAAATACAATGTGACATGCCAAGTCTTGCCCATGGGGCTTAACTTATTGTTTTGAAGTCCTTGGACTAAGAGACAAGAGTTATAAATATAATAAATTAAGACACAATATAGTTGTCAAGTCTTGCTCGTAGGCTTAAATTCTAAAGTTTTTGGTCTTAGTCTTGCCTCTAAAACAAGAATTATAAATCATATGATAAATCAAGACATAATGTGATAGTGTCATACGTTGCTCTTAAGACATAACTTGTTGTTTGTAAGTTCTTAGATTGAGAGGTAAGGTAAGGGGGGCACCGGGTCCGGTACTGGCACCACCGGACCGATAATTACCGGTACAGGACCGGCACTGGTAAAGGGGGGGGGTTATTTTCCGGAACTGGTACTGGCGGTTCCGGAAAAATTCCCCTTTACCTTACTTTGGGACCGGACCGGTAATCCGGTTCTTTAAAAAAAATATATTAATTAATGTATTACAAATTTACAATTTGAAGTGTAATTTTTATATGTTAAATTAAGATTAATATTTAAAATTTAAATTGAAGTTTAAAATGTTAAAGGTTAAATTAAAATTTTAAAATAGTATTATTATTCATTATATAATTTTTTAAAATTTAAAATGAAGTTTGATTAAAGTCATAAAATATAAGTACAAAAGTTTTAAATCTATAAGTAGTTCTACTTATATAAAACATTAAAATGTAAAATCAAATTTTTTTTAACTTTCTACTTTAAAAGTTTAAATTTCTAATTTTTTAAATATAAAATTATAAAGTTTAATTTTTAAGGATTAAATTTTGAATGTTTCTTTTTATATTTTAAACTTTAAAGTTAATAAAGATTTGAGAAATAAGGGGGCAAATATATTAAAAAAAGTGAAAACTTAAATTAAAATTAAGTCAAAATAATAACATTAAAAAAAAAAGGCGAATAGCCTATAATTTTTTTATGTTATTTTACAATTTAAATTGTACAATGTAGTGATGTAAGATATTGGAAATCAACCTAATTTACGCAGCCACCTTCTAGGAAGGGTTCTGTTTCAACTAGGTCTTATTTATTGTAAATTTTTAATACAATAAAATTTAATCACTAATAACTTAAACCACTTTGAAATTCTTGCCTAAGTGTTTCTAACATTTCTAGTGTTACATTTTCTGGAATCGGCTCTTGAGCTTGTTCCTCCAGAAAGTCCATGCCGTCTTCACTTGATTCCGATAAAATATTATCGATATCAGCTTCAAACTGAGAAGGTAATGTCGGACATTCTAAATTCCTGCGCTCCGCATTTATCCAATCTTGAAATAAGATTGAAACTTCCAAGCTATCAGCTGCTAGTGAATGCCTATGGTTTCCAAATTGGAATCTAGCAGCACTAAAAGTGCCTTGCGAAGCCACCGATGATGCTTGAATTGCGAGGACATCACGAACCACCCGCTGAAGTCTTGGAAACGTTTTTCCACGATTCTTCCACCACGTCAAAAGCTGTTGCTTCCCCTCTGTATCCTTGATACTTTCTGTGGCCTGGTTAAGATATTCATCAAAATCATTGTTTTCGTTAGCGGTTAGTCCAAGCTGAAATTCTAACATGGCGGCAATATCATCCTCGTATCTAGGCCTACATGGTTGTGGTTCTTGGTGTTGTACATTTTCTACTAAATTATACTCTTCTAAATCATACAGTTTTCTAGCTTCCGTTCTAATGTTACTTTTAACTACGTCTAAATTATGTGATTGATTTTCTTCATCGTATTCGATTTCTAAGTTTGTACATATACTATTTACCATTCTAGATATCCCGACTTCTTTGTAAATCGGATTAAATAAACAAGCAGTCAAATAAATCTGGGGGATTGGGAAAAAGTATTTCCTAAATTTTTCTATCATTTTTTAACAGGTTCTTTAAATTTTGGATTATTTCTAAACAAAGCAAATTTAGTACAAATAGCACAAATATTAGGCAAAACAGAATAAATAGTACGATAATAAAAACCAGATATTTGTTTAGTGGCTAAATAAAAAACTCTTAAAAATTCAATGAAATCCCTAATATCAATCCAATCATTTTCATCTAGCCGGTAGGTCATATCTGCATTATGTGCATTCCAAACCATTGTAATCGGTATTCATAAGCTACTTTTAGCATTTCATACAATGAATTCCACCTAGTAGCTACGATTTTAGGAATTTTCCTAATAGGCAAATTACATTCAATGCACCGACTTTTAAATTTTTTACGCCCAGCCTTTACTTGACATTTAAAAATAAAATGACATGCTATTTCTACTTTATTACAACCGTTTTCAAATAATGAGACACCATCTCTAACAGTTAAATTGTAAATATGAGCAGCACATTTAATATGAAAACCATCTTCGTAAATTGGACTAAGAACATGTCTTAAATAATCTACAACACGTTTATTACTAGAAGCGTTATCTAAAGTTACACTAATTATTTTACTAGATATACCAAAAAATTGTAAAACATCAAGAATAGTTTACGCAATATAAGAACCTATTTTGCGCATTTCACAATTTTTATATCCTAAAATTCTTTTCTGCATATTTCAATTTTCATCTATCCAGTGGCCGGTGATTGTAAAATAATCATTACCGATTATGCTACGTCCCATATCAGAAGTAATTGCTAGCCTACAAGTATTATAAGCAAATAAACATCTAAGATACTGTACATGTCGTGTCTGATAATAAAAAATAGTTCTTTTAGTTGTATTTCTAGAAAAACCATTAAAAGACGGATTATAAACAATTTGAATATAATGGATAAAACTAGGATTTTCGGCAAAACTAAAAGGCAAACTAGTAACAACAATCATTTTAACAAGCTCGTCTAAGTCACGTTGTCTATTATAAGGTCGATGTGTACTAGGACCGAAAATATTACTAGGATTTAATTGCGATTGCACCATATTTGAATCTCGCATCGATTCTTCGGGAATGGGAGTTCCATATTTTTTGGCATCCGTAATGGCTTGGGCATGCAAAAATTCTAATTTACAACAATGCATGAAGTGATTTTTCAAATGACCCGTCCCACCCCCCTTTCCCAAAGTTTTATGTTTTAAAAACATGCTTACATTTGTTACAAATCACTTTTGTTTTATCTCCATTTTGTGTTAAAAATTGCCAAACAACAGATTTTTTAGCGCGTTCCGTCTTAGGCCTATTAGATGACGAAGGTTGTACGGGGGGAGCGGGAGGGGGAGCGGGAGGGGGGGGGGGAGTAGTAGCAGTATATGGGGGTTGAGTTTCATCGTTATAAAAAATATCGTCGTCCTCATTAATTTCAAAATCATCTTCTGGTAAATCTTCATTAAAGCCAAATCTACATTCAAGAAATTCGTGTTCTAATTCCGTATTATAGTTAATATTAAAACATGTGTCGTCTACTTGTCTAAAATCTTCGATATTAAATCTAAGTGGTGGTTGCCTTGTAGATTTAGACGAACTACCATCGGATTTTTTTACTGGTTATAGCTTTCTTTATTCCACCAAAAAAGGTACTTTTTCCTTTTCCTTTTCCACCAGAATCCATGTAAAATTTAATTAAACAAGTAAAGATTATATGCAAGAATTCAAGTTATGAAATATGAACTTATAATTATGAATATAAAAAAATTAATTCAAGTAGACAAGTAATTAAATAACTAATTAGAAGAACAAATAAGTAGGAACGAAGGTATCAAATGTCTGTGTAAAAACAGACGTAGAAGCCGAAATTGATGAAAGTTGAAGCTTGAATATGCTCCAAATTGATCCACCAAAATTTGCTCCAAATTGCAATTAACACACCAAACTAAAATTTTTTTTTATAATAATTGAGAGAGTAAATAATTAATATATAATAAATTTGAGAGTAGTTATAATATAGTTATAAATTTATAATAGTGGAGAGAATTGAGAAATGAGTCAGTTGAGAATATTGAGAGAATTTAGGATGATTGAGAGAATTCAGCAATGTGTCACCTCTTGCCCATGAGACGTAACTTGTTCTTTAATTTTTTTTTAAAATTCTTCTAAAGTAAGAGTTATAGAGTATTTCGTGAAATTCTAAATTATATATATTTAAAATAATAAACATGAAAAAAACAAATTATCTTGAACCTTGACATTTGAATTTAAAAATTATTTTATTATTTAAAAGAAACACAAAATGTATAAAACAAATATTATTTATAATTTCATCATAATTTTTTTAAAAAAGAAAAGAGATAAAAAAAGAAAAAAATAGAAAGAGAGGAGAAAACAAAAGAAAAAAATACAAGAAAAAAAACATGTAACAAAAAATGAAAAAAAAGAAGGAAAACTTAAAAGAAAAGAAAGTGAGAAATGAGGGAATAAAAGAAAGAGGAAAAACAAAAAATATAACCTTTTTATTTTATGTAATTATCAAAAATATAAACTTTCTTTGTTTTGTAAATTTGGAGAACAATTTTGTCCAAAACATTTTCAATGAAGAATATTTTTGCAAAATATTTCTTAAAATGGCAAAATATCAAAATCGGCCTAAGAGGGAGCATTTTTGAACTTAATGTAAAAAAAAAAAATTAACCTGACCTCTTTTTTCATAAGTTAAAAAGACTATTTCAGGCCCATGATATTTTTTTTTAAGGAGAAAAATAGTGTAAACCCCTTTATATGAAGGACTATTTTGATCATTTCAAAAATTTCTTTTCCTTTATATTACTTTCCATAGCCGCAGTATGTGTTTGTTCTTCCTCTCTTTCTCCGCCATCCTACCTGTACATGGCGCCACCTTCCGCTGCATCTTCCTTCTAGGGTTTTAGTAGAAATTCTCTGAGCTTTACGTTGAACTCAATCTCTCATCGTCGTTGGTTTTCCGGCTGCATTGATTAATCTCACCACAAACATCTCCCGTTTCTCTGTTAAAAGTAGTCGTTCTAACTCTTATATGAGTTGCTGTTCATAGTTTATTTGATTATTCATCAAGGCTAGACAATTGAATGGCATTGGGAGATTTGATGGCTTCTCGATCCTCAGCTGTTGTGGAGGACTCTGCGGAACATGAAAATGGCGATAGGATTATCAATAGGAGCTTTGGTGCTGCTGCTGACAGTGGGACGGGGATAACCATGACAGCGACAAGTATGGCTTATTTGCCGCAATTCATGTTGTTTCGTGAGCTTCGGCACGATGAGTTTGAGGCTTATGTCCCTTCTGGAATAGCTAATGCTGGTATGGTCTCTAAGTGGCGGATTAAGGACCGGGTAAGATGTGCCTCCTCACACATTTGTTTTCAATACAATTCTTTAAATGTAGTAAATTTCCTGTACAATATTGTGTGAATGTGGAAACATGTTTTGAATGATTTGGGTGAACTTAGTTTCAACTTTCACCTAAATCTATCAACTATGCATCAATGACAAATTACTTGGAATCATCCATATGAATCTTTAATTCTCATTCTGCCTAAAATCAGTAATAATACTGTTCTCATTTGTGCTTCCATTTCCTTTTTCCCTTTTCGTTTGAAATAGTTTCAAATTCTGTTATCTTTACGGAAGGTTATTAGTCTGCTCAGGTTTTCTTCGATATTGATTTAGTGTAACCTTAATTGGTTTAAGGTGAAGATTAATGTATGGGAGGATGAATGCTCATCTGAGCAGAAGGTTAAATTTTCTACTTGTCTCTCAAAATAAACATGAAAATTGTTTTACTCCACAATGTTAACTTTGGTAGAAAGCCATTAAAATTTTCATCAACATTAGTTCCTCTGATTTATATTCGACAATATTTTATTAATATGAGTCAGCCATAAAGTTCTATGTAAGGAGATATAATTTTTTTTCCCAATGTGATTACTTTGAACATGTTTCTACTGTATGGCCATGAATGATTAAATCTCTAGCAAGAGAACCTTGACCACTAAGTGTAGTATACACCTTAATCAAAGGATTTGGGTTAGTACTTTAGCATCTTCAATCGTCAACAGTTGGTTGGGTCTTAACACTTTTCTCGTGTCACCTCCTATGGTGAAGATCAAGGCATTAACACTTTTCTCATATCACCTCCTATGGTGAAGATCAAGTCTTTGAACATCTAAACCAGTGGCATGGTGTCTTAGCATGAAACATAATTTGAAAGTTGTGACGTACAACATGTGTTAGTGTAGATTAACGTTTTCCTTAATAATTTAAAAGTTGTGATGTACAACATGATTGTTGGTGTAGATGTTTTCCTTAATCAGGAAAAACCTTTACGTGGGTATGGATCAAATTAAAAAAAAGTGAATCCTGATCCTTTGCCACCTTCTAAGTTATTTCCATAAATACGTTTTCTTCTCCCTACGAGCAACAATTGCTATATTTCTCTTGCAGTATTATGGATGCAAAGAGGTCCTAGGTTAACACTTTTAGCTTCATGATTGTCATATTATTCTTTGATTCATAGAACTTGGAGCACCTAGTGAACTTATCGACCAATTGATAATTTCAACCTACGAAACCAGTGGAGATGACTCCAGAATGTTTTTTATTTACACGAATAAGGTGACAATTAGTCCCTTATAAAAACAAGTATAAAGTGACTTCTGATCTCAACATGTTTGGTCAGTTATTGGAATATCGGATTTGACACAAAGCATATCCCTGATAGTCACATGTCTATTTTGTTATCCTTTTGAATTTTAGGTATGCACACGTGCAAGTAGCTCAGAAATAATGTAATTTTGTTATTTTAAAGTTTAAACAAAGCAAGGTCATAGCTCAATGTTCAATTGTTGCACTACCATGGAGACTATGGTTCAAATTGCAACTTTGGAAAAATTCATGCTGATTTCTCCTCATTTGTGGCAGTCGTTGTGGATGGAGTTATCGCTACCTTTATTGGTGGGGAGTAGAAGGTACTCAGTGGAATAATTGAGGTGCAAGAAAGCAGAACCTTGCACCATCATTATAAAAATAAAAGAATTCAATCGATATATTTGACCTGGTAGTCACATATTCCTTCTTATATTTTTGCAACACACATTTTTGGCAATCAGAAGTCAAAACACAAACTGAGAAGGTCATTTGGATGTGAATGAAGTGTTGTAATTATTATAAGCAAAAAAACCTAAAGAAATTTTTTTCCCAGTATTAATTCTGCTTCATTTACAAATTCCCCTTTATTCCAAATAGAAAGCAAAATTATGCAGTTAAAAAAATTAATCTCTTGAATTAAGTTATTTGCTGCTATATTAAAAAATCTGTGCCAAAGTTCTACTGTCACCTTGCAATGAGTGGAAAGGTTTTTTTATGTTTCAAAATTCCCTCCACATAGCCGACACCAGTTGCACAATTACATTTTCCTTTTCTGGAGGATTTCCTGTGTCAAACATGCGTGTTTTCATTCCTCTTTGAATGGTGCTTTAGTATTCCATATTTGAGTCCAGGCCCAAAGATGTTGCTGGGAAGTTGTTCAGGTGAAAATTTTGTCGCAAGAGTTCCAGACAAGACACCGTTTCCAACTTCAAAAGGAAACAGTTGTCGAGGAATGGGTGGTGGAAGACACTGGACCAATTCAATAATATCAAAGTTTTGTTATGCAAAAGCAGAAATAGACAACTACACGGGTAAAGGCAAAACTTGATCAAATTGGGAAAATTTGGGGTTGATTTCCATGGGCATGAGGAAGAAGCATTGGAATTTCTTATGCAAATGATAGTTGCAAACATGCTGGGAAGATGGAGAATGAGACGATTATTAAGAGGCCTAGATACAAAGGGACACAAGAGCTTAAGTGCTCACTTCTTTTGATGTAAAATCAAGAATGATGGGAAGAGAGCCAGGGGGGGGGGATGTCAACCTTTTACTATGAAGGTAAACTTAGTGTCCTGGAACGATAGGGGAACGATAGGGGAATTAACAATGGGGGTAAGGAAAGAATTGTGAAGAGTCTATTTACACTTGTAGTGTAGATATTATTTATCTTTGGAAGTTTAAATTAGAAGGGGATGTTAATGAGATGGTCAAAAACTTATGGGCTGGGAGATGGGTAAAATATGCATGTCTACAAGTTAGTGGCACTATTGGGAATTTTGATGATTCGGGACAGTAGAACATGGAAGGGGAAACTCTGGAAATGCCATCCTCTATTCTAACCTGTAAGTTTGTGGTACTTTTGCAGGATTTCAAGTATCACATAACTGGAGTATGTGCTCCAAATTGCAGACTTGGAAGGGAACATGTGTGGGAGAGGAAGTAGGTGTGTTAGGAGCTTGTTTAAGGGGCCATAAGTTGTCTTGTGGAGGTTTCAATGTCACAAGATCTCCATTTGAAAAAAGAAATTGCAGATCACCAGCTATGGAAGAATTCTTTGACTTCATTAAAGATTGAATCTGTTGGAGTCAATTGGAAGGAGGGTGTTTTACTTGGGTCAAAGGAGACAATACCAGAATTGCATCTAAAATTGATAGAATCCTAATCGCTCAAGAGTGGGATGATAGGTTCAACAACCTAAAACATGCAGTGATGCAGAGATTGGTATGTCTGATCACAGTCCTGTCCTCATTACAGTATGGAATTTGGGAATTTAATAATCTTATTTCAAGTTTGATAATTGGTGGTTGAATACTGAGGGGTTTGTGGAAAGAGTTTGAGACTGCTGGAATTCTTTTGTCTTCACAGGCAAGCCTATTATATTCTAGCTTGCAAACTCAAAGCTTTAAAAGGCAAGCTAAAAGACTGGAGTAGAACTAGTCATGGCAGCCTAGGAATGCAGAAGGCTTAGTTGTTGAGTCAGTTGGCTGCACTAGATGCTGTCCAGGAGAACATAACTTTGATAGAAGACGAATCAGTTATGAAGGCCTCTCTCTTGATGGAATATACTCCTCTTAATGGAATATGAAGAACACATCAAAAATGAAGAAGCAGCATTGAGGCAGAGATCTAGGGAACTATGGCTTAAAGAGAGGGATCAAAACACCAACTTCTTCCACAAATTGTCCAATGCACATAAAAAGAAGTAACGACATAGATTAACTAGTGATTCAAGATGAAACTGTGGTAGATCCAGAGAGAATAATACGGAAACTACCTACCTACTCTTTTATCAGAAGTTGTAGTCAGAGACTCTAGACTGGAGACCATCAAGCAATCTGATCAACTGTCCAGTGGGAACTGAAGTTGAAGAAGAACCCCTACAAGGTGATTTTGTGGAACAAAAGGTGTCTCCTGCCTAAAGATGTGTGCCATGGACAAAAACCCAGGCTCATATGGTTATACAATGGGCTTCCTAATCACATGGTCGAATGTGTTGAAGCACATCATGGAAACAGTCAAGAACTTCCACTCTCATGGAGTCTTTGAGAAAAACTGTAATGCTACATGTATTACCTCAATTCTAGAAAATACAATAGCTAAGGAATTAAGAGACGTTAGACCGATTAGCATCATAGGCATTTTCTAGAAGTTGCTCTCAAGATGCTACCAGAGAGACTAAAAAGAGTTGTAGATAAGCTAATGGATGCCCATCAAATGGCTTTCATTAAAAACAGAAGGATAATGCCATCTTCATTGACAATAAAGCGGTGATCCAAGAATCAATCAAAGAAACGTAGGAAGACTATGCAAATTGGACAATGAGAAGGCCTATGACCATATGAATTGGAAATTCTTATTGAAAATTCTCTCGTTAATAGACTTTGGGAGGAAGATCAGATATTGCATCTCAACTGTCAGGTTATATATTTTTATTAGTTGTTCACCTGAAGGCTTCTTCTCAACACAAAGAGGATTGAGGCTAGGTAATCTCCTATCTCCTTTCTTTCTCATCATAGGTATGGAGAGTGTGAATAGTATGATAAACGTGGCAAGAAGCAATGAATGTCTTAGAGGTTTGAGGTGACAACAACCTCACATTTCAATTGAAATGTTAACATGGAAGTCACACATCTCCAGCATGCTGATGACACACTAAAGGGTCGTTTAGTAAAGTGTATAAATATAGTGCTGAATATGGTGTATTAGTATAGCTAGCATTAGTAATGCAGATATTAGTTATGCTTGCACAGATTTGTTGAGATTATTTCTTATGCATTGCTTGATTTGGTGTATTTGAAGTAACATGCATTCCCACTTGTGGGATTCCACTGGGTATGTTGTTGTAAAGTAACATGCATTGCATAATTTATTAATTAAATACAAAACCCATCAGTATCCCCTTAAAGTTGGCACCAACTTTCACTTAGACACCTAATTATTCCTTGTTCATTTTAAACCCCTCATAGGTCTCACCGTGTCATTTTGATACTTTTTGCTAACATGGCATAGGGATTGTGATGTACTTATTAACCGCGCGGGGGAGGCTTATTTAGCCAATTGTTTTTCTTCTCCATTTTCCAGTCAGTATTTCCTCAAGATTAAACTCCATCCATGTTGAATGAAGATAGTTACCATAAAATGATGGGGAACAATTTAGAAGTTTAGGAATAAACCATTTTAGAATTGAATTATTGAAATTACCATGAGATTCTTTTTGGGAAAAATTTAATGTCTGCAGATGGTTGTGAATTTGATTTTTGGTGGACTCTAGAACTACCTTTTAGGCTAAGAAGAAAGAAGAAAGTGAAATAGTGAATTTTGTAAAGAAAGAAAATTGCAATAGGGGCTTTTTTTGGTTATGGTGGTGGAAAGATATTGAGAGAGCTTGGGTTATGGAGGAGAAGAAAAATGGGTTGGCATTGTTGCTACAAAAGGGTGGGGTATGTTGGAGAAGACAATTAGAGGGTATGTATTGCTTTGTAAAATAGTTAATTGGTTAAATCCCTTTGTTGTAATCATTCGGGCAAAAATGTCATGTGTCAGCAATTCGTTGGCCACTTTTTGACTCAATTAATTTTCAAGAATTATTTTGAGCACAAATGACAACTGTCCTCATTTAATTCGGCATTTTGCATGTCATTTGTGAGTGTAACACACACATTATATAACTTTGCTAATTGTAAAAAATGTCAATGACAATTGGATCCTACTTGAGGTGTTTAAAATGAACAAAGCCTATTTGAGGTGTCTAAGTGAAAGTTGGTTGTAAATTATTTCATTAAGTAATTGTAGTAACGTGACATTCTTTTTGGGACGGGCTAAAAAGGAAAGAATGCCCCATAAAATTATAGAGAGAGTATTAGTTATGCATACCTTAATGCTAACTAGAGTGTATTAAATTGAGTGTATAACTAATGTTTGCATAGTTATATATAAGTTGAAAAAGTGTACTAAACAAGATACTAGTAATGTACAAACCTAATGCATGCATTATTTTTTCTAATGCATTCTACCGAATGATCCTTAATATTTTGTGATGCTGATGAAGGACAATTACTGATCTTAAAATCTAGGATGGTGCTATTTGAAGGAGTTGGGATACTCGGCCTATATGCTTCGCAGACCCTAAGTCACCCTCAAGAATCGGACAACGCTAGAACAAAACTCTAGCCTAGAAGAGAATCTCAAGCTTACTTCCAAACTCCAAAAACTCCTTCGGACACTCTAGTATGAAACCACACCATTTCGAACCAAACGCTACTCATACTTTAATCACCCAAAATGGAGCTAAAATGATAGAGAAATAAATCGCATTTAAAAAATGAAGGCTGAAGCTGGGGTGTTTGGAGGAGTTTTTGGTGTTTTGGGATTAAGCTTGAGATTTTCTCCTAGGCTGGAGTTCTGTTCTAGCATTGTCCAATTCATGAGGGAGACTTAGGGTCTGGCTGACACTTGGACTAATCAAGGTTGGAAAATTTAGTGTAGGAGAAACTTAAATAACTGGGAAATAGCTACATTGATTGAGTTCTTCAGAATGCTAGAAGTATTCAATGGCACACATGAAGAAGTACATAAACTATGGTGGAGTTCAATTTCTAAAAAATAAATAAAGAAATATGGTGGAATGAAGATAGCAAAGGTAAGTTTAAGGTGAATTCAACATATATGTTCTTGAACCAAGGAAATTAGCAGGTACTATAGTGGCCATGGAAGCACATCTGGAAAGTGAAGATAATCTTCAAAGTTGTATGGTTCACTTGGATGCTGGCAAGGGAAGTTGTTTACTTGTTCTAACTCAAGAAAAATCTCAAGAAGAGAAAAATTCTCTTTGCTCCAGTTGCTATCTGTGTGGTGAAGAGGCTGAGACAGTTAAGTCATCTATTTCTACAGTGTAGGATAACAATTCAACTTCGGAGGGTTTTTACGAGTCTCAAGGGTATTGCTTGGGTAATGCATAACAAAATCACTCATTTACTCTATTGTTGGGAGGAGGCAGGAGCAGGAATAGGTGCTTGAGACAGAAACAGATGGAGGATTGTCCTAGCTTGTATTTGGTGGACAATATAGAAAGAAAGGAATTCCAGGTGTTTTGAAGACAACATCAGTGACC
This sequence comes from Solanum rostratum, assembly GCA_029948455.1. Lineage (NCBI taxonomy): Eukaryota > Viridiplantae > Streptophyta > Magnoliopsida > Solanales > Solanaceae > Solanum > Solanum rostratum. Next base: position 56,855,793 of record CM057055.1, read on the forward strand.
CTCAAAAGATCAAGCTGAATTGCAGTAGTCCTTTCTGTTTCTGGTGCAAACAGATCTACCTAAAGAATATGGAGTCAATAGAAATCCTAGGTTCTTGTTAGGATTTTGGTTCGGTTTTTCCCTTTTTGATATTTGTAAATGTGTTTTCACTGCAACCTATGTATTGGTTTAGTCAAATATAAATAAATGTTACCTTCTCAAAAATAAAATAATCGATTCTTCAGACAATTTGGAACTTTCTTCGCTCTTGGTCTTAGATTAACTTCTCATATATTGTAGCTAACATAGTTTTTTGTTTTGTTATATGTTGTACACTTGTATCTTTTTGATTCCATCAATGCTTCAAGTAGCACCTCCTTAGTGATACTATCTCTTTAATAAGATATTGCCATGTTCAAGACAAAAATTTAAATCTTCCTTTTTAGGAGGGTGGATACTTTTTGTGGGGGAAGGGTGATAAAGAGTGAAATGTGGATATCTGATTCTTGGCGACATAATAATGATGTTCCTGTCAGTTTATATAACCTAAATCTACCAATATTATGAAAAAAGAACATGAGGGACGTACTGCCACGAATTTAATATTTCTCAATGCCACAAACGAAAACATAAACAATGGCTAACAGAATACTTTCTCTAGCCAGTTTATGGCCAACAAAATACTTCAGTTTATGCCATAGAAATTTGTAGAGGATTGGATCTCTTTGTTGAGTATAGGTTCTCTTTTGTTTTGGTATACGGCATGTATATGGGGCTCTCCCCAACAACAACAACAACAACATACCCAGTGGAATCCCACAAGTGGGGTCTGGGGAGAGTAGAATGTACGTAGACCTTACCACTACCTCATAGAAGTAGAGAGGTTGTTTCTTAGGAACCCTCGTCTCAAAAACCCATAAGCAGAGTAAACTAGATATGACAAAAAGCAAATGTCAATATGTAAATACCATAGAATTAACACACATGCGGCAGATATAAAACACGCCTACTCTTGCTACCTTACCATACCTCCACCTAACCCTACCAACCAATTAGCCTGCTACTCTAATTCGCGACCTCCACTCCTTTTTATCTATAAGGTCATGTCCTCGGTGAGATCCAGTTTCCCCGTATCTTGTCTGATCACCTCCCCCCAATACTTCTTCGGTCTACCTCTACCCCTCTGTGCAACTCCCAAAACCAACCTCTCGCACCTTCTAATAGGAGCATCAGTATTCCGTCTCTGCACATGTCCAAATCATCGCAGTCTCGCTTCCCTCATCTTATCAGCCACCGGGGCCACCTCTAGCTTCTCCCGAATGGTCTCATTCCTAATCTTATCCCTCCTTTTGTGACCACACATCCATCTCAACATCCTCATCTCTGCGATATGCATCTTATGAACATGTGCATTTTTTATTGGCCAACATTCTACCCCATACAACAAAGATGGTCTAACCACCATTCTGAAAAACTTACCTTTGAGTTTAGGTGGTATCTTCTTGTTACACAATACTCCAAAGGAAAGCCTCCATTTAGTCCATGCTGCCCCAATACGATGTGTGCCATCATCGTCGATATCGCCACTACTTGGATGATAGACCCCAGATACTTAAAGTTTTCCCTCTTGGTGATAGGTAGAGTGGCAAGCCTCACATCAATGTCTGCTTCATCCATATGGGGCTCTCCCCAATTGGTTATAAAAGTTTTCACCTTGTCAAAAAAAGAAAATAAAATTTTGCATTACAAAGCCAAATTTTCCTTTTTGTAATTATGATTTTAAAAATGCTGCAAATGTTTTAAAGACTTGATTATTGTTGATAGAATTAGGCGTTGGTGTGTTCCTGTTCACCACTTACAAAGAGGTACAGTAAATAAAATTGCTTAAGAGCATGACAAATGTCTTGTAGGAACTTGGTGTGGAAAGAAAGGTTTAGTGTGTTTTCCGTTATTCATGTGTAATTCAAAATTTTTATTTCACACCAACTTCTTCTAAAAATTAATCAATTTTGGACCTCAAAAAGTCAAAACCACAAGAAAGGATAGAATGAGAATAATGAAGGAATGCTCCATCTTGTTTGCTTTTCAAATACCAAGTTCTCCTAGCTGAGTCAATCAAATGCCCATCTATTTAGCAATTCTTGAGTTCAATTCTCAACGAGAGCACAGATCGTGTTCCACTTTAGTTATTAAAAGAAACAAAGAAGAATGCCTTCATTGTTGACGCATCTATATACTTTGCTCCTAGTCAAAAAATTCTATGTACTTTGCTCCTTGTTCTTTCTCTTGTCTATCATACTAGCTAGCTGTTATGAAGTTTCATCATAAAAAAGGAACAATGAGGAATGCCTTTATTTTGTTGACTCACCTATATACTTTGCTCTTTTCTTCTTTCTCTTGTCTATTAGTCTAGCTGTTATGACGCTTCATTATAAAAAAACAATGAAGATGCTTCCTTTTGTTGACTCACCTATATACGCTGCTCCATTCTTCTTTCTCTTGTCTATTAAGCTAGCTGTTATGAAGTTCCATTAATCACAAAGGTCCTGCTTGCAGTTCTTTGCATTGTACTTGACATAGTATTTGATGTTGGTGATCAAATTGTGTCAAGGAGATGGATATATTGTGTTTGTTATGCTGATGCTAGTGCAGTCGAAAGCTAAAGGACATATCTAGGTCCTTGTTCATGTTTAAGCTATCTAAACTTAAAGATAAGTTGATTATTTTCTTGTTGTCGAGGAATTATATTGGAGGTTTTACAATAATGGGAAAAGCCTGTAGTGCTAAGACTAGATGATATATTAGTTCTTATACTCTGTGATCTTAGTATGAATGAGGAAGCCCAAGTTTGAAATGGGGGAGGCTTAAGATGTCTCTAGTGGTTGCCATTCTGTGATGCATTTGACTTGTCATAATGCAAGTGTGGTTTAGAATAAAAATCCCCATAATCTAAACTGGCAGATTATAGTGGGATTCTGATCTTTGCATATCTATGTTATAAGGCTGCTATTATTTTTTGTAGCAATTGCTGCAGTAGATCTCTAGAATTAAACCTATGCCCTTTTATGTTTTGTGATAAGCATATATTGTTTATCAGTGTTGGAGTCAACTCCCCTTTATGATTCTTTTCAATGTTTCTTGGGAAAATCTTTTCCATGTTCGTTGTACATTTTTTTTTGTGGATGACAAGGGAAACTCCCAGCACCTGCCTTTAGGTGCGCATAGGGTAAACCCCGCTCCTATGCAATAGCTCGCAAACCACATAGGAGAGGTAACCCACGCCAGGCAAGCCTGATGCGACGAGCTCGACCCAGAAGGCAAACCCCTTGCTTTTGCTGGCAAGGGGTTTCGGACTTGAGACCTCCAACATGGAAGCCACAAGCCCAAACCACTTGCCCAACCCAAAGGGTTTGTCCATTGTACATTTTTTCTTCATAAATATTCTTTTCCTTATTTAAAATAAGTTGCTTTGATAGTTTGCTGCTTGACGGTCTTTAAAGTGATTGGCGGACAGAGTGGACATGGTCCTTCTTATACTTACCTTTTTTTTGAAATTAGTATTAGAAAAAGGAACAAAAAAGAGAATTGAGTGAGAAACTACTTAGAGAGAGTCTAATAGGTCTACAATTCCTCTATATTTGTTACTTTACACCAATTAAAGAAAAATACAATACAATTCCTTTCAACTCTATGAATGGAACTGGACTTATCTTCAAAACATTTGCTATTTCTCTCTGTGAAATATAATAGCGAGAATGGAGCAATTTTCAATATGTTTTATTAATGGAAAAAGGGAGAGCTATTTATAGGTGTACAGATAATCTACATAACAAAAACAAAATCAGCAAATTCCTAAATATCTCCATCTATGATTGTGCTATGTATTTTATATGAAATGTCTCTATGTACATTCTATAACACTCTCCCTCAAGTTGAAGCATAGATATTAATCATGTCCAACTTGTTACAATGATATCCCACTCCGAGTTCCATTTAAAGACTTCATGAATATCATCTCATTGTTCTTCTGTCTTCACATCGTCCAATAGAAATCATGTTCTCTTTAATTTTCTCATGAACAAAGTGACAATCGACCTGAATGTGTTTCGTCCATTCATGGTACACTGGATTTGAGGCAATATATAGAGTAGCATGATTATTACATTCACACCAAAGTTTTGCTGGAGATGAAGGATTCAAGTAAACCTCAACTAAAAGGTGATGACTCTAGAGTATTTCACATGCAGAATGAGCCATAGCTCTATACTTAGATTTTACACTAGATCGAGATACATCAGGTTGTTTTTTACTCCTCCAAGATACCAAATTTCCACCAACAAAGACGCAATAGCCCGTGGTTGATCATCTATGAATTCTTGATTCGGCCCATCAGCATTTGCAAAACACTCAATACGAGTACGTTTGTGATTACTATACAAAATGCCAAGGCCAGGAGCTTCTTTCAAGTAGCACAAGATTTTGTTCCAAGGCTGCCCAATGATTGTTTGCAGGTGCAGGCATGACTTGCCTGACGATACTAACTGCATATGCAATATCTAGACAGGTCATTGTGAGATAGTTCAATTCCCCAACTAATTTTCTTTGCTGGATCATGAAAAGGTTCACCATCTTCCTTAGTAAGATGAACATTAAGAACCATTGGTGTGCGACGTGGTTTGGCTCCCTATTATCAAATTCTGCAAGTAGGTCACGTACATACTTTCTTTGGGACAAGAAAATTCCCAATCTTGCTACTTCGACACCCAAGAAGTACAGTTGCCTCAAGTCTTTGGTATGAAACTTGGAATGTAAAAACTCCTTGAGAGCAGAAATTCCTTCACAATCATCTCCTATAATAACAATATTGTCAACATAAACAACCAAAAGAATTATACCAACCGTTGTCTGTCTATAGAAAACTGGGATCACATTTGAGCTTTAATCCAAATTCCTGAACTACATTGCTAAATTTTCCAAATCAAGCACGAGGACTTTGCTTAAGACCATATAGAGATTTTCTTAGATGACAAACTTTCCCATAGTCCCCCGAGCAACAAACCCAGGTGGTTGCTCCATATATACTTCTTCATTGAGATCACCATGAATGCATTTTTGATCTCCAACTGATGCAAAGGCCAATGCTGAGAAGCGAGCAAGGAAATAAACAAGCGAACGAGGTGAGCTTGGCTATCGAGGAGAAGGTGTCAGAATAATCCTTACTTTTAAGTCTGAGCAGACTCTAGCCACAAGTCTAGCCTTAAGTCTTGCAATGGAACCATTAGGATTAAGTTTGACTGCAAAGATCTATTTGCATCCAACTGCTTTCTTTCCTTTAGGTAAATCCACTAAATCCCAAGTGTTATTTTCATCTAAAGTATGTATCTCCGCAAGCATTGCATTATGCCATCTAGGATGGTTTAAGGCACCCGTCACTGTTTTAGGATAGAAATAGAGTCTAGAGAGGCAATCAAACAACTGGATGCATTTGATAAGTGGTCAAAAGAGACAAAATTAGCAATGAAATATGTGGATTTACACTGACGTTTACCTTTTCGAAGAGCAATAGCAAGGTCAAGATTTTCTAGAGGACCAAGTAGAGTAACATCCGATGATAAAGGAATTGTATCATCAATTTCCCGCCTTCTAAATGGCACAGGTAGAATAGGTCCCGATGGCACAATGGTGGTTGGTGCTCAATAGAAGAACTAGGAAGGGGAAGAGCAACATCTTTTGAGTTTTCTGTCATAACACGAGTAACCTGGTAGACTAACCACTCATCTTCCTCCCCCTGACTTGTAGAGATGGAGAAGCTTAGAAGTATGGTGTAGCCTCGGAAAATACTACATCAGTTGACACTTGATATTTGCCAAGCTCAGTAGAATAACACCGATATCCCTTCTGAATGCAAGAATAACCCAAGAAAACACACTTTGATGCCTTGGATCCAACTTAGTAACAAATGGTCTGTGAGAAATATTCGGGGAGAATATTATTGAATTTCATATTTACATTGTTACATAAAGACCCTATTTATACATACTACAACCTAATCCAAATCCAACTAGGAAACAACATACTATTCCTATCCCAATTCTAAATAGGACTATGTAATCCTATTCCTATTTTAACACTCCCCCTCAAGCTGGTGCATACAAATCATAAGCACCTAGCTTGTTACAGATATAATTAATACGAGGACTAGTGAGGGACTTGGTGAAGATATCTGCAAGCTGATCACTTGACTTCACAAACTTTGTAACAATAATTTTTGAGAGTATTTTTTCTCTGACAAAGTGACAATCAATCTCAATGTGCTTAGTCCTTTCATGAAACACTGGATTTGATGCAATATGAAGGGCTGCTTGATTATCACACACAAGTTCCATTTGATCAACCTCACCAAATTTTAGCTCCCTCAATAACTGTTTGACCCAGATAAGCTCGCAAGTTGCTGTAGCCATTGCTCGATATTCTGCCTCTGCACTCGGCGGAGCAACCACACTCTGTTTCTTGCTCTTCCACGACGCTACATTACCTCCTAGTAATACACAATATCCGGATGTAGACCGTTTATCAGAGGGTGATCCTGCCCAATTAGCATATGTATATCCCGTGATATGTTCATGTCCTCGACCTTCAAAGAGTAGTCCTTTTCCAGGCATTGACTGTTAGAATAGGAATAGGTAAATACAATCCTACTTTGTTAACATAACTACTGGCCAGACGGGCAGCATATGTAGGTCATAGCCGCCCGCCGCAGCGGAAGCACTTTGATTTTCTACCAAGACCGTAGAAGCTCTGATACCATGTGAGAAATATAGGAGAAGAATATTATTGAATTGTTGTCTACATTATTACATTGAGACCCTATTTATAGATGCTATATTAGACTCCTTTTCCAATTAGGATACTATAATACAATCCTTTTTCAAATAGGATTATATATACTATTGTAATTCTTATTCCTATTCTAAGTAGGATTGTATTTACCTATTCCTATTCTAACAGACTTTATATATCGCAGAATACGAACAACTGCATCCCAATGACTATCACAAGGGGAAGTCATAAATTGACTTACAACACTCACAGGGAATGAAATGTCAGGTCTAGTCATTGTGAGATAATTTAACTTTCCCACTAGTCGTCTATACCTTTCAGGACTACTGAGTGGCTCCCTTTGTCCTGGAAGTAGTTTAACATTCGGATCCATAGGAGTGTCAATGGGTCTACATCCCATCATCCCTGTCTCCTCAAGAATGTCTAAGGCATACTTGCGTTGACAAATAACAATACCTGATCCAGACTGAGCAACCTTAATACCTAGAAAATACTTTAGTCTGCCAAGGTCTTTAGTTTGGAAATGCTTAAAGAGATGTTGCTTCAAACTAGTGATACCATCTTCGTCACTGCCAGTGATAACAATATCATCGACATAAACAACCAAATAAATACATAAAATTGCTGCAGGCTCGAGTCTTGCCGAACCCCTGAATTACTGTGCTGAACTTTCCAAACCAGGCTCGAGGAGACTGTTTCAGACCATAGAGTGACTTGTGCAATCGGCATACAAGTCTACTAGATTCCCCCTGTGCAACAAAACCAGGTGGTTGCTCCATATAGACTTCTTCCGCAATATCACTATGTAGAAAAGCATTCTTAACGTCCAACTGATGAAGAGGCCAATGATGAATGGCAGCCATAGATAAAAGAATATGGACAGATGCCATTTTAGCCACAGGAGCAAAAGTATCACTAAAATCGAGCCCAAATATCTGAGTATATCCTTTGGCAACAAGGCGGCTAAGTCAATCAACCTGACCATCCGGACCAACTTTTACTGCATAAACCCAATGGCAACCAACAGTGGATTTACCTGCAGGAAGGGGGACAAGTTTCCAAGTACCACTCATATGTAAAGCAGACATCTCATCAACCATAGCCTGCCTCCATCCCGAATGAGAAAGTGCTTCACTGGTAGTCTTAGGAATGGAAATAGAGGACAAAGACGATACAAAAGCATTATAGGATGATGTGAGATGATGATAACTCAAGAAAGTATAATGTGGGTTAGCATTTCGAGTGGACCGTATACCCTTTTTAAGTGCACTCGGTGGGCTAGGATTAGGCAAGTCCGCAGTAGGTGCAGGGTCCGGCGCATGACATGAATCATTTGGAACTGGTGCTGGACGTGGACGACGATGATAAGTCAAAAGAGGTGGAGGTTTGGTGGGTTTTGTTAGAGGTGGCACTATAATTGGAGATTCCTTAAAAGTCGGTACAGGTAGGACCTGAGGTAGAGGTAAGACCTTAGAGATATCAAGACGATCAAATGATGTATAGTAAGGTTGAGATTTAAAGAATGTGACGTCAACGGATATAAGATATCGATTAAGGTCAAGGGAATAACAACGATACCCTTTTTGAACGCGAGAGTAACCAAGAAAGACACATTTGAGAGCACGAGGGGCTAATTTATCTTTTCCTTGAGCTAATTTATGAACAAAGCATGTGCTCCCAAAGACACGAGGAGGTATAGGATGGAGATGTGACAAAGGAAACAGTACGGAATGTGGAACCTGATTCTAAATAGAAGATGAGGTCATTCTATTAATTAAATAACAAGAGGCAAGGACAACATCGCCCAAAAAACGCAGCGGAACATGAGACTCAATGAGAAGAGTGCGAGCAGTTTCAATAAGATGCCTATTCTTTCGTTCTACTACACGATTCTGCTGAGGGGTGTATGAACAAGATGTCTGGTGAATAATTCCTTGGTGAGTCACAAACTCCTGAAATTGAGAGGACATGTATTCTAATGCATTATCACTATGAAGAGTACGAATGGAAACACCAAACTGATTATTTTCTGCAAAAAAACCTGTAAATATAACATGATCAAACATCTTGAACATAACATGTGTTTCCAAGTACTTTAGGCTCCACCGGAAACAGTGACTTACTTGGAAAAAGAACATTATAAGACACAGTACCAGCAAGCACAACTGATGGCATGCGATCTATCAGAAAACAAGCTGTAGAGACTGCGTCAGCCCAAACTTGTTTTAGGAACCTTCATTTGGAACAAAAATGCCTGAGATGTCTCAAGCAGATTCCTATTCTTCCTCTCAACAACTCCATTTTGAGAGGGTGTATCAACACATGAAGACTGATAGTTAATACCGTTGTCTCATGTAAGAGTTTAATACTTCTGATATATATTCTTTAGCATTATCGCTCCTGAGAATACGAATGACATTGATTTAAGTTTTGACTTCACCACAAGGCAGAAAAGTGAGTAAACACTTCAGATCGACTCTTCATAAAGTAAATCCAAATCATTCGAGAAAAATCATCTACAAAAGTAACAAAATATTTATGCCTTGTTTTAGAAACAACAGGACATCAAAATAAACTAACTCAAAAGCTGCCACAACTTGATTATTAATCCCTGGACCAAATGAGATAGGATGGTATTTTGCAAATCGACATGACTTACAATCCAAGGAAGAAATATTTTGAAACTGTGGACAGAGCTTCTTCAACAGAAGTTGAGAAGGATGTCCCAATCGACAATGTGCTTCAAAAGGAGATGCAACGCTGGAGCAGGCAACGAACTGAGATTCCCATTTAGCGAGGATGTAGAGATCATCATTTACATGTCCTTTTTCAATCAACTGATTCGTTGTAAGATCACGAAACAAATAACGATGGGGAAAGAACGAGATGTAACAGTTAAGGTCTCTAGTAAGCTTATTAACAGATATCAAATTAAAAGCCAATTTTTGGTAGACTTGACACAAATGACAAGGTAATAAAGGAGGTTAGTTTAACAGTTTCAGTTCCAGCACTATTACAAGTTGATCCATCAGCTACAATAATAGTAGATGGTGCTTTGTGTGGTTGAAAGCTTGAAAAGATATTAGTATTACCCGTCATGTGATTACAGGTGCCAAGACATACTTTATCGGACTTAGCAAAAGCAATAACTGAAGTGGATTCAAAGAACTGAAGTAACAATCTAATATGGCTTATCGATTTCTCTGTAGGTTCACAAAGAATTACAGAGTTTTATATAGGACTTTAGTTCAACTGTAAAATTTTATCTAGAGTGGGATGTGTGGTAGGAGCACATCATAAGTTTGAATCTGTGAACCAAGTATAATATTTAAGTTAAGAAGGATAGAGAGGTGAGTACATTATCCATCGGTTGCAAAAACAATAGATTTCTCAGATTCCATAGATAATGATGAGTATAATGATACCTACCTTACTTTTTTGTATTTTTCTTTGTCGGGGGTAAAGGATGAACAAATGATACCTTAGAAATATTGTTCATGAATTGGTTGGTAGTATCAAAATGCTTGCGCAATGACTGTAGATAACAAAGCTTCCGAGTCTTTGATATGAGAAACACAAGATCTTTCTCTTTGCTCTTCTAGGAGTGTTAAAGAAAAAGGAAAGCTTTTACATCCTGGGCCTATATGATACGTGGAAGCAGAGTAATAAATGTGATGAACACTTGAGATTCCATTTTTGATGGGTAAATAATACATTGCATAAAAAATATATGCACTATAAGCCTGAGCAATTGCTTTTGTGTAGAGAAACTATTGCGTCTAAAACATCATCTACATCTGGTACAAAAACTAGTTTGCACCAAAAAAGGTTGACAAAATGTATCTAATCTTAAGGTGCTGTATGTTTCTTCTTTTGCCTTAAAAGATTCTGCTATTTTCGAAGCTAAACAGACCACCAGATAACTTGAGGAACAGTGTTCCAAGTCTTTTGAGCTTTCCTGCACAGACCCTGCCTGGTCTAGCCCTTCAGGATCTCTGTAATGGAGTTAGGCATGGTCCAAGACATACCAAAAAAAGTTGGGCAACTTCTTCAGATTTCTCTTCACATAATGGACATCTACTGCACAACTGAAAACCCCTGGGAGATTGTTCTGTGTGAGGCATGTCTCCCTAGCCACAATCCAGAAGAAGCAAGAGACCTTTATAAATGCCTTGTACCATTTTCTTTCCATGGCCAAAACTCATGTTGTTGTTATAATCCAGCATACTATAACAGCTTCTAACTGATAAAATAACCTTTGAGTGACTCTTCCAACTGATAAGAGACATCGTCTCCATTTCCCAATCATTAATATTCCTTCTACGATACAAATTCCTGCCTTGCGATGTGCATAAATCTGCAATTGACCCATTGTGACATGTTGTGGATTATCTGGAAATTTTGTTTACCATTTGTTGTGGTTTACATCTAGAATAACACTCTGTGAAAAAAGTTAAAGGTTTTACCTGTACCTCTAATCTAAGTAGAGCTTGGTGAAACCAGAAGAGGAGGCTATTATGAAGTACGAATTGATGTCTTAGTTTTTCTTTTTCCTTAATTTATTAATGACTGTTTATGTTATGGCATTATATTATTTGTGCCCTTTCTGACTTTTGCTAAGTTGTGCTTATTCCATTATCTGTTGTGCATACTTTAACCTTGTGATGCTTTTGCTGTTAACTTCAACAATGCAACTTACCATTGAAGGGAAGGTGATTTTAAGATGCAGTCATTTTCTTCTTTGCAAAAAAGAGTAGTTTAGAGCTTCTTCATTTAGGCAACAAAAAAGATTAGCTAGAGCTGTTCTTGATGCACAACAGTTCTGCCAAAGTCCCAAAATAAGATTTGGATTTGTTAAATGCTTGATTGGATTTGCTTTATACCTGTTGCTTGTTACTTTATGTCTTCTTTTATTACCAAGAAATGCCTGAGAGCCAATGTGCTATGGCATATGGCTCAGAACACGGTGGATAATGGGCTTGCCCCGCCATCTTCGACAATTGTTGTTTTACTTGATGTAAAAAGAGAAAATCATATATATGTAGTGCTTTTGTTTCAATCTTAGTTTGAGCTAGTTAATATCTTAAGAGTTTGAGTTTTCATATAGTAAACAAATGTTTGATATCTTTACCATCTAGTCTATCTAAGCTTGCAAAACTTCTTGCAGATGAAGACGGGATGTGTTGCCCTTGTTTTGTGTTTGAACATCAGCGTGGATCCACCTGATGTAATAAGGATATCTCCTTGTGCTCGAATGCAGTGTTGGATTGGTATGCTAAACTTTCCTCCTCCTAAAAGAACAAGTGTTTCTTCTTTTTGCTAATACTTTAGACAAGGTAAATATTTTATTTGACGGGATAGGATAATCTTTAATATGCAAGGGGCATACAAAAAGTAAATAGGTTTATCAGATCCTCTACAAAGAGCAACGAAGCATCTATCCTAACTGGGACCTCATTGATGCTCCAAAAATTGAGTAGACCCAAAAGACAACAAAAACTATTTGTACTAAAGTATAATCCACCTTTCAATAAGTTTCAAATTTCTTTCTCTATACAACCCACTTATGGGACAAAGGGGTTATTTCCCAAGCTCTACACCTCATTTTACTTCATTTAGAGGCCAAGTTGTATAACTTATTCTTGATTGTGGTTTGTGTCGTCCACTGGATGTTGAACTAGTTTAGCACAGTTAGCCATGATGGGCTTTCAGCCTGACAATGATACAGTAAGTGATCAATCCCTCGAGCATTTGCAAATGTTGGACCAACTTACCTATATAGTCCTTTCTTCCTCTGGTTTTTCGTTGTGAGCATGGTCTCCCTTACTGCTAACCAAGTGAAAGCACATCTTGTGAGCTTTCTACTTGACCCCTTTGGTAGATTGGTTGTACTGATGCTCTCTTCTGATTTTGTATTCAAGCATTTGGTCTGTCAAGTGCGGTATTCTGCTTATAAGGTAGGGCCAATAGAATTTTGGAAGTCACCAACCTCATAGTTTGAAAGGTTTCTTGATGTTCTACCCACATATACTATATGTTTGTTCCAGTCACAAGGAAGATGGAGAGAAGGTTGGACAAGTTTAAGATGGACTTCTTATAGCGAGTGAACAAGTATAAAAGGACATCACTTTAGGAGCCAGAATCTATCCAATAAAAGTCTGTTATCCAAACAGCTATGGAATTTTTGGATAAAATTCTCTATGATGAAGCATGATCAGCTCCCAGGCACTCCTTTCAAGGCTAGACTTCTAGCTGTCTCTTCAATTCAACAACTTCCTCAGGGAGGATCTTCTAGCAACTAACCTGGAACACTAACTGGAGGAAGACAGGATTTATTACAATGCAGGTTTCAAATCCTATGACATCCTTAGAATTAAATCAGGTGCAGAAACCTGGTTGAATGCGCAGAACTAGCAGGTTTTTAATGAGGAAACTTACGAATAGTCTAAAGTTATGAGATGGTTGGTATCTGTAATTATTGTTGCAACAAAAGGGCAACGAAAGATAGTCAAGAAATGGAACATGAAGGATCATTTCTCAGAATTCTTTTGCATTCTTAAATACAGTGAGAATGGTACGTACATCAGTTTTGTTTATATTCAATGGGAAAACAAATCTGTAATCTGTCATTATTACACCAAAGATTACATTAAGGACCCATTTGAAAAGCCATCCTAGTAATTGAATTTGGTGTAATTACACTGTCTGGCTTGTTTGGTGTCCCCCCTACTTTTTTCATTTTGACTTAAAAGTCATTTATGTTTGACCAACAATTTTACCTTTTTTATTCCTAATGTTTATTTATAATTTCTATATTACTTTGCTCCTACTTTTTTGCCTTTTCTTTTTCTTTGTTTTTTTAGTTTTACTCTTTTCTTTTTTTCTTCTTGCTCTTTTTGTCTTCCATTTTTTCCTTGTGGCGATTTTTTCTTTTTTTCCATTTTTCTTCTTTTTCTTGCTCTTTTTTTCTTTTTTTTTTTTGCTTCTAAATTATTTTCTCCTTTTATTTTTTCTATAACAAATATAGTTATTACTTATATTAATATAATTAAAAAAACATCTCAAATATTTCATGTGTTTTATCAAAATTATATATTTTAAAAATTTAAAAATAACTTAGACATATAAATTAACTTATATAATCATTTTATATTGATGTTGAAGAAAAATAAATTAATTTTAATTTAATTTTATTCAAAAATAAAAACTTAGAGTAATAATTAGCATTTTATAATGTGTAACAACTTAAGGGTATTTTAGACAGTTTGATTAAAAAAAAGTACTTAACAGCACTTATGTACCAAACACATTAACAACTTCTTTTTTAGCTTAAGCACATTTATCCGAACACATAACTGCTTGTTTTTAAAATAAGTTTCAGCACTTCAAAAAGTGCTTTTGAAATACTTTTTAAAAGCCATTTTTTCCAGCCCATCCAAGGGGCTCTTATTTTCAACCTTTACTTTATGTGATTCCATGTAATTTTTTATGTTATTTATTTTTTAAATTTATTTTATGTTTATTTTCATTAGCATTGTTTTTTTGGTATTTTAATTTTTAAATTAAAGTAGAATTCACTATTTAATAAGGTTATAGACTTACTTTTTTTTTTAAAATAAAATCATATTTATGTACATTATGTTGAAATTTGACATAAGAGTATTATGTTAAATTTTTTGTTTTGAATTTGAAACTGATGTTATATTTTCAGTTTCAAGAGTATTGGCTCGATATTTTACGTTGTAAGTTGTATTTTTACTTAGACTAGATAGATTATCTTTTTGTCTAATGTTTAATAATTTATGATGTTATATTTTGTAATATTAATCGTATCTAGCGTGTTCTGCTGATGGGTTTTTGTGACGAGGGTTTCCAGGAAACAGCCTCTCTACCTATGTGGTAGTGGTAAGGTCTGCGTACATCTTACCCTCCCCAGACCCCACTTGTGGGATTTCACTGGGTATGTTGTTGTTGTTGTATATTTTGTAATATTAATCTTTTCGTCAAACATGCATTTTATGATGTTCATGGAAACTTTGTAACTTTTAGTTTTCATTATCAATAAATTAAAAATACTTATTTGAAAAATATAAATAAATTGGTTTATGCTCGTAAAGAAGCTTCAAAAGGACAGGGGACCTCAGTTAGCTGGTGGAAGTTCAAGGATCTTTTTTCAGAATTCTTTTGCTCAAGGAATTTCAACAATTGTGGTCGATACATGAGCATCATTAACATGCAGGTAAGGAGAAGATCAGTCATCATCATCTCAGAGTGGTCTCTAAATTTAGGATGGATGGATATTGCAAAGAAAGTATCAGTTTTTATTAATGCTAAGGCTCAGAGAACTGTTAATACAATCCACGGGGAAACGAAGAAGGGTTTATTATATTAATTGGACTACAAGAGACACTAATGATGCCAAGATCCAACTGAAAGGCAATAAGCTGATTTTTACAAATGCCATATCAAAAACTCAGAATGACATACTAGCTAAGAGTGTGGCTGGAAGTTTGCTGGAGGAGATCTTTGACATCACATTGTTGGAGATTCGCAGATGGGTTGGGAGTACCTGGAGACATCATTATGGCATCAATATATACAACTTGGGGAACAATTGATTGTTATTCGAATTCCCCAATAAAACTGTTGCAGAAAACATCGTAAGAGGACAATGTTTTTGGAAACCCACAAGATCAATCTCCAATGGTGGTCGCCGACTTAGAACTCCATCCAGGAAAAGCTAGACCAGGTTTGGATCAGGGTAGTGGGTTTACCCCTTCAGCTTTGGTCCCAAAAGGTCTTTCGAGAGATTGGTAATTTTTGTGGAGGTTGGATTTGTACCAAAGAAGAGACACAGCTTCGTAATCACCTGAAGTAGGCAAGATTAAAGGTCAAAGGCAATGGCAATTTTGTCCTTAATTCAGTGCAGCTGGTTCATGAAGGTTTGACATTCAAAGTTTAGCCGGCAAGGGTGGTCTGTGATGAGAAAACTCCAGTTTTCCCTTTTGACCAGAGGTCCAAAGAATTGACTGGGTATAGAGGGGATGAGAGCCTGTGAGGCTTTAAAGAGGTGTCTGGACACATGGGCTCTTCGTACAACCCAACAATTTCGAAACAACCAGTTGTACCTGCATGTGTGGCAGTACGTGAGCTTTTGCACCACTTAGCAATTCCTCCTAACAAAGCCAAGCATGTACAAAAGAGGGGGGTGGTGGTGGTGGATTGGGTCCAGATGTGCTGGACCAATTCATTTCAAGTGGGCCTCTTATTGGAAACTCCTTTTCTTAGCTAAATGATCCAATTGCTACAGAGCTGAAGCCATTTCTATTCCTTCCTCAGCTTTAAAGTGCATAAAAACAAAAGGAAGAAAACTGGAAGGAAGTTCAGAGGAGGAGGAGGATGACATGGAAGATAATGTTGATGGAGACAGTAGAAATGTCAGACAAGTACCCGATTCTCCCTGAGCATCATCTACCTTCAGAAAACTATTGCATTCAAGGGCTTAATTCGCAAAGGGATGAAGAGAACAATTCTTTGAAACCAATTGAAGATGTGGTTCCCTTATACTAACGTAGTGTAGAGGAAGAAGATGATCCAGATTTTTGATATGCCAATCTGGATCCATCAGAACATCACAAAATTAGCTAAAGATTTCGGAGTAGACATTAAAGGATGCAAAGAGGAAGCTACAAGGCTGTTCATGAAGATAGATAGTTTGAGACAAAATAACACTGATAAGAAGGAGAACTTCTTGAATCTAACTTCAGCAGTTAAAGGCTCAAAAGAAATTAAGAGCCTAAAATGTGGGAGTAATTTTAGAAGTAGTGGTACTAATGGGTGGAAGGCTGATGTTTGTTGCTTCCAAGAGACCAAAATTGAAGGGGATGTGAGCAACATTGTTAAAGATCTGTGGGCAAACAGAGGAGTGAAGTTTTGTCAACTTGAAGCGAGTGGTACAAGAGGGGGCATCCTAATTCTTTGGGATGGGAAAGTTTGGACAGGAGAGGTTAGCAGTGTGGGAGCTTATTCTATATCCTGCAAGTTCATGGATAAAGACTTCAGCTGGGTACTTACTTGCATCTATGCTCCATATATTAGAGAAAAAAGAGAATAAGTTTGGTGGGAAGTTGGGTCAGCTAGAGGTCTGTTCGATGGCCCTTGGGCAGTTTGTCGGGACTTCAACACAGCTAGATTCCCCTCTGTGAAAAAAAATTGTTCAAGAATCACAAAATCTATGACTGACCTATCTGATTTCATTGAAGATATGAGCTTGTTAAACCTTCCGTTAGCAGGAGGAGGTTACACATGAGGAAAGGGGACAAACATGACATTGCAGCTAGGTTAGGCAGGTTTCTAGTGTTTGATGGGTGATATGAAAGCTTCAGGAGCATCAAAAAATTAATCCAACAAAAGGCCACCTCTGATCACTCACGAATTTTATTACAACGTTGGGATCCTGTGAGGTCTTATTTTAAATTCGAAAATTGGTGGCTGCTGGCTGAGGGTTTCTTGGATAGAGTCAAGGAATGGTGGATGTCGTTTGACCGTGAAGGAAGGCCAGATTTCATCCTAGCCTTTAAGCTGGAAGCACTTAAAGACAAGTTGAGGGAGTGGAGTAAATCAGCCCAAGGAAACTTGGCTTTGCAGAAACAGAACATAGCCAGTCAACTTGCTGAATTGGAGGAAGTCCAGGATCAAAGAGTTCTCAGTAAAGAGGAGATCTTCTCAAAAGCTGAACTCCTGCTAGAGTTGAAAATATAGCTAAATATGAGGAGATAGCATAGAGACAAAGATAAAGGGTTGAGTGGCTGAAACAGGTGACGTCAACACCAAATTCTTCCACAGAACTGCCATAGACAATACAATAATATTGATGAGCTAAATGTAGGCGGTGAAGTAGTTAGGAACACAGAAGACACAAAGAAGGAAATTGTAGCCTTCTATCAAAATATTTTGAAACAGATACTTGGAGACCTTCAGGTGGGTGCAGGATGGGTCACAAAATTAATGCTGAAGACAATTTCATGCTTCAAAAGGAGTTTGAGGATCAAGAAATCATAAATAGGTGGGTCCCCAACAGTTGGCATTCATAGAAGGGACGCAAATAATGGATGCCACTCTTGTGGAAAATGAATGTGTCGACACTATAACTAGAAGTAGTTTCTAGACTCCTATGTAAGCTGGACATTCGAAAAGCTATCAACGCCTCAAGTAGAATTTCCTGCTTGAGACCTATCAAAAAGGGGTTTTGGAGATAGATGGCTAAGATGGATGGAGTTTTGCATCAACATTGTGAAATTCTCATTTCTTATAAATGGCTCTCCTACTAGTTTTTCTTTTCACAGAGAGGTTTAAGACAAGGAGATTCTTTATCTCCGTTCCTTTTTATTATTGCTATGAAAGGGCTAAATGATATGTTGGAAATTGCCAAGAAAAGTTGTGGTTGAGAGGTTTCAAGGTGTCCAGTAGAGTGGGGGCTGATTTGGAGATCACTAATTTGCAATATGTAGATGACACTCTCGTCTTTTGTGATGCTAACAGGAGCCAACTCAAGATTTTAAGGGTAATTTTTGTTCTTTTTGAAGCTATCTCAGGGCTTCATATCAATTAGAACAAGAGTTTCTTGTATCCAGCAAACGAAGTTCCTGGTTTATCCTCTCTGGCTAGGATTTTGGGTGGAAGGATAAGGAGACCTACCAACTACATACTTGGGATGCCTTTGGGAGCCAAAAGCAAATCCATAGGCATCTGGAATGGGGTGATTGAAAAATGTGAGAAAAGGTTGGTGAAGTGGAAGAGTTAGTATCTTTCTGCAGAAGGAAGATTAACACTCATCAACAATGTTTTGGACTCTATGCCTACCTATATGATGTCTCTTTTCCCTATCGTTGATGGTGTCATTGATAGACTAGATGCTCTGAGAAGAAACATCCCGTGGGAAGGAAATAGTGAAACCAAGAAGTTCCACTTGGTTAAGTGGAAAACTGTGATTGAGAGTAAACAGGCAGAGGGATGGGGGTAAGGAATTTACATATCCATAACCAGTGTCTTATGATGAAATGGTTTTGGAGATTCATCCCCAATGAGCAAGCCCTGTGGAAAGACGTAATACATGCCAAATATGAAATGGAGGATCATTGGAATAACTAAAATGGTCACCAACACTTATGGACTAAGCCTATGGAGAGCCATCATAAGCCACTGGCCAAAGCTCAGAAGAAACTGCAGTATTAAATTGGGTGATGGTAGGAAGACATCTTTTTGGGAAGATAGATGGCTAGATCAAGGATCGTTAAAAGCTTTGTTCCCAGATATTTTCACCCTAAACCAACAGCAAAGGCCCACTGTGGCAGAGCATGGTCAAATTAAGGATGGAATCTGAGTTTTGGAATATCTCGGAATGACTGGGAGATCCAGAGGTTGGTGGAGTTTCACAAGGTCTTGGGGAAATTCAAAGGAACTACTGATGCATAGGATAGTTTGGGATGGCAAGATCACAATCAAGATAGTTTCAGTGTCAAAAGAGCCTATAAGAAGTTTAACCCTTGAAACAGTCGGAGAAATGGGTGGCCATGGAAGCTGATATGGAAAATTAAAATCCCCTACAAAGTGTCTTGTTTTACTTGGCTTGTGCTAAGCAAGCAGTTTTAACCCAGGAAAACCTTATGAAGAGAAATATTCAATTGAGTCCTAGGTGCGCTTCCTCTATGGTGAAGAAGTAGAGACTGTCACACATCTCTCCCTTCACTGTAGGATAACTAACATTTTGTGGAATATTTTCATCAATCCGAAGGGCATGAACTGGGTTATGCCGAGAAGATTAAGATGAATTGCTTAGTTTTGTTTCATTTTTGGTGTAAACAGGAGTACGTGGAATCCGTTAAAGATGTTTTAGGTTCCTTGTGAATTTTGATATAGGGTTGAAGATGTTCCTGCTTCTTTCCACAATCGTAATTAGGAGCCTGTCATAGGTTGTAGCAGGTTCTGATTTTTTGTTTTGGAATAGAATACAAGGTGTTACCTTCTAAAAAATATATATATTCTTAAAAGGCAATATATATCTTAAATATTTGATTTAATATAATTTATAAGGTCCTTATTGTTCAATATAGTTCATTTATGTACAAATCAAAGTAAAGGAGACAGATGCTGTCAGCTATCCTCCTTCAAAGAAGCCTCAAGAGCAACAGATGAACAACAGAGGTCTCAAAAGCCTCAAGGACTTACTGGGCAGATGCATTATAGGAAAATTCCACGAACAGTGGCAGGAAATCCCAACTCTGAATGATGTCCGTAGATGGGCATGTAGCACTTGGAAGACAGTGTTTGGAGTTAGTGTGTTTTCCATGAACGATGGCGATTTTCTGTAAACTTCTATCGTGTTATCTGGAGAATGGGTATGGAAGAAACATACGGCACAACTCCAATGGTGGAGCCCAACAACATATGCTGGTCGGAAGAAGGGATCGGGTCTTGATAAGACTTCCAGGTCTTCCCTTGAGATCTCTGGTCTCGTTAAAGCATAAAGTTGGTTGGTGACCGCTGTGGAGGCTACATCGAGACAAAAGAAGAAGTGTCACTTGTACTGGGCACGTGTCAAAGTGAGAGGTGACAGTAAGAATGTTCCAATGGAAATAGTGATAGAAGGCAACTGCTGTATATGCACCATTTTTATATGGTACGAAGGAGAAGCTCCATAGAAGGAACCACCGGATAAAAGGAATGATAAGCCCTATTTAACCGTGAAAATAGGTCTGACGCCAGCACAATATACAGCTGAGCATTTGGGTACATCAAAACAAGGGGATCTTTAAAGTCCTAGGACACGTGACGCTAGACTGTTTGAGAACGGCCCACAAGTAGAAGGGCTGGGTCTTCTAATCCAGAAGAAACATTTGGGCAGAAGGATGGGACGAATAACTCCAGCCCCAATTATTACTTGAAGATATGAAGATGATAAATGTGGATTCGACCGGTGGTCAATTCACTTGGGAAATGGGGGATAGACATACAGTAGATGCCAGATTAGATAAATTCCTTGTATCAGATGAATGGGATACAAGCTTCAAGAACATAAGACAGTTTATTCTTCATAGAGTAACCTTAGATCATTCTCCCCTAATGCTGCAATGTGGATAGTTGAATCACTCTTAAGTATTACTTCAAGTTTGAGAACTAGTGGTTTCAAATAGATAGTTTTGGTACTAAAGTCAGGATTTGGTAGTTTCTTTCCCTTATCATGGAAGACCTGACTACATTTTTGGCCTTCAAATCTGAAGTCTTGAAGGCCAATATTGAAGGAATGGAGCAAAACAATTCAAGATAATTTAGGACTACAAAAGCAGAAAGTAGTTAAACATTTAGACAGAATTGGAGGAAACTCAAGAACAAAGAAGACTGATAGAAGAGGAGATCGCCACAAGACCGACTCTCACAATGGATTTCTGTAATAGATTCCTACTTCTCTTTTTTTCTTCTTTTTGAAGGTCTCCAGCATATCGTTAACGCTGAGGAATACAAAGTTACCAATTTTTTTTTTTTTAAAAAAGAGAAGAAAATAAAAAACCGACCGACTCTCGCAGTGGAACTTGAAGACGTTGCGAGTAATGAGGGACTTCTTAGAGGCAAGGATCTAGAGCTCTTTGGCTGAAATGGGGAGAGAGAAATACAAAGTTCTTCCAAAGAACAACGAATGCATAGGAGAGTCAATATGCTTAACAAACTTCTTGTGGGAGATGAAGCTGCGGCACATCCAGGTGACATAAAAAAAGAGATCGTCTCATACTATGGAGATCTATACTTAGAAATACAGAACTGGAGGCAAAAATTCAACAAGTGGGACTGCCTATGATCAATACAAAAGATATTGAGATCTTGATGGCCCCATTTGATTCACAGGATATCATGGAGTGTATCAAGAGCTGTGCAGGGGACAAAGCCCCAGGCCCAGAAGGGTACACCATGGCCTTCTGCAACCAAAGCTGGGAGGCGATCAACACATATGTTATAGCAGCTGTTAAGAACTTTCATGAAGAATTTGTTTAAGAGAAAAGCTACAATGCTACTTTTATAGCATTAATTCCTAAGAAAGTGGGGGCTATTGCATTAAATGACTTCAGACCAATCAGTCTGATGGGGAGTGGGAGCATGCATAGGATCATCTCAAAGATTCTTGCAGAAAGATTGAAGAAGGTGATCCATAGATAGCTGGACTGCCAACAAATGACATTCATCAAATGAAGACAAATCATGGATTTAGTTCTGATAGCAAATGAATGCATTGATGCTAGACAGATGAGCAATTTGCCAGAAATATTATGTAAAACTAGACATTCAAAAAGCAGCTGACCTAAATTAGATCAATTAACTGAACTTTTTTCAGAATATGGGTTTTGGTTCTAGATTGTTAAAGTGGATTAATCAGTGCATCAACATAGTGAAGTTTTTAGTTTTGATTAACAAATCTTTAATGGTTACTTTTCATCAAAGAGAGGAGAGGCTTGATACAAGAAGACCCATTATCCCCTTTCCTCTTCCATTTGCTTGAAATAGTTTCAAAATAAATATGTTGCGCCTTTGAGCACGCACAAAGCCTTTAATTATGTCTCGCCAAAAATCTGAATGTTGGGGAGTTGCTTATTAAAGCCACTTCCTCAGGATCATTAGTTGTGTTGTTGTCAGTTCAAATAACGTCACTTTGGCTTTTCTTGAACGAAGTTGATGATCCATTGATGCGCGATCTTGAAATTCACCCATTCGTTGGTCCAATTCGGTGATTAATTTATGTGACCAACGAGGTACTTTTTTACTGATTTTGTTTATTCCAAATCGATTTTTTCTGGATTTTGTCTCATTAGGATCCAATTGCATTGAATACAAATTTTATAAATTTCGTTCTTTTTTCTGAATTCGCTCTTCCCTGTTCTTGGTTTGGAAATAAAGAAAGGCCTTTCAAATTTAAACTTGATTTTGGTTCATTACCAGAATTTCTGTTGATAATATTTTTTTTATCAATCGTATATTCTTTTTGTTCAAAATCTTGGTAATCAATATTTGGAAGAAAGTTAGTATGAATCCTATTTAATTTAACTTATTCTTTCCAATTTTCTGGCAAAGTATTCTTTATGATTGAAGATGAAATCCTTTTTTATTGTTCCTCGATATGGTCCATTTAACAAAGGATAGCTATGGAAGCATTGACAATATGATTCAGACCATCAGAATAAATTGATGGATCAAGGGGGTTCAACTAAATCCTAGTGATATGAACAACTTGGAAAGAACTCACTTATGATATGAAGATGACCCCTTAGGTTTTTTTGAGGCCTCAAAAGATTAAGTCCTCATTTTGAGACTTGTTGAAGATCTACATCTATCCTCTTAAGGTGACTTGACATCCAAGCCCTACAGACGCTATTGGTGGAAGGGTGGGTGACTACCTTAAATACTTGGGTATGCCTCTGGGAGCCAAAGGAAAATTAAAAGGGATATGGAATGTAGTTTTAAAGAAGTGTGGGAAATGGTTGACTAACTGGAAGAGTCAATGTATAACTATTGGGGGGAAACTAACATTGACTAACAGTGTGTGCTTGATGCACTGCCTACTTATATGTTATATAGTTTTCATATGCCTGTCAATGTGATCAACAAGATTGTTCCAAGGAGGAATTTCTTCAGGCAAGGTAATAAATATAAGAAGAAAATTCATTTGGTGAAATGGGAAAGCACGAGAATCAACAAAATTGAATGGGAAATGAGAATAAAAAAAATGAAAATACACAACATAAGTTTGATGATGAAATGGTTATGGATGCATGATGCAAAAGACAATCAGCTTTCGAATGAAGTCATTAAATTAAGATATGGGAAAAAGACAATTGAACAAGTAAGGAAGTGTCGATACCATATGATTGCAATATCTGGAGATATATCGGAAATCTATGCCAACATTTCAATCAGAAGTGGATTACAAAGTTAGAAATGATAGAAAAGTTTCATTCTGGGATGAAAAATTGGCCAGGCCAAGCTACATTCAAACAACAATATGTAGATCTTTTTAGTTTATGCCAACAAGAAATAGTAGCTAACATGTGGATAGGACAAGGATGCTTCAGAAGATTTTTGAATGATTAAGAATTGGAAAGAGTAACAGATTTTCACAATACTCTCTCTCAATTCAATGGTTTCACAGTTGAAGAGGGCACTTTGGTCTAGCAGAATGACAATCAAGGAAGTTCACCGTGAAATCTGCACTACAAGGATCTCAATTGCTTTCAACGACCAGGTGACCTATTGGCCATGGAAAATCTAAGTTAAAGTACTATTTATAGTAGCCTGCTTTAGTTGGCTTTTTTTGATCAAGTAAAAGATTAAATTAACAACAAGGCTAATTTGGCCGTGAACCAGATGCATACCAATAAAAAAAAGAAGAAGCCTACAAAATATGGATCTCTGCATACCCAAACCTCTATACAAATGGGAACTACATGGATGCCCTCCTGGCAAGAAGAGCTTTTTCTGTTGTGATTTTTTTGGTGAGTCGTTCCCAGGCACTATCGTTGAGGTCATGACCTAATCCGAGGAGATCCTTGTGCCAATGAAGATTGCTTCTAATGATCGGGATATCCAAAATACAAAAAATATTGCTATATTTCCACCAATCCAGATAGGCGGAAGGGTCTATGTCCATCCCCAACTTCCTTTCAGTCCACATTAGAAAGTTGAGGTTTTCCACATTGGATGCCATCAAAGGAGGAATGGGCATATGCTGGTTCTGAGTGGAAGAAGATTGGAGGGGGGGGGGGGGGGGATTCTTGAACGTGGAAAAGGATCCAATGAATTTGAAAGAATTGAACGAGGAGCCGTATGAGGTGAAAATCTCATGTATGCTTCTATAGAGTGGCAGTAAGGGTGACTTATATTTTTGAAATCAGCGGACAGTTCCAGTGATCCTTTCGATCACTGGAAAAACTCTCCACCCCCTCTTTCTTCTCCATCTTCCTCTCTTTCTTCCAGACCTCCCTTTCTTCCTAGATATATTTCTTCTTTCCTGCCCTATCCTCCTCCGTGACATGTAAGATAAGATTCTTTTGTTTCTAGTGGGAAATCTTTTGAGCTCAAAGATTCGGGTGAAGGATGATAGAAAGGGGGAGACGATTCTCATGCAAGATTTCCATTGATGAGACCAGCCTTTAACACATTCTGATGCTTTCAGACAAGCTTCTAAAAGAAAAGGAGATTATTACAAGCAATGGGGCTGGAGATCCACCTTTTATTATTACAAAGTCTTTCTCAACTTCAACTGCTATTGGTGTTTCATACGCATAGAAGCATAGGCAATTAACAATATTAAGGCAGTGACAGTCCCAGAGGGGGATTTCAACTGCGGCTGGGATGACATAACAGTAAAGATCATGCATTTTCTGGGGTGAAGGCAACCATCCCCAAGTGCTCCATTACGCAGCTACAGGAAAACAAAAAGCTTCCTACAAGAATAGTTGATATGGTCAAGCCAGTGGAGGAAGCTGAGAACCATCACTTTCTCTCCGGATGCATGGTTCTTCAACGACGCCTTCAGCAGCAATCCCAATCATGAGGTGATACAAAAGTGGTTCTCTTCTGGATGGAATATCTCAGCCAGCCTAAGAGTCATGCAAATGTCACACAACCAATTTCTATTCAAATTCTCTTCTAGTCAGAAAGCTGTAAGAGTTCATGCCGGAGGATGATTCTGTAATGGTCAGCATTTGAAACTAGGCTGGTGGACATCAGTAATGAAGACTGAAATTGCATTTTAGAGATCAGAGCTGAAATGGATCAAGGCTTTTGGAGTCCCCATTGGTGCAAGGAAGAGTGACACTTTCAAATCCTTGGTGATCTTTGTGGAGGATTTATAGGCACTATGAGGATACAAAACACGAAATATTATTCAGGTGTCAGGATTGTGTGAAGAACAGTAAGGAGCTTTGTGCAAACAAAATCGAGCCTGGAATAGGGCACTCTCCCCCTTCTTTTTGTTCTATCCGTGGTAGGATTAAGCAAAATGATGGAGAAATGCCAATCAGTTAAATTGGATCCAAGGGTTGAATGTTGGTGGCACAAACATTAGAAGCACAGGGACAGTCTTTCATCTTTCGTATCCAGATGAAACAATGGTCTTTTGTGAAGCTGTAAAGACTCAAATGTAATATTTAAACCTGACACTCCTTTTTGAAACCTTGTTGGGGCTACATATCAACATGTTGAAAAGCATTGTTTACCCTGTTAACAATGTTCAAAACATTGATGGAATTGATTGGAATTATGGAGTGCAACATTAAGGCTCTTCGTAGCATGTATATGGGTCTTCCTCTGGGGAAAAATTCAGAAATTGTGAAATTTGGAATGTGGTTTTAGAAAAATTGAAGAGAGGTTGACTTAATGGCAGCTTCAATATATATCTCTGGGGAAGGGTCACCCTCTTGATAGCATACTCACTTATTTCATCTCTTCGTTTCCTATCCCTGGTAAGGTACTAGAAAAATTGGATGAGATCAGAAGAGGCTTCTTATGGAAAGGCAACAACAGCTCCCACAAGCTTCATCTTATAAAGTGGGACAAAGTCTTGAAACTAAAGTTTGAGGGAGAGCTAGGGGTGAGAAATTTGTCAGCTCACAGCAAAAAGTTTATTAACGAAGTGTCTTTGAAGGTATGGTACAGAAGAACCAAGCCCATGGAAAGAGTGATCACATCTATGTATGAGCTGAAGGACAAATGGAGTACCCATGCCTCTAGTGCTCCGTATGGAGTTGGACTTTGAAAATTTATTGGCAAGCTGAGTGATGAATTATTCCAAAAGGTCCATTTCAAGCCAAACAATGGGGAACATGTTAAGTTTTGGGAAGATAAATGGCTTGGCAACAACACCCTTAAGGAAGAGTATCCTGGTTTATACAATATGGCACTGGACAAGGTCTCCTCAATTCCCCTATACAGGAGCAACAATGTCTGGGATGTACATTTCAAAAGACACCCTCAAGACTGGGAGTCCGACTTGCTGGATCATTAACCAAGGTGGATGCTTTCCAGCACTGATGAAAGATATGCTATAGACAGCTTGGACACCAAGATCAGGTCATTGACTCATGGCCCTGGCAATTGATTTGGAGGACACTACCTACTAAGATCATGTGCTTCAGTTGGTTAGCCCTCAATCATACCGGCCTTACTATAGATAACCTAAACAGGAAAGGATATCAGCTGGTAAACAGATGCTATCTTTGCAATTGTCAGAACTAGGAGCGAGAATCTGCCCAATAAAATCCTGTTATTGAAATGAATATGGAGTTATCTTTGGAAAAGTTGACTGCTGCATGGCCTCGTGGGGCTGATTTATGGATGTATATTTGACAGTTATAACTATTAAATTCTAATTCGGAGGTGGAAGTAGACTTCATTGGTTTTCAGTACAACCCATACACTGTGTGTGAGAAACATACGGAGTTACTAGTTTCAAGAAAAAAGAGATGGAAGTAGACTTTAGTTCTGTTAGGATTGTTGGATGGGTCATGCTCTTTCAAAGATCTGTATTGTGAACTATACAGTTTTACGAGCAATAAGTGTTGCTCATGGCACATACCCTGCAAATGATCAGGCATGGGAAGTTATCTTCAGAAGGCCCTGCAATGATTCGAGGTTGGGTGGATGACCTACTTTCCTTCGGGGTTTGGAGAAAGCCCCTGTTTTGGACATACAACTCTGATTGTTTCTGGTGCCTAGGTCAAAAGTTTGGCATTCTCCCTAAATAATAGCTATGGAAGGAAAGCAGACATCGCTAACAAACTGGCTAGAAGCACATATAAAAATGCAAAGCTCATTAAATTGTGAAATGTTTCACTGACGGGTGGCAAAGAAGCATGTATGACACAACATAATTTACAAAACAGAGGGATGTATATTTGGAGTAGACATGTTTTGTGTGAAATGGAGAATGAAGATGCTTAATTTGTTTCTACTCTAAATTTGCAATTTCCTTTTGAACATCTTTTAAGTGAAAGAGTGTATGCAACTTACCCTTTTCTCCAAAAAAAGAAAAAAAAGTTGAAGTGAGTATGCAAAAACAGTTGTAGAGGACCATACAACTAGAATATAAGCAGGCATTGGAATATAAATACCTTGTTGGAAACAGGCGCTGCTTGCATTGAGTTATTTGGATAAAAGAATCAATGATCTTTGAATGAAAGAGGAATGTTAATTAGACTGAAATGGAAGTGTCTTGTTTTTGTTAGCTTTTTGGTAAGATTAGGAATGAGACCATTCGAGAGAAGCTAGAGGTGGCCCCTGTGGCTGATAAGATGAGGGAAGCGAGAATGCGATGGTTTGGACATGTGCAGAGAAGGAGTACCGATGCTCCTGTTAGGAGGTGCGAGAGGTTGGATTTGGGAGTTACACGGAGGACTAGAGGTAGACCGAAGAAGTATTGGGGGGAGATGATTACACAAGATATGGCAAAACTTGATCTCACCGAGGACATGATATTAGATAGAAAGGAGTTGAGGTCACGAATTAAGTAGCAGGATAATAGGTTGGTAGGGTTAGGTGTATGTCTGGCGTTGGGGTATAGTAAGGGTAGTAGGATTAGTCGTGTTTTATATCCTGTGTTGTCTTTATCCGTCATATATATGTTGATGTTATCGTATTTACACACTATCATGTGCTTTTTGTTGTTAGTCGGCCTTTCTGTTTCCTTTTCTTTTCATTTCCTTTTTCCATATCTAATTTATTCTGCTTATGGGTTTTTGAGACAAGGGTTCCCAGGAAACAACCTCTCTACCTCCTGAGGTAGTGGTAAGGTTTGCGTACATTCTACCCTCCCCATACCCCACTTGTGGGATTCCACTGGGTATGTTGTTGTTGTTGGCTGATGTACATGAAGTGGACAATTCATTGTTCAAGGTAAAGAGTACACTTGTGGCACACTTTTAGTACTTGTATCATCAATAAATATTTATCTTATCAAAAAAATTCACATCAATAGAATCCTTTATTGATTCATATAAGTACCATTCAGTTCATCCAGATTAACTACTTTTATTACCTCCAATCAGAAATAGCTCACTCCACCTTAGTGCTCCAATTCTTGGATCCTCACTCCTTGTTCTCCCATTCCTTTGCTTTGCTGTTCGAAATTTTCAAAACGACCATAGACCTCTCCTATTAAAATCTTGTTCAACTGGTTTTTTAAAGTGGAGAGCTTACAACTAATATTTTCTTGAAGGGTGGGGTGTTGAATAGCTTTCCGGTGCTCTCTTGTCAGACCACTTCTGATAAGATCTGGATTATTTTATTTATATAAACAAGAAAATAATGTGGTCATGAAAATACAAAGATTAAACACAGGAATTGAAAGATATGTGAAATTCGAGAATAAAATTCTCAGATTTCAAGATAAAGTGCTAAGAACCCTAGTTTATATTAGTATTCACAATTAGCGGATTAAAACTAATTATGATACTAATATAGTCAATTCAAAAACTTAGATCTAGACTCCTACATCAAAGAAATTAGAGACAACTAGTATAAGACTAATTCCCTTCTTTAATTTATTTTAATAGAAACCAATATGAAGTTAAGAATTAATCTTACCCGTTAAAGAATCATTCTTACAAGGTTGTAAGATAAATCCATAGTCACCATACACAAAGGTGTAAAGAAGAGAAATCTCTCAAATAATATTAATCACGTCCTTCAAAAATAACAAAATTCACTCGTTCATATATAGGGGAAACCTATCTCAATGAGCATGAGATTCAAATTGTACTTTATGGAAATGATAAAATAGAAAATTTTAAACAAGGAAACTTTAAACTAGGAAAGCATGTAAAAAAATTTCCAAAAAATTAGTTTTCAAGAAAAAAAGAAGCGACAAATTTCCACCAAAACTTCCACGTGACTTCAACATTTTTGGCATGAAATTTCACCATCTTTTGGACTTGAACATTCAATTTTTTTTGGGCTTCCTTTGAGGCTTCATGTGGTCTCAATCTTCTTCCTTTTGGGCTTGAATTTGGATACTTCTTCTGTGATAAACATTTTATTGATTTCTCATTGAAATCTGTCAATTTTAATGGACGTACGCTAATGTGGATGCAATCAACTTCTCTTGATTTTTGGTCCATCATGTCCATTCCCAATAGCAATATGGGCAATTCTCTTATTTCTTTCTTTTTGTTTCTGTAGATTCTGTTCTCTTTTTGAGTCATTGTTTGCACTTTTACTTACCTTTGGATTTCTTTGAATATATGGTTTCCCAGTGACAAAGTCCTATTCTCAATTCATCTCTTGTCAATTCTCCCTCCCTCATTTGTTCTTTCATGATTTTATCATCCAATTTGGTAGTTTTTATGACCTTATGCGAATTGTTTCCTGCACCCTGAGAGTCCCTCACCCCTAGTTTTTACCTTTCCTTTTGTGATAATAACCTTTACAGGTTCTTCAGAACTCTTATTTCTTCTGATAGCATTTGTTGATGGTTCTGTGCCATTCTTGTGCAGTAGCTTATCTTTGGGAACCTTTGAAGTATTATGGAGTTTCGTATACTTGTGGCTGATGTTATCACTTCAGAAATGACAACATAATGTAGGAGAATATTTGATGATAGTACATCTTGGCTTACTCTGTTGTTTTACTTGAATATATTTCGGTATCAGCTATCCCAGCTTTCATTGCAAGCAGTTCATATTCTCTTGGGGATATCGAATGTATTTGGTGGAGACTTTACATCTTAGTTGCAATCAGCAATTTTCAAATTTTAGTGCTTGAAAGTTTCAGTCAACCAGCAATCACCTTGGTACTTACTTTTATTCCATATGACAGATCCGCTTTCTATGCCACCTCAAAGAGCCCTCGAAACTGTTGGGAGAAGATTGCACGAACAATATGAGAAGTGGCAACCTAAGGTAAAAAAATGTTTTTGTGATAATAGATATTATATGTGGACAAGGTCTAGGCTGTATTTTTGTAGCAAGGTTATCAGTAATTTAATTATAATACTATATATCTGCGATATGTAGGCGCGCTACAATATCTCCTTGGATCCTACTGTTGATGAAGTCAAGAAACTTTGCACAACATGTCGAAAGTATGCCAAGTCAGAGCGAGTTCTTTTCCATTACAATGGACATGGTGTACCAAAACCATCACCCAATGATGAAATTTGGCTATTTAACAAGGTCCTCTTTCTTACTGAAATTGCTTTCACAGAGCATTTGCAATATCTATTTTTTCTTATTGGACGTCTGGTTTAGACTTATACACAGTATATCCCATTGCGGATCAGTGACCTGGACTCTTGGTTAAAGACACCCTCAATCTATGTCTTTGACTGCTCAGCTGCTGGGATGATCATTAATGCCTTTATAGAGGTGCATACTTTATTACGGAGTACATGCTTAGTGATGAGGTGATCTACCTATCTACTAAGCTTATTCTCTAATCAAGCCATTTGTGTAATGCAGCTCCAAAACTTGACAGCCTCTAATTCCTCTGGGCCTTCTACAAGAGATTGTATTCTGCTTGCTGCCTGTGAAGCACATGAGACGCTTCCTCAGAATGCAGAATTTCCTGCTGATGTTTTCACTTCCTGCCTCACAACGCCAATCAAAATGGCATTGAGATGGTACTTGCTATCAGAAAAAGTTGTTTATCCTTTCTGCTTTTCTTCCTGCTTTCTGCTAAACCTGTCCAATTCTGCAATGAGGTGAATTAGCAGCAATACTTACTATTGGGAAACTAGGAATACCATTTCAGTGGGTTTGGTCCCCGACTGATGGATACTGTGATTTTCTCTCTTTCTGGTATTCCATAGTTTATCTTAAGCGTCATGTCAGTTTTTGCATCTACTGACCATATTTATGGAAAGTGAGAATAGCTTTCTCACCAAAAGAATATTTGAAACAGGACAAGTTCCTTTGATATCCCAAAGTTGTATGGCACCTCATATTCCAGGAACCACATGGGTGTTGTCTGTTATGCTAACCGTTGCAATACTATTAATATACTGTCTTAGGGGATTTCCACTTACTATGTCCGAGTGTACTCTTAGTTATTTGTGCTTACCTCAAGTGTGATGTTGTCAGAACTCTTAGATAAGCTGCTTCTTTCTTTCAACCATCATGACCTATTTTTATTCATAAGAATCTTTTCTGTTCTTTATTCTTGTTCTTTTTAACTTTTCAGTCAAATTTGCTATAACTAGTTTTTCTTTTTTCGTATCTTTTTTTGGGCTGTTAGGTTTTGCACAAGGTCATTGTTTTGTGAGTCACTTGACTATGCTCTGATAGATAGAATTCCTGGCCGCCAGACAGATCGAAAGACACCTCTTGGTGAATTGAATTGGATTTTTACTGCGGTAACTGATACAATTGCCTGGAATGTTCTACCACGCGGTAATGTGATAGAATAGTTAGATTCATGCAGTTTCTGTAATTCCTTTTTTTTGCCTTTTGAACTCATCCTAATCTGTAAGTTTCAAAGGGCAGACCTATTTCAGAGATTGTTCAGGGAAGACCTATTAGTTGCTAGTTTATTCAGAAATTTTTTACTTGCTGAAAGAATCATGCGATCTGCAAATTGTTCACCAATTTCATACCCAATGCTACCACCTACTCATCAGCATTACATGTGGTAACTACATGATACACTCAAGCAACGTAAATTCATGCTTTACCTTCTTCTCTTCATTTGGGGCCTGTACCTGTTCCACAGGGATGCTTGGGACATGGCAGCAGAAATCTGTCTTTTGCAGCTTCCAACCTTGCTTGATGATCCTAGTGTAGAATTTCAGGTGGGATAATGAGTTAGAGCCCCTTTGATTATTTAGTTTCTAAAGAAGTTGGTCTGTATTTTAGAAAATATGGTCCATGTATTTTCTCAAGATTAAAATTTTCCCATCTTTTGATTTCTTCAGCCTAGCTCATTCTTCACCGACCAGTTGACAGCTTTTGAGCTTTGGCTTGACCATGGATCAGATGATAAAAAACCACCAGTACAGTTGCCCATTGTGCTACAGGTAAGGAATATTATGGTTCAAATCAAATGAAAGGCCATTCTTGCTTCTTCTTGCCATGAAAGGGTTGATTTAAATAATGCACTTTCCTCATTCCCACACTATTGTCAGTTTGTTTCTTAATATGCTGAAAAGGTGGAGTGAAAACATTTGGTGTTAGCATTTATTGTTCCTTTATGAGGCTTCAGTTGTTGATAGTTGACCTCTCTGCATTTGCTTAAATTTGTTTAGATTGGAGAAAATGTGTCTGTTTATACCTATTGTTATTTTCTGTGCTCTAGCTGAGGGTCCTGTGGAAACAGCCTCTCAACCTCTATGAGGTAGAGGTAAGGTTTGTGTATACTCTATCCTCCACAGACCCCACTTGTGGAATCCCGCTGGGTATGTTGTTGTATATCAATGCTAAAATTTGGAACAATAGAATGTTCTCCGAAATTAAAGAGATTAAATAACCAGAAACTCATGTCATTATTGAGGAAGGGTTAGTCTCTCATCTTATATATTACTTAAAAGGCCATCAAATGTTGAGTGCTCCTCTCAGCATAATTGGGTCTTCATCTATTTCATGTTTTCCTTACTTGATTTTTTGCTCAAGTAATCTTGCAATCTATGGCAGATTAGTGTTCCTTTTTGTCAATTCTAGCATGACCCATATTCTTAATATTACAAAAGCAAATCACCACACGGCAAGTGATTGAAGTTTGAGGGAGAATCAGCAGAACCACTGGTTTAGTATTGTTAGTGCTCAGTCAAAACAATCATCTTATTTTCTACAAGGGGTTGCTCGAAGAGCAGTTGGTACTGTTCGTCGTGTGAGCTTCTTTATTTGAATTGTGAAGTATATGTAGATTTAATTGGTGTTTTACCTAACCAAAAGCAAAAACCGATTTACTTTGTTGTTTATCTGCTTGACTCCACAGAAGGATACAGAAACTGGAAAACCATAGTTATCCTAAGATACAGGCTACTGCTAATTGTCTTTCTAATATTTTTCCTATTTATTAGGCTATCTTCGCACTCTCGTGGACTTTGTTATTGTGGTGCATTTTTCTCTTTGTATGGAATGATATCTAGGTTGTTCTTGTTTATTAGGTGTTACGGAATCAATCACACCGGTTTCGAGCACTGGTTCTTCTCGGAAGATTTCTTGATATGGGACTTTGGGCTGTAGATCTGGTACTTATTGGTGCACCACCATTTCAAGCTTCTTGTTAATTAGGATGGCTGTCTATAATCTTCTGCATCCATTTTTCAAGTAATTCTCAAGTCTAACAAATTTATCTCCAGGCCTTGTCTGTTGGAATATTTCCTTATGTTCTAAAGTTTTTGCAAACCACGACTCCAGAGCTTAGGCAAATTCTTGTCTTCATTTGGACGAAGATCCTTGCCCATGATAAGGTACATGAATTGGTTTTTCTATCACTTGGGTTATTCTCATATTAAATTTCCCATGTTCTGGTTTTATCTATATTTATTTCTCATATTAATGTTTTGCAATCTCTTTCTGAACCTATGTACCATCAGTGAAAAATAATAGATACAGAAAAAAGAATTGAGTATGTGAGACAATAGTGTGCTTCACCTAGATTGCGTTGCACAAAGCATGTTTAACTCTAGTAAACTTTTGGGGCTCTGCATGGAGTCAATTTTTTTTTGTGTAACATCAGAACAACTGTTCCTGCAGTGCCCCTGTCTTGGCAGATCTGGGATTCTTCACTATCCCATTTGGTATTAACTGGGTGAAAATCTCGATGTGGTCTGCAGCTGAAAGGTGAGCATAAAGAAGTAACATAAGTCCACATGAAATACTAGCAATAAGTGTTTAGTATGGGAATATTTGGAAATAAATAAATTTTACATGTTGTGGTGAAGAGTAGTTTATCTTTCTGCAAATATAAGAACTACGTCTCCGTTGTAAATTAGTTGGGTCTGGTCATATGGATTCTCAATATTCATTCCACTCCATTAGATCCATTTCAGTAAGATACTCAATGACTTAACTGGTGGGGAAACACCACGCCTTGTAAGCATGCCAAAATGGCCGGTTAAGAAATGGATGTTGGGACGAACTCAATCTCAAACAACAAAAGCTAACTAATGAGGTAAGCATTGCCCAAAGACCATATATGGAGAAACTTCAAACCCAACCCTCCCTCATGCCAAATCTATCAACTAGGGCATAGGCAACCTAATATTGCGGGCCAATAACGAGTATGAGAAAACAAGAGTTTGAGAGAGAACTTCGCTTGATTATTGCCATAAGCCATTGGAGTTGAAATAACTAAGTTTACATGTCCTAAAAAGGAAGGAAAATCAATACGAATCAATACCTAATTAATATTAGAGTAAATCATACTACCTTCTATATTTATACACATGCTATAGGTTATTCCCTGAATTTTAATGCTCCCCCTCATGCCTTTATTGACATAGGTGGGGCCATAGGACATGTTCCTAGTTGAAATTAACTTTTAGTTACTGCAGTAATTTTTTAGTAAATAAGTTGCTTATGTTTAGGATAATTTGAATTTTAAATTTCCATTATATAGTTTAGTTTGTTCAGATATTTTAGTTAGTTTTGAATTTGAAATTGTGCATATTTTGTATTTTATGATAGCTATTTAAAGCCCTTCAATGCTTAATTCAATCCATTGAGAGACTCTTTCGATCTTTTTGCTGCTCCATTCATTCTTTAAAAAAAAACCAACAGTGGTATCAGATCCAGAGCCTCATTGATCTTACAGGATATGTGATTTCTTCCAAAGAACTACCATATCATTTTTAACCCTGGGCTACTTTTAACCCGCAAGAGCTATTTTTCAACCCGTTTTAACCCGTGTTACTTGTTCTGTTGAATGTGGTTACAACACTCTTGTTTAATCTTGGATGAACATCTTAATATTCACACTTCTAGATATCTCATCCTGTGGATATGTTGGACCATAGATGCTCAACAATCACTCCTATGTTACATTGATGGTTTCACAATTGTTGGATAAATTTTATTATTGCTTTGATATGTTCTTCGAATAGCAAAGCAATCCTTTCAGCGATCTGATTTGGGTAGTATGTGTTACATCTTATAGTCGAAGGAGCTATTATCTTCAGACTATCCAGTTTACAACATTTTCTTGGTGCTTTTGCTATCAATAATACTACTTTCCAAAACAAAAA
Source organism: Solanum rostratum (assembly GCA_029948455.1). Classification (NCBI taxonomy): domain Eukaryota; kingdom Viridiplantae; phylum Streptophyta; class Magnoliopsida; order Solanales; family Solanaceae; genus Solanum; species Solanum rostratum. The sequence goes on from CM057055.1 coordinate 56,891,830, forward strand.
CAACTCTCTAAGCAAATATAAGATATTTTAGCTATGTAAAACCAACAAATCTGAATAGCTCATGAATATCTGGTGGGTTCCCAACTCAAGTCTGCACGTTTTCTTGTTAATCTTCTTACTTAACTTTTTCATTTTTTTTGGGTGATCTTGGATAGAACCCATTGGATGCTTGTTTCCCTATGTTAATCACCAATAGAAAGTTAGTTCCCGACTTATTGCATTGTTTAAAGTTATTTCCTTTCGGTTACAAACAAATTAATAATGCATATTGTACTGTTCTAAGAAAAGCTTAACGAAAAACAGAACCTCCATGCCAGCTTCATCAACCAAGCACTAAGTTAGAAAGAAAGAGATCACCACTAGATTTACACATGTAGTTTGTGTGTCATGTTTTGTTAGAACGTTGAACTATCTTGAATGCTTTCTTATTCATTATTCTGATGTTAACTGAATCTAGTGATCTGGTTGTGGAATCTGTAATGTTGATAGAGTATCTTTCCTCCTCCATGCAATGCTTGACACTGAGTTTTTTCTTTCTTTTGATCGATTATACTGTGTAAAAACCATGTAATGTTAAAGTGTTCAAGTTTCTTTCTTTTCTTTCAGAGTCTTTGTGTTGACATCTGTCTTAGATAACTATCTCATTTGGTTTGTGATTCTTGATTCACCTTTAACTGTTATGATCCTCTTAGTTTTATATTCATTAGATTACCCTTTTCCTGTGAGATGACAGTCTGGCCAGGTTGACCTTGTTAAGGATGGTGGACATGCATATTTTATTAGATTTCTTGACAGCGTTGAGGCTTATCCAGAGCAAAGGGCAATGGCTGCATTTGTCTTGTCAGTAATTACTGATGGTCACAGGCGGGGTCAGGAGGCGTGTATTGAAGTGGGGCTTATTGATGTCTGCTTGAAGTATCTTCAGGGATCAACCCATAATTATGTCCAAACCGAACCACTGTTTCTTCAATGGCTGTGCCTTTGTCTGGGAAAGCTCTGGGAGGATTTCACAGAGGCACAAGTACTAGGTTTGCAGGCAAATGCCCCAGCAATATTTGTGCCTCTACTTTCTCACTCACAGCCTGAGGTTTGTTGTTTAATTATATGTCAAGTTGTTGTATTATTACTATGGTTCTCCATTATTTGTTCATACTTAAACTAAAAGAGCAATTTATTTCAGGTACGAGCTGCATCTACATTTGCACTAAGTACTTTACTTGATGTTGGGTTTGATACTTCTTACAAGGATGACATTGGGGAGGATGTAGACTCTGACGATGAGGAAAAAATTAGGGCAGAAGTCATAATGAAGAGCCTTTTAAGTGTTGTTTCTGATGCAAGCCCTTTGGTACGAGCTGAGGTTGCTGTTGGTATGTTTTTACTGAATTAATCCCACCCCTTGGAGACATTTCTTTCTGATGGATTTACTGCTGTTTGCTAACTTGCTTTCTGATTTGTCCCATGTTTTATCTTCTTGGTGTAAGAGGAGAAATATTGCAGGTTTCTTTATTGTAGAAATTTGATGATAACTCTAAAACAGCCTGCCATCGCATTTCTTGTATGATGAGGACACCTCCTGAACTAAATCTGGCCGTACTATGAATCTTTTTTCCTTTCACTTTGAAGAGGCAGCCTTATGCTAAATGATATCATTATTTATTAGCATACCACTTGTTCGAAAACTTCGCAGTTGCTCTAAGGCAGGAGAAAGGAAAAGCAAAAAACAAAAATAAGTGGCACCCAAGGATGTTGTTACCTAGCCAATGAAGTGGAAGGTGAACCATCAGGCCTCAGGTTCTTAGCTTCACGGAGGTTAAAAAAACAACAACAACACTATCTCTTTCATGTGCCTAAGCTTGGTGGGTAGAATTAACCAGTACTTGTGATGGTGAGAGTTACCCGGTATCCGCTAGAATAGCCGAGGTGCACACAAGCTGGTGCATAAATAAGTGTAGAATGGTGAAACTTTTTCCGTGCTTGCTCTATTATTGTCCAAAAGAAATAAATACAATTTAGCTGCAATTGTTTCGTACATGTTTGCATGAGATATAATGCATGCCAATTGATATCTACTCCCTTAATAGCACGTCTAATTCTCTATTTCTCCTCATTCCTCTCCTCTTCATCTTGTGCCTGATCTACTTGTGGACACAATATATGACCTAGCTAGTTCATGTTGCTCTATTCTTGTAGCCTTGGCACGTTTTGCCTTTGGGCATAAGGAGCACCTGAAGTCGGTTGCAGCTGCATATTTGAAGAGTCAGTCTAATTCCATGCCCACTTCCTTGCTTTCTTCTGCGGTCAAGACTTCAGGTAGTGGCTATGCGAGCCCAGCTTGTTATATTCCACATGGAAGTATAGTTTCATCTCCTAATGCTCCTTTATTGGGAGTGGGAAGTGACAGTCCGTCTATTTCTCATGATGATGGAGCCTCGACTAACAGCCCTGTTGCAACACCTGGCTTCATGCATGGATCTCCTTTATCTGATGGTTCTTCTCATCATTCTGATTCTGGAAGACTGGGTGATGCTGTTAGCAATGATGTTGTTAATCGTATAAGACCCAGGCCACTTGACAATTCAATCTATACTAAGTGTGTGCAGGCCATGTGTGCCCTTGCAAAGGATCCATCACCTCGTGTTGCAGGTCTTGGCTGTAGAGTGTTTTCAATTATTGGGATTGATCAAGTGTTTGCCAAGTCGGTCAAGTCAACTGTTGAATCCAGAATATCTTCTGGCCCTCGTTTTGCGGGATTGAATCGATCATCTTCTTGGTTTGACATGAATGGAGGTATATTTAGTACTCAAAGGAGACTACGGAATCAATATACTGTAGTTTCTCTAGACCCATAATCCACTAAATAAGTATCAACCTTGATGTTCAAGTATTTCCCTCGATACTCATTATGTTCTTGAAGTAATTGTCTTCCCCTCTGATACCATCTTTTACTTGAATTCTTGCAGGTGGGCATTTATCTGTTTCTTTTAGGACTCCTCCTGTTACACCCCCCCAGTCCAGTTTTGTAAGGGGACTGCGAAGAGTTTTTTCTTTAGACTTCAGGCATCACCTAAGGAACTCTCGAGACTCACGGTTAGCTGATCCCCTCATAAGTTCTGGTGGATCTTCTAGAGCTTCAGAACGCAGTTCTCTTCCACAGTCAACCATTTACAATTGGAGTTGTGGCCACTTCTCAAAGCCACTTCTAACTGCAGCTGATGATAATGTGGAGATCATTTCTAGGAGAGAAGAGAAGGAGAAGTTAGCTCTTGACCTCATTACTAAATGCCAGCACTGTTGTGAGTCTACTGGCTTATGGTTCTTTCCTTCTCCCACTGCCATATTTCATGTGTGTGTCATCATTTATCTAAAATGCGTCTAATGTGGCCAATGCATACTTCTTTGTCTCAGCGGTGAACGGACTGCATAATCAAACTGCCAGTTGGGATACAAAGTTTGAGAGTGGTACCAGAACTGCTTTGCTGCAGCCCTTCTCACCAGTTGTGATTGCTTCAGATGAGAGTGAACAGATCAGGTAGAGGGATATTCGCCTGGGTGAAGACATTGTTTCCATCGTTCCCTTTTCACTATCTTCTCTTGTAGAACTGCGGGAAGGGTCGGTTAGTTCAAGTACTAGGTTAGTCATTGGAGCTATGTGTAATCTGTCATTTCAACCAACAAATGCTGCTTTGCTGGTAAGCAATCATCCTCAAGTGGAAAGCCTAAATGCAGGTCAATGTTAGGAAACATGTCCTGGAACTATGCCTGCTTTCTAAATAATTGCTACATCTTCTTGGAGCTTCAAGAATAGATACCATTTATATTGAAGTCTTCTTTTGACCTCACTTTTGTATGATGTTTGGATCAGGTGTTCATGCTTGTTTTTGCTGTTCATTCTTAGTCTTCTCACCCTTTATGTCGCATCACCTCAGAGTAACTTCTCAACTTTCTGGCCATTAAGTTTGAGTTATTTGGTTTATTTTACCGGGTAAACTTTTTGGCCATTAGGCCTGATTCATTGGGCATCTTTTGCATGGTAAAGGAATGAATGGTACAACAACAACCACCTCGTATAGTCCTACCTATGAGGTCTAGAGAGGGTGGGTTGTACGCAGACCTCCCTTACCTTTATGTCGTAGAAGTTGTTTCTGATAGAAACTAGGCTTAAGACAATCACTTTTTGGAAAAGGATTTGAAATAAATGCAAAAGTAAAAATCTAGGACGAAAATATTGAAGAAACGGAAGTTCTGATGGTATAAATATTGAAGATAACCAAAGTAAAGGAAATAATAGTAGTGATAAAACTGAAGCATAAGATAATGCTAGCATTGTGGTAATAGTATGACAAGGGAACAAATAGAGGCTCCAAGACTATTGTACGACCACTATGAAAAGAGAAAATGCTCTACTGCCTACAAGCGATCTACCCTAATCTTTGACCTTCATGCTCTCTATCTAGGTTCATTTCCTCAATACGCTAAAGATATTCATGTTTTGTCTAATCACCTCTTCCTAATTCTTTCTTGGTCTATCTCCATCTCTCTTCAAACCTGTCTCTACCGACATTTGCATCTTGTCCACCTCGACAACTACTCCGACCTTGCCACATATATCTTCGTTCCTAATTTTGTCTCTTTTAGTATGAGGCGCATTCATCTAAGCATCCTCATTTCTACTACCTTCATTGTCTGAACATGCGAGTTCTTGATTGGCTAATACTCTAAGAGTTCTTGATTGGCTAATACTCTATCTTTAGCAACACAGTCGGTCTAACAATCACTTTATAGAACTTACCTTTAATCTCGATGAGCATTCACAGAGGACACACGACGTGAGCCTTTATTTCATCCACTTCGCTCCAATACGATGTGCGACATCTTCATCATTCTACCATTCCCTTAGATTGTAGAAGAATACAGGAAAGAATGATATTCTATTAAGTTTATGTTTGTTAGAATATTTTGTGAATATTCTAGAACATATGAATATAGTAGGTAGCTTAATTTACTCCTATTGTAATTAGGTATTGATTTGTATCGATTTTCTTTCCTTTTTAGGACATACTAACACAAGTATTCAAACCCCAATAGCTTGGTGAAATAATCATGCTGAGTTCCTCTCATTTTCTCTTCCACTTCACATGGAATAGCCTACTTAAGGCCAACATATAGGATTTTTTTTAATAACAAGGGAAACCCACGGCTTGGGTGCATGCAGAGTAAAACCTCTGCTCCCATGCAATAACTCGCAAACCACGCAGGAAAAGTAAACCACACTAGGTAAGTATAGTGCAACAAGCTTGACCCAGAAAACAAACCCCTTGCTTTCTCTAGCAAAGGATTTCAAACTTGAGACCTCCGACATAGAAGTCCCAAGTCCAAACCATTGGACCACTTGGAAGGGTTATAGGAAGAATTATTCGACAACCACTAGCGGTTGTCTGAAGATAACTTCGTCTACTCTAAGGAAAGGATTATTTTACAAAGAGTCAAAGACCAAGGACATGAAAAAATTATTTGATATTTCAATGCAGACACAACAAAGATGATCCACTTATGTGTTCTAGTTGGGATAAATTGTGTTCTGGAAAAGTAAGAAACAAAATGTGGTTTGCTAGATCTAGTCTAGAAATAAATTATCGCGGAATGGCAGTGGAATATGTGAACTCATGAGGATCAAGCAACTATTGAAGGATTTGGAGAGACTAAATAAATAGAACTTGTGTATAATAATGAAGTTGCACTTCACATTGCATCGAATCCAATGTTTTACAAGAGGGCCAAACACATAGAGATTGATTGTCATTTGTCATAGAAGATACTCTTAAGAGACATAGTCATAGGGATCATGTAGTCAAACAATCAACTTGCAGACATATTCACCAAGTCCATAGTTGGTCCCGAAACAACTTATAGATGTAGACAGATTGTTACATGTAAATATATAATTTATGTCACACTAGCGTGATGGGGAGTCATAAAATCCTTGTGAATATTTTAGCACTCCCCCTTAAGTGGTGAATACAAATTATATGTGCCAAGCTTGTTACATATATAACTTGTTCTAGAATTGGCTAGGAACTTGGTAAACACATTTGTGAGCTTGGTACGTATAATTTGCGTTCACCAACTTGATGAGGAGTGTTAGAATCGTTGTGAATATCACCACGAATATAGAAGCGGGAGCAAGAGGAGCTTCAGAATTTCAAAGGCTAATCAAGATATACGTATAGATTTATCAATTGTACATGCTTGATAAGTTTGCTGAAAGTGTAGGTCCCACCTCAAATGGCCATGCCACATGCTGCATTTGGCAGCTTTTTGAATTATCAAGTCTGTAAAATGTGGATTTGCTGAAAACTTTTATTTCTCTCTATGCGTAGCTTTTGTTCACCTTTGCAATTTGTGCTTTTGTATGCATCTGTAGTTTATTAGATCTCTAGAAAAGGGAGATTAAGGATGCATCTTTAGCTTTAGGATAATTTGTGCATGATCGTGATGTTTTTAAATCAGACAGTAATTTTCTCGCTCACCTATCTATTATAGCAGCAAAATAGGTAGTGTATTAAGTAATCTGATAAAAAAATTGTTGACAGTTGCATCCAAGGGTGTGACCTAGCGATCTCAATGGAGTTGAGAATCATGAGGTCTCAAGTTCAAATCTAAGTAGATACAAAAATACTAGGTGATTTCTTTCCACTTGTCCTAGCTTTGGTGGACAAAATTACCTGATCCCTATTGCTAGTTGGAGCTGCAGGTATCCCTAGAATTAGTTGAGGTGCATGCAAGCTGGCCCAAACACCATGATTATTTAAAAAACAAAATTGTTGACAATTTGGGGAAATGGTTAAAGAAAAACAAATCAACTAACACAACATTAATGCATTATTACATGCATTGGACTATTATTTGGAATAATTCCTCTTTTCGGTGGTTTAAGATAGCAAACTAATACTTAATTTTTTTTGATATTCTAAGGGAAAAAATGCAATCTTTATAATAATTACTTGGGAGTCAGTTTTATAATCAGTTAGTCTTACTATATTGTTTACTGTGAAGGTCATTTTCTTTAATCCAAATTTGTAATTGGTCAGAGAATACCATTTTGCCTCAACAGAATTTCAAGACAACAAAGGTTAGTGGGGCACCCTAGTGCGGGTCGTCACACCGCTTGCCTAATGCGGGTCGTTGCACTGGGATTGCCTAGTGTTGTTACCTCTCCTGTGTGATTCGCGAGCTATTGCATAGGAGCGGGGGTTTACCCTGTGGACACCCCAAGGGTAGCAGCTATCGGTTCCCCTTGTCATTAAAAAAAGGAATTTCAAGACAAGAAGTCAAAGTAAAAGAATTTAAAATATATACAGCTCCTGAACTAAATAGTCAATGAAATATTTCTTTAAGTATGATAGAAATATTTTAAATTGTGAAGTTTAAATGCCTATTTTATGTTACCTCTCGAAATATTTTTTAAGGTGTGCATCTTTTGAAACTCTTAAAGAAATTATTACAAACTACTTAATAAGAGATTTAGCAAATTATTAATAGTTAACCTTCCAATTATATTATTAAATACCTTTGAAGTATATATCCACATGTTGTATTAAGGTATACAATAGTGTGATGCAACTATTCTTGTTGTTGGCTATATATAATTATAGTAGACAATTTATGAATTGTAAATCTCTAAGATGTACAACGTACATAGCTATTGCGATGCACTTTTTCAAGAAACGGATTCTATAAATGATTATAAATGGGGTAATATTTTATTACAGTGGATAATCATGAAAAAATTGCTTAAAACTTTTTAGTAGTCACCATGATGGGCCTGTGCTCAGCACGGGTTTTAACTTACCTGTAGGTAAATATCGTAGATCACCTAATTTACTCATATTTTAATTGGATATTGATTCCTTTTTAGGATATGTAACCATAGTTATTTATACCCCAATAGTTTGAGGGAATAATTAAGCCGAGTTCCTCTCATTTTCTTTTCCGCTTCACAATTTCTTTATGCAGTTGCAGAAATTCATGGTACTTGTATCTATGTGTATTACAGGGTCTGGAATTACAAGGAGGCTACCCTTCTTAACAGCTTCAACAACCATAATTACCCTGATAAAGGAATTTCAAAGATTTGCCTCGTGAATGAGCTTGATGAGAGCTTGCTCCTTGTTGCTTCAAGTAAACATTTGCTGCTACAGATGTTTTTTTATGAGTACTGATGGTGCACATGTTTAATCATTGATGCCTTAATTTTTAACGAAGTTCATTTATAAAAGGCAATGGCAATATACGGATTTGGAAAGAATATACTGCAAGAGGTCAACAGAAATTAGTTTCTGCATTCTCTTCAATTCAGGGTCTCAGACCTGGTTCGCACAGTGTGAATGCTGTTGTGGATTGGCAGCAGCAGTCTGGATACCTGGTACATATTGTACAACACATTTAATACTAAGAAGTTAGTCAATGAATGGAAAGCAGTGTGATATTTCCATTTAGTTTTATGTAACTTACTGTTTTCCTGAGTACATGCACCACTAGTAATCATCGTTATTTGTGTTAAAATCATGTCATTTTACTAATATTCCACCTAGGTGTCAAAAACTATTTACAAAAGCTGAGAGTGGTTCAAGCCATGACGTCCATTACAAGTGATCTCGTTGCATGAGTTTACTTTAAGTAGAGATTTCACTCATTTTGCTTTTATGTCAATTTGACTTTTCTAAATTCCTCATCAGTTTGCATCAGGTGAGATTTCTTCTATCATGGTTTGGGATCTTGACAAAGAGCAGCTTGTAAACACTACTCCAACATACTCAGATTGCAGCATCTCAGCATTAGTGAGTTTTTTGACATTGATCTGAGAGTTTATAGTATGTTTCAGTAGTTCATTTACTAGCAAACAGTTTAGCATTGTTTAGTATTTGTTTCGATCATGTGCTCTGAATTTTGAGAAATGAATGAAGACTATGTTAAACTTCGAGCTAATTGCAAAAGAACATGAAATATTGATGAATGAAATGGTCTCTGAAGACTCTCACACACACGTTGTATTTTTGTGCGTGTGTGAGGATGTATATGTCTTCATGCTATCTCCTTCAAAAGTTCTCAGCACCACTTACTGTGCCATGTTTTAGACTGGCAAAATATTTAGTAGTATAATTAGTACTTTCAGGTGGATCAAGTAATATGCTGTAATTGGCTTAGATTCTCTATCTTATTAAGCAGTTTAAGTAGTTGAGAGTAGTAGTATCCTATCCCAAAAGAAAAAAAAAAAGAAGAAAAGGATGCTGGAAGCAGTGGATTTTGCACATTACAACCGTCATAGAACTTGGTAGGTTTTATAGAGTACAAGATAAGTTGGCTTGATGGTTTGTTATGTTTGGGACAGGAACATGCACTGGAGTGTTGATGGGTCCAAAAGGCAAAAGCACAACAAGAATTAGAGGAGCTCGTGCTAAAGTGAGGTCAAAGGGAAAATGATTGTTCTATTCTTTTATTAAAAATGCCTTCAAAATAAGTAAACAGAATAATAAACCTAGCAATCACTAGGAACCCAAGGAAGCAGAAAAATTAGGCTGTTCATTTCATACTTTGGTGGAAATTTATCTCGTTAAATGTCCTCTTTTTTTTTCATGGGAATAACGAAAGAATTCTGAGGTTTATGCCATGTAAAAATCATGCACAGTGTTAGAATCTTGTGAATAGTCTAGAATACTGTAAATAGAATATATGACTTGAGTTGTTTTGTAATTAATTATATATATTAATGTTCTTTCATTTATGGGGCATGTAACATAGTTATTTATACCAATAATTTGAGGGAATAATCAAGTTGTGTTCTATTTTCTCTCTTCTTTCTCGCATGGTATCAAGGTGAGTTGAGAAAAGAAGAAGTGCATTTACCTACTCTACTACAAGAACGAGGACACAGTGAGACCAGACTCCAGTCAGTCTCACTGCCATCTGACCTCCCATGCACATACCAAAGCAAAGGTTTTCCAGTAGAGATCTAGTCTCACGCATGAAAGACCTTCTAGAGAGTTCCTGACAAAGGTGTCCCTTCTCAAGGGGTCACCTCTTCAGGCAGAGCCTACCAATCTAGATTCCACCACATTCCAAGGACTATTTGTACTTATAAATGTTTTCCCGATTTTGGCGGCTGTCTTAGTTTTTGTTCTCACGCCAGACTTTACTCTACTTTTCGACATTGCTAGCACTCTGATAACATCAACATCATCATATATTTCATGTCTCTCAGATCACATATATTTTTGTGTCAGAGCAATGATTTCAGTAACTTGATCAATGCTCGAGGAGACTGCTTCAGGCCATGTAAGTGTCGTCGTAGCCTGCAACCATGTTATTACCAATCCCTTTCAATTGTTACCTTTGCTAATGGATCGCAGAGCATAGCGATTGGAGTTTTGTCAAGCCACTCCTTCACTTTAACTCTGATAATGCTCTTTATGTCCTTAGCTTTTCTTTTAAAATATATCTATCAATTGTTTGTCTAGTCCTCTGAGTTGTTCCATAACAGTCTTTAATGACTTTGTTGTCATAAAATACTGCAGCACAGGAAGGATGATTGGTGTTGATCGTGAGTCACATGGACTTTGTTACCTCACCTCTTTTAGTTCTACTATGAATTTTTGAGCCTTCTACTTTCCATGTTTAGTCCATAGATGATGAGGACATCTTAGTCTATCTAAACTACAGAAAATGGCAACCAGTTTATCGAAATTGTCAATGTTAGATTGTGAGTCGTGTCAACTAGAGAAAGCACACCTGAACTACATTTTCTTGCAGTCTTAATAATGCTGCACTCTTTTTCATTTGGTTCATGCTGATGTTTTGGATCTAGTAGAGTTAGTTCATCATTGGATTTCAAGTATTTTGTAAGTTTCGTTAATGATTACTTAAAATGTACTTGGATTATTTTAATGAAAGATCTTTGTGTCTTAAAAACTCTTAAAGCAGAATTACAAAATTAGTTTGGTGTTTTTATTTTCACTGCCCTCAGTGATAATGCACCTGAATGTTTACCATCTCAATTTCAACAGTTTGTCTTTCCTTGGAACTATTTAAAAGCGTCCTGCCCTTACATTACACAACAAAATTAGATAGCATAGAGGAAAAATAAGCATATAGGGTTGCCCTTCAATCAGGTATTGAATATCTTCTTAATGAATGTCGGAACTAACATTCACATTTAAAATGCTCTCAGGCACTCTTCCCGAGACGGACACTTAGGGACCCTTCTGGTCCCTAGGAACCAGAATCTCCGGCGAACTTACTTTTCCGGGATCCCATCGTACTTCTTTCGTCCTCCTTTTTTCTTTTTCAAAAATATTTAAACATCTTCTTTACTTTCTCATGGATAATTGCTTGTATTTTAGACTCGGTGGCCAAACCTTCAACATTTCTATGTTGGGGAATTCGCGGGGGCGTCATTTCGAGTGGGTGGAAAGGGCTAGGCGACACATGAGGAGAATGATACTAAGCAGGGAAGCACTTGTGTGGCTATGCAGAAGACTTGATGAGGCGTCTGGCTCCAAAGGCAGGGTATTCAAAACGTGGAAATGCAGGGACAAATCAACCTTCATATACTGTTCACTGAAATTTAATGTGTACGGTAGATTCGTCTCAATCATTACAGTAAATGGATACGAATGTGCTGTCATTATTCTTCCGGAAAATCTTCCAGCTGAGGGATGGGGTGAGCTGTCAAGGAAAATCGAAACATACATTCTCAGATGGTCAGGTTCAGGCAATGGGGGATCAGAAAGCCAGGTGACTATGAGGCCCAGAGGGGCGGAGAGTTACAAAGAAATATTACAAAAGAGCAAGTGGGGAGTCGATGGTGAAAACAGGGCAAGTGGACAATCTGTGATAGCCCGCAGCGACGAAGGGATTCTGAGTAGGTGTCTGGTGGGTAGCTTTCGGGAGGCCGACGAAATCCCCTCCAGGAATGAGATCAGAAGATGGACTTCTCAAGTTTGGAGAGGTATTCATAATGTCAACATATATGACATGAATGGCACCCAATTCCTACTCGAATTTCAGTCAAGAGACGTGGCAGCGCACATCCTTACGGGCAAATGGTTAAGGAAAGGGCATCAACTAAAGTTGGAGTGGTGGACACCTAAGGCAGGAGCTGTGGAAGCCTAAGTCAAATTTGACTGGTTTTGGGTCCGGATACTAGGTCTTCCGTTACATTTATGGACGGATAGGGTGATGAAGCAGATCGGAGAAAGTTGTGGGGGATGGATAAAGACGGAAGAGGAGACTATGTTAAAGAATCACCTTCGTTGGGCGCGAATCAGGGTAAAGGGTCCAAGGGGGAAAATTCTGGCGGAGATCGAGGTCGATGACGGCGATGTCGTGTTCTTGCTGCCGTTGTGGTGCGAAGCTCCGACGAGAGTCAAAAGTAAACAGGGGGGAAAACTCTCGGATCGAGAGACCACCAAGGAGCTGCATGGGGAAAACTCGCGTCAGGACGAGGTATCGAAGGAAGAGCTTATTGAGAGAAAAAGGAAAGGTAAAGGTACGATGAGGTCAAATGCTAAGGCTGCTACTTTTGTACCACTGGACAGTAGAGAACACGTGCCCAGCTATCTAAATGGAGCAAGGCACGTGCTTCTTTCCGGGGTGGGCTCAAGCTGTTTAAAGGGCAACAGGGCAGTGTCAATTGGGCCAGGTCCAATAACAAATAGGCCTAGTTGTAGTGAACCTTTTATTGAGTCCATTAGTTATATCCAAAAACATCTGGAACCTCCATCTATTTCTCCTCTCGATGAAGACCTTGGGTCAAACTTTGGTTTCTCTCAGAGTACCATCGCGACGGAACGGATCGACATGCAGCAAGCGGATGTGGCACCATTTCGACACACCACTTCTGTCCGACGTGGAGAGAAGGATCATGGATGGTGTCGAACAAGATGGGTCAGTGCGAGAAAGGTACAACCACCAACTGATAGTTCTGGAGGAACCACTACCTCTGGACAGCGAAGAACCCCTTTCGGAGGAAGCAATTGAAGATGGAGCCTCCCTATGGGTTCACTCGAATGTGCTGAAACTTAGCAAACTCTTTGGCGCAGCATTTGAGGGGTGTGATAAGTCGGCTTTCGAGCTCTTTCTAAAAATCGACCAGAAGAGGGAGCATGTCAAGCAGAATTTGGGGAAACAACAGGGTGGCATTGCTTTGGGTGGGATTCCAAAGGAGGTGAGAAACTTGGCTTTCAATGTAAAATTCAAAGAGGGAGAGCCAAGAAGGAAGGGGAGGATAACAACCCACAATCATAAATGATAAAGGTTGTGACATGGAATGTGAGGGGGTGAACAATGCAAACAAAAGGAGAGTAATTAGAAGTTTATTACAGCAATGGAATGCCGACGTATACATTCTAGTGGAAACAAAACTGGCCAGATTAGAGGCGAAGTTGATCAGCCAGCTATGGTTCAACAGGTGGTTGGGTGAATTTCATCTGGATGCAGAGGGGAGGAGTGGGGGGATAGTTGTATTGTGGGATAGGAGAGTATGGAAGGGTGAACTGGTGGAGATTTCAGCACAAGCTATAACTTGCAGCTTCGAAGGTGTCAATACGAACCTCAACTGGCATCTTAGCTCAGTATACGCAGATTGCAGTAAGGGCATTAGAAGGGAGTTGTGGAGGGGTCTAATAAATCTGAAGTGTAGATGTACAGGTCCATGGCTTCTGTGTGGGGATTTTAATGTGGCAAGATACCCGTCGGAAAGAACAAATGGACAGAGGATGACTGGGGCAATGAGGGAGTTTTCAGACTGGATCAATGAGATAGAGCTGGTGGACCCTCCTTTATTTGGGGGGCAATACACATGGAGAAGGAGCGAAAATCAGCAATCTGCCTCCAGACTTGATAGAATCCTATATTCCCATCATTGGGATGATCTTTTCCCACAAATCAAACAAGAGCTTCTGCCAAGACTGGAGTCTGATCATAATCCAGTAATGTTCACAGGTGGAGAACTAAACCTAAAGAGGTCATATTTCAAATTTGAACAGTGGTGGCTGGAAGTTGAGGGTTTTAAGGAAAAAGTGAAGGAATGGTGGGGGTCCTTCTCAGCAAACGGTACTCCTTCATATGTTATGGCCACTAAAATAAAGCTGCTTAAACAGAAATTAAGACAATGGGGTGCTGACAACAAAGTCAACTGGAAACAGAAGAAGGAGGAGATCCTCAATCAAATTTCTTCTATGGAACAAATACAGGAGTTGAGAGCTCTGACTGAGGACGAAATCCTTCAGAAGGTTCAGTTAACTAGGGATTTTGATGAGGTCTCCGGGAATGAAGAGATAGCTTGGAGGCAAAGGTCAAGAATTCAATGGTTAAAGCAGGGAGATAAAAACACAAAATATTTTCATAGAGTGGCCACAACCCATAAAGATGGAACTCAATTAACAAACTGGAAATCAATGGCCTGGAGGTGACAGATGCCGAGGTAATTAGGTCAAAGATAACAGAATTCTATCAGAATCTCTACAAAGAAAGTGAGCAGTGGAGGCCGGGCTTTATCCTACAAGGTGTTACAGGCATCAGTGTGGAAGAGAGAGATTGGTTACAGAGAAAATTTGAGGAGGAAGAGATTCTGGAAGGGATCAGGATGTGTGCTAGTGACAAAGCTCCTTGTCCTGATAGCTTTCCTATGAGCTTCTTTCAAACATTTTGGGAGATGCTCAAGGTGGATATTATGAATACCTTTAATCATTTCCATGAACATCAGACTTTCGAGAAAAGCTTGAATGCCACCTTTGTGGCTCTCATTCCAAAGAAGACAGAGGCAGCCGAGCTAAGGCATTTCAAACCTATCAATTTGGTAGGGGGGGTGTATAAGATCATTGCAAAGGTGCTAGCTGAGAGACTAAAGACAGTAATGGACAAATTGATCACCAAACACCAGATGGCATTCATAAAAGGCAGGCAAATCATGGATGCTGCTCTTATTGCTAACGAGTGTGTGGACACCAGACTTAAAGGGACTGGACCTGGAATTATGTGCAAGCTAGATATTGAGAAGGCTTATGATCATGTCAACTGGTCCTATTTGCTTAATATTCTAAGACAAATTGGCTTTGGTGAGAGATGGCTGAAATGGATAGAGGCATGTATAAAAACTGTTAGGTTCTCAATTCTGATAAATGGAGAGCGTGCTGGTTTTTTTCCTTCTGGAAGAGGTCTTAGGCAAGGGGATCCCCTATCCCCTTTTTTGTTCATCTTAGCCATGGAGGGACTGGATAGTATGATGAGGATAGCAATTCAAAACTCGTGGATGCAAGGTTTTCACATTGGCAGTTCCCCTGGAGCAGAGATGCAGATATGCCATCTGCTATACGCTGATGACACTCTCATTTTTTGCAGAGCTTCCGAAGAGGAAATTATAATAGTGAGAATGATTATGATTGTCTTTGAGGCTGTTTCTGGTTTGGCAGTTAACTGGAGAAAGAGCAACATTTTCCCTGTTAAAGAAGTTACCCAGATTCAGGTATTTGCAAACATTTTGGGATGTAGAATTGAAAGACTTCCAACTGTGTATCTAGGCATTCCACTTGGAAGACACCACAAAGAGGTAGGGATATGGGATGGCATCATTGAAAGAGCTGAGAAAAGATTGGCAACCTGGAAATCTCAATACTTATCTCTGGGTGGGAGAAGTATCCTCATAAACTCTGTGTTGAATTCTTTACCCACCTACATCATGTCCATGTTTCCTATGCCAGTAAGTGTGGAAGCAAGACTTGACAAACTGAGGAGAGATTTCCTCTGGTCCGGAAACAAGAGAAGAGAATTCACTTAGTGAAATGGCAGGCAGTGTGTCCGGATAGAAGCTCAGGGGGGTTAGGGACAAAGAAACTGGGGTTACAAAATAAGTGCCTATTGGCAAAATGGTTATGGAGGTACCGCAGAGAGGACAAGGCACTGTGGAAGGAAGTCATTAAGAAGAAGTATGGCCAAAGCAATCCTTGGTACTCCAACATGGGAAATAGTGCCCATGGAACAACTGTTTGGAAAGCTATTAGAAGCTTTTGGCCTCTCCTACAACAGAATGTCAGTTATACAGTAGGAGATGGAACCAGGGTCCTATTCTGGGAAGATCACTGGATTGGCTCAGAAGCTTTGAGGCTCTCCTATCCAGATCTGTATGGCATCAGTTCATCACAGGAGGTCAAGGTGAGTGAGGCTTGGTCTGGTCAGGGATGGAATCTAAATTTTAGAAAGGCATTAAATGGCTGGGAGATAGAAAGGGTAGCTGAGTTACTACTAATCTTAAATGATTTCAAAGGCACAAAGCAGGAACCAGATGAAATGATATGGAAGCATACTGCTGATGGAATGCTGGCAGTGAGTAGATTATACAAAAAGAGGGTGAAAGAGCTCCCTGGGGCAGCCACTGGACCATGGAAAAAGATTTGGAAGATAAAAGTGCCTACTAAGATCAGATGCTTTACATGGTTTGTGGTTAGAAAAGCATGTCTAACCCATGAGAAGTTACAAAGCAGAGGCTTTCATATAGTCTCCTGGTGTTCATTATGCAATGAGGCTTGGGAATCCATCCACCACCTATTTCTTCACTGTAAATTCACTTCTCAACTATGGAACATCTTTCGGGGAAGGATTAGTATCAGTTGGACAATGCCAGAACATACAGCTGATCTGATTAATAGCTGGGTGAGGATAGGGGGGAGCAAGACCCAGAAGACTTGGTGGAATATGATACCTCCTTGCATATGGTGGACTGTTTGGAGGGAAAGGAACAATAGATGTATGGAGAATTCTGCAGAGCCCTTACAGAAGATTAAGTGGACCTGTTTGAGGACTTTATTTTTTTGGTGTAAAGAAGGGGGTACAGATGATGTAGGACAGATGTTAGACTTTTTATCCTACCTTTAGACTTAGCAACAAAATGACTGTAGTTGGTCTTCTGACCTGAGCTTTTTGTAAATCTTTTTGATGGTTGCCAGCAGCCCTTATTGCTGATGAATACAACCTTACTGTTCTCAAAAAAAAAAAGCATATTATTAAAAGACTATTCACACCCTTCTTATACATGCACATGTCACATTTTGGGGATTAAGCTCCTAGTTGGGAAAATAACAGATCTTAAAACAACAAAATGACCCTAAAGAGAGAGAGAGACTCTCTTACTTCTCTCTAGAAGCCAGAAAATTCGACAAGATCCAGTATTATGAGATGCTATCAACACCAACTCTTATGCTAGATAGGGAATGCAGAAAACTGAAAAGAGATATAGGTCTCATTTATTTATACTTAATGAAGGTTTTAATCTTAATCATTCAAATGTTAGTCATTTATCTCTTTGTTTTCAAGGTCTGAATCTTAATCGTACACATCGTAGGCATTAAGTATGTTTGTTTTTAAGGTCTAAATGTTAATTATTCATATCTTGATTATTATGTGTGTTTTATATTCTTATTTTACGACCACTTAATGGGTTTGAATAGGTATGAATGATTGGAATCTATAACAGAGTCTTAATGTCATTAAGATATCTATTTAAGAATTTTTGCAAAGATGACAATTTACTGCTACTACATCCACTTTCACCCCTCACCCACAACCACCATTTTAGCCATAATTACCACCACCATTCATTACCACTGCCTACCGTCCATTACCATCATCCTCAGCCCAACCACAACCATTACGATTGTAATTCACCAAAAACCAATGATCATCATTAGCCATTATTTGCAATGATCACCACCAATCATTATTACATCCACTACTCACTATCAATAATTACCGTCATTAGTTAATACTCCATCCGTCCCATTTTATGTGGCACTGTTTCCTTTTTGGTCTGTCCCAAAAAGAATGTCACCTTACTCTAATTGGAAACAATTTAACTTTAAAATCCCCTTAATGAAATGATTCTCAGCCACATAAATATTTAAGAATGATTTTAGACTACAAGTTTTAAAAGTCTTCCTTTTTTTCTTAAACATCGTGCTAAGTCAAAGAATGCCAAATAAAATGGGATGCGGGAATATTATATATTGTTAACCGACATCATCATTTACCGTTGTCATTAGCTATCAGTATCATTCCACAATTATCGGTCTTCACTAACAACCGCGATTAGCCATTATTTGCAATCATCACCACCAATCATTATTACATCCACTGCTCACATCAACAATTACCATCATTAGTTAAGATTATATATCGTTAATCGATATCATCATTTACCATTGTCATTATTTACTCATTCCATAATTATTGGTCTTCACTAACGAAAACCGCGCTTAATCACTAGTGCCAACTATTATACCATAAGATACTACCAAATCACCATCATTAGTAAACATCATCCCAAATCGACATACACAATCACTATGTTTAGTCATCACCACCACCAATTGCCAAATAAAAAAATTAAAATATTTTTATTTTAACAAAGATAAATTTTATCCATTCAGATATTGAGAAGACTCTCAGTCTTGACCATTTGGTTCAATCTTAATGCAATTTTTCTCACACACCTTTTTTGCCCTCTTTTGCCGAGGAGGAAAAAATAATCTTCCAAGCGCACAGAGACCTAAATTTCCGTTAGATTCATTACTAAGCTTGCTTTGTTGCAGCAAGTTGATAGGTTCCATCTTAATATCCAAATCTATATTCAGATTCAGACCTTTAAATCTTAATGCACAACTTAATTTTAAGATGTGCATTCAAATTCAAACCTCGTGCACATCTTTATATCAGATGTGCAATTAGATTTAGACGCCTTAATCTTAGTGAAAACAAATGAGGCATCAGAATCAAGTTTAGATTGTCGAGAGACGCATCTCAGAGCAGAAAGAGTTTCTTTCAAAGTGTCCAGTGGGCGCTGGGCAAGGTTCTAGCTGAGATACCTCCCCAAATCTTGTTGCTGGTTGGGTTGTTAAGGCTTGGTTTGTGGACTCATGGATCAAAGTCTTGAGAGAGACTCGACTTTCCCCTTTCGATTACGTTGTGAGAAGGAGTTTGCTTGTGTGTTTAAAGGGAGGAGAGAGATGGACGATAATAACTTTTTTAGCCTTCACAAGTGGTCGGAGATAGTGGCCATGAAGTACCTTGGATAAGAGAAAGGACTGGTGTAGTGATTGTTGTTGGATTCTGATTGTACTTGTGGTATAATGAGTTGTTCAAGAAGATTTTTTGTTTTTTTTGATAAAGGTAAAGTTGAAAATAATATGAGTTGTTCAAGAAGATTAGGGGACACAAGTGGAGGTTTTGTGGAGTCAGACTATTATCTGACTAATTTTTCTAGGGTTAGGATCATGGTAAGGAAAAGGTGAAGGATCTCTATGTCTGCGGTGGTGGAGGGGGAAGAGAGCTTCAGGTTCTGGTTAACACTAGAGTTTAGCCTTGAAATCTTAAAGGGAGAAATGGGGGTGGAGGAGAGAGGGAGGATAGGAGGAGACAGAAGGGTGGAAGGCTGGCAACACAAGCATTATGGTGATTTTGGTTGGCAGATGTCGGATAACATTATATATTCATCACAACAGGGCAGAAACAAATGACCAAGAGGGGTCCACCTTGAATTTGAAAGAGGTAGCGTAAAATTGAAAAAAAGGGAAAGAATTGGATCTTCCCTTGGATTAGTGAACCGTCTTGGAAAAGAAGTTTGAACCGGTTCACCTTTCCCAATGAGCAGCCTTTCTGGTCAAAAGAAAGAAAGATCGGAAATTCTAGGTCTTCTCATGGCTTGATGAAAATCATCAAAGCAACATACTTCTGCCAGTGACTATTGAAAACAAACAGAAATCTTTTGTCGCTGCTCTTTTCTCAGCAGGTGAAGCAACCTCCTAGATTCCTCCTGCAATTTCCGGTGACCTTCAAAGTTAGAAATCGAACTCCGGCAAGCTGATTTAAAAAAAAAGATAGGGTGAATGACGGGAAATCAGGTGGTGAGGGGTGTAAAAGGTATCATAAGTGAGAATGGACTCTCAAGCGAAGCTCCTGGGCATTTTTTTTAATATCTTTTTGCCCCTCCATATGAGCTCTTACCCTTTTTGTTCCTTTGGTGACTGGAACTTTCATCCTTAAAGTTGGAAATCTGGGCATTTTCTTAATGCTGGAAATGTGGTTTCTTCTTCTAGGGCTGGGTATCTGATGTTGTGTTGCCTGAGGGCGAGATAGGTGATTGTGCTAGCTTCGAAGAATGTTTTGGAAAGTGTTCTTCGAAGGAATGGAGAAGAAGGTGACTGATCTGTTGAGTAGCATAGATCATGTGGTGAGAGGGGATGCATGTATAAGGGAATTAGAAGTGTTGGAGAATGGAAGGCTCTCTACTGAGGCATAAAAGGTGGAGGACGGATGGTGTATGAAAGGAGAAACAAAGGAAGTGGGTGGGGAAAATTAAGGGGGGATAAATGGGGAAGGTGATAAAAGGCATGTTTTGATGGATTATACTATTATTTGTTGGAATGTGAGAGGGTGAATGACCTCAACAAAAAGGCCATTATTACAGTAGGTTTAAGGGAATGGGGCCAGATGCGATATACATTTATGAAAGAAAATGGAGAGTGGCAAATAGTATTATTAGGAGGGAGGAAGGTGGGTGAAATATAACTATATTCCGACCCGGGGGGAGGGACAGCTTATTCATTGGGATGACAAAAAGTTGGAGTGTGTGGAGGTTAACAAGGGGAGTACATGTTTGTGGGTGGGGGGGCTGATTTAAAAACACTAGGGCATATTGGCTTCTAGGGTAGGGGTCCAAGGAGTTATTTTGGGAGGAGTTATTTTGGGAGGAGTTAGTGGGGCATACTTTAGTTGTTAGGGGAAGATTTTAATATTGTAAAATTTTCATAAAAGAGACTAGGTGTGTACGGTGGTGTCTAGGGCCATGGAGGAGTTTATTAGTAACCACTTTCTTATTGATTTTCACCTTTAACATGTGCCTTTTTCACTTGGTCTGGATCGTAGGATTCTTCTCCTAGATCAAGACTGAACATTTGTAGTATTTACTTCTTGGGAGGAGTTGACACCCAATATGATCCAGGTTCTTTTTCTATGACTGTTGCCTGACCTATCTTGTTGGATGGTAGTAGAGGAAGCCAAAGGAGATCTCCTTCTAGCTTTGAAAATATATGGCTTAGTGTAGTAGAGTTTGTGGGATAGAATGGCTAACAGTTGGGGTAACTATGTGGTGGAGGGGGCCTTCTTATGCACTTGCCAAGAAATTGAAATTGCTTAAAGAGAACATAAAGTTGTGGGATGAAAGGTGTTAAAATTACTTGTTCTCAAAAAAATAAGGAGGTGTTTGGAGGGTAGAGGTGAAAATGAGGGAGGTTAAGATCGAAATGGGAATTTGGAGAAGGTAGAAGTGGGGAGGGAGTAAGAACAGAGAAAGAAGGAGAGGAAAGACATGTTGAAAGGGAGCTGGAGGATTTGCCCTTGGTGGTTGGTTACTAATAAAAATCAAGGGCGTTATAATTGAAGGAGGGGAATTCTAATTCAAAGATTCAAAATTCTTTCATGGAGTTGCAATTACAAATAGGAAAAGGAATTGCAGAGTTGATATAGGTTAATAGGGTGAGCCATATGGAGAAGAAGGAAATAGAAGGGTTAATTATGGATTTTTATGAATGTTTGTTTAAAGCTGAAATGAAGTGGAAGCCAAATTTAGGGGGTCTAGGGTTCAATCATATTTGAGGAGAGGAGAGAGAGTGGCTAGAGAGGACAATTGAGGAGAAGAAGGTGACAAGGGGGTAAATTATTGGACGGGTGACAAAGCTTTGGGCATTGGTGGTATCTCTTTAGCTTTCTTTTCAGCATTGCTGTAACACGGTCAAAAGTGATGTGATGAATTGTATTGATGAGTTTCAAGAGAGGGGTATTCAAAAAAAGTATGAACACTTTGTTCATTGTCATTGTTGCTAAACAGTAGGGAGCTACGAGTATCTATAAGATCATCTCTAAGGCACATTCCATTAGACTTGAGAAGGTGCTAGATAAGACTGTTTTTTTACAAAATGTTTGAGGGTAGACAGAATGGATGCAACATTGGTGGCAAAATAACTGGTGGATTTGAGGAGAAAGCGAGGACTGCTAGGTATGCTATGCAAACTTGATCTTGAAAAGGCATATGATCATGTAAATTTGAATTTCTTAGATTTCGTCATGTTTTAAATGAGATTTGGGGAGAAGTGGATTAATTTTTGCATCTCTTTGGTGAGATTGGTAAATGGAAATCCTTGCGGTTTTTTGGGAGTTCAAGGGAGTTGAGACACCTATATCACTATTGTTGTTTATTTTAGTTATGGAAGATTTGGGTGGAATGATGGATAAAGTTGTCATACTATGTTATTTGAAAAGTTTCAGTGCTGCAATCAGAGGTGTAGGGGTACTATCAGTCACTCATTTGTTGTTCGTGGATGATAGCTCAGTCTTTTGTGATGCAATTGCGACGCAATTGGATTAGTTAGGCCAGGTTCTTATTTGGTTCCAAACAGTGTTAGGTCTTAATACCTAATAGTGAGATAATACCATTGGGGGAGGTAAATAATATTGTGTCGCTCGCTTGAGTTTTGAATAGTAAAGTTGGGGCTCTTTCAGCGACCTATTTTGGAATACCGTTAGGTGCATCGAACAAGGATATTTTGGTGTGGAATCCGGTTCGTCAGAGGGTAGAAAAGAGATTAGCTGTGCGACAAAAAAGATACTTGTCCACGGTGGATAGAAAATGCTTATTAAGAGCACCTTATCAAGCATCGCTACGTCATGTCTTTGTTTCATGCTCCAATTTCAGTATTTGAAAAGTTGGAAAAGATCTAGAGAAATTTCTTATGGAATGCAGCGGATGGAGCAAGGAAATTTCACTGCTGCGATGGGAGTCTATCATATCTCCTAAAAAATGTGGAGGTCTTGAAATTGAAGACTTAAAAGGTCTTTAATAAAGATTTATTGGACAAATGGATGTGGAGGTTCCGGGTGGAGGTACGACAAGCTTTATGGAGGAGAGTAATGGTTGATAGAGATGGGAATATAGAGGGGGTTGGAGAACTAACATTGTCAATTTGCCTTTCGAGTGTGGTTTATAAGGAATATCATGAACGGATGGGATTATTTTCGGAAATTTCTCATTCAAGGTCGGAGATGGAAGGAGAATACATTTTGGGGGGCATAGATTATGCGGGACGTATTTTTGGGGATGCATTACTCGCATCCTGTTTTATGGTTAATCATATGCCTTCCTCAATCATCCAAAGTCGAGTCTACACTTCATTATGTTTCTCTGTCACCTTTGTTCTCTCCTCCACCCCTGCCTCTATGCGTTTGTTCCTTAACTTCGCTCTTGGAAAAGACAAATGAGTTTCTCATGCTTTAAATGTGTATTTTCTTGGTTTTTTCAAGATATAGAAGGGATCTGGGGTGCTAATTATACAATCTCCAGTAATACTTTATAATGCCAATGTGACTTGTTTTGAAAGTCAACTCTACTGTGCACTCTCTTCCTTTGAGCACCTCAACATTCATAAGGTTGCATTTTCCTCTTTTGGGTAATCCACCATTGTCTATCCTTCTGCACCACCTTCAGCAACACCATTACCGGCTCACCTATCATCATCATCTGTCGTTCTCATTCCGTCCAAATTTCACGCCCAACACAATTCTTTTCCTGCTATGGACTTGTCTCCAGTTTTCATGTTGCCACTGTAAAGGTATTCGTTCTACTCCTAACCCTAGTCCTACCTATAATTGTTTGTAATATCATCCCTTCCCACCAACTCATTATGCCTTTGTATCATTAATATCATTTGTTTTTATTCCTATGATTACGTGGGAAGATATTCCTTATCCAGACCGATGACAAATTATAATTGGAGATGTCTGCTTTACACTCTATTGATATTTGGGAGTTTGTTCATCTACCTCCAGAAATTTGGATAAGTCTTCTGTTGCTCGTCATTGGTATACAGAATAAAGGTTAGTCCTCCTGGATAGTATCGGGTAATTGCACAGTTACTTTCCAAGGGTTTTACCCAGATTTTAGGACTCGAGTATGTTGGCTGCTTTTCTTCTGTGTGAAGATTACTTTAGTCCGTCTCTTTTTAGATGTGGTGCTTTGTCATTAGATTACAAGTTAGATATTAGAAATGTCTTTTTTCACTGGGATATCCCAAATGACGTATAAAATGGAGCAACCATTGAATTTTGTTGCTTCCCCCCAGTAACATGTGTGCAAGCTAAGATGATCATTATATGACTGAAGCACTCCTTGAGCAACAAAAAATTTGGCATGATCGCAATGAAGTTGATCATTTTGTGTTTTATAGTCACTCCACTCCAAGTGTACACATGCATTTGGTGGCTTATGTTAATGATATAGTCATCACAGGTAATGATGAAGAGATAATTAACAAATTGAAGCGCGTCACCCTTTTTTAGCAGTTTCTAACCAGGTCGATTAGTCAATTCCTATTAGGAATTATCATTTTACAAAGAATATTCTATTAATATTCTTGAGAAGACGGAGATGACAGACTATAGCCCTATTGATACATCAATGTATCCAAATGTTAAGCTTCAGGCCGTCTCTTTTTAGATGTGGTGGTTCGTCATTGGATTTATGAGTTGGATATTAGGGATGTCTTTCTTCACTGGGATATACCAAATGATGTATAAAATGGAACAACCATCGAGTTTTGTTGCTTCCCCCTAGTAACATTTGTGCAAGCAAGATGATCATTTTATGACTGAAACAGTCTCCTCAATCATGATTTGCAAACACTATGCGTTTATTCAAAAATTTGGCATGATTCACGGTGAAGTTGATCGTTTTGTATTTTATAGTTGCTCCACTCTAAGTATATGCATGTATTTGGTGGCTTATGTTGATATAGTCATACAGGTAATGATGAAGAGAGAATTATCAAATTGAAGTGCATCACCTTTTTTAGCAGTTTCTGACTAGGTCGATTAGGCACTTCTTGGGCATTGAAGTCACTCAATTCCAATTAGGAATTGTCTCTCACAGAGGCATTTTCTTGATATTCTTGAGAAGATGGAGATGACAGACTTTATCTATATTGATACTCCAATGTATCCAAATGTTAAGCTTCTATCAGGTCAGGTGCCACTTAGTGATCCTAGATAATATAGGATACTGTTAGGCAAGTTGAATTCTCTCACTGTGGTTCAATCTGGCATTGCATTCCTATTGGTATTATAAGGCAGCTTTTTGAGTTCTCCTTGTGGCAATCATTGGAATGCAATTATTTGTAGCTTTCGATACATTATTTGCTCGTGAGAAATGACTACTTTATGAAAATCAAGCACATGAGCAATTGTTCGATATGCACATGTGGATTGTGCAAGGTCATCCTATGCTAAACAATCTACATTTGGATATTGTGTACTAGTCTGGGGAAATTTGGTCTTGGAAAAGTAAGAAACATAATGTAATTGCAAGACTGAGTGCAAAAGTAGAATATCTGGCTGTGGCAGTGACTATGTATGAACTCGTATGTAACAAGCAACTATTGAGAATATTTAAATTTGGACCTTTCCAAATCTGAGATTAGCTTTGGGAGCAAAGCACATACAACAATATATCCAATATAGTCCCATACATGGGGTCTGGGAAGGTTGGGTTCTAGTAGACCTTACCCTTACATTTGTGGGGCTGGAGAGATTGTTTTCAATAGACACTTGGTTCAAGAAAATCATTCTTCAGAATAAGTTTGAAAGAAATTTAAAAGTAAGTTATGATGAAAATATGGCATGAGTTATGGAAAGAAGTGAAAAGAAATCGACAAGATATAAAAGCTAGTATCTTTCTTTTTTTTTTTTTAAAATGAAATCTTAAAAGCTAATGTCGTTCTCTTGGTAACAAGGTGATCCTGTTGAGCAGTGTGCTGGATTTGATCCTGGTTTACATAATATCTTTATTCCCTTTACCTGGTAAGTGGAAAAGTGAATTGAATGAAATTTTATTTGGCAAGGAAATAAGAAAGCCATATGTTTTCATTTGTGAATGGAAGGCTCTCACATTCAGCTTGAGAGTGGTTTGGCATCAAGAATATTCGATTGCACACAAAATTTTATTATGGAAGTTGCTATGAAGATATAGTTGCGAAAGAACAAGCTTTGTTGAGGCAAATGATCAACCTTAAAGGTGGACAAGAGAATCAGTGGTGTACCAAAATAGTGAAATACTGACATCTCCTTTTGGAGTGAATTTTGAGAATTATTGGATCACAGAGGCCTAACTTCTTTGACTACATCAATTTCATCATTGGCAATGGCAGAAAAGTGTCATTTTGGAGTGATATTGGACTTGGGCATGGTCCTCTAATAGATCTGGTTCTTGACTTATCTAATTTGGTGTAGACTCTTGACGCTAATACTGAAAGAAAAGGGGACAACAAGGATGGGGTTTTAATTTCTAAAGACTACAAAATGAATGGGAAATAGATAGGTCAAGGTACAATATCTACAAAAGATTCATTTATATGGAAAGGAAATAGCAGCAAGATTTTCACGGTGAAGTCAGTTTATTCTTTACTCTCAGATAATGGGCATCAGGGGAATAATGGATCTTAGAAGCAAATTTGGATAGAAAGATTACTTTTTAAGTGACTTATATTGTATGGTTGGTGGCAAGGCAGGCTTGCCCAACTCAAGAAAACTTGAAGAGGAATTTAGATGAATTCCAGATGTTACTTACGCTATGCAGATTTAGAGAACAGACACCTGTTCTTGCACTGTAACTGTTTAGCTGTTGCAACTATTTCTAATTAGGAGTGGACTCAGATGGATATACATGAGCCTCCAAGTGATCTTTTCAAGTGCTGGAATAATAAGGGAGGCAGTGTGTGACAAGAAATTGTGGGGACATGATCCCAACTTGCATCTGGTGGATTTTTTGGAAGGAAAGGAATGCAAGGTGTTTTGAAGATGGATGCAACTCAATTCAGAGAGGTTAAAGGTGAAACAGATATAGTTATTTCACTTTTTGGTGTTAAAAATCTATGTAAATAAGGTGTAAATAAGGCTGAATCATTCTCACTGGCTCCTTGTTCTTTTTTTGTCTTTTTGTATCTGTAAATATAGCTACCAGTACAGCCTTTCTGCTGCCAATTTATATTAAATTGCAGACTTTTTGGAGACAAATGCATCTGGAAGTTTAATATTATTTTCCTTCTTTTATCTCATTTTTGGTGTCGAGGAATTCTTGGATGATTCAGATTTTCTGTTGGATGTTACAGAATCCTTGTAAGAAGAGGAAGGACATGTTTTTCTTTTGTATATTGTAAATATGGCTCCAGCACAGCCTCAGTGATTATTAGGGGTGGGCATGACAACTTGAAAATCAGACCAAATGGAATTACTTCAGTTTTGGTTCTTCATGCCGCTCTAGGTTTTATTTTTTCCAAAACTTCGATATTTGATATTATGGTCACCAAAATTTTTATTACATAAATTCTTCGGTCCGATCATGTTTGCTGCAAATCCACATTTTAAAGATCAAAAACCTTACATATAGCTAGTTGCAGTCCACGAAGCAAGTGTAGAACTGAAATTTTCTCCAAAAGAGGCAAACGGTTAATTGCTTCATGCATAAAAGTGTAACCAAAATTATAAATTCCTATCAAACCTTGAAACAGATATTTGAATGTAACAAACTCCACGGGTCCATATTTGTTTAGATTTGCTGAATTGGAGTTGATACTGATTTCATGTATTTGCTGTTTTTTCTCTTCCCCCTTGGGATTTCACTGGATAAGTTGTTGTTGTTGCTATTTTTTCTCATCCTTCAGTTAATCACAATTTAAAAAATTCTCATTATCTGTTAGGGTTGATTTTTTAAGGAAAAACAGAAAAGTTCATTGTGAATCAGAATACCACATTTTACCAGCAGAAAAATAACCCATTTTATCAGGCTCGTACTAAAGAACCAAACCAAATTAGAAAAAAAAACTGAACTGATTTCAGTTCGGTATTCGGTATGCACCAGTGAAGAACGGAAAACCAAAGAATTGAACTGAAGGTTTTTAAGGACCGAAGCCCACCACTAGTGTTGATGAGATGAAATTTGTTACCTTCCTCAGAAAGAAAAACATTCTATCTACCTGAACTTATTTTCTGCCACCAGCTTACATTGTCAAGATATAATGTAAGGGTTGCATTGGTTGGAGGAGGAGATAGATATTTCTTTTTTGATTAAACTAGGCTACCTATTCTTGGATCCCGAAGTGGAGGCTCACATCTGGCGTCTTGTGTGACAAGAAAGTACCACCAAAACTTAAAGTTTTATAGAGTGGTGGTTAGATCAGCTTTGTGTTATGGGGCGAAGTGTTAGCCAGTCAAGAACTCCCATGTTAAGAAGATGCAAGTGGCGGAAATGAAAATGTTGGCATAGTTGTGTAGGCAAACTAGGAGTGATAGGATTAGGAATGAGGATATCCAAAATGAAGTGGGAGTGCTCTTCGTGGTGGACAAGATGAGGGGAAGGAGACTGAGATGGTTTGCATACGTGAAGAGAAAGGTGCGGATGTCCCAGTAAGGAATTCTGAGAGGTTGGATATAAAGGGGTAGAGGAGAGGCAGAGATGGCCCGATGAGATAAGGAGTGGTGATTAGACAAGATATGACACATCTTCGGCTTACCGAGAACATGACCTTAGATAGGAGGGTATGGAGGTCACAAATAAGGGTAGAAGGTTGGTAGATTGCTGAAAGTTGTCTTATTACTAGCCTATTCATGTCTTTGGATGGATGGGAGTATAGAGTCTCATGTCGGTCGTATTATTAGCATATTCATGTAGTTTTTGGTTTTGGATATTTTGATTTCATGTTGTTTAGTGTGTTTAGGTAATCGCACCTCATTGTTGTTACGATTCCTTGTACATCTGCTCTGCACTGCTTTGCTATTAGCTGTCATGTTTTCTGTTAGTTACTGGTTTCATTTGCTAGAACTGAGAGTGCTAAGGCTTGCATGCATACACTATACGTTAGGTTGACATAGTAGTTGCTATTTTTTCTTCAATGTCATTTTTCCTTTTCATACTTACTCTGATTTGTTGTACTCGAGCCGAGGGTCCGAAAACAACCTCGCTCTCTCCACCTGGTAGTGGTAAGGTTGTGTACACTCTATCTTCCCTAGACCCCACTTATGGGATGTATTTCACTAGGTATGTTGTTGTTCTTGTTATTCTTGGACCCTCTTGTTCTTCTTTGTTTTATCCTCTTTTTCTGCTGCCCTCAGGTTCTACACCAAAACATTAGACTTTTGTTAACGTTGAATAATTTTACCGCATGATTATGTTTTGAAACAACCTCTCTATCTCCATAAGGTAGTAAGGGGTAAGTCTGTGTACACTCTAATCTCATCTGGACTCGGCCTGTGGGGATACACTGGGTATGTTGTTGTACATGTTGTGCTTTTTGCTGAATTCTCTAACCATGGCACTATCTTTGTGATGACATCTAAACTCTTTTGTGCCTTGTGCAGTCTGCTTCTGAAGTTCACATGGGTCAATTTGGTGCTGGCTTCGCAGATGGATCTGTCAAATTATTTGATATTCGAATGCCTGAAATGTAAGACATAATTCTTGTCATTCAGGAGCATATATACGTGTGTTTCTCAAGTACAATTGGGCAATTGGTGACGTAAAATTGCATTATATAACTTAGACCACAAGTCTTTGGTTTTCTTTTTGAGTGGGGTTGGGGTGTAGGTATCATGTCTCCTGGAGTCTCTGATTTATAGATTTCAGGGTGATGATGTTTTCCATCACATTATGAAGTGTAAGGGTAACTTCATACCTCAAAGATGCGTATCCATCCTGCATGTTTCATCTCATATATTACGCATTACGTACATATGCATACATTTTTTGGTGCATAAAATACATCCATCATTCAGTGGCTTCGACTGTTCAATGTGTTTTTTAGGCTTGTTTGTTCAACACGAACTCATCCCAAATTGGAAAGAGTTGTTGGGGTTGGCTTTCAACCTGGACTTCAACCAGCAAAGGTGACTACTACTGCCGTATTTATATCTGGCCTGTCAACTTGTTGGTTACTGGTTTCTTAGAAGACTGTCTTTTGAAAAAGAAAAAGAAAACAGTGTAGACACCATGTCTCTCTCTCTTTTATATTAGTTGTTCCAATAATAGTTTTTGACTAACAAATTTTTTGCAGATAAAAAGTTCTCCAATATTGTCAAAGCAAAATGAGAATTCATCAACTGTTTCACTTGTTTCTTCTCAGGTTGTCAGTGCATCTCAGGCTGGTGATATTCAGTTCCTCGATATGAGAAATCTCAAGGAGGCTTACTTGACTATTGATGCTCACAGGGGATCACTTACATCTTTGGCAGTACATCGTCGTGCACCCCTTGTAGCAAGTGGTTCATCAAAGCAACTTATCAAAGTGTTCAACCTAGAGGGTGAGCAATTAGGCACCATTAGATATTTGTCCAGCTTCATGGCTCAGAAGATAGGATCTGTAAGATGTCTTACCTTCCATCCCTATCAAGTGCTGCTTGCTGCTGGTGCAGCAGATGCTTATGTTTCTATATATGCTGATGAGGTCTCCCCATCAAGATGACAACTTCATAGCTTCAACAAATATTCTCAGATTGAGAAAAAAGATTTTCAGAGTCCGGTGTTCTTTTGAGGTGGTCAGCAGCATATGGATTATTGACATTTCCTGTTCCCAGTCTACATCTCTTAATACAATGATCGGCTCACTGAGGTTGCTGTCGACATCTTCTGGTCGGTTGCTGTCAACCTCTCTGAAGAGCTGATCGGGCTCGCTGAGGTTGCATACCACTAATTATTGAGCTGAAGCGGCATAAAGTGGTGGAAAGTTGAGAAGAATCAACATACTGAATGAAAGCTTTGGAGTATAATTCCATACAAAGGTAAAAAGATGTAAATATCTTCATTCTTCGTTTTTCTGTTCTGTAAATACCATTTATTCAATCTTCTCTCTGCTTAGCATACCTTCTTTTTTCCATTCTCACCCATTTAAGTCAATTTGTACGTATAAATTAGTGGCCTCCTACATAATTTATAAATTGATTTTAGCAAACAGAATCCTTGCAGTATTTTTACTTTCTGTGGTATCTTCACCTGTTAATAATTTTATTGTTGTAAACGGTCCTTAATATGAATGATAGTTGCACAATCTTTTAAGTTTTGGATCGACTATTTTTGGCATAAGGTAGCAAGTACCTCATGGAACTAATCGAGGTGGGTCAAGCTAAGTCCACACACCATTATCATTAAAAAGAACCTATTTCTGCTCACTTCGACTTCCATGCCAAATTATGATCATGCAATGAGTTTGAATTGGTTTAAGGAGGTGGCACAAAGATTAAAAAAATACTTGTATTGCAATAGAAAACTACTACTCATTCACTAAAACATATCTGCTTTATCCTTCCTTACATTATCTTCATACTTTAAAAAACATTACTATTGTTGTATTTCTTTTTTTTTTTTATAAATGATAAAAAAAAAAAAAAGATGTGGGTTCTCATTAATCATACTGAGTTACTACTAGCGTGAATCTTAATAATTATCTTAATAGTCAAAGACATCCTCTTAAGTAAGAAGTTCTCCTTAATGACGTAGAATTGTCTCCTTAGGAAGGATTATGCTTCAGGGCTGTGTAATAGTACCCCGATGTAACCAAATCAATACCAATGAGACTTATTTCTTATCTTCGTGGAGAACCAAGAATAGTATGGGAAGAAGAGGAAGTAATGCAGATGATTTATAAAGAAAATCTTCTATACGCGGTTATTGGTAAATTTTCTTATGGCATGCCTAAAATCAAGGAGTCAAGAAAATTGATTCTTGCACTGTGTGAGCTTAAACGGGGATTGTAATATTGGTCTGTTGGAAGAATCGTCATGTGTTGATTAGAGCCACCATTATGGAGGATTATATTAAGAAGTTATCAAAGCCAGCTTTTCATTTGTCTCAGCGACAATGTCTTATCTAATGCGAACCCTTAAATGGGACCTAATGTTCGATCCTGAGAAAGAGTAACTACAAGCTATTGCATAGATATTGTTTTCCTCATTGCCCCCAATTTTTTTTGTGAAAGAAGCAATTTTTCCACTAGCGACAAATGGAAAGCCTCTTTAGGTAGACATGGCGACAAAGAATTAAACGCGATCTAGCTGTGTTGGGGTCAAGGTAGAAGTTGATTATTAGGAGAGTTCCCCTAAAGAATAAATATTGGAGTCAGAAAATTTATAAAAGAAGTAATAGAGGAGTAGATTAATATAAAGTATGATTATATGTCTAAATATTGTGCAAAATTGTAGACTGCAGGGGCACAATGAACAGGAATGCTATATATTGCACCCTGAATTATACACAAAAAAGAAATTAGATGAGGAAAAGGTGATTGTGAAGGATGCCAAAGATATTCCTGGAGAAAGCAGTAAAGATGTGGGGAAGGATAATAACAAGAGGAAGATAAAGACCAATTCAGAAACACATGAACAGAAGGAATCAAGGGGGTTAGAAGCAGTAGGAACAAAAACAAATAATTTAGAGATTCTGAGAGAAGACAAGAAAGATCCTGAACATATTAACACCGGTGATATGTTTGATGCTTTAAAAGATAAAAGAGATTTGTGAAGAGTTAACAAAAGGAAGGGAGACAAAAGGAATGGAGCTGAAGAGTACAAAGGAATGGGTGAAGACACATACAAAGGGCCAGAACAGAGGGATGAAGATATTTTATTAGAAGATGCTGAGAAGGCAGAAAGAAATTGTCTATGACAAAAGATAAGGTTACTGAAGAAGGATCAGCATTAACAATATGGGATCCTAATTTGCATCAGAAGGATCATCTAAATCCCATAAGCATCTTGGGATCAAACTATGAAGAGAGAGAGTGTTCCTGATATGCATGAGCTTGCGCCACTGCAGAAACAAGGCTGTCAGGAGGAGAATGAGGATGATGGTTTGAAACTGAATATACAGAGTGCAGGCAAGTAGGAGATTCATCATCAAGGAAAATTGCTGAACTGAAGAGTTGATATAAAAGGAATAGATCAATGTTGTCACTTCAGGTCAAAACAAGGAGGAGCAAAGAAAGGCAGGAAAATTCTTCTCAATTATTGGGTGAATGTTATTTTGAAATATCATATATGAAGAGAGGGAGGGCGGTCGAACTTAGATTAGATTCCGGTAGATTTTTGAAACAACATGGTCAAGAATGACATAGAGTAATTGACTAGACTGTTCAATGCTATTATGAAGTCGGACAAGATGTCCGATGAATGGAGGAGTACAATGGTTCCATTGTACAAGAATAAGGGTTGATATTTAAAACTGAAACAATTACAAGGATATCAAATTGCTAAGCCACACTATGAAGATCTAGGAGAGGGTGGTGGAGATGAGGGTGATAAAAGGAGTGTCTATTTCAGAGAATTAGTCTAGATTTAACAGGATGGCTCGTCATCCTTTTCACGACCTATGGAAAGTGGGTCATAGAACCTAATCCAATAACCTAAATATTGGGCACTCCCATCTATGAGAGGCCTTTTACGGCCTGTGGATAGGGTTTCGTTGGTTCCATTCGGTAGTTCTAAGAAGGGAATTTTCGTCTTCTTCTATCCCTTTTAATTAAAACCCACTATATTTTGGACTTATTTTGGACCCCTTATCAGTACCATAAGGGTAATATCATTTATTCTACACTCAGAAATCTTGAGAGTATCAAAGAGAGGAGAAAGCTAAGGTTTCGAACGCGTGATTGAAGATTTCTCGAGAGTTGATCATTCATCGAAATTCCAAGTATGTAAGGCTACTTAAAGGGTTGGGTTGAGTTCATCCACGCGCCCTTCCATACACTCGGTCGAGAATTGAGTCATAGAGATTGAGAAATAAAATACTAGTCTTAACCTTCGATTTACCTTGATGCATAGTTAAGTTTTTCATGCATAATTATGAATAAAGTGATGAGTTACAGGTGGATTTCGTGTAGTTAGAGTATTAAACTGTGATTGGCATCATGAACCCTAAATTGCACCACTCCATGTAATCCTAGTTGTATTGACTGAATTGAGACCATGATTGTGACTGTCTGAGTTGAGTAATTTGAGCATGAGGAGCATTACCTGTCTGTATACATATCTAATGAGCATTTTACATGTTTTATGCAATGAGCATGATTAAAAGGAGACTAAATGACCGTTTGAGTCTTGATTGCATGCATGATTTATGATCCTGATTGGTTAAACTGTTGAATAATTGAGTTGACTTTTATTAGAGAAAATACAAAGAGATGAGGTTGAGTTGATTGGCATGAGCATGTTTTATCCTTCGGATGAGTATTAAGCACTGATATAGGAGCAAGTAACTACTTTAATCCATCTACTACGTTGCTAGCGTAGGATAGTTACACCGTTAATTTGGGTGACATGTCCCAAAAACATAGACATTTACTTTGGATCTAAGAGAGTTTGATTGTCCCTTACCTTGGCAAGTAATAGATAGGTGTGGCAACGGCGTCGCCTTCGTTGTGCATCACCAAGCTAAAGGTGGTGGGATTGAATGTCGGTTAAGAGAAACTCCCAAGCAACACTTGATAGAGCATATAATGTTTAAACCAAGTTGCATAACATTGAGTCTATTTTCAAAGCATGATTTATTCTTAAACTTACATATTCCTTGAGTAGAGTTATGGATTGTGGAGTTGATTGTTAAACCAAGTTGATTGACTTGAGTCTGAGCCTTACTTGTTTTCTTTAGCCATTCTTACATACTAGTATGTTCCATGTACTGACGTCCAGTTAGGCCTGCATCTTTAATGAAGCAGATACATGTGATAAAGGCCTTCAGCGAGCGCATCGTTGAAGTCCAGAGTCTTGCTTTCAGATTTGGTGAGCCCTCCTTGCTATCCGAAAGAGCCCTTTCATCTTTCATTGATCATTTTTATTTTCTTTGGTTGAAGTAGTCATGGTACTTTCTAGACGGTTAGATAGAGGTTTCATAGACTAGATTTGGTATTGTTGATTAGGATATTATTTGACTAGTTTCTAGCATACTAGTCTTCATTGTTTTGAGTTAGATTGTTGGTTCTTTATTTATTGATAGTCTTTACTTGAGTATTTCCTTCCGTTGTCAAGTATGATGTGATGATGAGGCTAGGTTGTTTTGGTGAATCATCATTGGTCTTTCAAGTGTCGATCACGCCAAGGGTACCCTTCGAGGTGTGACACTTGTTTGGAAAACATGTTATGGATCTAGGATTATGTAGGATATGATTATGTTTTTGTATTGTAGATGACTTGATTGTAATTATTATCAATATAAAAATCTAGAATCTATGTTCAATATCGTATGCATGTGAAAATGTATTTTATTAATAATATAGTGTGTCGAACGGGTCGCAGGATTGGCTCTCTCATACGAGTAATCGCCTCTTACGTTGAGGAATGTGAAGAGATAATTTCCACCATAAGATAATGATTTGTTTTGTAAAGCCAGATGTGAGTTTCTCTAACAATATGAATTTGAGGATTATTAAAGAAACTCAAATTAGACTTTTATAGGTGTCTAGACCTAGATTTATATGATGTTGAATGGCTAAAAGAATGAGACACACGCACCAATATAAGGTGAGAACATTATAGTATGTGTTTCATACCATGTGTGATTTGCGACCAATAGGTTAATAGAAGAATGACTCCCTACTTCTTCATTGTGTGAGACCGTCAAAGTTATTTTAACTTTTTATTGAAATACCCTTAGACCTTTAATGGTTTCTTGAAGTTTTGATTGGTATTACTACTTTAGCTTGTTACTAATAGCCATGAGAGATTCAACAATGCGATGCATGTCTATGAAAGCAGTTGTTTGGAACAAATAGATTTGAGTAGAAAGGGAAGACGATTAAATAAGCATTTTTGACTTGTCTACACGAGCCGACTGTTACACTAACCATATAGGTGTCGAGTGTAATTGTGTATATTAACATAATCATGAACTCAAGTTCACCTCTTTTAGAGGTTGAGGGATTGGATAAGTAACTACTGAAGTAGCGAATAATGTATGGGATTATGAGCATTACTATCCTTATATTAGTAGAGAATTATTTCCACATGTGATTGGATTCCTAAATGTAGCTTATAAAACCGTAAGGGTAAAAACTCATGATGCTCACGAGTCGCACGAACTATTTGTCATATGAATTGGTGTCTTGTTAATGTAGTATTGGCTCGGGTCTTATCAACTATGTGCGAAGTAGAAGATGTTGAATTACGGGTCATGGGTCGCCCATGTGGACCGATCCGACTTGACCTAGTTCTTTGGTTTTATTATCTAGAAAAGAGAGAATAAAAAGGGGGTAACATATGAATTTCAAATAAAATGGGAAACAGTTACGTAACTGTTACCGTCCAAAAATCTCTATTTATTTGGCCATTCTTCTATCAAGAACGTAGAAGAAGGGTTGAGAAAAAAGGACAGAAAATCAAAAATTGACAACAACACTAAAAGGTAGCATTTAGTTTGTGATTCAAGGCTTTTGTTTCCAAGAGATTCAAAGCAAACTTGGTTAGATTCTTTCAGTGGAAAAATCAAGGAATTCGGCTACAAACTCAAGGATTCCGTCGATTTTGCTCCGATTAATTGACACTTAATGATGCTTTAGAACTTTAAATTTGACTATTATTAATTTATATATAGTTATTTAAAACTCTTTCTGATCACTTTTACTTTGAATTTTGCGCATCCCTTATGAAATAATGATTTATATGACTACAATACTCATATTAGTTGATGTTTCATATTTATGTCTTGAAAATTAAGTTGGGGAATAAATGATTAATGCTAAAACTAAAACATTGAGAAAAAAATGTACTCTCTGTCCAACTATAATTGTCCATTATTAATTTGACACACACCTTAAGAAACAATAAATAATAAAGGGTAATATTTCTATATTATCCTTTGAATAATTAAATTTAATGTACCTAGGTAATTTCTGTCTTGAAAATAAAACCTAGAATAATTCATTAATAATTTGGATATAGTAACAACATTTTGCAATTTGAGACCCATTAGTTTGAGTACTTTTGTAGCCATGAGAATTGGCTACAATGTTACCTAGAATAATGTCGAGCAATCAATCGGGATTTGTTAAAAGTAGAAGCGTTACAGAGAATGGTCTACTGGCACAGGAGATAATCAGAGATTTCATAGAAGAAACAAATTGCATAATGTTATAGTAAAGCTGGACATGGCCAAGGCATATCACAGAGTATCGTTGAAATTCCTAGTGAGGGTCCTGAGGAAGTTTGATTTTTTTGAAAGAATTATAGACATGGTGGTAAGAATAATAGGAAATAATTGGTATTCCATTTTGATGAATAGGCAGGTTTTTGAATTTTTCAATCGTCAAGGGATTTGAAGCAAGGGCACTGACTGCCCCCGACTTTTTATTATAGCGGTAGAGGTGTTATCAAAGGAGCTAAATAGTTTATTTGATAATCAAAATTTCAAAGGGTATGGAATGCCGAAGTGGAATCTCAAGTCATATTTTTCTAACAGTCCCCATTGCTTCGAAGTTATAGAGGCATTTTGCTAATTTTGCAGGACTCCGGATGTAGAGAATGCACTTATAACAGTTCATCGTGCAATGGTAGAACCAGGAAGCAAACTACAAGATCTAGTTAATATACAGAATCGTGCTAACAATTATAATGTGGACTCTATGGAGAAGGAGAAATTGCAAGAAACATGGTAGGAACATGACCTTGGAATGCATGATTAAACAAATAGAAGAGACATTGAGGAAGGCAGTTAAGATGGAGAATCCATGTATAAAAATGGGGAAAGCAACTTAGCCACAGTTAATTACAATAATGGAAAAATATATATCTAAGTTATTTTATCTAAAGTATTATGGATGAAGCCGCAGAGAGGAAGGGTAAAATGCAACATAGATGGAGCTAGAAAGGGTAATTCGGGAGATAGTACCATAGGGTTTTGTATTAGAGATGAAAGTGGAGACCTAATATATGCTAAAGCACATTGGATAAGCAGTGCTACAAACATGGATGCAGAATCACAGGCCATACATGAGGCATTTTACTACTATCGGAGAAATCAGATTGTTAGCATAACATTGGAGTCTGATTCCCAAGGTATGATCAACATGGTTCAAAATAAATGGAGTGTATCTTGGGAACTAACCAAAAGAGTGGAGGAAATAAGGAATCTTATGGAAGGAATGCCAGTATTTCTACAACATACATTTAGGGAAGGAAATTATGTGGAAGACTCACTGACAAATAAAGTAGTAGAAAATAAGATAACCAAGGAATATCACACATGTACAGATCTACCAAGCTTGACAAGGAAATATATAAATATGGACAAAACACAAATACCAAATATGAGAGTGAAAACAAGAAAAATCACACAATAAAACTACAGAAATTAAGAGATAAGTGCATGCACAGCATTTAATAGCGAGCTAAATCATAGTATCCATATATACAGAGCCAGAGAAAAAATAGAGCATGGTGTGGATAAATACAAACAAGAAAGAAATACATGTGCGCAAAGTAATTCCAACACCGATAGCTATCAAGGTCAAAACACTTCACCTGCAAAAAGGCTTGCTAACACATGCATCATTGAAGATACTCAAACGTCTCCCGAAGATTTAAGAGAATTTCATTTTTCTGAGGGTTGCAGAGGAAAAAGGGTCAGAAAATGCAGAATGAAGGATGAAAAGGAGAATAAAAAAAGAAAAAAATGGTCAATATACATACAAAATAGGGCAATCTGAGTAGAAGCAAAAAAATTACGGTTCCCATAGTGCTTATCTCGGCCACCTGAGTTCAAGAGAAGGTCAACAAAGTAGAATGGAGAAGATTGAAGGTTTACATACCAAAAACCATCGACAATATGGAACAAGAGAAAAACATCAGCAAACAAGGTGTAACGATGGAAGAAAATCTACAACAAGAGGACAACAAATTGCTCATTCATCCATAGGAGAAACATCAGTCATATGAGGCAAAGCAAGATAGGAGAAGCGTGTAGAAGAAGACTGAATAGCAAGTACAAAGTAGAAATAGAAAATATCATTAGATAGTGTAGAAGAGTATGAGAGACTCGTGAAAATTGAGCCAATGGTGCCCATTAAGTCTCAAAATTAAAAAAGGTGATAACTTTGACCTTGATTAAAAATTAATCTTAATTAGGTTAATGAGGGACCAAAGGGAACATTTTTAAAACTTAGCAACTACTTCTTCTTTAAAGAAACTTATATAACTTAAAAGAAGAATTAAAAAATATACTTCCTTTCAATTCAAAGTCAAATTAAACTCCTTTCTTTCACTTCTTTCCCCTCACTCGTCGTTTCCTTCTTCATCTTCTTCTTCTAGGCGCGAAAAAGTTCGGGTTTTCAGATCAAAGGTCGACCTCTTCTTCTTCTTCTTCTTCGTCCTTTTCGTTTCGTCTTCTTCGTCGTTGTCCCTTCACTGCCATTGTTCTCGACCATCGTTGGTAAGATTTTTTTATTTTTCCACTGATATGCTTTTGTTTTTTGTTGTAAAAATAATTATTTAAGTTTAGAAAGATGAAAAAGATGTATTTTGTTATTTCATACTCTAATTTCAAGTTGGTGTTGTTTGATTTATTGTTGTACTCTTTAAAGTAGATAATTTCGCGTATGGGTATTGTTGTTTTTGTAGTCATTTTGAGAAATATGTTCGGTTGGTTGGTTGATTTCGGTGTTGTTGTTTGATTTTTGTTGAATGTTGGGTTGGTTGGTTAATTTCGGATGTGGGTTTTATGTTGTTGGTGTTGTTTGATTTTTGTTGAAAGTTGAGTTGGTTAGGTGATTGAAGGGTATGGGTGTTGGTGTTTGATTTTTGTTGTTCTAGTTATTGCGAGCAAAATGTTGGGTTGGTTTTGTTGATTTCGAGTAGGATTCACATCAATCATTGAAGTATTACAACAACTGCGTAACTGGGTATGAGTGTTGTTTGTTATTTGATTTTTGTTGTTGTAGTACTTTTTGAGAAAAAATGTTGGTGATTTTAAAGTATTGGAAGCAAATGTTGAACTAACTAGAACAACTGTTGTAGTTGTTGTTTTTGTTTAATTTTGGTTGTTATGTTTTTGTTGGTATTGTTTGATTTGTTGGACTCTTTGAGGATACACTTTCGGTTATGTGGGTTGTTTGGTTGTTGTTCTTGTACTTTTTTTGTGAAAAAAGAACACATATTGTTCATGTGAAGAGGTTCTTGAGCATTGATTTTTCTTGTGCTTATAGAGAGTGATTGAACCAAACTAATAGATAATCTTTATTTTGTGACAGGACTATCTACTTAAATGGCAAGACCAAAAAGAAAAAGTCGTGGACCTGATAATGCTCCTTTTAGACGTTCCAGGATGTTCATTATATCAAAAGATAAACTAGAGGATGATTAGTCATAGCAACAGTTGGCACATCTTATTGAAGAACTCAATGCTCAGGCTGCTGCTGGTGCCAGTCTAGCAGCTGTTGGACAGAGTTCTTCAACTGTTGCACCCTTGCTGGGCAAAATACCTCAGCTGCTACACCCAGTCCAGCAGCTGCTGAGCTGCTGCACCTAGCACATCAGCTGCTGTATCAAGTTCTATTGGTGCCACTCCCACAACTGCTGGTGCTAGTAACCTCAACTGTTGAACCAAGTCAGACAGCTGGTGATGACAGTCCCTTAGATGTTGCAGGGACTCACACAGCTGGTGAACAAAGTCCCTCAGATGTTGCACCAAGGGACACAACTGGTGAAGACAGTACATCAGCTGCTGCAGAGACCCCCGTTGTTGGCATTCCCTCAGCTACTACAGAGACCCCCGTTGTTGGCATTCCCTCAGCTACTACAGACACTGCCACAGTTGTGGTTTTCAGGTATGACGATTATGAATTTGAGATGCCTGGGTTCTGAATCGAAGTGAGAGCAGTGATCTAGGAATAAAATCTAAACTTGGGAAACCACTTTTTGATTTTAAAAAATATTGTGAAGGAAGACTTGGATGGCTACTTTAAGTTTACGGTATTTGGTAAGCTATACCTAGATATAGGTGAGGGAAACACCCAGAGATTTCAAATGAAGCTAATGTATCAGCTTCTTCGTCGGTGGATTAGTAGTGAGGATGATTTTTGGGTCAATTTTTGTGGCATGCCTGTTTGTTTTGGCATGAGAGAGTTTGCCATTGTTACCGGGTTGAACTATCACGTATCACCTCCTCGTCCCTCCCAAACCAAAAAGATAAAAAAAGACATACAAAAGGATGTGTGATGCAATGAAGAAGAATCATTGCAAATCGAAAGAGATGCTTGACCTCTTGCAGTCAAGTAAAGTCAAGAGGAGTGTAAAGAAGTCCTTGTGTTTAGTTTACTTTGTCCATGAGATTCTTATGGGTAAAGATGCAGGGACTAATGTGATGGATTCTTGGTTCAAGCTAGTGGCCGACTGGGATGCATTTTGTGCATATCCTTGGGGTTGGGATAGCTATGAACTCACAATGCAGTATTTGAAGAAGGCTGCGACATCGACAAGAAAGTTGTCAAATCTATATGATTTTCCGTGGGCTTTTATGGTAAGTTTTATTTGTTGTATTTTTGTTTGCAGTTTTTTATATTTATTTATTATCTTAATTAATAATATTTCATGGCATCGATTCATTTAGGCTTGGGTTTTTGAAGCCATTCCTCACATCTGGAAAACATTCAAAGCGTTCGAAGGGGAAGTATCTTATCCGAGAATTCTTCGATGGTTGACGGCGCCAAATAATGCTAAAGTCGAGGCGCATGAACTCTTTGATCCACCAAGGATGAGGTAAGTGTTATAAAAGCTATTGTCTTCTCACTTTATCAGCTGTTGTGTACTTACTTTAACAGTTGCTGTAATTTTGAAACTGTTGTTGTCTTCTCATATTTTAGTATTTTTGTTGTTAAAATAATTTTATTTAATTTGTAGATTGTTTATCCGTGACTAATTCTTATTGAAAGTGAGAAGGAGATGTACTTTTAGATGAGATTTGTGCCACTCGAGCAAAAAGAAGAAAATATGAGGATTGTGAGGTTGGTGACAGATTTGGCCGATGTAACGACCATCAAAAGGGATTTTCTTGTTGATGCTGGTGCTGGGGCAGGGGTAGGTGATGCTATCGAGGCAGGTGTAGATGTTGTTGGGGCAGCTAATGCTGCTGCTGGGGTAGCTGATGTTGGGGTAGGTGGTGCTGAAACTGCTGCTGGGGTAGATGTTGCAGAAACTGCTGCTGGGGAAGAAGCAGTTGTTGGTAATAGAGGAGGATTTTTTCCTCTTGGTGGTGGAGGTGATTTTAGAATTCCATTCACCGTTGGTAGATCCAGTCACTTGAGTGTTGGGACTTCTAAGGCACCTTATAGTACTTGTGGTTGTGAAACTTGCAACGAGAGGACAGATAGGATGATGGAAATGATATTGTCATATAATGATAGGATGGATAAGATGATGGAAATGATGTTGTCATTTAAGGAAACCTTGAACACCATGCTGTCCAAAAGAGGTGTCATCCCGTCATCAAGGGTGGTGTCACCTTATACTCATATTCGAGAGTAAAGGATGAGAAAACAAGTTTCTAAAGAATTCATGAGCGCAAGAAAAAAGGCAACAAGTGCTGGGAAGGAGCAGCAGTCAGCAGTGGTTAGAGAGGAGCAACAAGCAGCAGTTGTGATGAAGGAGCAGCAAGCAGCAAGTGCTGGGAAAGAGCAGCAACCCGCAGTATCTATAGAAGAGCAGTAGCTGATGTGATGATGTTATTTAATGGGTGTATTTAACGTTTGGATAATGGATATTTTTAATGTTTGGATGATAGGTATTATTTGATGTTTGGATGATGGGTATTTTTTTATGTTTGGATGATGGGAATTTTTAAGGTTTGGATGATGGGTATTTTGTTATTTTCTAGACTTTTTGGGGATGTTGATGATGGATAATTATTTTATGAACATATGTACTTTTTTTTTTCTTGTTTTTTTGGAAT
Source organism: Solanum rostratum (assembly GCA_029948455.1). Taxonomy (NCBI): domain Eukaryota; kingdom Viridiplantae; phylum Streptophyta; class Magnoliopsida; order Solanales; family Solanaceae; genus Solanum; species Solanum rostratum. The sequence continues at coordinate 56,934,893 of CM057055.1, forward strand.
GTTGCCGATGGATATTTTATGTTATTAAAATATCTCCTTTTATAGTATCTATTGTGAAATAACTGAGCAAGCCACCTACTTGTTGGATAGTGTTAACATTTGCTGTGAAAATGACTCAGCAAGCCAGCCTCTTGTTGGGGCTATCCTCATATCTGTTATGAAATGACACAGCAAGTGACCTACTTGCTGGGACAGTGTTAACATTTGCTGTGAAAATGACTCAACAAGCCAGCCTCTTACTGGGGCTATCCTCATATATGTTGAAAAATGACACAAAAGATGACCTACTTGTTGGGACATTCTTAACATTCGTTGTGAAAATGACTCAACAAGACAACAATTTGCTGGGACAATCGGACCATTTGCTGTGAATGTACTCAGCAAGTCAATTTATACTGAATAATTTCCTATATAAATGTCATATCTAGTGATAAATTGAATTGTGTTAGTCCAGTTTCAGAATAAAAGCTAGATTTAGTAGTGATCTTATACATTTTATACATTGATTACACAATCTATTGAGTAATTGCATATGTAAGTGATGGTGATTAAGTAATTGATTATTAGTTGATTGTGTCAATATATTTTTATAATATATGAGGTAGAGTTAGTCCAATGTCGGGTTAAATGCTAGAATCAGTAATGATATTATACATTGAGATAGTACTTACACTAATGATACGGTCATAATTGTAGATCACACTTATTTCAGTTGATTTTTCATTAATTAGTCCATTTAATCATGGTTATGGATGAATATAGTGATTTTAGTCCAATTCAACACTAGAAATAAGTCGATGGTAAAGATTTTGTTTGAATTTGTTATAGCAAATTGGCTAGTTGTTGAACTAGTTATAACAATTGTTGTAAAATATCTCAGTAAGTTATTCAGTTTAATTATTCCAAGCAATTGCTAGGAATTTTATAGCAGTTGTTGTAAAGGTAGTAGCAGTTGTTGTAACTAAAGCCTAGCAGTTGTTGTGAATTGCATAGCAATTGCTGGACTTTACTATAGCAAGGTAGTTGCTATAGCAAGTTGACTATAACTTGATGGTATCAATCATATCTAGTGATAAATTGAGTTGTGTTAGTCCAATTTCATATTAGAAGCTAAATTCAGTAGTGATCTTATAAATTGAGGTGGTAATTAGACAAGTAATATACAATCTATTAAGTAATTGCATATGTAAGTGATGGTGATTAAGTAAATTGATGGTTAGTTGGTGGTGTTAATATATTTTATAATATATTTGTAGTGATCTTATACATTCAGGTGGAATCAATAATGATCTTATACATTGAGATAGTTCTTACACAAGTAATACGATCATGGTTGTAGATCACATTTATTTCATTTGATTTTTTCATTAATTAGTCCATTTGATCATGGTTATGGATGAATATAGTGATTTTAGTCCAATTCAACACTAGAAATAACTCGATGGTAAAGATTTTGTTTGAATTTGTTATAGCAAGTTGGCTAGTTGTTGAACTACTTGTAGCAATTGCTGTAAAATATCTCAGCAGTTCATTCAGTTGTTAAATTATTCTAAGCAATTGCTTAGAATTTTGTAGCAGTTGTTGTAAGATAGTAGCAGTTGTTGTAACTAAAGTCTCATGCCCCAAAGGAGAGGGGAGGTGCGACCGGCACTCGATACCGCTATTGGTCGGGAAAGCCACTAAACATGCTAGTGAACTAACTAGGGACCAGAAGAAAATCGGGCAGCATAACGTCTGAAAGACTAAGCCTGGACATTTTAGGTCATGACCAGGTTAACAGAATATCACGTGCATCAAGATAGATAAACTAGAACGATAAAGTACTAGCTAGCCGACAAGGCTGTCACCAAAGAGGTACAGGCAGACACCATATATACATGCCACTCTTATGACTGGAGACTGAAAGATACAAAAGGACCAATCCACAATAACATGTCCACAATAGCCTCTACGAGAATCACTAACACTGTCGGGACAAGGCCCCGACATACCCAACTGCACAACAAAAAGTAAACATCCTGTGAAAGCTCTAGGAAGAGGTGGAGCTTACCAACTCATAGCTGAATGGGGCTCCTAGTGGAGGGGTAAACCAGAACCCCTACCTGGACCTGTACGCACGAAATAAAATGCAGCGTCCCCAGGCAAAGGGACGTCAGTATGAATAAACATGTACTGGTATGTAAGGCAGGAAGTAAAATCATAGATAACTGTAGTAAAAAGGTTGATAGGAATACCACCTGTAACCAAAACTCAAGTAGCCTTAATGACCAATAAGCCACCTCCTAGTGATAAACAAATGCATAGTATGCTCGAGTATCGCATGTCGTGAATACATATATATAGATGCAAATGCATGACATACCCAACCAAATGCTAGCATTGGTGGTCCTTTTCGGTAGCTAACCAACATCATATCGGCCAACCGGTGGCCATCTGTACCATATACATATATATAGTTGGGCAAATAAGCCCCATACTTTCGATTATAGCTCGAAGTCCATGCATAACGTGCAATATATGATATGAATGTTGAATGCACATAGTAAGCCATAGCAAGAACTTAGCCAATCTTGGCTCATCGGTGCACTTATTCTCATAGCATCGTAATTATCGTCATTCAGCCATTCTTGGCTCATTGGTACACTTATTCTCATAGCATCATAATCATTATCATTGCATGTACATATGGCTCGTGGGATCATACATGTCTTTTTTAACAAGCTTGGGAACTTAACCCAACATTTAGAGTGAAGCCTTAACTTTGAAAATGTTCATAAAGGTGCTTTAAATAATGATTATATTTGGTCCCATGTCAATTAGTAAAAGAATGTATTTAAACAGGATCAAGTGCCTTAGTAGTTTAGACAGGAGCATTTCACTTGAGAATATTGGAAACCAACGCGTTACTTGTTAAATTCTTCAATTGTATTTTTGTATGGAAGAAGGACTGATTTTGAATACTACATTCCCTTTGCATTCTACATTTATTTTAATGGCACTACACCAAGAAAAGAAACGTCTCGAACATATGAATAGGTAGCCGGGAAACCGACAAAATGATATATAGAAATTGAATGTCCAGTTTAAGCGAATGAATAGAATTTCAACCTAATACCATCGTGAATATAACTTAGCTGCAACCCCAATGCCTTTCACAGAAGGTCTTTCTAGCAACAGAATAGTAATATATCACATTTGGCGTTTTGGGAAACTTCCCAGATTTCGTGCAAAAAGGAGGGACGGAGCTTAGCCTTTACATACCTCTCCGACGAACGTCTAATTGCAAAAGGTTTCTTCATGAAAGTTGTTCCTTACATCCTAAGCTTCGCAACGACTATATATACGCAGCTTAAAGACACCTATAAACAGTCAAAAATTCAGCATTAATGACCAGATTTGGCAAGGAGCATTTACGCGAGGAAATGTCCGTAAAACTTCGTAAAAATGACCGTAAAAGAGCTCCAAAATACTACCTTAACACAACAGCTGCAAAACAACAATACCAGCAAGAACACCACTTTTTTTATAACCCAAAAACAGCTCCAAACACGGCTAATACGAGGGAAAAATAATTTCAAAGCGTAAGGCATGCATTTCTAGGCACGGGGACGAATTTATCGGTAAAAATGCAAAAAACTTACCTAAATCACTTAGAGAACCCTAGGGAGATTTATCTTCAGTTTCACACTGATTTGGGACGAAATGGCTTATTTTTGAGCTTTTAAATGTTAAAATAGCCGACATTAAGTTGAGTCAACCCGACCCGACCCATGACCCGATTCCAGCTCGGGCAGTCTCGGTAAAACGGTTGTAACTCTTTATTCTGAGGTCGATTTGATGCGCGATTTTATGTGTTGCAAACTAGACTCATAGACCTTCAATTTGATAGGTCATGGACCTTCTAACTCCTTATAGTTTGGGAGATATGAGCTGATACATTTGACCCAAATTTAAGAAGGATTTCATAAAGAAACTTACGGTAACTTTGGCCAACCTTTATCTTGCATCTTTCTTGATTCCAAAACTTAATGTATGACCTTTGTGCTATTAAAATATCTTAAAGAAATCCATTATTAGCAAATTATAAACTTTTAGTCCCATCCGAAAAGTGAAACCTAATTTAAACCTTCCGAAAAGGGCGAGGTGCCACTTGGGTCATTTCTTTAATCCCGAATGTGCATTTAGGGTATTCCTTTGTTTTAAAACATTAGGTCCTTGAAATTACCACTTATTGGCAGCCTTATTATCCTTAGGTTCTATCCAAAGTCATGTATATCTTATATGACACGCCACCCTATATATATATGGAAGACGAGGAACACGGGGTTTCACAGTCTCCCCCCTTAAGAACATTCGTCCGCGAATGTATCTAAACAATGTCTTGGTTGCACTATTAACTCTTGAAATGTGACTTTTGAGAATATACCTTTTTGTTCCTCCAATCCATAAATCAACTTTGAAAGAAAAAAGAAAATTCTAATTATAAGCTTTGTATAGTTATCTCCTGACGATCCATATAAAGTATGCCCCCAAATCATATAAAATTTAAGTTACTGTAGAAAGATGATTGACTTTCAAAATATGACTCACCTTAATTTGTAAATAGCTCGGGGTGCCTCTTCTTTATTTCCTCTTCTGCTTCCCAAGTCATTTCCTCAATATTGTTGTTCCGCCACAATACTTTCATAGAGGCCACTTCTTTATTCCGAAGCTTTCTCACTTGTGGTCTAAAATAGCCACTGGCACCTCATCATAAGACAAGTCTTCATCAATGTGGACATTTTCAATGTGGGTAATATGCGATGGATCTCTAACACACTTCCGCAACATCGATACATGAAACACTGGATGGACTGCCCCCAATTTTGAAGGCAAATCAAGCTCGTATGCGACCTTGCCAATCTTTTGAATAATCTTATACGGTCCAACATATCTAAGACTGAGCTTTCCTGGCTTCCCAAACAGCATGATTCCCTTCATAGGTGATACCTTCAAGAAGACTCAATCTTCTACATCAAATTCTAAGTCTCGTCGTCGAACATCAGTATAAGACTTTTGTCGACTCTGGCAGTTTGCAATTGGTCTCTAATAAGTCTCACTTTGTCCATCGCTTGCTGAACTAGATTAGGGCCTAGCAATTTTGCCTCCCTAACCTCAAACTAATCAATCGGTGACCTACATCTTCGCCTGTATAGTGCTCTCTAAGGATCCATTTGAATACTAGCATGGAAGCTATTATTATAAGCAAATTCAATAAGAGGTAGATGATCATCCCAGTTTCCTTTAAAATCCAGCATATAGGCACGTAACATATCCTCAATAGTCTCGACGGTACACTTTGCTTGCCCCAACAATTTGTGGACGAAATGCGGTGCTGAGATTTACTTGAGTTCCCAAACCCTTCTGAAAAGACTTCCAAAATGTATGGTAAATTGAGCCCCTCAATATCATAAGCTTAGGATCCTCATGTTGTTGCTCTTTTACTTCAGTAAAAATGGAAGATTCAATTGTATTTTGAACAATCACACCTCCACCTTTCGCATCCCCTAATCGCACCTGCAAACTAGTTACCTGACGTAAATCTATTGTCATTTCAATCTTATCAGCTTCAACATGACTTAGACTTCCGGTGGACTTTCGGTTAAGTGAATCAGCAACAAGATTAGCTTTACCGAGGTGGTACAAAATGTCAACATCATAATCATTTAATAATTCTAGCCACCTTCCTTGCCATAGGTTCAACTCCTTCTGCTTGAATAAATATTGGAGGCTCTGGTGGTCGGTAAAATCATCGATATGGACTCCGTATAGTTGATGACACCAAATCATTAGGGCAAAAACAACTGCGGCAAACTCAGGATCATGGGTAGGATAGTTTTGTTCATGTTTTAGTAACTTTCTGGAAGCATATGCAATAACCCTACCATGCTGCATAGGATCACAACCTAGGCCAATTATCAAGGCATCACAGTATACAACGTAGCCTTTGGTTCCATCCGGAAGAGTCAAATTAGGTGCGGTGGTAAGCCTTTTCTTTAGCTCTTGAAAACTCTGTTCACATGATTCAGTCTACTGGAACTTAGTTGCTTTATACATCAACCTCGTTAGTGGTGTATAGGTAGTGGAGAATCCCTCAATAAACCTCCTATAATATCCTGCCAAGCCCAAAAAGCTTTGGACCTTTGTCGGATTCAAGGGTCTTAGCCAGGCCATTACTGCTTCAATTTTCTGGCCAACAACCTTGATACTACCGCTAGTAATAACATGGCCACGAAAAGTTATAGAAGTTAACCAAAATTCACATTTGGAGAATTCAGCGTATAACTTCTTGTCCTGGAGAGTCTGTAATATAACTCACAAGTTGTCTACATGCTCAACTTCTGACTAATCCTAAATATTTCTTTTGGAATATCAACATCCCTGACTCATAGCTGGTAGTACTTGGGTCACAAGTCAATCTTTGAAAAACCATCAATCCACACAAAAGGATACTTATTCTTGATAGTGAATTTTTAGCTATCTAAAACTGATACACATCCGTAAAGAGCCATCTTTCTTTCAAGCAAAGAGCATTGGAGCATCCCATGGAGATGTGCTTGGCCTAATAAGGTCTTTATCAAGCAAGCCCTTCAGTTATTCCTTCGAGTCTCTTGGCTCTACAGGAGTCATTTTATTTTTAGAGGAATAGGTATACGTTGCATATCAGGGAGAAAATCTAAAGAAAAATTGATATCCCTTTCGGGGATCTCGAGAAGCTCATCGGGGAATATTATCATGAATTCATTCACAGTAGGGACTGACTAAAGGGCCAGTTGCTAATAAAATATCATGTCTTCCCGTAATGGTATCATGCACCTTAACCCTTTCTACACTGCCTAGTATGAAGCTTACCGCATTGTGTACATGGGGGAGTAGGTTGTCTCATTTGTGCATAACGCTCCTGTCGACGGCTCTCAGGCTGGCGTAAACTCCGCCCGACCCTGATTGAATATAATGATTAATTCATTGGCCCTGTATTTATAGCGGGGAACTACCCGCTGACAGAGGTGGATATCGATGAAAAGGAGGCCCAAAATCACCCTTTGCTCCCTATAAGACCCCATAGTACAAGCCCTCTTATTCTTCTCCCTATCTCTACGGGTATCCCAAATTCAACGAGAAAGATTCTGTAGTCTGAGCAAAAGCCTGAATACAAGAAATATCTACACCATCTTGTAAAGAGGCTGTCTTGTAGTCTCTAATCAAATGATCCCCCAAACCATTCAAGTAACGGTGAACTCTAGCACTCATGGTACATATAATATCTGGTGCATACCTAGCCAAAGAATTAAACCTAAGGCTATACTCCCTTACTCTCAAATCCCCCTGCTTCAAATTGATAAACTGGTCAGGATGGGCCTCCCGCACCTCCCGTGGTACGTAATGGGCTAAAAATGCCTCAGAAAAGTCCTCCCACTCTGTTAGCGGAGCATCAGGCTCTCTGGATCTCTCCCACTCCTCGTACCACAAGATGGCAACATCACGTAGTCAAAAAGAAGCCAATTCCATTGCCTCGGTGACACAGGCATGCATCACCCTCAATACTCTATACATATGGTATGTAAAATCCTGTAGATCCTCAGTGGGACTGGACCCTTAAATATTGGAGGGGCCAATTAAACAAACTCTCATACCATTGAGCTTTCTATTTTATCCTTTCTGGTGTCTGCTCTTACCTCTAGTTGTCTCTCATGAATAGAAACCATCATAGTTAGTAGTTGAATAGCTTCCTTCATCCCCTGATCTCTAATAGGGCTTGGGGTACTAGATCTCCTTGGGCTCCAACAGGTGCTGGTGAATCTAGTACTGTGGGCATTGGAGGCTCCCTATGTGCCTCAATAGGGAATATATCTTCCTCACCAAGCAAGACATGATTGGTACCTTTTCTCGGATCCATACTTATCTCATGTTGTGTCATCTCCTGGGCATAGGTAACCCATTAAATAAGAACAACATAACATAATATAGATTTCATATGTTCCTATAGTTTTGCTTTATAGCACGATCTATTAAGTGAAAGAAAGGTAACCATCCCTAAATGCCTCGTAGCCTCCTGATTATAAGTGTGGTGCACAACACACCCATAAGAAAGACTCTATTAGACATGGTATTGTGGACCCCTGGGACACGACCTGCTCTGATACCATGTTTGTCACGCCCCAAAGGAGAGGGGAGGCGCTACTGGCACCCGATACCGCTATTGGTCGGGAAAGCCACTAAACATGCTAGTGAACTAACTAGGGACCAGAAGAAAATCGGGCAGTATAACGTCTGAAAGACTAAGCTTGGACATTTTAGGTCATGACCTGGTCAACAGAAAATCATGTGCATCAAGATAGATAAACTAGAACAATAAAGTACTAGCTAGCCGACAAGGCTGCCACCAAAGAGGTACAGGCACACACCATATATACATGTCAATCTTATGACTAGAGACTGAAAGATACAAAAGGACCAACCCACAATAACATGTCCATAATAGCCTCTACAAGAATCACTAACATTGTCGGGACAAGGCCCCGACATACCCAACTGCACAAAAAAATGTAAACATCCTGTGGAAGCTCCAAGAAGAGGTGGAGCTTACCAACTCATAGCTGAATGGGGCTCCTAGTGGAGGGGTAAACCAGAACCCCTACCTGGACCTGCACGCACGAGCGTCCCAGACAAAGGGACGTCAGTACGAATAAACATGTATTGGTATGTAAGGCAGGAAGTAAAATCATAGATAACTGTAGTAAAAAGGATAATAGAAATACCACCTGTAACCAAAACTCAAGTAGCCTTAATGGCCAATAAGATACCTCCTAGTGATAAAAAATGCATGGTATGCTCGAGTATCGCATGTTGTGAATACATATATATAGATGCAAATGCATGACATACCCGACCAAATGCTAGCACTGGTTCCGACAGCTAACCAACATCATATCTGCCAACCTGTGGCCATCTGTACTATATACATATATATAGTTGGGCAAATAGGCCCCATACCTTCGATTATAGCTCGAAGTCCATGCATAACGTGCAATGTTGATATGAATGTTGAATGCATATAGTAAGCCATAGCAAGAACTTAGCCAATCTTGGCTCATCAGTACACTTATTCTCATAGCATCATAATCATCGCCATTCAGCCAATCTTGGCTCATTAGTACACTTATTCTCATAGCATCATAATCATTATCATTGTATATACATATGGCTCGTGGGATCATACATATCTTTTTTAACAAGTTTGGGAACTTAACCCAACATTTAGAGTGAAGCCTTAACTTTGAAAATGTTCATAAAGGTGCTTTAAATGATAATTATATTTGGTCCCATGTCAATTAGTAAAAGAATGTATTTAAATAGGATCAACTGCCTTAGTAGTTTAGACAGGAACATTTCACTTGAGAATATTGGAAACCAACGCCGTTACTTGTTAAATTCTTCAATTATATTTTTGTATGGAAGAAGGACTGATTTTGAATACTACATTCCCTTTGCATTCTACATTTATTTTAATGGCACTACACCAAGAAGAGAAACGCCTCGAACATATGAATAGGTAGCCGGGAAACCGACAAAATGATATATGTCCAGTTTAAGCGAATGAATAGAATTTCAACCTAATACCATCGTGAATATAACTTAGCTGCAACCCCAATGCCTTTCACAGAAGGTCTTTCTAGTATCAGAATAGTAAAATATCACATTTGGCGTTTTGGGAAACTTTTCGGATTTCATGCTAAAAGGAGGGACGGAGCTTAGCCTTAACATATCTCTCCAACGAACGCCCAATTGCCAAAGGTTTCTTCACGAAAGTTGTTCCTTACGTCCTAAGCTTCGCAATGACTATATATACGCAGCTTAAAGACACCTATAAACAGTAAAAAATTCAATATTAATGACCAGATTCAGAAAGGAGCATTTACGCGAGGAAATGTCCGTAAAACTTCGTAAAAATGACCGTAAAAGAGCTCCAAAATTATTACCTAAACACGCCAGCTACAAAACAACAATACCAGCAAGAACACCACTTTTTTTACAACCCAAAAACAGCTCCAAACACGGCTAATACGAGGGAAAAACAATTGCAAAGCGTAAGGCACGTATTTCTAGGCACGGGGATGAATTTTAATGGTAAAAATGCGAAAAACTTACCTAAATCACTTAGAGAACCCTAGGGAGATTTATCTTCAGTTTCACACTTGTTTGGGACGAAAATGGCTTATTTTTGAGCTTTTAAATGTCAAAATAGCCGACATTAAGTTTGGTCAACCCGACCCGACCCATGACCTGGTTTCCAGCTCGGGCAGTCTCGGTAAAACGGTCATAACTTTTTATTCTGAGGTCGGTTTGATGTGCGGTTTTGTGCGTTGCAAACTAGACTCATAGACCTTCAATTTGATAGGTCATGGACCTTCTAACTTCTTATAGTTTGGGAGATATGAGCTGATACATTTGACCCAAATTTAAGAAGGATTTCATAAAGAAACTTACGGTAACTTTGGCCAACCTTTATCTTGCATCTTTCTTGATTCCAAAACTTAATGTATGTCCTTTGTGCTATTAAAATATCTTAAAGAAATCTATTATTAGCAAATTATAAACTTTTAGTCCCATCCGAAAATTGAAACCTAATTTAAACCTTCCGAAAAAGGAAGAGGTGCCACTCGGGTCATTTCTTTAACCCCGAATGTGCATTTAGGCTATTCCTTTGGCTTCAAACATTAGGTCCTTGAAATTACCACTTATTGGCAGCCTTATTATCCTTAGGTTCTATCCAAAGTCATGTACGTCTTATATGATACGCCACTCTATATATATATGGAAGACGAGGAACACGAGGTTTCACAGTCTCCCCCCCTTAAGAACATTCGTCCGTGAATGCATCTAAACAATGTCTTGGTTGCACTATTAACACTTGAAATGTGACTTTTGAGAATATGCCTTTTATTCCTCCAATCCATAAATCAACTTTTAAAGAAAAAAGAAAATTCTAATTATAATCTTTGTATAGCTATCTCCTGACGATCCATGTAAAGTTTGCCCCCAACTCATTTAAAATTTAAGTTACTGTAGAAAGATGATTGCCAACTTTTAAAATATGACTCACCTTAATTTGTAAATAGTTGGGGATGCCTCTTCTTCATTTCCTCTTCTGCTTCCCAAGTCATTTCCTCAATATTATTGTTCCGCCACAATACTTTCACGGAGGCCACTTCTTTATTCCGAAGCTTTCTCACTTGTCGGTCTAAAATAGCCAGTGGCACCTCATCATAAGACACATCTTCATCAATATGGACATTTTCAATGTGGGTAATACGCGATGGATCTCCAACGCACTTCCGCAACATCAATACATGAAACACCGGATGAACTACCCCCAATTCTGAAGGCAAATCAAGCTCATAAGCGACCTTGCCAATCTTTCGAATAATCTTATACGGTCCAACATATCTAAGACTGAGCTTTCCTGTCTTCCCAAACCGCATGATTCCCTTCATAGGTGATATCTTTAAGAAGACCTAATCTTCTACACCAAATTCTAAGTCTCGTCGTCGAACATCAGTATAAGACTTTTGTCGACTCTGGGCAGTTTGCAATCGGTCTCTAATAAGTCTCACTTTGTCCATCGCTTGCTGAACTAGATTAGGGCCTTGCAATTTTGCCTCCCCAACCTCAAACTAATCGATCGGTGACCTACATCTTCGCCTGTATAGTGCTCTCTAAGGATCTATTTGAATACTAGCATGGAAGCTATTATTATAAACAAATTCAATAAGAGGTAGATGATCATCCTAGTTTCCTTTAAAGTCCAGCATATAGGCATGTAACATATCCTCAATGGTCTGGAAGGTACACTTTGCTTGCCCCAACAATTTTTGGACAAAAAGCGGTGCTGAGATTTACCTGAGTTCCCAGACCCTTCTGAAAAGACTTCCAAAATGTATGATAAATTGAGCCCCTCGATATCATAAGCTTAGGATCCTCATGTTGTTGCTCTTTTACTTCAGTTAAATGGAAGATTCAATTGTATTTTGAACAATCACACCTCCACCTTTCACATCTGCTAATCGCACCTGCAAACTACTTACCTGACATAAATCTTTTGTCATTTCAATCTTATCAGCTTCAACATGACTTAGAATTCCCATGGACTTTCGGCTAAGTGCATCAACAACAAGATTAGCTTTACTGAGGTGGTACAAAATGTCAACATCATAATCTTTTAATAACTCTAGCCACCTTCTTTGTCATTGGTTCAACTCCTTCTGCTTGAATAAATATTGGAGGCTCTGGTGGTCGGTAAAATCATCGATATGAACTCCGTATAGATGATGACACTAAATCACTAGGGCAAAAACAACTGCGGCAAACTCGGGATCATGGGTAGGATAGTTTTGTTCATGTTTTAGTAACTTTCTGGAAGCATATGCTATGAGGTTAGTTGCACGGGGTTTATAGAAGACGAGGAACATTGGGTTTCACAAAAGCCTAGCAGTTATTGTGAAATGCATAGCAATTGCTGGGAAGCTCTATAGAAAATACTATCTACGGGATAGTTATTTCTGTAAATTTTGTAGCATTTGCTATGAGGTTAGTAGCAATTGCTGAAATTTCAGTAACAATTGTTCTAAATAAAGTAACAATTGTTGTAAAACTGCAGATAGTTTAAAATGCAATTTCTTAATACCTAAAGCATTCGATGAACAATGTATTCAAATAACAATAATACTGAAATAACTACAACTGTTAATTTTTGCTTAAAATTAATATGCAAAACGAAACAAGTTCACATACACCAAATAAAAGCAAGCATTCTTATGAAACATTTCGCTCCGAGCATGTATTTCTCTTGTGCCCAACCCTTTTGCATATGGAACATTTGTTCTATTTGCTTGGAAATGATTGTCCGATAATTGGCCGCCTCTTCTTTGCCCTTCTTCCCACCCTTTTCGGCACAACATGTGGAGGAAGTATTTCCCTTTCTAAAATCTCCCTAGGAACTTCCCAAAATTCTTCGAACGACACGAGTTTAATTTTCTCTATGTATGTCTCTACCTTATAATATTGAGAAGAATACTCATAAATACGCCTTCCATAATCTTCACCATATTGACACCCAAGCGCGGTCATCGCATGCAGACAAGGTATTTTATCAAGATCAAAGACTCTACAAGTACAAGAATTGCAATGAAGATCAACCGTTGCCACTGCATCATGACCGGAGACAACATATCTATAATTGGCAATTTGATGAACCAATAGCTTGTTCCCTAAATTAATATTTTTTGCAATGACCTCTTCTATCGAAGGGACCAAGATGGTTGATGCATTGATGAACTCCATTCATCTTTGGTGAAATTTTTCACCAAACTTGTTTATTTCATCAAATAGAGCAGGAATGAGAAATTCTCTTTCAACAAAAAAAAGTGCATTAATCGACTCAGCGATGTTTGATATCATAATATTAAACCTGTAAATGTTGCAGTAGATATTATAGAAATTAATAACTGATATTTTTAAAAATATAAAATTTTGCAGCAGATATTAAAGGTGTTGCAGCAGATGCAGCAATTGTTGCGGCAGAATCTACATCAACTTCAGCAGCAGTAAATGAAACAAATACAGCAGTTAATGACACATACCTATTTCCCGGAAAAAATGTCCTGCTCCATCTGTGAAATCCAATTTGTTTAAGATGTGTGGCAGCCCCTGGAACCATATCTCTAATTTGATTGAAATGGTCATTAAACTTACTTACGTTGTATGCTTGTGCGGCCTTATAAAAGTGATAAATGATTCTTCCATTGTGAAAATTGGTTTGAATATTTTCACCAAGGTGCCACATGCAACAACTATAATGAGCAGAAGAGTAGACAATTGAAACCATTTTGTTATACTTGGATGCCGATTCGAAATTATGCACAATTCTGGAGTATCATCTACAAAAATGCTCATTTGCTCAAAAAAATATTGATAAAAGGCATCACACTCGGAGTCAAAAACACAAATGTAACAGGAAAAATATGTTTCCCCGCATCCTGTGCAACAACAGACAACAAAACTCCACCATACTTGCCTTTTAAAAATGTTTCATCGACAGCTATGACTTTTCTCATATGTCTAAAACCAAGAATCCAAGCTCCTATGGCCACAAAAAGTACTTAAATTTACCATTTTCATCGAGCCCCAATGTCATTTTGGTCCCCGGAGTTACGGTGCTAAGCATATAATGATATGTATCAAGCACTGCATGCTCGTGTGTTCCCCTTATCAAATATTTCGCAATTTCACTTTCCTTCCAAAGTTTTCAATAACTGACCTTGCATCCCAATTCAACACGAAGTGAGGTTTTCATATCTTTTGTGGATGGCCCTATACCCTTGAAAAACTTATCTTTGAAGTATGCACCGATTACTTTAGTCGTAGCATGTGGATTGTGGCTCGTCAGATGTTGAGAACTACAAGTGTGAAACTTTTCATACTTTCTAATGTAAAATATGTCACAACTTTTAAGCTTCACAGCTCTCAGCCACCACTTGCACTCAGGATGTACACACTTGACGCAATATACAAAACGTGAGTTTATCACATTTTTTACTCTAAAGTCTTTCTTCAAACAAGCCATTTTCAATGTAATATCTAAATTTTCCTTATTCTTAAATGTCATACCATTATAAAAACTTGTTTCATCATCTTGAACACGATTCGACAGTGTTGATTGTGTATTTGTTGGTGTGTTGCTAGCAACTTCTGGAGTCGGCGTCTGCTCACCTCTACTTGCTCTATCTAGAATGTCTGTAGTCATCACATCGATCACATTCATCGTTCAAAATCCGTAAACTCACTTGATTTTTTATTCTAAATGGAGCCACTCCCTATTTTTCTCCACAAGAATGCATGTAAGTGATGACGATATCTTTCGGCTCACAATTTAATTCACAACTGGCAATAATTTGATTCACAAAATCATCATACGCAATATCTCGATTCACAATCATCGCTATCATCTCGATCATTTCTTTGCCTTTCCAACGCCAAATAAAACGATTGTTGGACTCAACCCATTCACCACGACAATCAACTCCTAATATTATTTTGTCTGTCATAGATGATGTTGAAGGTACCTAAATAAGTAATAATTAAAAGTGCAGCATGATAAAATTGTACAGAAAAAGAAAAACAACTGTTGTATTTAATTCAGCAGTTAATTCATCAGATGAAACATAACATGCAACAAACACTGCAATACGTTCAACAGTAATTGAAAACTGCTGCAGAAGTGGTGAACCAGTTGCTAAAAAAATATTTTGACTATTATTCTATATCGTTCAGCAACTGTTGAATCTATTTCAGTATCTGCTGCAACGTCACCGAAAATAGCTCACAGTGAAGAATTACTACAATGGCGAAAACAACAATAAAAACACAAAACTCAAATAAACAGCACCACATTCACTTTTATTAGTCATAATAATGATTAAGTATTACTTTTCAAGTAATTTCTAAAGCTATACGAACAAACGCCCCAAAAATTAATTTTTTTCCCTCCCAAATTTGAAGCTTCAATGTTGGAAAAACGGTGACAACAACAAGAAGAAGAAAACTAAGAAGAAGAACAAGAACAAGAATTTCGCGGGAAAGATGAGAGAGCAGTCGTTGGGTTGTTTGGGGAAATTGAAAAATTAGGGTATTTTATTTAGTGGGTTAAAGTGTACAAAGAAAAACTTGGGGACCTTTTTAAAAATGGTCAAATATCATTAACTCTTAATTATAATTTTGTCACCTACACCCAATTCTTAAAACTTGTACCGCTTTTTAAAAATTTTGAAGCTTTTTTATCGCTCTTAATTCAATCACCCGAGAGACTTCGTTTTTTCACTTTTTAGCCGGGTCAAAGAATAGTCTAAGGCCATTTATTAGACAATTTGGGTTGTAATCAGATTTTTATCAATAAAATGGGTATGACCCGAAAATTTTATTAAAAAAAGGAATAATTAAGTTTAGTACTTTGGGAAATGAATTAGATATTGAATAGTATCTAATAGTAAGGGTAAAATGGACGAAAATAAATCAATCAATAATTTATTGATTTTTTTAATAAGACAAATACTATTGAATATTTATTTTCAGTATAATGGATAGTTAAAATTGAATAAAAAAAGTATATTCTTGAAATATCAAACATTTGATTCAACAAATAAGTAAAAATAAACGAAGGGAATACTTTTTGCTGACCCAAATCTACCAAATTTCTTTCATAATTATATAAGTGATTAACGCAGTGGATCACAATTGTTTTGTAGCACATCAATGTTGGAGTGTTCACATAGATATCAGCCCTAGTTAAAGGTATGAAAAAGAATATTGAAACCTACGTTAGGGGGTTGTTTTTGTAATTGCAAATGAATCATTTACCAAGAAGTGGGAGTAAGATTACATGGAGAAATACACCATCTAATTTTGTAGAAAAAAGTACATATGCCATATTATCTAACATGTCAATTTGATTTTCTTTTTTCTTCTAAGGTAATTTTCACTGCGTCATACGATATCAATTGATCAATTCCAGATTTGCATGATCTTTTAAGTGTTTTAAATCAAGAATGCTCGTAGTTCATTATAACTAAGACTTAAAAGGAAGCAGTACATCGATTTGGTGACTAAAACTAAATGCCACCATGACGATGTATGTAAAGATCAAGAAAGGTGTTTTCACCGCATACCATAGTGTGTTTTTATTAAAATTTCTTATTTGATGTTTAATATTCATATTAAAATCGGACTAAATTTTAAATTCGTGTAAGAAAAGTACTCCTAAACAAGATGACATGATTGAGAGGATTCAAATCCAAGACTTCTACCGGAAATAAAAGAGTACTTCACAATTTTCACTCTACTAAAATCCTAATTGGCTTGATCACAATAATATATTCTTGATTGTAGGAATTAATATACATAACAAAAATAAAGATAAAGAATTTCCATAATGGCAGAAAACAAGAAAGTTGTCTTCCACTATATATTTGGAACAATTATATTCTACTTGTTTAAAAAAAATAATTGAACTACTCCGTAATTAATTTCTGTCTTAATCCATTTTGTCATAAGAATTCTTCTTTATAATATATAAAAAAAAAATCTGGAAAGTATATAATGATTGGGGTCTAATAACTAGTAAAAATTATTGAGCATTAAGTGTGAAATTTTCAATTTTTGGATTTGGAATGTCTGAATATTTTAATGTTAAGCGCAATTTATAATTTTAATGTGGTACGAAGGAAAATGATTTTTTAGAAAAATATTATTTTGGAAAATAATCGTATTTCTATTTATTTTCTAGTGTTTGGTAACTAAGCAAGAAAATATTATTATAAGAGCGTCTATATGTTATCTAGCAACATATTATGGAGGGAGGGTGGGATGAACAGCGAGAGTGGCAAGGCTGGAGTTAGGAGGATTGAGTGGGGCGACGCTAATAAATTTGAAATATTGTCACTTATGTAACTTATTTTTTCTATTGATTATTATCATTAGGAAATTCATTTTCCTAATTTTTAAGAAATTTATTTTCATCAAAATCAAATATTTTGACTAATCAAATATAAAAAAAGTTGAATCAAGCACACTTGGAGACCATTTTGCTTCTCTTGTTCCTTATTAGTCCAACTCTTATCATAGTCACAAACAAGTATTCAATGCGTACTTCGAGATTAAGAGGAGGTTTGGATAGGCTTATTTTTTGGCACTTTTAAAATTTTAAGTATTTTTTTAATTTTTAAAAATGTTTGATAAAGACATAAAAGAATGTTTAAAAAATATTTTATTTTAGATTTAAAAGTACCTAAAAATACGATGTCCTATCTAATACATTGGCATCAAAGCGAGCAGAATTTTCTAAATTTTATTTTTATTTTTATATATAAGAGATCTCTCAAACTAAAACATAAGAAACAATTTTGTATAATATCATTTTCTTCTATTCATTCTTTCACATATTTTTTTTTTCTTTGTTGCCTTTTGAAGTAAATATGAATCTATCTTATGTATGTACCAAAAAATACATTACATAAGCATAACTTACATATCTCAAATTCTATAAATTATGATAAAATTTTGAAATCAAATTCATACAAATTTAAATTTTAAATCTACCTCTCTGAACGAGTGCTAATTAATAACATACTCTCTTCGTTTAATAATATTTGTTCATTATAGACTTATTAGTACAAATTAGAAATTAAGTATAAAACTTTTTTTTTAATTTTCTGAAGTGAATAAGTATCGTTAGACATTTATTTTTAGTATAATAAATAAAGATAATTTCAAATATATACAAAAAAGTAATTAATTTACAACAAATATAGTTCATGTTTTATTTACATAAAAAAAATAGTCTCAAATCAGTGAAACTATATATGACTATACTATATAGCTTGTCAAAAGTTATAGAAAATATACACTGACTTATAGATGAACTATACATTAAATATACATTATGATACATAATATATATTGACTGTACATATCTATACAATGAAGGGACTATTTTTTATAATTATTTTTACTAAAGCATTTTTTAATTTAATTCTCTAATAAATAACTATTGTTGCATTGAAGGAGCATGATGAGAACCAAATGTCATTATGGAGGAGTAAATGTTAAGTCCTACCGGTGTGTGGTCCAATATATATTTATTTATACCGACAATTTAATTTCTTGCATTAGAATTTTTAGGTAGAGGCTCCCACTTACAACTAATCTTCCTTTACACCTAATACCAAACAAATAGTTTTAATCATAAGTCCACAATAACTTTCTTCTTTTGTTATAAATATGATGCACCACAATTACATCTAAAATATTATCAAAACCAATTAAGTACCTACTAATTCCTTTGCTTGAGTTGAACAAAGTTTCCAATATATAATAGAGCTAGCCTCTCAAATTATGACATTATGAGAAGGTGAGTTTTGAGCAAGATGGAGAAGCAGGGTACGTGCTTTACTAACTCATGCATTTTAGTCTCTAAGATTAATAAGTCAGAGCGATCGTGATCTGTAAGAGTGTATCCTTATAAAAGAAATATTTATAACCATCCAATCCGTTGCATTATAAGCTTAGAAATTTGATGTTTTGAGATATTTTGGTAAGTAATAATGTACATGTATATCGAACTCATCAAATGTATGGTGCATCTTTCTCTTGGTACATAAACATCATTTGAGTAGAAAGTAATACGTTAGATTAAAAGTCACAATACCATCCTAAAAGTTGATGTAGTTTGATTGGATATGCAGTTTAAAAAATATATGAAAAGGTTTTACTATGTTTCAAAACTACTATTTTGAAAAAGAAGAGTACAATTCTTTGTACTTTTTGTCAAATAGGGATCCAATAGAAGTAAAATAACGATAATCCTATCATTTGTCGTTCTTTTTTGGATTGATATTTAAAAAGAAAAAATATGTTATATAAATTGAGACGAAAAGTATTATACAAGTACATGTTATATGTGTTCAAATGAGTTAGTTCTTCATGTGCCCATCTTCCCCATCATGACCACTCAACCTTATTCTCTTTACGATCGATGTGTCAAAGCATTTGCAGGCTGCAGCTAGCTTCTTCCCTATTAACAAGTAAGTGGCTTTCTTTATTTTACACATTTTAACAACAAATAACCAATGTGGTGCAATGAATCGAATTGGGCTATTTCTTCTTTGATCAATATATATATATATATATATATATATATTAGTTATCGAGATTTTGTATAATGCATAAGCACAATACTCATTCGTAATTTTTTTTTAATGATATCAATATAATAAAATGATATTGTAATTCTAATAAATATTATTAATATTGATTAATTTTAAATTATAATGATTAAATAATTTTGAATTTCCACTCCAAAATAAATTATAATATATATTTGCGTGATAGTAAATATTTCTTCTTTTTTTGTGTGCAAATCTAATGTGAAAAGGTCCATTAAAATGTCCTTAATTAAAATATTTTTGTCATTGATTGCACATCTTTTACAAAATATACACAAATATTACTGACACTCAAAATAACAAAACTTAATTGAAGTATATGAATTTAAAAGTGAAGATCATAGTTAAAGTGGGCTCTATAATTTCAAACAAAATTATACACCAAGTATATCAAAATAGAACCAAAAAAATAATTATTTTTAAAAAATTCAAAAATATACTGTTAAAGCAGACACGTCAATAAAAAAGTGTTTGCTTCATCCCGAACTTCCAGAGAATGTATATGTCACCTTGCATGAGATAGAAATGCTAAGCTTTTATTGAGCATGTATTATTCTCAAGAACAATTTTCTTGCAATGGTAACAAAAATGTTGTTGCTATCCTTTTTTTTTCATTATTTTCAATATGACTTTCTCTATATATCATTATATTTCTTTTTAATATTGATTTGATCGTATTAAATTTATTATATTTTACTTGAGTAAAAAATCCTTTAAAAACAAACTCAAGGATTAGGATTATTTGACCATCAGAAACTTGGTGGAAGCCAGAGAATCTGCACCAGCCAGGCCACATTGATGGCATAAAAATGTGTATGATATAAAGGAAAAAGTAGAGCTTAAAGAAAGTTTTATTTCTTAATAACATTAATTAGATGATACATTATTATAAACCACAAGTACTAATTGCTTTAAGCCAGTATCCAGTGCTTTGTACAATAACTTCCCACCAACTAGGACAAAAAAAAATATTTTTAGAATAATAATTTCAAATGTTAATTATAATTAGATCCAAATCAATTATGTACATATATTTAATGATTTTTTAAATATAATATGATATTTATGTAAAATTGAATGGATTTGATTAGGGATGACAAAATTGGTAAGTTATTTGGGTACCTATCCAGATTTATCCATTTTAAATGAGTTGAGTACCCAACCCATTAAGATAGATAAAAAATGGGTAAAGCTCATATTTACCCATTTAAAAATGAGCAATTTAATGGGTAATTAATATGGGTAAAAAAAACTCATTCACAAGGTAAATTAATTTTTTATTTGAAGAAGTTGGGATAGGTGAGGGTAAGTAAAATTTTTGAATTTTCTAAAAACTAAATTTACTTTTTATTGGGAGGGGAAAAATTAATTTTTTTAAACATTTTGGGGGGTAGAGATGTGCATTGGTCTGTTCGGCTCGGTTTTATACATTATTGGTTCGATTTATCAATTTTTGGTTTTTAAATATGTTAAGCCGATAACAAACCAATAAAATCATTTTTATCAGTTTTTGGTTTATCGATTTTAATTTTTTAATGGTTCGATTTTCGATTTACCCGATAATAATGATAATATAATGAGAATTTGCATTAATAAAAGCAGATGGAGTAGGAAAAAGTAAAGACTAAAGACTAAATACGGGTAACAAATCACTTAAGTGAGGTAAAGATTAAAATAGGTAAAGTACTGTTATAGTATCCTATTACTATTAAATAACTAATATTTAATATTTATGAAGGGATAAAATAATAAATTAAATCTTATCGGGTTATCAGGTAATTGATAACCCAATAAAAATTGATATCAAACTGACAATCCAATAGTAAAAATCGATATCAAACCGATAACCCAATAATTATTTTTCAAAACCATTAAAAACTTGATAACCTAATAACTCAATAACAATAAACTAAGTTTTTATCGGTTCAGTTTATTGGTTGGTTTGATTTATGCACACCCATATTTGGGGGGTAGGGCATGGGGCTGTAAAAAAAATTATATACTTTTTTAAAAAAATTATATTTTTTTTGGGTAGGGTGGAGTGTGAGGAGGCACTCGGGGGGTGGGAGCAGGAGTTAATGGTAAAATAATTAAGAATTTTTTTTTTTGAAGGCTAAAATGATTTTTTTTTAAACTTTTAATATGATCTCTACTATAATATGGATATCTATATTTACCCATATTATTCATTAGGTAACTCGTTTTTACCCATTTAAAATGTGAGTCAAGTTGGATATTTTATCCATTTTTACTTAATGCATATTTGGTTGACTCATATCTAACTCGACCCGCTCATTTTCCACTCCTAAGTTTGACCGAATTTGTATATGGCTTCCACCTCTACCCGTGTATAAATTCATTGTGCGTGCTCTTGTATATTTAAGCATTAATCCAGAGAGAATACATAATTGTGTTGAATATTTTTTGGACATAATGAATGAAGATTATTGCTCACATTACTAACAAGTTGTCATAGGGGAGATTGAGATTTACCACCATTCAAGAAAATAAGATAATACCTAACCCTAAGTTTTTTTCAAAAATATTCGGCTGCGTGTGCTATGTGTTTGTTCTAGATAATATTATCAGCTTCAAAGAGTAGAGAGTGGAGAAAGTTAACCACAAGGAGATTCACATAGGCTTAGGCATCATAGTGATTTCAAGTACTTGGGAATCACTCAAAGTGATAGCAAACAATAAATTAAGCTATTGTTGAAGGAGAGTGTTACGAATTCATCACCAACTTAATTAATATCTAAGGTATTTCATCAAGTATCTAGAATATTTATAGAGTTGTAGAGAATTGGAATGAGAATCTAGAGCCATTCTAAGAAATAATATAGTTAGAAATATTCTAGAAGAGGTGCATTAAAAATCTTTCTCTTTAGGTACTTCCATCATCTTGTATAAATAGAATTGATTCATTTGAGTTGTATGTGTCCTCAAGAAAGTAAGTCAATAAAAAAAGCAAGCAAGTGAAAAAAATAAGAGTGGCTGCTAAAGAGGGTCGTTGAAGCAAGTTACAAGTGAATGAGAAATAAGAGAGAGTTGCTAGACTGTAAAGTAAGAAAAATTGAGTAAAAAATTGTCTATAGCAGTTTTACTTTGTAAAAAGTAACATAATTCAAGTGGTAAGCAATCAATTGTTTCTATAAAAAAATATTCAACAAGTGTTACTTCATTATTTATCCATCAGGCTCTGATACCACTTATTAAAGTGTTAGAAAAATTACGGAGAAATTAAGCTTTGAGGCGTGAAAGATCATTATCTTTCAAAGGTAATTGTCTGTATATGGTTTTAAGGATTAAAAAGCAACACTCTATCAAGATATAACAAAACTTTAAAAAAAAACTACAATAGGGAATTCATCATATTTATAGAGTCTGTTAAGAGACTTTTCAGAAGAGTCACTTCTTTTCTGAACAAACATAATCTCTTTATTTAATAAAATATTTAAATTTTAAATAAATAAATCGATTAAAAAAAATCTTAACTTAATTCAAGATCTTATTTGACCCGCGCTCCAAGTCCAAGTTCAAGTCATCGAGTCAATCAAATGACGACCATGGGCATAATTGTAATTTCACATGTAGATATTTTATCCACATTTATAGTATAAAAGATCAAGGCTAACATTGTATTTCACATTTTAGATATTTATTTATTTACAAGGGCAAAATTGTAACAACAAATTATTAGCCATCATTTCCTCTCCACTGTATTTTCACCACGTGGTTACATATGGAACATTAACAAACAAAATATCTCTCTACGAAAATTTCCACTAACAACTGTAAATAACTCTCATCTACAACTCATTTCAATTCATCTTCTAATCCAAGAAAATATTGTTCTCCGCCTCTTGTCTATTATCAGGTAAGTTCTTTATTAATTTTTACTTTTTTTAATCATATTATTTATATAGTTATATTACCATTGGTAGTTATTTGTGACTTCAATAAATAGTTAAAAAAATATGTTTGTATATCTCCTTTTAAAGTCTACCACTTTTTTGTATATGAATTCTGCTTGGAACCTTACTATAAAGAGCATAAAACAATACAAGAATCTAATTACTGCCTTTTGGTTGTTTCATTACATAATTCATCTCAAGATTTTAGTCCATCTCAAATATTCAAATAAAATTCATTCCAAACAACATATATTTTGGGAAAGTAAATGCATATGACAAAAATATAGGGAATCTTGGAACACTAGAACATTGGAACAGAAAGAAGGAAAAAGTGGGAGACAAAATTGAACAAATGAACAATAGAAATATGCAAAGATCAAAACAAAACAATAATACCAATTTCATAACAATGTTTACATTCAACATATTGTGACTGGAAATTAAAATCAGAGTTTGAACTTTCAAAAAGAAAAAGAAGAAAAAGAATACAAATTCCAACAAAAAAAATTAAAAAAAGATGTTCATCGAATATTCAACTTTAGCAAATCACAATAAAACACTAAACTCAAATTTTACTTTTCCAAATTGACATTCTTTATTAAAGGAACTTGACCTTAAAACCTCAACAAAAACTTTTGAATTTTAAAGTTTATTCAATTTCTTTACTAAGTCCTGTACATCATACCAGATTGAAAATCTCATACTCTTTCGTCACCCAATTCAACCACAAATCTTTAACTAGATAAATTTTTGACATCAAGGATAATATGATCTTTATCCATTGATATTTTACCACAAACATACATTAGTCAAAATCTTCTAGCAGAATCCATCTCCTCTCTTTTACTCATAAAAAAATATGTTCATCTTCAAAGGTAATCGCACGCTCCCCTGAGGTCTAAGACTTAACAGATTGCTCTTAAAATTTATAGAAATTTAAATGCTATGACATAGAGAAATTTAGAAAGACCTTATTGGAGCCAAGGAATTTGACCATCGAAGATAGTTTTCAAGTTGAAATCACGACTTAGCAGCTCTTTCATATCCTCGTCGAGGGCATTAACTAAAAAAGATATTTTGAGTAATTTTTAAAAACATTTACGACTTAGGAGCTCTTCCAGATCTAAAAGTAAGAAGAAGAGTAATTATTCAAAATATGTTCTCTTTTACTATAAATTTTAAGAGTAATTTTCTATCAAGTTCTTCTTTCTTAAGGTATTTGCTGCAATTTTGATTTTAATTAATAATAATATATGTTGAAGATGAAGATATTATTTGAAAATTAGTTCAAAACCCTTGTAATCTTTGTTCTTCAGTTTTTTCTTGAATTGCCAATACTTTTTAAAAAAATATATTTATTAAAGGGTACACATGTTATTTCACACCCTTTAAATATTATTTAACTAGTTCATTAATTTCTCTATATGTAACTAAATATGAAACACACAATACTAAATATAGCTAGACATTTCTACTCATCTCTATAAATAGCAATAACACTTCGTTCATCTTCTTCCAAGAAGTTAAAAGATTGTCTATTTCACTGGTTCTTCAAGTTTCAGATAAGTTCTTGATACTTTTAGTTTCTCGTATATATAGAAAGTAAAGCCAAGAACGACCAAGGGTAAAATTATCATTTTATTCTTCTCAACATTTTCAGAAAACATCTTTCTCCCATATGTAAGGGCAAAATCATCAAAGCTTGCCCTTCTCTCTTTTCGACAAGAAACAAGATATTTTATACAAAAAAATTTTGTAAATAGTACCTTTTACATAGGCCCAAACTTTTTCCAATTAACACATGTGTATTGTTGTTCCATTTGTAAGCAAATCACATGTGCTACTGAAAAAAAAAATAGGAACACAACTATAATCCAATATCAGCACTCTTTCCTCTTCCTCATCCAAGTAAATCTCATACCCTTTCAGTCACGTGCTGTAGAATTCAAAATCAATAGTTTTAGGTAATTTATTTTATTTTCTCCTGTTTGGTCTAGGCTCTGATATCACTTGTTAAAGTGTTAGAAAAATTACAGAGAAATTCAAAAGCTTAGGGCATAAAAGATCATTATCTTCTAAGAATAGTTGTCGATAAATAGTTTAAGGGATTAAAAAGTAACAATCTATCAAGATACGACAAAACATAAAAAATGTATGTACTTGAATACGCTACAATAGGGAACTCATCGTATTTATAGAGTCTATTAGGAGACTTTTTAGAAGAGTCACTTCTTTTCTAAATAAATACATCCTTTTTATTTAATTAAAAGTTAAATATTAATTTGAATTTTAAATAAACAAATCTGTTAAAATAAATATTAACTTAATTCAAGATATGATCCGACTAGCGCCCCAAGTCCAAGTCCAGTACATACATACATACATACATACATACACATATATATATTTCACATATAGTCACTCAAAAATATCTTAATTATGCCCCATAGCTATAATTTGAGTAATTACATTTCGTAACTATAATTATAGCAACATTTGTCTAATTCGCGCAATATTCGTATACGTTTATATAATTCGCTATACAATTCGTTGTTTTTGTACAACGTTTGTATATTTCACTATACAATTCGTGCACATCGTTTGTATAATTTCGCTATACAATGTGCAATGTTTGTATATTTCGTTATACAATTTGATTCGCGCACAAATTTTGTATAATCACGCACAATATTTTTATAAATCACGTGAATTATAAAAGCACTCAAATTGCAATTACAACTAGATGTTTTCCGCGAGTCGTAATTAATTCAAACTATAGCCGTGTTAGCTAATTAACTAGTATATGTTTGCTTATCCGCATAATTTTTCTCATATATATATATATATATTCTAGATAGAAAAGGCCCGTTAACGGGCCCAATATTACAAGCTTAAGTTTTTTTTTGTACGTGATCATATTTTTAAATATTAAATTAATTTTTAATATTTTTCGGTAAACACCATAACAAGTAATAATGAGTATTACACTTTGCAAGGAAATCATCCTTTTTTTTAAAAAAAATTATAAAATAAAAAATAATTTATAATTATTTAAGTTGTCACAAGTAATATTAAAAGAGTACATAATCTAATATTCATTCTAACATTATCTCAACTATAAATATTGAATTAAATAATAAGCATGTGTTATATAGAAAATATGTCACCTTCTTTAATTATATGTATTAGTGTCACGACCCAGGGTTGGGGCCTAGATGTGACACGGCGAATGGAGACCCGAGAGCCTCGAAACAAGCCTCAAGTATCCGTAACCACATCATCAGTTCGAGAATAACATTCAAACACACATAACTATATAGCCAAATCAGATCTCAGGAATCATTCTAATAATAAGAAAGCAATACGATAGTCATAGCAACCAAATCTAAGAAGAGTTCACATAGTGCCCAATAATGCCTCTAGTCAATGGAACGGGGGACAGGACAAGTTCCGGGCTTACCCTCAATAAAAGAGAACATCCATAGTAACAATAAAGAAGATAGCTGGCTTGCCCTCAGAAGACGGGACTCACCACAATAACTCCGAGAACGGACTATTCGTCAAATGGCTGGTACTCAAAGTGCTCAGCCCCTACATTGTAAAATCATGTAGGCATAGAGTATGCGTTAGTACGTTTGAATGTACTAAGTATGCGGGCATGCAATGCATATGACTTATCAACCTGCATTTCAACGTTAGACGACAAGGGCACGTAATATGGAAAGAGTCATATATCCAATGGAGAAGTATACAAGATGTCATGAAATTCATGATGCATGTAATGCGATAATGGTCCCATATAGCGGGGTTGGACTATAACCGACAAATCAAATCCATGCGAGTTATTACATGAATTAGTCCGATGAAGACCTCCCATCGGCAGGAGAAGATTACTTGCCAAAGGTAGTTCTACATCACACCTTACGGAACTCACCATTTCGGTGGATGGTCACCTTCCTTACGGAACTCACCATTTCGGAAGGATTTTCATAATCATAACATATCATAGCATAAACATAATAGACGCATAATCATTCCTTACGACCCGATCATTTTGGTAATGGTGATCGTTCCTATGTCGGCACATAGTTCAAGGAAAGGGAGAGGGCCCTTGGAGATAGCCCTAACGCCCCCAATTCATCAGTGCTAAGTCGACAACATCCCACGTGAATGCTTATATATATACGTGCTTTCAAGAGATTCAATATTCATTTCAAAACGTTCAATGCATATTTAGGCTCAAATGCCAAATCATAAGCTCATAATCATAATGCTCATGCAAGGAATAGCTCATCTACATATACGAGATGGTGAAAGCACCCATAATGCTCAAAGAGCCATAATCATAGACATACCGGTGATCACCTTCTTATCATAACCAGTGCCACTATTAGAAATTGGGCAGAAAATCGTTGCCATAGGAGGTCTATTGCAATGGTTCGAACCGTTGCCGAAAGAATTCGAGACTTTTAATATAATGTAGTGATAAAACTGTTGTCATAAAGTTAAAACTGTTGCAATATGTGTCCCTATAGCAACAATTATCAGAACTGTTGCTATAAAGTCATCTATGGCAACACTTTATGAAAAATATTATTCATTGGAACCTTTAATAAAATACTCCATATTTTCCCTCTCTCATTTTTGCTAATTCCCTCCAAAATATTTTTTCTTTTACTTTTATTTTTAATTAATATCTTAAATCAATTTTATTTTTTCTCTTAATAAGCAAACCCTTCTCTTAGAATTACAAACACAGAAGAATGTATATACTCCAACCCTTTTCTACCATTCAGAATCTGATAAGTTTCTCTTCAAATTGAGTAAGTTCTTCTCCATCACTTGAATCTCCAAACTTAAATCCATTTCTCTATGCAGTGAACTTCTCCGTGATTCTCTGCCCATCTTTATTACAGCACATCTGTATAGAATTAAGGTTCTGTCCTTTTCGTTTATTAACTCTTCATTTTGTGCCTTTGTGAATGAGCTTAGCCCATACTGCATTCTCATAAAAGAAATAGGAAAATTGCTGATGAAAAAGAGCTTTTTTAGGGATTAAGATTTGACAATGTTGGTAGGTTATAATGAAATTATGATATATTATATACTAATAATTAAAAGGTAAAGATGCAAAAATCAGTACAAAGAACTGAACTTTTGTTTATTTTAATGTGCTTGGGATCACAGGAAGTTGGTAATTTCCTTGACAAGTGTTTTTATGAAATCTGAGAAGTCATTGGGATTTTTTCTTCAATCACTAGATATTTTCATTTTCAATCTTTGAGATTTTAGCTGAAGAAACTATAAGTTGGAGCTTTCGAGGTTTTTTTCTTGAATCTTTTCTTTTCTCGTAAATCTTTCAGGTGTGGTTATTGTATTTGATACATTTTTTTTTTATGATTTTGGGTTTCTTTAATCGTAGGGTTGTCTGGTCGAATTCTTGAGACTTTCTTCTTTTACTTGGTTTTAGAATTCAATTGTATATTGTTAACTGGTTTGTTGCATTAAGAAATATGCCTCAAACACTTCCTAGATTTGATAATCTGTAGCTTATGCAGACACCTAATCGCTTGCTTAAGTATCATACATGTGAACTAATTATCCTTTATCCCAATATATAGTGCAACATGTTGGTAATTGTGACTTCATATTGTGATAAAAGATTATGAACTTTCTTCTCTAGCTGTTAGTAAATAGCCAACTACCCTTATATTATCTCAAATTCATTTCATAGTTGAAAGTGGTGGATTTAAAATGTTATTGCTTTTAATTAGTCTTCATGTATGAGTTCGTTCACATCCTTACTTTTATTTTGGGTTATTTTTTCTTTCTTAAGCTCAAATTGATTTTTCTGTGTTACATTGATAAAGGATCTTAATGTATATCGAAGATAAAAGTTGGATGAATCACTTAAGATGGACGGATCAGTATATACGTGGAGTGAATGATTTTCTTGATAAGACATTTGAACGTGCTTCTCAAGGAAATGAGATATTATGCCCTTGCAAAAAGTGTGTTAATCGCTATTGGCATACTAGAAATGTAGTGGAAGATCATTTGGTTGTTGATGGATTTGTTGATGGTTACACCAGATGGATTTTTCACGGAGAAGGCTTTCTCTTAACAAATACGCATCATCCAGTTAATAATGATGAAGGTTCTAACTTGTGTGATGATATTGATGGGCTACTTCATGATACCTTTCAAAATATAGAGAGTGTGTTGGGGCATGAAGAAGGAATGAGAGAGGCAATACCTGAAGATGCCAAAAAAAAATTTAAATTATTGGAGGAAGGGAAACAGGAGTTATATCCAGGGTGTGAAAATTTCACTAAATTGAGTTTTAACATTCGATTATACTTACTCAAATCCTTGCATGGGATGAGTAATGTAGCATTTTCAGACTTGTTAGATTTGCTAAAGGAAGCATTTCCCTTTGCTCAACTACCAGAGTCTTTCAACAAGGCTAGAAAAATGATAAAAGATTTGGGTCTACATTATGAAAAAAGCCATGCATGCCCCAATGATTGTATGCTATTTTGGAAAGACAGTGAAAACGAAGATAACTGCTCTATTTGTGGCTCTTCTAGATGGAAGAGTGTTGGTAAGGCTAATTCAAATTCTAAAATTTCTGCAAAGATTCTAAGGTACTTCTCCTTGAAGCCTAGACTTCAAAGAGTATTTATGTGTCCTGAAACGGCTGTTGCAATGAAGTGGCATGCTAAGGAGCGACCTAATGATGGGAATATAAGACATCCTACTGATGGAGAAGTCAGGATGCAACGAGTCAAAATTTTTCCAAGCTTCTCCATCTAGTTCTTCATCTCCGGGAAATGATATAGATGTGTATCTACAACCACTGATTGCAGAATTGAAGGAATTATGGGAAACTAGGATAGAAACTTATGATGTTGACACCAAACAGACATTTCAAATGCGTGCAGCCTTATTATGGTCGGTTAGTGATTTTCCAGCATTAGCAATGCTTTCGGGATGGATCACTAAGGAAAAATTGGCATGTCCCACTTGTAATCATAACACATGCTCTCAATATCTCAAGCATAGTCGTAAGATGTGTTACTTGGGCCATTGGAGATTTTTGCCTCCTGATCATCCACTTCAAAAAGATAAGAAGTCATTTGATGGTAAGGAGGAGCATAGACCTGCACCTACTCCTTTGTCAAGTATAGAAGTACTTGAAGAGTTATGTGCATTTAACAATGTATTTGGAAAGGGAAAAAGAAAAAGGGGTCGAGATAACAATGGCCCTTGGAAAAAAATTCATTTTTTTAATTGCCATATTGGGAACATAACAAATTAAGGAACAATCTTGATGTGATGCACATAGAGAAGAATATATGTTATAGTTTGCTTGGGACTTTATTGGATATGGATGGCAAGTCAAAGGATCATATAAATTCTCGCTATGATTTAAAAGAAATGGGAATTCGAAAGGAGCAACAACCAATAGATGATAATAATGGAAGGGTAAGCTTGGCTCAAGCTTCTTTTTATATGAAGCCAGAAAAGAAAAGATTATTTTGTACCGTCATAAAAAATGCCAAATTACCAAGAGGTTGTGCTTCAAATATATCAAAACGTGTGCAAATGAAGGAGATGAAAATTTCTGGGTACAAGAGCCATGATGCTCATTTTATAATGCATTACTTACTACAGATTGCTGTGAGAAAAGCTTTGCCTATGAATGTTTCACTTGCCTTGATTAGATTAGGCAATTTCTTTCGAGCCATATGTAGTAAGGTTATAAGACCAAGGGATCTTGAGAAAATGCAGTCTGAAAATGCAGTCTGGATCACTTGCATCACTGGCGAATAAAAGAAAAAAACATCCAAGATTAAAATCCCAAATGCAAACTCAAGTGTCATCAAATTCTACATCTTCAGTGGAACAAGTACAAAGGCATTCTCCTGATTCTATTGCGCAGGCAGTACTGGAACAAGTGCAAAGGACTTCACTGCGTTCTACCCCTTCTACAACACAAGCAAAGCCTAAAGCAGTACAACAAACGTCACCAGATTCTACCACTTAGGAAACAAATGAACAATTTGATGAACAAGGAACCAAATATATAGTTTCTTATCAATTATACTAACATTAGTAATTTGGTAATATCTATTTTACGAATATTGCAGGCCCTGCTACTGGAAAAATAAGTAGAGGTTCAACGCAAATGCCACATGTACATGGACGAAGTGAGCATAAATTGATTGTGCTTAATGAGTACCATCAACCTGTTGGTCCTACTAATGCAGTTGTTGCGGAGTTTGGTAGCTTCCTCGGCACACTGGCAAGGAATTTAACCTTTTGTCCTATTAATATATTTAATTGGAAGGATATGACAGATCGAATGAAAGATGATATGTGGGCTTATACCAAGGTATATAATTTTCAATTATCAAGTTCAGTTGAAATATTTTTATATCTTATACATTATTCTAATCATACCAGATTGTAGCAAAAATATGACATTCCTGAGGTTGCAAAACTGTGGGCTTTAAAAGCAATTCAAGGTGCTCAGAGAAGGTATAGAACGTCTTTGAAGCAAAAGTACTATGTTCCTAATGCCAACAATGAACTTCAGATGGAAAAAAGGCCTTCATTTGTTTCACAATCCGAATTTAAGGATCTCCTTGAATACTGGAACTATGAGAAAGTTTAGGTATGATTCAGATCATGGACAATAACTAAAATTAAAAGAATATTTGATTTATGCATTTCATCTTCTTTTTTTTAACTAACTCTTTACCTTCAGGAAATGTCCAAAACAAATACAGAGAATCGAAAAATTTAAGATATCCACACACTGTTGGCAAATGAAGCTTTGCTATAATTCGCGAGGTTTGTTATTTTATCTTACTATTCATGCATCTTAAACTAATAAAATTGAAAAGGTAACAATGTCAACCTTCATGTACTAGGGGAAAAAGAAGGAAAGTTCTGTTGCTCTGACAAATAAGGATATCTTTGTGGCTACAAGGAAAAGAAAACCTGGTCGTGTATACAAGGACTCATATGAAGAAACTTCTAGTAAAATTGTATAAAATTTTCTAACTGAAGGTTTAGTGTGATTATTTGTTTGTTCTTAAATACTGGACCGATTTGATTATTTGAACTCTCTCTGCTTTTAATTTATCTAATTCATAGGCTAAAATGGAAAGAGTAGAAACTCAGCAAAATGAAGATGACGGTCAACCATCAGTTGATTCATTTGCATCAGTTATGGGACCTGAGCATCCAGGTTGCGTACAATTGTATGAACGTGGTGTTACTAAAAAGATTTGAAAGAAAAGGTGATAAATTTTGGATCGTCTGTAAATAATGATGAAATGATGTAACAAAAAATGATGGAAATGGAAGAGAGGGTGCAACAAAAGATGCAGGAAGAGTTTGACGCTCAAAAGGATGCTATGAGACATGAAATTACAATGAGCATCATTGCACAACTTCAGCTTCATAATCCAGAAGTACAATTTGATGCGAATATGCTAAGATTCAACGTTCGTTCGTCTGGAGAAGCTGCAAATCAACTTCTCAGTCATCCTCTTTTTATTCGGAGTAACAATCAAGGTTAGTTCTTACTACAAATGCTACACTTCCTTCTGCTTTATTTTTAACGTTGCTCATTTACTACATTAGCTGATTTTTCTGCTTTTTATTATGAGTTCTTCAATGGATTCAATTTTTTTTCAACTGAAAAAAAGTTCTCTCTCTAATTTGCTACAGGCCTTTCCTTCTTGATTATCTTATGGAGCTCTTACCTCCTTCATCTCCTATTTTTGGATCTTGCACTAGTATGTGATCGACTAACATACCAGTAGATATATAGCTGAAAAAATCATCTTCAAGAAAGAGTTTCTTGGCTGTTCTGTTTTTAGTTAGTTAGCTATTATGTTTAGTTCATGAATTTAGTGTAGTTTACTGGTTTGTGCGTTTTGTTAACTAGCTAGTTGATGTGTTTAGTTCTTGAATTGGTTTGAATTGAGTTTAATTTACTGGTTTGTGAGTTTTGTTTACGAGTTAGTTGTTGTGTTTAGTTCTTGAATTAGTTTGGATTGAGTTTAGTTGCTGCTGCATCAGTTTGTTTGTTTAATTTCTTGGCTGCTGGATTGAGTTTAGTTGCTGCTGCATCAGTTTATTTGTTTAATTTCTTGGTTGCTACATCAGTTTGTTTGTTTAAGTTTGTTTATTTAATTTCTTGGCTGTTGCATCAGTTTGTTTGTTTAATTTCTTGGCTGCTGCATCAGTGAGTTGTTGGCTGGAGTTTGCTGCTGCATCAGTAAAAATGCAAATATTCATAGATTATTCAGGAAATGAGGCTGATGAAAAGAACATATTTTAATGTTCTTGAAGAATAGATAGCCACTCAAACTGTTGAAAGTTGTTGGGAAAGAGAGAAGGGTGATGGGAACAAGTGAGAAAGATTAAGTTTGAGAGTGAGAAATGAATGTCTGCTTTTCTAAAAGCAAAGTGAAAAAGAAAAACAACTTCTTCCTTCCTTCTGAGAAATATTGAGATACAGAAATATATTTCAAAATAATTAAATATGTTTCTATTTTTTTGTTATATACATTAGACAAATGAATTTTCTTTAGTAAATGAGGTGATTTTTTTTGTTAGTATTATCTTCATAATTTGCCTACAAAAGAAATTACTTCAGGTACAATAGAATGTGTAGTTTATGTGTATTGAATATTCGCGAACTTGAAGAGTAATGACATTATTTATCATTTTTTATAGGTGTTGAAAATGAAGAAAGGGAAGGTGAAAGCAGCAGTGAGGACCTTACGTGAGAAGATATTTAGATTTTTTGTGAGACTTTTTGTTGTAGGAAACTTTTCCTACCAAAGATTTAAAACTAATTAATTATTATGTCGTCTCTTAGCGTGTAATTAAACATATAAGTATGCACGTGTGGGCATTGACATTTTTCTTTGCAGATAATTAATTACAATCGCTTGTTCGACAATCTGATGATATTTATGAAGTGTTATATTTTGTGATTTTATATTTGTATTTAGATTGTTTGTTTATGTTTAACCTTTGCAATAGTCTATAATTATTTGTTACAATTTCGTACCAAACCGTTGCAACAGGATTGCAAAATATTCCTTATGAAGTGTTGCGATAGAAGTAAAAAATTGTTGCAAAAGGTCTATGGCAACGATTAAAAATTGTTCTAATTTAACAAAATAAGTGTTGTATTAACAAAACTAAATAACTGTTGTTATAGCTCCTACTAAACCATTGCAATAGGATTACAAAACATTCCCCTAAGTTTTGCCGTATAAATAAATAACTGTTGCAAAAGATCAATGGCGACGGTCAAAAACCGTTCTAATTTGACAAAATAAGTGCTGTATTAGCGAGACTAAATAACCGTTGCTATAGCTCCTACTACGGCAACGGTTTGACAAACCGTCACGTAACCCGTTCCCATAAAGCTATTGCTACGCGATCTGGAGTGACGCATTGAAATGTGTTGTCATAGCTCTATGGTGACGGTTTGACTGGCTATTGCAACGGGTTTATTTGTGTTTCCAAAAGCCTATTTTCTAGTAGTGTGCCTTATCAAAATCATATCATAATAATTTCATAAAACATATTTGGGCTTAACTCACTTCATAATTTCCATATATCAATGCTCATGAATGTAATGCAATGCATGATGTGAGGATAGCATGGGTAACATAGATTCAAGTTTAAAATCAGCTATGTAAAATGAAATTTGAGGAAAATCCATAATTAAATCCATATGTAAATCGTAATGTAGATCACCCATGCATAAATCAACTTTAAAGGGAACATGCATGTTCATAACTTCATAACTCAATGTAAATCATCATAATAGTGTTCAAAGTAATTTAAAATCATAGGTAGAGAGCAACCAATACATCAATTGGATTTAATAAAATCAAATAATGAAAACTCATATTTAAAGTGACTAAAACTCATGAAATCAATTGGAAGGAATTTTGGGTCTTCTTGGTTGAAAGGGACCAAGAATCAATCCCGCATACCTTGATTTAGGAGCTGAATTTGAGGGATAAATTGGGCTTGAAATGGACTCCAATGGAACCCTAGCTTTGATCCTTGAGAGAGGAGTGTAGAGAAGAGTAGGGAGGTGATCTTGTGAGGGGTAGAATGTTTTAGGAGAATGAATGAAGAGGGGAGGGGTTTC
Source organism: Solanum rostratum (assembly GCA_029948455.1). Classification (NCBI taxonomy): domain Eukaryota; kingdom Viridiplantae; phylum Streptophyta; class Magnoliopsida; order Solanales; family Solanaceae; genus Solanum; species Solanum rostratum. The sequence continues at coordinate 56,970,820 of CM057055.1, forward strand.
AACTGAATTAGGGGTTTAGAATAGGTAAAAGGTCATAATTTATGATTAAAATAAATCGAAATTACATAAACGCCATTAATGAAACAAACCTAAATTAGTCCCGTCAGGCTCACACGGTCCACTACATGGTCCGTGAAAAGTCACACGGACCGTGAACAGTTGTCGTGATCCCCTACTTAGAATCTTACGGAGGAAATATTCTCGAAGCTAAATGGTACCACACGGACGGCTACACGGTCCGTGTGACTTCACATGGGTTGTGACACCGACCGTGTAATGGTACTTGAAAGAATTTTTGCACGATAAAGTTATGAGACGGTACTTCCATACTTAGAATAATTTTTACGTGGTGAGTTACACAGAGAGCCACATGGACCGTGTGAGTGTCCGTATGCCTTCACTTGGCCAGAGGTTCCCTCCGTCCTAAAGTTGCCTCAACCGTGAACTAGACCTAGTGTCTCTCCACGGGAGGCCACACGGTCCGTGTGGCTTCACACAGCCTGTGTAGGCTCCTCTGTGAAGTGATGTTTGGCAGTTCACTTGGGACAATTCCAAGACATTCGGGAAATGCCACTCGAAAAATTCGGGTCCTTACAATTAGCCTTGTATGAAAATTTCATAAAGACCAAGCATATTTTATTTGGGATGAATATATATAATTAATTCATAGATGATGTGTAGCTTGTTTAATCAATCGTTTGCTGGGGTTGATTTTCATGTTAGAAACTATTTTCCTAAAAATTATTTTCTACTCTCTACAAAAAAAAATTCATTCAATAATCAAACAATAAAAAATATTTTCCACTCAAAAAAAAAAAATTAAAAACCAACTTATTTTCTAAGAAAATATTATTCTCCGTATCAAACACACCATAATAGTAAAATTTAAAAAAAGTTCTTCTTTCAAATTTTAAAATCTAGACTTTCAAACACCCAAGTCAAAGATATCTATTGAAAGTATGCTCTCATTATTTCAAATTAAAAAATGTTCATCAGATTGTATTTGGACAAATATCCATCTCAGTGTTTGCTCCTCCCTTTTTTATTTCTTCTTTCTGGATGTCTGTCAGTATATGTTTTTTTATGGTAAATTTTGAAAATTTGTAGTTATTCTAATTTATGTCTTGTGGCACAGAGATCTGTCCATGCAAGAAGACAAAAACGCAAATCTGACTGCTAAAATGGACAATGCTTCTCTTTTGGCTAATAAACTTATACTTTTAAGGCATATAAAAAAGTTTGATTGACTATTTCAACTATATTATGAACACATAAATTGAGACGAAGAAAGTAAATATATATTATTTTAAATAGCATATATTAATTATGCGTGACACATGGTCTTTGTCAGTAGTTACATTTATAAGTTTCAACTGTATTTACATAGCATTCTTTCAGTCTCATTTTGTTTGTCATAATACTCATTTTAAGGGTTGAATTAGGTAGATTTTAACTAACATTTTATAACATATTTTTTTATTATATTGATACAAAAAAGTTGCAATCAGTAATACTTTTCGTAAAATTTTTAAATATTTAAATTTATATTTTTAAATATTAAATTAATTTAATCTAATTTAATTTTAAAAATTAATTTAATTGACTGTTGAAAAATATAACATGACAACTAAAATGGGGCGAAGAAAATAGTAACAAAATAACAACAGTACATAATGAATAATGATTATATGATTGTTAAAAAATAACCAAAATAAAAATAAATTTTGGAGACAACTAGTCAACTTGATAGGGGCATCGAAATTGAAGTAGCTAGATAATGCGTCAAAAAATTCAAAACTATTCATTTTCAAGTTCATTAATTAGTTATTCTGTGTGATTTTTTTAAAAATAACATTTGAATAGATCATATGCGGGACTCTCTTTCGCGGGTAAAGAGCTTCGTTAGGAATGATTGGAGCTAGGGGGCAACCGATTCGCAGAAGCAACTGTTGATTTAGCAGTACCATGAGGGTAAAGAACCCGGGGAGCGAAATAGTGGACTGGAGAGTTTGGATAGAGGTCAATATGCTTAACACATCGTAGTTGGACTCTATCAATTCTTTTTCACACGAATATGGGAGCTTACTCCACTGTTGCTGGTTTAGTAAGCTAAGCATTGGTGTGCATCCAGTAGGAATTGAACCTACGAATTTGTCAATTATGAGTTGCTCAAACGAATTTTTTTTACGAGAAATTTTTTATTTATTTTCGTAGCTCAAAACTGAGATCTTTAGCTAAGACAAGTGTTATTATTCCACATGTACCTATAAACAAATCCTTGTAACAGAATTAGGCTTTTATAGTCCTGTACGTAGTAATTGATTCCTCTGCCATTTCGTTGAAATACTATAAATAAGTAGTAGTAATTAATTCATGAAATGTTGAAGGGTCAATATCATTTGTATTTATCTTTATTTTTATTTTGGAGAGCTCAGAAATGATCCATAGCTTATGACTAACAAAAAAAATTACAGGATATTTTATTTATAAACTTAAATAAATTTCCAATTACTCCAACTTTGAATTATTATTGGAATAAATTATCAACTAAGATTCCCACATCATTTATATATCAACCCAGAGTTTGTCACATCTTGCTTTCTGCATCACAATTAACACGCAACTTCATTTTTGTTACTGACAAGTCCAAAATTATCTGGTTCAAATTACAAAGGAGGAGAAAATTCAAACAAAAAAAATAAATTAAATGATATGAACATGTTAAATGAACCATTGATTTCCCAGGAAAATCAGACCCCTCCATTCCCAAAAGCTCTTCTCAATTATCTATATGTTGGTCATTTTCTATCCAGATGGAGTGCCAGGTTACTATTATGCATTCTATTTTCTAAATTTTTCAAGTTTGATTGCAGAAATTTAGATTTAGATTTCATGTGGTGTTGGTGGTGTGATAAACCATTAAAGCTAGTATTTAATTATAAAATGTCTTTAAATTATTCACTTTTATGCAAATTTGGTGTTCTTTGCTACCTTTCTTCTGTTATTTCTAGGCATTTTAAGTTTTCATTTTTCTTGTTTCTTAAATAAATTTCCAAAGGAATTATGAAGTGCTAAATTATCTACAAAATGTTGAATTTGTATGTGGTGTCACTTTTACAACAATTTCTTGAGACCATGTTAGAGGCAATTTTCACAGTAACTTCATACAATTGAGAAATTCAGGCTTACTTTTAATTTCTTCATGTTTGAATATATTTGGAACTTAAACCTTCATGCCTATGACCAGGGGCGGAGCTAGAGGGGCGGAAGGGCTCAAAAAACATATTGTACAATAAGGTTAAAATAAATTATTTTGCTATGTTAATATAGTAAATGACGAACTCTTGGTGAAAATTCTGCCTCCATCATTGCGTGTGATCTTTTTCAGTAAAATCAATGGAACTAATACTTAATTGTGAATCAGAACTCTTTTTTTCGGATGGATTACATTGGAAAATTAACCTCTAGGCTTCTCTAATTGTCTGCCTATCCATTGATGAATCTCATGCTCATAAATCGTTTTTATGCTTGTTAGATATGTCCTGTGGACATTGTAGTGCTTTACTTCCTTTGAAATGGTATTAATACCAAATAACATGAACTCGTTGGAGGGTATGAGACATTTTAGCAGTACAAAATTGTGAGATATAGCCTAAGATTCATGTTATGGAACTATATGAGCATTGTTGTTAGATTCAATTGCAGGAACATAGTATTTCTGAATTATTTTGTAATTGCAGGATGTGGGAATTCTCTGTTGGTCTGTACATGATCAACGTTTGGCCAGATTCTTTAATCCTTACGGCTGCTTATGGGGTGGTAGAGTCTGCTTCAACGGCATTGTTTGGTCCACTCATTGGACAGTGGATAGATAAATTAACATACGATAAGGTACGTCCTCGTTCTTTCTTAATAGTCCCCCTGTTCAAAAATAAAGAACATTTTCAAATAATTGCTATGGTAATTTCTCATTTACTAATGGTGATTCATTATTCATGTTGAGAAGCTTAGCAAGCTGATGAGAGTATAGTTGAGTTAGTTAGCACTAATCCAAAGTTAGTTAGTGATTAGTTGTTTGTTAAGAAGTGGTTAGGAGACTAGTTACATAGACAACTGTCAATGTAACGATTATATACATGTACAGACCCAATTTGAAAAAAAGAACTACAGAAATATTTTCTGAAAATTCCTCTCAATCTCTCTTCTTCTCTTCTTCATTTCACCATCACCATTGCTCACTAAGCTTCCACCATGGAAGCTAACAATTCATACAACAACACGACTATGCCTCAACAACATCATTCATATTGATACGTAAATGGCATATACGAATCAAGAGGTCAAAAGATGCTTTAGAGTTTAGTCAGTAAATCATGCTTTAGTGAAGCAAAAAATTACAATATGCATAAATCTTCATTGGAAAGCCTTTTAGTACTATATTTTGATGAAAGGAACAAAGTTTTTGCCTATGCGAAGGGGCCGCAGCATGGGGTCGATAAGCCAATCATTGGCAGGAGTTCATGGAAGCAGGAGTTCTCTGATCAGGACGGACGCGCAAAAAGTTTCTAGCAATTATATTTTACATTTCATGACGTGATCGATAATGTTCTACTTCTGATTAGGTACATAATCCTCACACTTTGTTGCAGGTTCTCCTACTTTGGTTGCTAAGCCAAAATATCTCATTTATTGTTGCTGGAGGTGCAGTAATTGCTCTTTTAATCCATGCAGACTTGATATCAATCAATCTTATGGCATTTATCTCACTTGTTACTTTAATTTATATATCTGGAGCTATTGGTGTGCTTTCAACTCTTGCCGGAACAATCTTGATTGAAAGAGAATGGTGAGCCATCTGAATGTTTAGAGTGTGCGCCCTCCTTTTCTTGAAATTTTCATTCATAACTTATCTGGAAGCGTTTACAACCGAACTTTATTGGCAGGGTAGTTGTAATATCAGAAGGCCACCCTCCTGGGCTGCTAACAAAGATGAATTCAATCATAAGGCGAATAGATTTGATTTGCAAGCTATTCGCTCCGGTGATAACTGGCTTCATTATCAGCTTCGTTTCTCTAACTGCATCAGCCATGGCTTTAGCTCTTTGGAACGTTATGTCCGTGTGCTTGGAATACTGGCTTCTTACATCTGTATACAATGGGATTCCATCTCTAAGTGAAAGCAGCCTGAGGAGGGTCTCAAGATCTTCACCACAGCATTCGGATTTAAGCCCCTCTAGTTCTCATGAACAGAAAAACTCACTTCACCTGGATGGAATCGGATTGGAGCAATCTGAAAATCTCTGGAGGAAAATAATTGGTTCTATCTCAAGATTACCTTGCCTTTCCGCTTGGAGAGTATACTTGCAGCAAGATGTTGTCCTCCCAGGGCTAGCTCTTGCCTTACTTTTTTTCACCGTACTCAGGTAAAACTTACTAATGTTACTCGTAATTAAGCAATTGAATTTAAAATCATTTGCAACAATCATCCTTGAAATTAGCAACTGCACCAGCCTCCCGGTAGGATGAGGAAGTCAGTGTCACGGTGCTTTTGCCATTTCGCCTGAGACGGGTTTTAGTGCTACCTAGGAAAGCTTTAACTAGAGAATTTGTGCCACAGCTTTGGAACGTTGATGACTGCTACACTTGAATGGGAAGGAATTCCTGCGTATGTCATTGGAATTGCGCGTGGAGTAAGCGCAACAATAGGGATAGCTGCAACATTTCTCTACCCCATCTTAGAATCACATATTTCAACGCTTCGAACAGGCCTTTGGTCAATCTGGTCACAGGTACTAAGCATAGTAAATACTTAAGGTGCCAAAATCTGTATGGTGACAGGATATGATGAAAACTTTTTAAGAAATTTCCAAGTAAATATTAAATGTTGTTGATTTCTAAGTTGGTTATATTCTGTTACCTATGCAGTGGACTTTCCTGTTGATATGTGTAGCTTCGATATGGGTGAATAAGAAATTTTTATCAGCATTTATGCTTATGGCTGGTGTTGCGGCATCACGTTTAGGTTTGTGGATGTTTGACTTATCAGTGGTTCAGCAAATGCAGGTGAGGAAGCTAAAACATTACTGCTAGCTGTAGTTGAGGAGATTTGGTATTTTCGTCGTCCTTGATTGCGACTTACATAATATGACATCTTCATTTTTGCCCTGGACAGGATCATGTCCCTGAAAGTGATCGCTGTGTGGTAGGAGGAGTTCAAAATTCACTACAGTCTGTTCTGGAATTGATGACTTATCTCTCGGGCATAATCATATCTAATCCCCAGGTGATGATCACTTTAGATTTTCATGAATTACTCATTGTTATTTAAATTGTGAGAGGCATTTTTAGGACTCATTGTCCCCTCGAAACTGCAAAGAGACTTAGAAGTGCTTTACAGAAGAAACTAGGACTTGATAGAGAGTAAGAGATTAATGCACCTTTTCTCTGGCAACTTTCAAAGATAGTTCTGTTTTTAGCATATCATTTCCACAGCTTCATACGTTCTGTTTTTGGCGATTATTTTGGAGAATAACTTACTACATATATGTTTCAGAGCCTTTTTGACTTTTGGAGAAAATATAGAAAATTGTGAACTCTTATGTACCAGTTGAAGCATCTACTTGGCTAGAGAAACAATAACAAAATATAATCTATGACCACATTTATTTTTCGCGTGATCAAGAGACATAAGGCTTTGTGTAATCAAAGGTTATCTTTCGGAAATTTACAGCCTCTCTACCTTTACGAGGTAGGGGTAAGGTTTGCTTGCACTCTTAACCATCCCAAGACTCCACTTGTGGTGTTACACTGGGTATGATATTGTTGTTGTTAGTATTATTTTGTCCAGTGTTAAATTAAAGTTCTATATTTCCATTACATAGAAAACATTTCTTGTGATTGTGTAATCATTTAAAATATATTTTCGTTCTTGATTATTATTTTCTCAATACGAATATATTTTATCGTCTACAGATTGCATACTTGAAAATTGAAATGTGTTTCAACCTGTTTCTTCTATTGCATTTGATTCAGGATTTTTGGAAGTTGATCCTATTATCTTTCCTTTTAGTGACACTGGCCTCGACGCTATACAGTATACATGTTTATCGAGTTAGGAAGCACCTATTTCACTTTGAGAAGTTCAGTTGTTTGGTAAGATCATCTTAGACTCGATGAACGCGAAAACAGAAACTCGAGGTTTATATCCATAAGCATGTTTCTTATTTATGTAGCTCGTGGTCGAACAACAACGCCACGAGGTTTGCTCCTTCCCCGTTCGAGTTTTCGTTATGTGTGACTTTTGTGCATCTTGTAAATTACACTTTGCATGACACACATGTATGTTCAGCAAAAGGTTGCCTCAAAGGCTAAGTCAATGAGAGGAAGGCAGAGCTTCCTCCATTTAGTACAATGCAAGAAATTTTAAATTTGAAAAATTCTAACCAAGATTGCTACTAACTAGTTTCTCGGCACGCGCTTTACTATATAATATTTTAAATAAAGCTATTAGATAATTTGTTCAAATAATAAAATATAGTTAAAAAAAATTGTCTTATCCCATCCTCCTATAAGAAAGTTTTTTTAAAGGGCTGACCCTTAGCAAAACTTTCAACCTTGGAATTCAAATTGTTATTTAAATGCATTTAATCTAAATCTATAATTTTAGTTTTTCCTTGCATACTATGAAAATCGCCTATACAATACATTCATGTGTGTTAATAATATACATTTAATCAGAAAGTTGGAATGATTTATCATATCTATAATCATTTATATGTACAGAAATTGAAAAAGCTAATCTTACAAATACAAAAATTTGATATAAGTAGAAAAAAAAAATTCTCACATGAACTTTAAAATCTTAAAGGAATTTTATAACTTACTTTCATGTTAATATAAGTGAATTTCACATTTACGTTTTCTTTCAAAACTCAAGTATATATAGTGCATTATTTAGTTCATCTTACTAATCGACAAAATAAAGAAACCAAAAAAAGTCAGCAACAACTAAAAAAATAAATAATATAATGGGAATATACAGTTATGAGGATTCTTTATTTTTGGTGGATTTATCTAACAACAAAAAAAAATAATTTTCTTGAAAATATTTGATGAAATATATATAGAAATTGTTGTTGATTTTGATAGAATATTATTTGATGAATGAGAACTCTAAAATACGTAGACTATAATACTCATTTCTAGGATTACTTTATGATATTTTCTTAATTGAGGATTTCATCCAACATACGTAAGTAGAGATTTTTGAAACCAACATTAATATCTCTTATAGTATATGAAGACAATCAATTAATTTTCTTCAATCAATATGTAGATTGTTTTTCTAGTCTTGGAATGTTCAAATAATAATCGTAAGAAAGAATTATTGAAAATAGTTTTATGAATAGAGAAGGAGATGAGACTTTGATTTGCTGTAGTGTTGCCTGAATTGCTTTTTATTTCCTTATTATATAGAGTTCAAAAATAATTTTTCATATGAATTTTGTCAATAACTACGTTAGATTAGTCTTTATGTTCTTAAAAGCACTAACCAACATAATATTTAATAACAATAACTTCTTCTATATGGTGTTGATTCAACATATATGAATAATGATAGAGGCTCTTCATTTGCTTGAATCAGTAGATTTTTTTAAAAAAAAAAATGAGAAGAAAATGATAGATCATTTAAACTTTATCCAAGTACAATTAAGCACTTTTAATTTAGTTCTTGTTATGTACAGTATTATAATGGGAGGTAATAAAAAGACTCATTGCATTTGTTATATTATTTTTATTTCTTGTAAATTGCTTTTATATTTATTTGTGCATTAATGATAAAAAAATTACTTACGATTAATATAGATGATTTATTTATCAATTATTCAACTAAACTTTTTCAAACTAACGAAAAGAAGAAAAGTAAAAAAAAAATATACAAGCACTTTTTGCATAAAATACAAACTGATAATTAAATGACATCAAATAGACACAAATTGTAACACTTTGCAATAACTGCAACTAAATAAAAGTAATTCCAATAGAGTAAATATGTTATACTAATTAATGACTTTGGAATAACTGCTTGATAGGCCAAGAATGCATGATAATGACTTTTTGATTTTGTTTATTCATTAAAAATCATTTTGGATAAATATTAATTTAATATTTTCTAAATTTTCTCTAGGTAGAATTAATGCCACATAGTGTCAAAGACGTGATAATTTCGAGATACTTAATAGACAATATTGTGGATTATTCATTATACAATATTATTATGCCAGAAAATGTATTTATTTAATGTGTATTTATATTTATATATAAAAAAATTATGAAAAGTATTAATAAGTTAAGAGAAATCCTTTTGGTAATTCAACTTATAAATAATAGATAAATAATGATGATACAATAGTAATGATTAGTATTTATCATCAAATGCTTTTATATATTGACATAAATGAACAATTTAATTTTTATAGTTTATTAAGGATATTAAAAAAAAATTAGTGGTATTGTTGCATTAAATTAACTTTGTAGGGGTATTTTGGTATTTCAATAACTTTTAAAAAAAAAAATTTCCCACTTTTAGTAATATATGATATGATATGATATTGTACTTCTTTAGGTCCCTATAGGTATTTAGAAATTATTATACATCAAATAATATAAAAAAAAATATTAATTTTAGAATATGGCCTATGGCAACGGTTGCGTTTCTGTTGCTGTAGATAGAATATCCGTTGCCATATATCTGTTGCAACGGTTATAGTAACCCTCCCAACAGGTCACGTAACCATAGCTCTATAGCAACGACATATATAACCGTTACTCAAACCGTTGCAATAGACGCTCCTATGGCAACGGTTTCCACTTCCAACCTATGGCAACGGTTCTTATATCCTATTGGAACGGATTCTAAACTGTTCCTATAAAATTTCTGCAACACTTGTTTTATTATTGCAACGGTTATCACATTCAGGTATAGCAACGGTTCTCACCCTTATTGGGACGTTTCATAAACCGTTCCTAGAATGTCTTATGCAACAGTTATTGTATGTATCAATTGTAACAATTTTCTCTTGTTATTGCAACGGTTTTATTGGACTATTGGAACAGTTTTGTTCACTACAATGTGTCAGTTGTAGGCAAAAATAACACATAAATATAACATAAGTTACGAGAAGAACCTAGTTTTAATCAAATACAATCTAAGATTCAAGGTCATGCAATATCCATTAAGACAAAATACATAATATGTTTTACCATTCAAGCGGTTCAAGCACAAGTTTTCTAAGTCCAAAAATAACAAAAGACTTTTACATACTTAAAACTTGTTAAGTTCCAAAAATATCAATTCAAATCCCCCTAGGGAGCATCACCTTCATTGTTTCCATCTCTTTGTTCACCTTTATTGCCTGCAAATTATGATAAAAAAAAATAAATTAGCAAATTTCCAGAATGAATTTAATATAAATGAAAAAAGATAAAAAAATTACCATTAATTTTGGAAAAGAGAAATAAAAACACTATCCGACAGAAATAAGAGGCAGAATGTAGGTGTATTTTCTTCATAATAAGAGGTAGAATATAGAAATAAGAGGCAGAAATAAGGCTCAGAAGCAAATATCATTAACTTTGGATAATATTCACACACAGAGAAGCCATAATAGCAAAAAGAAGCTACCAGAAGTAAAAACACTTTGGGCATGCTTGCTGGTGTTTCAACGGTTTGGGGAAAATTTTCGCGGGTGGACTATTTTTATTAATTAGGATTGCAACGGTTTACAAAACCGTTGCAGAAAGTGTTTTGTCGGAACGGTTTATACTTAATGGAACGGTTTATTTTAATAAGTGTTCTATTAGGACCAAGAGTATATTGCAACGGTTTAAAGCGTTGCTATACATAGTTTATGGCAACGGTTTACAAACCGTTGCAAAAAAATTGTTGCCATAGGCCATATTTCTAGTAGTGAATATAGGATATCTAATCCTCAGAAAGGTAGAGGTAATGTTTGCATACTCCTCAAATCTAATGGTGGAGGTAAAATTTTAATTAAGGGGGTTCAAAATATGAAAAAATAAACATACGAACTAGTCGAATAGGGTTCGACATCTACCATATATACATAAAATAATATTAGCACCATAAAAATAGTATAATTTTTAGCTGAAAGGAACGCATGGATTGATTTCTACGGACCATAGAAGCTTCTATGGGCCGTAGATTGACCCATGCACGACCTGAGCAGCATTTTAAGAAGGGTTATTTTGGTTAAAGCCATAACTTGATGGATTTATACTTAATTAAATCCCTAAATATATCTATTCAACTTTTTTACACTAAAACACATTCTCAAACTTAGAGCAAGGTTTCAAGGGGAGAAAAAGCTAGATTTCAGGAGGATCTTGTGAGTTCTTCTAAGCTATTCCAAAATTCCAATCTTCCAGGTATGTAAGGCTAAGTAGAACACGGATTATGTTCTTCCATGTGCCCCATAACCCGTATTGATTGAGTTGTGAACGAATTGAGTCTTCCATGAATGTTTCTTGAAAGCTTTTCTTAAATCCTAATGTATTCATATATAATTTTGCATGAATGATAGTTTTTACGAATTAAACATTTCAAATTGATTATTTTATTTTTGTATATGAATCCTAGAACGAATTCTTGTTATTTTTATATATTGCACTTAAATGGGTATGCATGAGTATGGTTTGAGCCTGAAGCATCTACGAAATTCATAAATATTTTAACTCTATTTCTTTACCTGAATACTATGAGTTGAGACGATAGATGATAGAAGTCTTTATGAGTCATGAACGAATCCTAAAAGAATGTTCCTAACCAAAGAGTTGATACTTTATGTGATGAATGGAGTTGACAAATATCCAATAAAACTAATTGAATAAGTTAACCATAAGATTGATGTCTTATGAGCATGTTGAGTTTTGGAAGGAGTATTGAGCATCGAATTGAGTAAGAGTAAGTCCATCTCAAACTCAATAACTACATAGCCAGCGTAAGAGAGGATTGAACCGTAAAATCAAATGTTTCCCTATTGTCCCATAAAGAGGACTTGATGTTATTACTATGGATCCACTGATGGGATGTCCTTTACCCTAGCAAGGTATTTGATGGATGTGGCAATGACATTGTTTTGTTGTATCATCACCGGCTTATAAGTGATGGTAGTCGGTTAGAGAAACTCTCATATAGGTCTTGATAGTACGCTGAGTGGACTGGATTAGATAGTATATGAGTGATCATTGCCTAAACTATATTCTTACTTTAGACTCTTGATATGCTGATTGAGTTTCCTATTTCTTGATTTGAGTTAATGTTATTCTACCTTTACATGTTTCATTCTACCATATACTGACGTCTATTTGGGCCTGCATCTTTTCATGATGCGGAGACAAGTACTTGCGGTCATCAACAGGCACCTCGATGAGGACCCTTTTGCATTCAACTGATTGGTGAGTCCTCCCCTGCTTTCGGAGGATATTACGTTTCTCTTCTAGCTTTGAGTTTAGTCTTTTTACTCTATTTTGAGGTAGTCATGGGCCTGTCATTGGCACCATTTAGTCAAATAATTAGAGGATTCATAGACTAGATCGTCGAGTTACGATTGAAGTGTGTTTTTAACTAGTTTCTTTCATACTAGTCTTGCTCAGTTGATCATAGATTGTTTAGTTTTTGGCCTTTGATTATTGATTTGTCATTGCTTTCTATTAAATATTCTTTATTGTCGATGTCTTCTATTGTTAGATTGTGATTGAATGAATGTGATGAGGCCAAGTGGTTCACTTGGGAGCTAGCAATAGTCTCTGAGAGCCGTCACATCAAGGGTATCCTCCCGGGGCATGACATTTTACATACTTATTTAGTTCTTATACAATATTTTTGTATCTAATAAAATTATATTTTTTCTTTATCATATCTATATATAACATAACAAATTAAAATATTTTGAGAAAGTTTTCTCTCGAATCAATTTGGGTTATATATCAACTCAATTTTAGATGAATTAAAATGAATTAAACTAATAAATGGATGAATTATTAATCCATTCAAACTTAAATAAATTGGATAAATTGAACTTCATTTTACCTCTCCTAATAATAACACACAAATATGCTAAAGAGGGGTTGGAGTGTTAATTTGGCCCTTCACCTTCCAAAATGATAAGATAGCATTTCAATACATTTTCGAAATACCTCGCCAAGTCTCAAATATAAAAACATCTTCAAGTCATCAAAACAAAATTCAAAATATAACTGCCCAAAACAAGGGATTGAATTGTTACATCATCTAACAAAAATAAAATATTTGGTACAATGTTAATTAATTCAAGATATTTTGACCTCATTTTTTTTAAAAAAAAAAAGAGAGACAAATATGGAGAAACGATGAGAAAATATTCTAATATGCAGAGATTTTTTTTAATCGCAAATTAATGAAAAGATTATGATATAAATTTTCCTTTGAACTATATAATGCACAGTGAAAAACAAATTCTCATGAATTATATATTGAGATTTTTTTTATGTGAAAATATTACTATTTTTTCTTTTGTACTGATTTAATCAAAGAATATGTGGAAATAAGCATGGCGTATTTTTCACTGAGAAAATACTTATATGTTAGTACTTAGTAGTGATTAGTGAATTAGCTCTATTTTTAGCATCCATGCATGGACCATAGTCTAAGAAAATCTCTTGCTTTATGAGTTGTGACACAAAAAGTCAAGCCGATATTACGAGGGAGAAATAAAAATCCTAACGTACTTTTATTTGAGCTTATTATAATTAAGATCCTCTTAGTTACGTGTTTATAATATATACTTTTTCCAGCCTCCACTCTGGGCACTTCTCAAAAAAATACTTTAATAACTGTTTCAGTTTATATTATGAAATAATGTCAACATGGACCAACTATAAGATGCTCATCTTCTTTACATGGTCAATGTAATAGAGAGCTCGTTGGTAATTAATGTATAATAAATTTATATTCCATTACAATAGTATCACTTTCTTTGTTTCACATAATTTGACTTTTATAAAATGAAATGAGATAAATAATAATTGGAGACGGAGAAAATATTGAGGATCTACCCTATCACCCATTTTAAAAAAAAAAATTAATAAAGAAGATTTTTCAGCAGAGTAAAGAAAAGAAATAAATTTAATCTTTTTTTTGTGATTTGGAAATATCTTGCGAGGAAAATTGTGTGTATATATGAGCTGCATGAGATATAACCTCACTCTGTTATGTACTATTTATTAGTCTTATCACGCATGTGGGTTACCCAATTTCTCTATCAATCATATTCAAATTAAATTAACTTGTTATATACAAATTATTAAAAGGAAATTAAAGATGAAAAGGTGATTTGAACACACTAAAAACTTCCTAATTTACGGCCTCTCCAACAAAAGAAAACACTTAAGAGTGGCGTGAAATATGTCATATAAATTGGGACGAGAGTTCATGATAAAGATCAATCATAATGATTTTTTAGAAAAGAATGTGATGGATACTTAGTAAGTTTGTCATGAAATAGTGATGCCAATTGCAGAAGTTCCTCGGGGGAGATTATTCGAAAATCTAATGAAGGAACTATATATTGAAGGAATAAATCAGTAACAAGAAAAAGATACCAAAAATTCTAGACATTCCTCTTGTTAAAGGAATCAGTGAGTGAAGACAAGATCTAATTTTTAAAGAAAGTCTTTTTCTTCATCAAGAATAAGAGATCTATCTAAGAACAATGAAACAAGGATATACCGTTGAATCGAGTCTTAGAGAAGTCTCGATCTTCGTCACTTCGTCCATAAAGAGGAAGATTAATAACTCAATGAAGAACTATAGCCGATGATTTCTCGATCAACTATCCAATTGATATTAATCTTATCCAAATTGGTGATCATACATAGCAGAATTTAACTTATAATTTTAAAAGTATAATGAATTTAGTGAAATCGGACGAAGCTTCTTTCTATTTTCATTGTCGATCTCTAATTTTTCTCAAGTTGAAAATTAAACAAAAATAGACATGCAGATTAATTAAGAGAAAAGATAAGGCCCCAGTAACCAACTTCCCCAAGCAAAACTAGTTTAATTTGCTTGTTAAACATATCCCTTGATTCTAGGATGAAGAATAATTCAGGATTCTAACATATATTAATCTTAATTAAAGATAACAATTAACAAGTAATAGTAATGAACAAAAACTGAGAAGCAATCTGATACATGTCTTTTCCTAATGTGTCAATTTTAATGTATTTAACAAAAGATATATTTATTATTATTTTCAGAAACTTTATCGATATCATGTGACATCAAGATAATCAATGAATTTCAACCACATTAGTCCATTTGACCACTAATGTCCTATGTCTGCCAATTCTGACTTTGCTTTCCCATTTGGATTATAAATATTTATTTTGCCAAGCTAATCCTATCCTCTAATTTATTTTTATTATATTTTGTCCGTAAGTAGGCATTTGGTTAATGATTTGGGGCTTAAATTTTAATGTTTTAATTTGTAATCATAGTTTGTTTATAAACATGAATTTCAATTATTCAAATCATGATTTAAAATCTCAAATTCTTTAAAAAAAAGTATAATTTTAAATTTTAAGAAGTGATTTTAATTTTTTTCAAAATGTTAAACATTGTTCATAAGTTTATGCTTTGCAAATAAAGATTCATCATTTTAAGCTTTGAAACTTAAGAAAGACTCATGCTCTATGAAAAAAATCTCTATATATGTGGAAAAATTATATTATTTTAAAGAATAGTTAGTCGCTAGCTGCTACTATATATTACTGATTTTTAGACCAATGAATCCTTTAGAGGAGTTTGTTCCCTCTATCATGATCGCGATCAAACCCCTCGCCATCGTGATGAGTATATGATTGGAGACTAACCTATGTCCCTTTCATGGCCGCAATTCCCAGGTTTATGGTTGTGATGCACCTCTCTATAGTGATTCGTACATGATCGTAATTGGTGTCACCGCGATCACAAAGAAGATATCAATAGAGATTTTTGCTATTCCAAAAGAGATTCAATGGTGTTCAAACACCGCCATTTTATTTACCTTTTACTTCTGATCCCCGGTGGCCATGGCCACTACCTCTACCGGTCAACCCCCCACTGGGATTGATCATCATAAAAACCCTAAGCCTAACTATGCTGAAATCCTTAAACAATCTCAACCCAAGTCTAAGCCTGTAGCTATGAAGCCTGTGGTTTTCTTGCACGATGAACCTCGTCTAGTTTGGGAAGAGGACGAAATAAACCAAATAAATGTAAACAAAAATTTGTAATTCGCAGTTATTGGTAAGTTCTTGGGCGGATGGAATGATTTCCATAAACTGCGAAGAATCATTCTGAAGCAATGCAATCTGAAAGGGGAGTGTAACATTGGAGTTCTAAATAGTAGGCATATTCTGATTAGAACTTCCAACATGGAGGATTATGTGAATTCTCTCAAAGTCAGCCCTCTACATTACTCACAAACACTGGGCGTACACCATGAGAACCCTAAAATGGGACCCTTTGTTTGACCCTGAGGAGGAGACTACGACTGCCATAACATGGATCTCTTTCCCCTCGTTGCCTCCAAACTTCTTTAATTTGGAAAAGAGACTTTTTTCTCATTCATTCTGGCAGTGGGCAAACCCATACAAATTGACCTTGCTACAAAAAACCAACCGAGATCAAGTTATGCTCGAGTCAAGGTAGAAGTTGATCTACTCGGTGACTTTCCCAAGACGAATCAATGTGGGTTTGAGAAGGAAGTCAGGGGAAATAATGGATAGGTGGATTAACATTAATTATGACTACATTCTGAAATATTGTGGTAACTGCAAGATTCAGGGGCATGATGAACAACAATGTTATATACTCCATCCAAAGCTTTTTCCAAAATCTTAGGA
Source organism: Solanum rostratum (assembly GCA_029948455.1). Lineage (NCBI taxonomy): Eukaryota > Viridiplantae > Streptophyta > Magnoliopsida > Solanales > Solanaceae > Solanum > Solanum rostratum. Next base: position 56,987,767 of record CM057055.1, read on the forward strand.
ACAAGTGAATAACAAGAAAGACAAGGAAAAAAGACAAATCACAATGGAGAGACTAATAAAGACGAGGAACAATTTAAGGAACGCAAAGAGAGAAAGTGTAAGATTAAGGGAGGCCCTAACACACGAAGCAAGTTTGGAATGCTAGATGGAAGGTGAAGCAACACACTAACACAATGAAGATTAATAGTAATTTGAAGCTTTAGAAGTTGGGGATAAAATAGACAAGATGAAAGAACCTAAAGGGGATGAATCCAGACTAAAACAACAAAAGAGTGGCTTAAAGAGAGCTTTCCTCATAAAGAGGAGGAGAACAAAGAGACCAGTACTGCCAAGAAGAGTGGAGATGGTGAGAACAAAGAGACCAGTATTGCCAAGGAGAGTGGAGAGAAGGAAACAAATACAAAAAGCTAGGGCAATGCCAATGAAACAATTCAGAATTCAAATGACTTGAAGGATATTGGGAGTGCTAATAAAGGTGAAGACAGGGTAAATAAGGAGATCAACAATGGTTTCATCAACAATGATAGGGATACCAGTATCTATTTAATTGACAACCCTAATGTTGAAGGCTCTCTGGGTGGTGCTGTGAATGATGTGCAGATTTAAGGTACAAAAGTGTCTGGGAGGTGGATAATATAGATGAAAATATAGAACAGATTACCAAAGATGGGGCTTTATCTTCTTGACAAGTGTATGTATTAAAGAGTAGGATAAAGAGAAACCAATGTACTCTTCCTCTTCAAGTTAAAATAAGGAGTAGTAAGGATAAAGGGGGTCATAGTGATCAATGATAGAAAAATTATTTTTCTGGAATATAAGGTCAGTGAAGTCTCAAAAGACTTTTGAGAGACTGATTGACCTTAATAAGAGACACCAATACTCTTTCATAAGTCTTATGGAACCCTTTTAGGAGGCTTCTCAAATAGATCAATATGTAAGGATACTGGGTTTTGTGAATTCCTTTTGCAATTCTAGTTCTAAAATGTGGATTATTTCTCGGAGGATTGGAATGTAGTAAACTTAGAAGACTCAGGCCAACAGGTCACTATAACTTTTAGTTATAATCACAGACTCTTCAAAGTGACAATTGTGTATGCCAGATGTAATGTCGTGGAGAGATTAGAACTATGGGAGGCCTAACATGGTATTGCTGACAATACTTAGGTTCCCTAGGTCATTGGGGCTGACTTCAATGTCATTCTCTATGAGGAAGAAAAATGGGTGGTTTGCCTTTCAATACCATGGATTCTCTAGACTTTGCCAACTATGTTAGTTACTATGGCTTATCTGAACTGAGGACACAGGGTAGTCAGTTCATCTAGTGGAATGGGAGGATTAAAGGAGATCGTACTTCCAGATACATCGATGACTTGTGCACTTGAGAAGTCTCTTTTTGAAAACTAATAAGGTACTAGACAGGGGTAGGGGCTTTTGTAAAGGTGATTTGGCTGATGCTATTGGGCCTCTGTTGCCTGACCTTTTATATTCCCTTTTTAATGAATAAAATTGCCCATGGGCAAATTTAATCCTAAAAAAAACAATGGTGTTCAAACAACCTCAAGTCCTTAGAGTCCATAACATTATGGGTGGGAGTTGGGGAGCGAGGGGGTTGTTGAAACTTCAAGTTCCATAATAACAAGGTGTAGCAATTGGATGGGTTGAGTCAAATTTGGGCGAGTTATAATGGGTCAAGACGACAAATGAATCAAGACTCAACCCTACTCGAATTCATTTCTGTCAAAATGGGTTGAGCCAAAACAAGTTGGGTTGATTATAGAATGAGTCAAAACCCAACCCAATTCAACTTTTACTTATTTGTATTGTTCTTTTATAATGTTTTAGTACCGAATAAAATTATACATTTTTTATTGTGGCTATAGATAATATATCAAATTAAAAAAATATTTTGACAAGATTTCTCTCAAATCAATTTGGGCTACATATCAACGCAATTTTTAATGGATTGAAATAGATTAGATTGAAATGCGTTGAACTAATAAATGAACGAATTATTAACCCGCTCAAACTTAGACGAATTGAACAAATTAAACGGATTGAACTTGATTTTGCCACTCATGAAAACACATAGATATGCAAAAAGAGGGTTAAGACTGTTAATTTGGCCCTTCACCTTCCCAAATGATAAGATAGTGTTTCAATACAAACTACCTCGCTAAGTCTCAAAATATTAAAACTACATGCTCAAGGCATCAAAAGAAAATTCAAAATATAACTACTCAAAAAACAAAGGATTGAATTGTTACATCATCTAACAAAAATAAAATATTTGAACAATGTTAATTAATTCAAAATATTTTGACCTCAGTTTTAGCAAAACAAATGAGAGAAAAATGGAGAATTATTATAATTGAGATCCTCTTAATTACGTATTTATATAGATCCTTCTCAAAAAATTATTTTAATAACTGTTTCAATTGTTATTTTGAAATAATGTCAGCATGGACCAGCTATAAGATGATCATCTTAATTACATGGTCAATGTAATTCGGTAATGCATAAATAAATTATATTCCATTACAATAGTATCACATTCTTTGCTTCACATAATTTGACTTTTAAAAAATGAAAAAAGATAAATAATAATTAGAGATAGAGAAAATATTTAATTGCAAACGTCAGAATAATTAAGAATGTCCCATAAAACCATATTGTATTGTCTTAAAATGTAATGATAGTAAATTTCTCTTTTTTAGGCTTATAGTTTATACATATCATTGGTGAATATGCACGGAAAGCCTCTTTTATGTTATAAATAAATACATTGAATGAGTGGATTGTCTATTTAGTTAATACATGAACTACTTATATTTATGTATACATATTCCCTAGATTTTATAAATCATTTTGGATAAGAATGTATCTATTAAGTATGACATTTAATACGGTGACTTTTGGAGTGATTTCTCAACCTATAAATAAGGTTATCATTCAAAATTTGAATAAAATAATCTTTATACTTTTACTCTCCATATTTTAGGCCAAGTACTTATTACTTCTTGGGTTGTAATTGCTATCTTATTAGGTTCAGCCACTATAGCTGTTCGGAACTGATAAACCATTCCGACCGGGAGTCAGAATTTTGTACTATATTGCTTATGTTTTACAACATTTCCATTATTTTCTCTTTTGTATCTTTTGGGAGGGTTCTCTTTAGTCATTTTAATTACTAGATAAATTGATTCATAATATTTGGTATTTTTAAAATAAAAACAATATGTATCTTTTTCGATTTTGTCCTTAGTATTAGCTTTTCTTGATAGAAAATAAAATAGATATTTATAAATAGAGATTAATATGGTGAAGGACTAAAAGAAAATTAGTCAAAATAATAGAACTTTTCGTAATATTCTTAAAGGAGATGTGAAAGACAATTATAAAAAGAGATAAGTAATAATAACACGTCTAAACTATTCTTTTTTTCGAGTTTCATATTTAACTTATCAGTTTGAAAAATATACCTCGTGTAATATAATCTCTCTTTTATTGAAAAAACTTTGTCACATGACATGGATATGAATTAAATATTCCACCTTGACAAAAATTAAATAAACCATTAATATTAGTTAAAGATCAAAATATAAATATTTTCTCCAAAAAATATTATTTAAAAAAATAATATTTGATAAAAAAAAATTAAAAATATTTTTCTTAACTTATTCCATCCTCGCCTCCTGTGTACCCCACCCTCAACAATCCCTGCCATTTTATTTTTTAAAATCTCTTTCATACAATATTTTTAAAAAATTCAAACTTCATCCTCTCCTCCACTCCTTTCTAAAAAAATTTGATATTATTTTTATTTTTATAAATAAAATTTCATTCCGCCCTCCATTGAACAAAAATAAGAAATAAAAATTTAAAAAAAATTGCGATAAGTAAAAAATAATTTTCTAAAAAATGAGAAAAAAAAATGAAAGTGGAGGATTGGGTAGGTAGAGTAGAATTTTTTCAAAAAAATTAAAATAATATCTAAATTATTATTTTAAGGAGAAGGAGAGGAGGGGGGGGGGGGGGGGGGGAAGGAAGTAAGAATTTCTTTAAAAAAATTTACAAAGATTTTAAAAAAGAAAAAAGACTAAACCATTGGTTGGTTTGGAGGGAGTATGGTGTGAGGAAATGGTGGAGAGGGGTAAGAAAAATATTTTATAATTTTTTTTAAATAATAGCACTTTAATATTTAACTTTAAGTAATACTATAGTTTATTTATTTTTTGTCAAGGTGAAATGACTTTTTCATGTAGAGTGTGATGTGACTTTTTTTAATAAAAAAGATAGTGTATGAGAGTAGAATAAAATAGAGATATGTGTTTCTCAAACTAATAAGTGATCGTTTAAATATGAAATTCACACTTTCAATAGTTTAAGTATGAAATTTAAAAAAAGGAGATAATTTAGATGTATTTTTGGCATTCATTTAATAGAAGAAACATGTATGGTGTTGGGGAAGGGGGGGGGGGCACATTTCTCAAATAAATTTGTTTTGAAGAATCATGGAATTCACACCATGTCAGCTTTATTATGTTGTTTTTGTTAGAAAACAGAGAGCAATAGTGCAATGAATAGTAGATCGATATACCTCTAGCTATTGTTGGCGATGTCATCAGAATCGTCGTCGTTTGTTTTCCACCTTCTAGTAAGTTTTCTAAGCACTCAAATCTCACTCAAGATGGTGTGAAGTTTAGAAAGAAATTTTGTGCTTAGAGACCTTTAACCAGATATATTCCTATTTATAGCTATTCTACCATGCACCAAGAATAATAAGGGAGAGTTAGTGGTTATCATTAGCGGGAGAAGTTGAAGAGTAGTAGAGTAGTGGATATAGTTGCAGATAACTTCCATGAGTAGTGACTGTAATGGTAATTGCAAATTTTATGGAAGTTACAAACCACATTCATGGAGTTTATAAAAGTTACGAATCACATCTATAGAATGTGGACAACATTCCAACATTTTTTTCATCATTGTTTGTATAATTTTTTTGACATTTTGTGTTGCTTTTTGAAAAAAAAATAACATAAAGGAATTGGTTGCTCATTTTAATTGCTTTATTTAAATCTCTGTTATTAATTTTAAATTATGATACGTGTCCTCAATTTGAATTAAAATTCGTGAGATAAAGAAAATGAGAAATGAAAAGTCTCATCTAACCGTCTAAGGCAGGCAAACATAAACATAGGAAATTAATAATTAGTTGTCTGATGAAACTTACACTTAATTTGGATGGTTGTTATGTAATGTATTATATTGTATTACATTGTATCGAATTATATTGTTTCAATTACTATAATGTTTGGATAAATTGTATTGTTTTTAATAGTTATATAATGTTATATATTCATAATTTCAATGATAAACCTACAAGAAATTGTAGAGTATGTGGTAGATATCATGAAAAGAGGGAGCAAATAATAAAGTAAAATGATTAAATAAATAAATAAAGTAAAAAATGAAAAGAAGATATTAAAGTAACGACGCAACCACACCAAATCGGTCGTTACACAAATCTAATGATGAAATTAAACGATACGATACAATAGAATTTAAGTAACCGTGTATATTCACAAATAAAAATGGAAAAAAAAACAAACAAATTTGCTCTTTTATTATGAGAAAAGAATTATTTACCCTTCATTATATTTTTTAATCTGAAATAATATTTTAGATAATCATTTAATCATTAAATTTTTTTTATAAAAAGTAACTAAAGTTTAAGTTTTACTTCAAAAGTCATTTAATTATAAATTATTTTCACAGAAAGTCACTTGATTACAAGTGTTTTACTTATTTAATGAACTTTTTTCAAAAAAACTTTGTCGACATAAATTTTTTATTTAAAACTAAAATTTTGAAAAACAAAAAGATATCATTTTACTTAAAGATATGGAGTAAATTCGTAGCTCATACATACACTATTCCAGTTTCTTTATTTTCTTATTACAAACTAAAAAAATTAAAGATTGACGGCACACAATTTGAAACTATTGAGATACATATGAGCTATTACTTTAAAATATATCTTTACAATAATTTAAATAAAAAGATATCATTTAAAGCCAATTTAGTGTCTTGTTAAATCAATTAATAATTAAATAATTTAAATAATATCTTTTTATATTTTAAAATTTTTAATTTTAAATAAAAATTTCATGCCATTATATTTTATTTTAAAAATTAATTAAATAGGTTGAATGACTTTATAAGTAAAACATTTATAGATGAGTAATTTTCTATGGAAAAAACTCATAGTTAAGCGACTTTTAAGTTAAAATCAAAGTTAAGTGTTTTTCTATGAAGAAAATATAAAATTGAATTCAATTTTTTAAATTAAAATTAAAAAATTGATTAACTTTTAAAAAAAATTATAATCAAATAATCATGTGAGATATTATCCTTTCTGATACACATATTTTTAAATAGGTCAAAATGGAGGTGGTCATGATAACACTAATGGTGCAAAGGAGAAGTTAAATGGATTGGGCATGGTGGGGTGGTATACTTTAGCCTTTTTGATAATAAGGAAAGTTTTTCAACCCAAGAATATTTCCATTTGTTAGAGCAACTCTATATAATTGGAGGCTAAATATAAAATTTTAATTAGAAATTTAAAATCTAAATAAACTTCATATGCATTTATTTTTTAATATTTCTAAATGCAAATAATTAATTAAAAATTTTAAAATAAATGATTTCTTCGAATTTTGTTTATCCTATTATTAGCGTTAGATAAGATTTTATCCATGTAACATTGAAAAAACACTCTTTCATTAAAGCAATCATTATATAAAATTGTTAACATGATTCTATAAGTTATAAGCTGATAAATTTTAAATAAGGATAAAAGAATATAGAATTTAACTCAAGAAGTTGATAACTCAGTATAGTCCATTATAATATGTTTGTTGTAATGCTTGAAAATTTAAGAAGAAATTAAAAAAAAATATTCAATTCACTTTATTTAATACTTTTTAATATTAATTCATATTTTATTTTGATGGAATACTACTTTAACTTATCAAAAATTTGAAGAGGGAATATATAAAAGAAGTTAAAATGAATAAAATAAGTGAATATCAGCGACGAAAATATAAGAAGACAAAATAATTTTTTTTTTCTATTTGAACGGAATTAATGAGAAGAAATAATACGATACATTATTTTAAAAATATACTTTTTATTATAAATAATTAATTTTCTATTAAAAATATATACATAATATACTCTTAGAAAAAATTAAATCCCCAAAGTTGAGGGTCTAAAGGCATATACCTTATTTATCAAAGCATTGCACTGGCTCCACCCCACCACCCATTTTTTTAAAAAGAAAAATAATAAAAAAGATCTTTCTGCAGAGTAAAGAAATAAACTTAATCTTTTTTTTTATGATCTTGAAAATAAAGTGGATTATATTGTGGATGAGTTGGAAATATCTCGTGAAAAAGGTTGTGCATATATATGAGCTGCATGAGATATAACCTCACTCTGTTATGTACTCTTTCCTTATTAGGTAGACTATTTATTAGTCTTATCACCCATGTGAGTACCCACTTTCTCTATCGATTATATTCAAATGTCTTTAACTTATAAAGAGATATCTAAACTTGTCCTCATTTTTTAATTAGATATTTAAATTAAGACAAGCTCCTAATAGACACCTCAACTGCTCAGATTTGATCCCACTAAACACTTTTATCCTATTTGGCACTCTCCGGTACTTTTTTTTAATTTTTCAGCCAAAAATAAATAGTTGCGATCCAAAAAATTTTTTTTTCATAAAAGTAGGTTCTCAAAATTCTCAGTTAACCATGTGCAAAAAATTTTATTTAAAATTGTTAACCATGTGCAAAAAAAATTTTTGATTTTGGATAACTGAGAATTTTGAGAATCTACTTTTATGAAAAAAAAAATTTTTTGGACTGCAACTATTTATTTTTGGCTGAAAAATTAAAAAAATAGTACCGGAGAGTGCCAAGTAGGATAAAAGTGTTTAATGGGATCAAATCTGAGCAGTTGAGGTGTCTATTAGAAACTTGTCTTAGTTTAGGTGTCTAAGTGAAAAATGAGGACAACTTTAGGTGTCTGTTTATGTATTTGGCCTATTCAAATCAACTTGCTATATACAAATTACTAAAAGGAAATTAAAGATGAAATGGAAATTTGAACACACTAAAAACTTCCTATTTTTGCCCTCTCCAACAAAAGGAAACACTTAACAATGACGTGAAATATGCCATATAAATTAAGACAGAAGAGTTTATGACAAAAAATCAATCAAAATGAATCTTTAGAAAGAATTGTGGTGGATACTCATCAATAAATTTGACGTGAGGTAGCGGTGTCAAAAATTTCTCGAAGAGGTTATCTGAAGAAGATTATCTAATTGTCGCTAACAGTCCAATCAAGGACTATGCATTGGAGCTTACTTATTTTCCAAGTCTGTTATTAGGATAGGACGGAAGTCGGGGTGACTGCATTGAACTTTAGCTCTTAAGCAGTGTGCTTTTTCCTTTCAGAATGGATTGATCAAGCTCTATCCAAGCCAATATTCGAAAGGTCTTAATTGAAGCAAGGAGGCATGGATCAGAAAATTAATGAAAAAGTCTTTGGATGAATAAATTTAGGAATCGAAGTTTGACAGTTTGATATTCTATATTTCGATGGTACTATCACTTTAAAGCGATAGACGGAATTAATGACAAGTATTGTAAAGTTAAATCTAGGATTATACATAGACTTTAAGTCAACGGAGGAAGAAATACTTGTTTGCATCTCGATTTCATCTGCCATAGACACTGTCTTTTAGTAGCAAGAAAAAGGTACGAAGCATTTCAGGCATTTCTCTTATTAAAGGAATTGATGAGTGAAGACAAGATTTGATTATTAAAGGAAGTCCTTTTTTTCATAGAAAATAAGACATTTGTCCAAGAACAATAGAAGAGGGATATACCACCATATTGGATCTTAGAAAAGTCTCGATCTTTGTCATTTTGTACATAATGTAATGATCTTGAAGGTCATTTCTAGAATCACTGATCTGGTTATCATTTTATCCTTCTCGAAAGTTTCCTTGAGACAATTTTGGGTAAGTCTAAAAATCGTATTCTGAAAATATCACAAAAAGTTAATGTTTTGCATAAAAAAAAGAGTTTTAAAAGGCCTAAAGTTGAAAATTTCGAGTTTTGTGGTCATTATGAGTTTTGAGTGTTGGGTCGATTCTATCAATTTCGGAATGTTGAATCCGGTCTAGGAGAATTTGCAGAACTGAATTCAGAGTTAAAACAAAGATTTTAGGCTCAAAGTTGCATTTTCAATTCATTTTGGATCATAGGTTTGACTTTGGTCAACATTCGGGGTTCAGAGCTCATATCAAAATTTTGTTACTTCTAATGGTTCCGGATCGTGAAACTAACGCTAAAAATGTCTTTGTTGTAAATTTTAGGGGTTTTGTGAATATTTTGAGTTTTTAAGTCCGAAACTAGTTTAAGTGATTCTTCTCGAGTTCGAAACTACGGAGATTCTGGATTCAAATTATGATGGTTCCATTGAGTCTGAATCATCATTTCTGAAAGATTCCATGTTTGGTTTGTGTTCATGGGGTTTCAGACGAATTCTCGAGAGTCCAGTTCCTATTATTGTGTTGTGCTGGTTTTGCTATTTCTGATGCATGTAGCACCAGTGCTCCGCTTTTGCGCCTCAACATCCACGTTCTCGAAGGTCAAAAAGATTAGACCTCCACGTTCGCAGAAGGAGGGTTCGCGTTCGCGGAGGCTTGCTATCCTCTGAGCTCCGCGTTCATGGAGAACAAACGCAGCTTGAACGGTGAACTTCATTAAAACACGTCTTCAACTCATTTTCCACCATTTTCAACTCTTCAGGCTTCGTTCTAAGACAGGATTTTCAAGGTTTTGAAGACAAATTGATTGGGTAACTATTTTCTAACCTATTTCAACTATTTTCATTGATTAATTTGTGTTTTAAATTTTAAATTTAGGGATTTAATGGTAGAATTTGAGGATTTTCAGAATTGAGTTTCCTAAACTTAAATCGTTGATTTCTCCCTCATCTTAGCTCTATTTTCAATTTTGAAACTTAAATCGTTGATTTCTCCCTCATCTTAGCTCTGTTTTTTAAATCGTTTTCACCGTTGAAATCTTATTACGTGGGAATGTTTGATTCATAATTTTCAGCTTTCAGTTATGTTTTCCGGCATAAGATTTTGACCATTTTACCCTTTCTTTATGAATTAATTGATTTTAGTGTCATTAGATTCGTTATGTGATTGTGATGCTATATTTGAATAGGTTGTGGTGATTTGGAATACCGTAGAAGGGTGAAAGCGACAATTTTGATTTGATTCAAGATTTTATTTTCTTACCTTTTGTTAAGTATGAATGAACCTTGTATGCTCCTATGTGTATGGAATTGAGCACTTGGGGGGTAGAATTGTATCATGGTAGGCTTGTCATGACTTCTCGTATTGAATACTTATTCATATGGTGATATATTGAGTTATAATTAATTGTGAATTCGTAATCTATGTGATCTTGTGAATCATTCGATGTTGATAGCAACATGGTGCTTATATTGTGATATGATTAATATATTGAGACTGGATGATATTGAGACATGGTTGATATGGAGACACTGATGATATTGAGATGTTGATGGTATTGAGACATCAAGATCTTTATGATATTGAAACTATGATATAATTGTGATCATGCACTTTGCATTTATTATTATTTATGCATTGACACTTGTGATGGCTAGGCTGAGATGTGAATAAAGTAACATGTGGATTGGTGGTCGAGGTCTCTACCGGTCGAGCCGAGGTAATATGTCGGCAGTCTGAGGCATTTCCGAACGGTCCAAGGTCATTTTTCGTACAGGTGACATAAGCTGAGGTCATTCACGACCATGATCATAGTTACACAATCCATGTGTGGCCCCCATGAGTTCCGACTGAGGGAATCATCTGATCAGCAGATGTGTATTCTAGGATAGACATGCATCACGATTATTTGGCATTGCATTGCGTAATTCATATTTCATGGAATCTTCTCCATCTCATATCATATCTGATTGATATCGTTGTATATTGTTTACGAGATTATGTACTTATTATATCTCTGATCTTGAGTAAGAGTTGGATCTGCTTATATACTTATATATGGTGATACTGCCAGATGATGAGTATATCTATATTACTATGATTTGTATATATATATATATATATTGTGTACGGGGACTTTTCTAAGTGCAGGGTTGTAGTTCAGCGGATTGTGGTTGAGATTTAAGGAGTTTTTTGTGTTCTTCATTTTTTTACCTTAGGTTAGTTTCATATGCTGAGTACCTTGTTGTTTGGTGCTCACCTTTTGCTACATTTTTGTAGGTTGTGAGCTTGGTTCATCCTGCTAGACTTCTTTCTTGTTGGATCGAGCTTTTCGGATTTCTTGCGAGGTAGTTGCTTATGTCTTCAACAGGCCTTGAGGATTCCATTTTTATGTTCTTGTTCTATTTCAGGACTAGACACGATGATATGTATTTCATTTGAGCGTTCCATACTTAGAGGCTTATACGTATGACACCAGGTCTGGGATAATTTTAGTTTGTTTTCTTTCGCTTATCTATATTATTAGACTGTTATCTTCACTTTTATTTGTATAGTTAATTGGTTTAGGTTTTGCGCTGACTCGCCTTGGTGTGTTAGGCGAGTCCCATCACACCCGAATTTTGAATTATGACACATAAAGAGAATGATTAAAAACTCATCGATCACTCCATGAGGGTCTACATTCACTCTTCTCTTACTTTTCCTTCTTTTAGCAAAAAATATTGAATAAAAATAATCTTTCTAAAGTTAAGGCAGTAGATCGATCGACTACGGATGGAGCTAAGAGTTGAAGTGGAGAAGCAATAAGTCCTTTAATCTATTCCTCAAAGAAGGAATAGAGGCTGTTTTCTTAACAATTCAAATAGATGGTTCTACTCACATCATGAAAGAAAGCTTTTTATTAATTGAGAAGCTCATTGGCTCGCCTCTAACTCTAGCCTTTCATTTAATTCGCTATTTCGTTAACTTCTTAGTCTCTCGTGAGTATGGCTCACACCTCTGCATGTTTTCCTATCTATAATCAAGTGACTACTGCTCATCACTATTTTCTATCTATGCTATGATAGCGAAGGCTGAAAAAAAAAAAGATTAAATGAGGTTATAAACATTATATTATTATAAGAAAGTCAAGAGTCTGTCACTGACTAGGTGATGCTTCTGCCTTTTTCACTTCTCATGAGTCAAAAAATGTAACGATAACTAGGAGAACTAGAGAGTTAAATTGAAATACTTGTAGCCAATAAAGAACACTTTCACTTTCAAATAAAATAATACAAGATGTAAAAGCGTAAGAGCCATATAGAAGCACCTTTAGCTGGTCTCACTTCTTCCCATCATCTATTTAGTTGTCTCAACCACATCGATCTTGGACAATGTCTAGCCAAGTATGTTCCCGCCCTTATTCTTTTGGTCAAGTACAACCTCTCGAGCACTAGGTTCAAGCAATTTCATGTCACTTCGTCTCTTTTATTATATTCTTCAACCTGATCTTCACATTCATAGCTTGAAAAAATAAAAGAGGGTCACCTCTCTCAATGACTGTACAATGTTGAAAATTTAAAAATATTCAAATTATTATAAATATACCATCTTGTAGAAGTTCATTACATAATATCCTATAATATAACATTGAAATCAAACAAATACCTTATAAGTATCTCAATATATATGTTGCAAGTAGTTCAAGCAGCTAATTTGTGAACAACTTCCTAAAATGTCTTGCCCGTAGTTAACTCAAACATGCAATCAAGTAAATAAGTTGCAAGTAGCATAAGTAGAAAACTCGAAAACAGCTTCTACACAGTCTTATGATTACTTTCTGAAAAGTCTCATATCAATCTTTTTCTTCTAATAGTAGGCAATTCAATTCATTTGTATTTAAATTAAAAAAGAAATACAAGTGAAATACAATTCAACTTTAGTTTATTATTTTTTAAATAAACTGGGAAAAAAGGTCAAATTTTTTTTGAACTATTTAAAATAGAGCAGAAATATCCCTTCATTACGTTTTGGCTTAAAAATACCCCTCAATTAAAGTTTTGGCTAAAAAATACCACTGAATTATCAGAAATGGAGTAAAAATACCCTTTGGTTAGATTTTGGTTAAAAAATTACTCCTCCCTTAAAATTTTGCAAAAAAGTACCTTTCTCTCTAATAGAAATAATACCATGCATATTATGTGGACAAAAAGCGCCGCATGATTAGTCCACGTGAAACCCCATTTAGGGACTCAAGAGGTTTTCTCCACGGATATTAGGTCCCAGACTAGCCTTTTCATGTCAAACAAGACTGTTATTTCACTTGCAAACGCCTCAAAAAGTCGATCTTCGAATGAGAACATTAATTCATCCTCATTATAATTGCATCCTCCTTCAATCAGTTTCTCGACTTTAATAGGATCCAATTCTTTTAATTTTTCGAATCTACAAAGCTTGTATAGAAATTGTTGTACTCATGTTAGCAATGTAACACAATTAATATAAATTATTATTTTCAAGAGATAATTTTATTGCAATTATAAATAAAAGCCTTTTTTTTTTAATATAATAAGAATCTGGACTATTCAAAGTTGGAAAAAATTGATTTTGAAGATGGGTTGAAGTTGAATTTTTAATGGAAGCGAGACATTTTGAATAATAACTTTAAGATTTTAACGGATGGATATTTTTTAGCCGAAAATTAATGAAGCGTATATTTTCTCAATTTCTAATAGTGAAGGGGTATTTTTGACATTTCCCATTTCTATTAGGACGAGGGGTATTTGGGCGAGATATTTAGCCGCGGGGGTGGGGGGTGAGGGTATACTTGAGCCAAAAATGTAACAGAGGGATATTTTTGAACCAAAATGTAACGGAAGGATATTTATGCTACATTTCAAATAGTTTAAGGGTATTTTTGATCTTTTTCCTTACAAAATAAAAAAGAAAAAAGATGTTACATAAAATAAGATGACGAAGAAAGTATATATTTTTTATTATCTTGATATTTGATTATTATTTAAAATAAAATATTTGAGATTCCCCTAAAAGAAAAGGATGTTATTATTGGATGAGTTGAGGCCTGTATGAGAAAGAACCTCCCTCAGTCCTCATCTAGTCATAAGTTGGCTTATAATATGCATGGAATGGTCCCAAAACTCATTGGCGCTCTTATCAGGGGAAGTTAAGAGTTAGGTAAGCACTTTGTTGACAACCCACCACATAAGTACGGCCATTACTCATTCTAACAAATTACTTACAAGTAGAGTACTATTTTTCTCGTTTGGGTCAACAACAAATTTTGGACCCCCACCCTCAACCCCATTTTGTGGAAAATATTATTAAAAATTTCAAATTATGATTTTTATATATTTTTTAAAATATAAAATTTGAACTATCAGTGCTCGACGTGAAGAGATTGTGTATTATATGGTGTAAAAGAATTTTATTAAAAATAGCTCGCTGTTATTATTATTGATTTATTGGACTAATGAATCCTTGTAAATTATGTGTATATGAAATTTTGTAATAATAATTTACTTATAAAAGAAATATTGAGATATGTGATTTATTCATTCGCCATGTTGAAATATGCTGATAAATAATTTTAAATAATTAAAAATTTAATTAATAATTTGAAACGAGAGAAATACCATCAACCAAATGGGAATATAAGATAAGAGTTGCATATGTTCTCACTCGACTTGAATTATTTCCGTTGATGGGACATTCATGTTGAAAATGTGTTACTATGACATTTTTCATAAAATTAAGATGGTACAAAGAATAATTTTGAGTGCAAGCCTCATCTTTTATTCCACAAGTCAAACAAATAATTTATTTTCATTGATAATAGTGAAATACAAGTCTTGAATCTTTATCTATTTTTAATAATCATATCATATTTTAATTTATTATTTGATATGATTAGATTCCAAATAGTGAACTATTTTTGTCAAAACATAAATGAAATTTTTGTAATTTAATTATAAAACAACACACAGATATTCAAGAACTAGTATAAGATAAATATAACACTATAATTTTAAAATAAAAATAAATCATCTCATAATTTTATTTGAATCGAATATAAAATAAATGTATTTCTAAAAATGAATTATTAGGGTGTTGCGGAAGATGAAAGGTTGTGTTTTAGTTATTGTGGGGACAGTATCGTACCGTCCGTCTGCACTTGAATATGTCCTTCCTCACATATTTTCTCCACCGAATGAAATATTATTATGTCTCTGTGGGGCCCAAAAGTGACTGACCTAAAATCCCTTCGTCAATCCTCCCGTCTCTTTTTCTGTCCTTTCCCGTACGGCATTCTCAATGCTACCTCATTTTACATTTATACCCTTTTACTTTACTTTTATTTTATAATATTGATAATACATAAACATTTCTTTTCTTTTGTTTACTAAATAAATATTACTAGAATATGTTTAATTTCATCCTTATTCAAAGGTATTAGGTTCGATTTTTGAATATCAAGAAAATCTTATTAGGAATATCATATTCGAAAAAATCTCGATAAAAAACAAAGAGAAAGTTTCATCATGAATAGAAAAATAAATATATAAATATATTATTTTATAATAACAAAGAAGGAGAGCTTTAGAGTAATTAATAAAATAATTACCTGATCGAAAATAATCTCTTTTAAAAATATAAAATAAAATTATGTATAATAGATTCTTGTAAATAAAATAGCAAAAGTGTTGGTCGACAAAACAATGCCAAGGGAGAAATGAATAAAATATGATTGGAAAGTGTGGTTAATTATGTAGGATAGATATTATATTGTCCATGAAAGTCTCCATTCTCCAAACTAAAAGGGTACTTAGGTCTTTCAATTAAAAATAAGTTGGGAGTTCTAGAAAATGGAGAAGACCAACTAGGACAATTATGTAATTAAGACATTCATCTTCTTCTTCCTCACTCGGTCTCTTCTCAACTAGGAAAGTATTTTCCTGTAAACGGTTGCTTCTTAATTTTCCATCTTCTTTATGTGATGGACTACAAATAACATCTCCACCTGCAAATTTTCTCCTTAAAAAAATCCCACTATTATCAAGAATATCCAAATCTAAGCTGCAATTTTACCATAAAGCTCCAATCTTTGTACCAAATGATCCCTGAAGTATCAGTCCTGGGAACAATGAAGAAGCAAAAGCCAGTTTCAGAGTCCCATTTCAACCCCTTTGATCTTCTTTCCGAAGAAATCGTCTTTTCAGTTCTTGATTGTCTTAGTGACAACCCATTTGACAAGAAATCATTTTCTCTTGTTTGCAAATCCTTTTATGCTATTGAATCTCACCACAGGAAAATCTTGAAACCCTTTAGGTCAGAACATTTGACAAAGATTCTTAGCAGATACCCACAAGTTACCCATCTGGATCTTTCACTTTGTCCTAGAATTACAGACAGTTCACTAATAGTGATAGCGAATTTCTGCAAGGACATGTTGAGGTCAATCAATCTCTCTAAGTCCAAGTTTTTTACCCATGTGGGGTTGTCGAATTTGGTGATGAAATGTGGGAATTTGGTTGAAATTGATTTGTCAAATGCTACTGAGTTGAAGGATATGGGTGTTTCTGTATTAGCTGAGGCAAAGAATTTGGAGAGGTTGTGGTTGGTGAGGTGTAAGTCTATAACAGATATTGGACTTGGGTGTATTGCTGTTGGCTGCAGGAAGCTGAGATTACTTAGCCTGAGATGGTGTTTGGGTGTTGGTGATCTTGGTGTGGGTTTGATTGCAGTTAAGTGTAAGGAGATTCGTAGTTTGGATCTTTCTTACCTCCCGGTAATCGAGCTTTTCTTCCCTTGTAAATTTTGGTTTTTCCCTGTTTTTTTTTGTGCTATATCTTCTTTGGGATTGTGGGTTTGTTTAGGGAAGCTGAGGTTGCTATTTGTTTCTGTTTTTCATGGTAAGTTTGTTTGTCTGATATAGTTCATTTGAACATGTTTAAACAGTATGCTCGCGATTGGTTGGTATTCAACTCGTTTTGTTCGTTTATCTAATATAGTTCATTTGAACATGTTTAGACAGTATGTTCATCGATTGGTTGGTGTTTCGTTTACTATAATTTGCTAATGTTCTTCCATTGTCTTCCTTGTATTGCGCCTTTTCTACTTGGGGGATATACAAGTACTGAAAAATGTGTCTGCTTATGCACTTTGCACATCTCTTGCGCTTGTCATGCTTCTGGCCTTGAGTTTGTCGAGAAGAAAACTTAAGAGCAGAGTCCAGCTTTTTGAATCCTAATGAACCCCTCTGCTCTACATTCTGATGCATTTTCTGATTAATAGTTGAATGTTGTGTTATTATACTCATCCTGGATGACTTTAAAGATATTTTAAGTTTTGTGCTGTAGAGCATCTGTCCAATATACCTGCGCACCACTTAAGGCTAGTGTGAGAACTAGCGAAATTTCCTTGTGCTTTTTAGCAACTTGTTGATTTGTCTGATGTCCATGTCTCAAGTACATTTTATGACCATCACAACATGCTCCTTTTTTCATCACTTAGTATGGGAAAGCTCTTGTTCATGTGATTTTTAAGCCTTTTCCTGACTTGACTTGGATATGAGCTTAAATGGAGGGACATAGACAGTGAAAATCCATATAGCTGGCCCCAGCTAGCTTGAGATTAAGTTGTGAAAGTAGTTGTTGGTGTTGTAGTTTCTCACAACCATTATTCAAAACTGAAATTCCAGGCTTACCATGTTTCCATTGACTGGCTGTATTTATGAAGTCGTTACATGTAATCTGTTTCTGTGTTCTGTTATTACATCTCATCTCTTTTTCTTTTTTGGTTTTTTCGTCTAGGCTTTCTTTAATGATCATACAATAATGTGTTGATCTTGTTATTATACAGATCACTAATGAATGCTTATCATCGATCTCAAAACTGCAATATCTTGAAGACTTAGTTCTAGAAGGGTGTTATGGAATTGATGATGACAGCCTTGCATCCCTCGAGCAAGGCTGCAAGTCACTGGAGGTATATACTTTTGAAGACTCTGTTTAACAGATTTTAGTTCTCATATTTGCTTCTCCTTGAGGAAAAATGAACAGTAAATTGTCTCCAAAAAAATAAAACAATGAAAATGATATTGATGTATGAGATTGACAAAAGCCCCGGGGCTAGCTCAATTGGCAAAGGTTGAGGGATTCGAGACCCATGTCAAGCGTACTAAGTCTTATATTTAAGTGGAGAAGGTGGAGCGCGCCCATCATCCCGAGTTCTGAAAGGCCTCAGTTGGTCCTAATGGTTGTCTCCTAATGGATTTCTCAGTCATAAAAAAAAAACTGCCCAAAAAACTGTCAAATTGTCCTAGCTTCAAGCACTATTGCTTTTAGATGTACAGATATATGTTTTTTTCCCTAATTGCCTAGTCAATGATTGGAGAGTTACTGTTCAATGTCAGTGTGAGTACTCTGAGATAGTTAAAGAATGCGGTAACACGGATTTTACGCACTCAGAATCTTACCTAATTGTCAGATGTCCCAAATAAGTTGACTATTGTGCAAGTCAAGTGTTGCCTTGCATGTATCATGCCTTTTTCTCCTTTTAATAACTTTTTCTTTACAAGGTACTATTGACTAATGTCAGTGTATGTATGTGGCCTCTTTTCAGAAACTTGATATGTCGAGCTGTCAGAATGTTAGTCATGTGGGTTTGTCATCTCTCACCAGCTGCGCTGGATGTTTGCGGCAGCTAATATTATCATATGGTTCTCCTGTAAGGCTTAACAGACTTGAGCATCTTTCAGTAGTATGAGTTTTGATTTGATTGTTGATTTAGGATTACTGGTATTTCAGATTACACCAGCTGTCGCAGATAGCTTGCAGAAGCTTTCCAGGTTGCAGTCCATCAAATTAGATGGTTGCCAAGTTACATGCTCTGGACTGAAGGCTATTGGAAATTGGTGTGTTTCACTTAAAGAACTGAGCTTAAGTAAATGTTTGGGAGTGACAGATGAAGGTCTCTGCTCCCTCGTAACAAAGCAGAGAGACTTGAGGAAGCTTGACATTACTTGTTGCCGCAAGATAACTCACGTATCAATTTCCCATATAACGAATTCCTGTGTCTCCCTTACTTCTCTCAGGATGGAGTCTTGTACTCTAGTCCCAAGAGAAGCTTTTGTTCTGATTGGACAGCGTTGCCAGTACCTTGAAGAGCTTGACCTTACAGACAACGAAATCGATGATGAAGGTCACCCCTTTACCTTAAAGGTCTGAGGCTTCTGTTGTAATTTCAAAGTTCCACCTTTTATATCTGACCGTGTCCTACATTTGCAGGCTTGAAGAACATTTCCAAGTGTGCCAGACTTTCCAGCTTAAAGCTGGGGATCTGTCTGAACATAACCGATCAGGGTCTTATCCACATTGGCATGTGCTGCTCAAATCTTAAGGAGCTTGACTTATATAGGTGTGTATTTCTCAGTTCATGAGCCGTCATTTAAGATGGCGCAACTATATATCCTGTGCAGCTTTTTGACATTCTTTTTGTTTTATGTGATGGATTGTCTTAACTCTCACTTTTAACTATGGAGTACAAGAGATTAAGTGTGCTGATTACTGAGTTATTCTTCTTGACAGGTCTGCTGGAATTTCTGACTCGGGAATATTTGCCATCGCTCGCGGTTGTATTGGCCTTGAAATGATCAATATTGCCTATTGCAATCGCATTACTGATGGCTCGTTAATATCTATATCGAAGTGTTCAAAGTTGAATACACTTGAAAGTCGAGGTTGTCCTCTTGTCACATCTTTAGGTCTTGCAGCTATTGCTGTGGGATGTAAGCATCTTACAACACTAGACATCAAAAATTGCCACAACATTGATGATGCCGGAATGATTCCACTTGCTCACTTCTCGCCAAACCTCAAACAGGTGACTTCAGTTAGTTTCTCTTTCATTGATATTGGTGAACTGGAGCATTGACATCTAATATGAGCTGGTCATATGTAAATACACAGATAAATTTATCCTACACTTCAGTGACGGACGTGGGCCTGTTGTCTCTTGCCAGCATCAGTGGTCTACAGAACATGACAATCCTGCATCTCAAGGGTTTATCTCCTGGTGGACTAGGAGCTGCACTGTTGGCTTGTGGCGGACTTACTAAAGTTAAGCTGCAGACATCATTTAAATCATTGCTACCACAACCTCTTCTTGAACATCTAGAAGCCCGGGGTTGTGTCTTTCACTGGAGAGACAAACCATTTCAGGTATCTTTCTCATATTTATTCTTACCTACTTTATGTGAGGTGCTTTTGTGGTTGTCGAGATATACCGTTATGTGAATCAATTAGAATGGCATATTTTAGCTAAAGGCGACATAGGTATTAATTTATTATTTGATCTAGAGGATCAATGCAGTTTCAGAGCCTTTGTTGTTTGGTGTTTAATTGAGACAACAAAAATGGCGTTGCAGTATTGATTATCTTTGTTGTAATAATGATAATACCCTTTTTGCTTGATCTAATCATTTATTATCTTGCTCTTTATTGGTTAAACACAGGCTGAAGTAGATCCAATATACTGGAAAATTCAGCTGGACAATTTAGAGTGAAGATTTGAGCCCTCAGTTTGAGCCATTTATGTGAGCGTCCAAAAATGGATCGTCACCCCAGAGCCTCTGGAGTCGTTACTTCATCTGTTAGCACTTTCATCAGGCGAGGTGCATTGTGTATTGCTATGTTGCTCTGACTCTTCAAAAATGTCAAGGATGCATGTCAGATTCTCCAAAAGTAGGGTATATTTTTGGAGATTCCGATACAGGTGCAGCATCGATAAATGAGCAGTCCGTGCAACTTAGGTTTATGGTGGCTGTTATTCCTGTTTAGTGTCTGCAACTTTTTCTCTAAATACTCCTTAAATTCCAAGAACAGGGAAACTCAATGTCCATTCAGCATTGCTCCCACGTCAAATCAATTTTGTCAAAAATGTTATGAGATGTATTAAACAGATCAAAAAGTCATGTTTATGGTTTAGCAATCAATAGCTGGGCTTGTGAATGTTTATTGCTCTTGACTACTGTGATTTTGCATGTGATAACTTAAAGTTTACTCTCGATTAAACAGTTTATTTGAGGTAAGTAGTTGTGACTGTACCTACTACTTTAAACTCTCTTGACTACTATGATTTCGTGTGTGATAACTTCAAGTTTACTCTGAAGTAGCTATCGTTGTACCTACTATTATACCATCCGAACAAACATCGTTATAAAGAGGTTTGACTGCATTGACACAACATGATGTGAAAGAATCAAGCTGCTCTTCTAATTCAATCAATTAACTTCATCAGATATGTATAAAAAATTTGCACTCTGAATTTCAACACATATGTTCAACTTCAACCAGAATATGAAAGTTTCTGTAGCTTTGATACATATGTACATGATCAAAACAGACAAAGAATTAATGACAGATGTACATGGGCAGAATGAAGTTGATCAAAGAATTATCAGACTTGGAATATCTCAAAGAAGACATCAAATGTAGGATTTATTTGAGAGCTTATTTCCAGAAATGAGAGCTGACACTGCCAGAGCAAAGAATGCCAAGAACTCCATGCTAATTGCTGCTACTGAAGAATCTGTGAAAATGTTGTCATTATTTTCTCTCATCCTATTTGTTAATGGCACAGCAGATGATGCAGCTGATAATAACATGTATGCTACTACCTGCAATTCCCCACAAAAAGTAAGAATTCGATCAATTTCATGCCTCATGATCGATTCTCAATCAAGAATGCACCTTCAAGGCTTCGGTTTCAGAGGTAAGAGTGCAATCAAGAACACTGTTTATTCAATACAAACTTCAGGCTCACTTAAAAAATCAGGCTATTAAGGCCAATATCAGAGCATGGAGACCATTAGCATGAGAATCAAGTAAAGTAGAGACATAAGCTGATCCAAAGAAAAGAAGCAAGGAGAATGCGAACGTGTGAGTTAAGCACATATCACGGACAAAAACCTAGTATTGAAGTTGAGAAAAATAGAGGGACATACACATTACCTACCGAGATCAGCTGACATTTACACGAACAATACATCTAATGTAATTCCACAAGAGGGGTCTACGAAGGGCAGTGTGTATGCAGCCTTACCTCTACCTACAAAGCTAAAGATAAAGAGACTGTTTTTGATAGACCCTCGCTTTGCTCACTAGGCATTTCTTGGTTATAAGTAATTTTCATCAAGCTTTTCCCTTTTTTACAAATCTTGTCGACTATTCACCATGTCTATTGAATTCAATTGTTCATATCAATGGGGAATCACCAACCTGATCACCAGCAAAGCCAATTAAAGCTAATCTCTGCCGTGAAAAAGATTCCTTGCCAGTTGAAAGTTCATGAATTTGTCTCAGAACTTGCAATCCTGTATATAATGAAGACAGAATTGCAATAGCCAACACATACCTGTTATGGTCACATCCCAAAATTCCAATTCAATTTTCAAGACTAGAATACAAAATCTCTCACGAGACAAATAAAAGATCCCTAAAATCGTATGACCTAAACAAAACATACTAATATAGACTAAAAAAATTGGGTGATTTCTTTCCATTCGTTCTATACTCGATAGGTATAGATAAGTGGCAGATATTAGTTGAGGTGCACGAAAGCTCACCCTATCATTTTAGAAAAGGTAGACTCAAATTTGGTATGCCTATTTATATGGAATTGATGGGTGGATTACCTGTATTCTTCATATCTATCAAAATCTTTCCAATCACCATGAGTATTGGTGGCCATGACAATGAAAGCAATCAAAGAGAAGATTAAGGCAAGACCATGCAAAATTAAAGAACCCCTTTTCACCAAATCTTCTCTCTTCCATCTCCTCACTATTTCGGAGACACTGGTGCTCTCCCGATTTCCGGCTGCCGGAGGCGGAGGTGGAGTTGGTTCAGGCAAAGCATCAACCACCTTATGGGCATTTGCATCACCCATTTCACCTCCAAATTAATTATTGGGCTAATACACCAAATCGAGAATTATCAAAAGATTAGGGAATTGGGAAGTTATAATTAGTGGACGAACAAGAAAGAAGACCGCAAACAACTATAACTAATCTGTTTTCTTTGCTGTATTTGACAGCTCACTTTTGTTGTCTTCTTAAAGTTAGTTCCAAATAAGAAAATAATGTTTTTTTGGAGAAAAATATTAATGACATGTTTAAATTTGATACGAATTATTAATTTTATTTTTATATTATTAATAATATTAAAAATATTTTTTTATTTATTAATTAAAATTAAATACACTTTTAATTTTGCAACATAAATTAGGTGTTTCTGGATAATTCGAGTTATCTGTGGTGGGGTCCTGCTGAGATTAACTGATATTCTAAGTCATCTAATTGATTGAATTTTTTTTCTTTATGACAATGATTTTTTAATGGATACACGTCCATTGCTTATTGATAAGTATTAATTTTCGAATATCCAAGATGAAGGGCTTCCTTTAAAGCAAAATCCCAATCCAAGTTGGGTGAATCATATACCCCCTTCATCTTAAATTAGTTGATTTTTTGAGGTTTTTTTTTTAATATTTAAATTATTTAAATTGTTTAAAGTTTAAAATGAATTTTTAAAATATTTTTTTATATTTTTTCTTTCATTTATTAAACTTTTATATTTTTTAGGAGATAAATACATTATATATTTATGATTTGATAAATGACAATGGTGAAAAATATGGTATGAATTTTATTTTTGAATGTTTTCTTAATATGTGTACATTACATCATAAATTCAATTAAAATGGGGTAGAGGAAAATATTTTTTTTTACTACCTTTGTTATTTTTAACTAAAAATGTAAAATTTTCACGAGATGTTCTATTTGGACATTACTGTTTAATTTATATGTATATTTTTTTTATATGTTTGACTATTTTGGAATAATTTTAGATATGTGATATTTAATGTTAGGCTTACGTGTCTGAAGTTCAGAAAGAAATAGCTTAATTTCATTCATCTGTGTGTGAACTTTAGGCAAAATTATTGAATTTAATCATATATCTATATATTATAAAGATTATATGCGCCTAAAACTGTAAAAAAGAATGAAACTTGATCCTATATGATTGAAATTAAAAAAAAAAAATTGAATTTCACAATATGTATTAATCTTCGATTATATGAAACTTATGAGACCGCTTGGCTAAAGTTAATCTAAAGCAAAAGTTGCAAGTTTCTACACAGCACAAGTCTATGATTGTGACTTAACGATGGTCCAGAAATCAATTATTTATGCACTTCGGTCACTATAAATGATATATTTACGAATTCTTCAAAATTTGAAATTTTTTTTGAAAAAAATTTTAATTTTGTTTATGGAGGACTGGGGTGGGTGAGGTGGAATAAAAATTAAAATTTTTAAAATTAATTTTTAATTTTTTTTTTTTGTATTTTGGGGGGAGGGGGGTGGGGGTTTACGGATGGCAACGGGGCGGGGCGGGGCGGGTATGCGGGCAGGTTTAGAGCTATGCGGGTGAGGGACAGGTTGAAGTAATTATTTTAAAACTAATGCAGGGCGGGTTGCGGGTTTAAAAAATCAAATTGGAATTCAAAGAAATTAAATTTTTGTAATTAGTAAAAATTAAAGATATAAGCTTTTTATATGAAATGTTGACTTTGATTTTATTTTTTTCTAAATTTTAAACTAGTCATGTCCGATAAATTGTTAGTTAAAATGTTAATTAAAAACTTTTAAGTAATGATTAAGAAACAATTGTTAAAATGTCAACTAAAAATAGTTAATTAGTTCTTGAGACATTAATTAGCGAAAAAAATAAATTTAATTAAAAAATAAAAGAACTTTAAAATTTAAGTGGGGTGGGTTTATGCGGGGCGGGGCAGGTTGAATATGAAAAAAGTCATCATGCGGGGCGGGGCGGAGCAGTTTAAAAAATTTGCAGGTTAAACTCAACCCGCCTCATTGCCATCTCTAGGGAGGGTGTGAGATTAAAAAAAATGAAAATTTTAAATATTATTTTTTTTTTTTAAAAAAAAACTTTTTACTTTTTGTGAGGGGTGTGGGGAGAAGTTGGGTGGGTTGGCATGGGAACGAGAGAAAAAAATAAATTTTTCAAAATGTGAAATTTTTTTCAAAAATAAACTTTTAATCTAATTTTATTTTTTAAAAATAGTAAATCTTTTTGGGTGTCACGATCCAAAATCGGATCGCAACTAAAGGGAAAGAATAGGAAAACAAAATAAACACATTTAATTTCAAATCCCAAAAAACATGGAGTCATGAGTATAAGAGTTTCTAAGTAATACGATTAAGTAAATACAAAGTTGACTAATGGTGTAAGATACAAGGTCTGATATGAATATCATAAAAGGAGTCTCAATAGATCAACAATGAATCGAAGTCTGAGCCTCGCCGTTGAAATCTGGGATAGTAAGGAAGAACTTTGATATAATGGGATCAACTATCATGTGGGGGGTTTCTGTGCTCGATCTGTAGAAAGAAAACATAGTAGGGGTGAGTAAATCTAAATGTACCCAGTAGGTTCAACTGACTGGGTAAGAGAAATTAGATAAGCATGTAATAACTAAGAGTCCCTATCACCTGCAATAAAGGGGTTAGTGCACAATATAAATAAATATACACAAGTGTAAGAACCATTAAAGACAACAAGTGCAATCAATGATGCAATGCAGATGGGATATATGAATACAATGGCGTCGCAGACAATGTATGAGGTAAAATCACGACCGTTGCAGGGCTGATGCACATCTATTGAGCTAAAACTATCACATTGAACTTGAGGGCGTCGCAGGCTATGCACTGAAGATCTCTTAAGTGTTACAATATCTTTATATCTCCACCTTGCCGCCGTCAGTGGTCAAGGGGTTTCAAAAGTGATACAATCTCTCCCTGGCCGCCGCAGTGGTCAAGGGGTTTACAAAAGGTTATACCATATCTCAACATCTCCACTTTGCCGCTGCAGAGGTCAAGGGGTGGTATAAATGCAATATGTGATGAATGCATGCCAAAACCACAAATCACAGTGCATAACAACAATATAATAAGATAACGAACAAATAATAGCCATATAATTAGAAAGGCAAAACTAAGTATCTCAACTAGTACCACGATGCCTCAACATTTCTCAAATTACCATACTCTCCTCAATAGGCAAAATAACAGTGGAATTAGACTCCGCAAGTCCCAAAATATACACATGATTTCGAAAGCATCACCATTACCATCAGTTTATCACCAAACTTCCCAATTGATATCACAAGTCTCATATTATCTCAATACCCGAAATGCCTCAAATCTCAAGAATACATCGCAATTTATCAACAAAGTCACAATTCACACCGATTTCAATATAATCGATATCACATATTCACCAAAACATCATTATATTAATTCATTTACTCATGAAACATCCTAAATCTTACAATTACGAAATAAACATACCTAATAACTCAAATCTAGTCCCCAAAAGTTAGCCAAACCTATCTCAATGCCGAAATCGCACTCGAACCAAGCTTTTCGATCAACCCAACCTCGAAACTCGCTCCAAATCAACCTACCACTATCAAGAATAGATTATACGCGTCAAGAGATGAATTTTGATACTCATATTGACATGAATTATGATTAGGGGCAAAATGATCTGGATTAGAGCTAAAATTCGAAGTTCCCAAATCTTAAAATTGACCGAAAATTATGATGTTACGTGAGAACAAGAATTCATGGTGAGAATCTCACTTAAATTGAGTTCAAACTGAAGGAGAAATCATCAACTAAAGTTTCCAATTCAAAGATATGAAAATCTCAATTTTACACATTCAAAATCATGAAATTCAAGACAAAATCACGAGATAATTGATGGAATCAAATAATTGGATGATAAAAATACTTGTCTAAACGTTTTCTTCAAAAAGTCTTATTGAGGACATCTAACTAATTAAGTGTAAATAAAAGCAAATTAGTTAGTTAGTTAAGTAGGTAGTTAGTAAGATTCCTTTTAGAAAGTGGATGACAATTGTCACTAGTCATCAAAATATCTGGTGTATACATATGATCATCATGTACAGATCAATAGACGAATGTGACAATTTCCATTTCTACTACTCTTCCTCTTACTTTTTGATTCATGCTCCCATTAATGGAGCTTCTCACCAAGTCTCTACAAAAATCACTCCACAAAATTTGAAAATATATTTAAAAAAAAGATTGAAAATGATGATTTTATATTTTAAAATTGTTCAGGTAAAATGCTCTCTGCGAACGCGGGAAAGAATCCACAAACGCGGAGAGAAAATGGAGCCAGAGCTCCGCGAATGTAGCAAAGGTCACCCCCTCCCCCCAATGCGGTCAACAGGGTCACCCTCCATGAACGTCGAGAATAAGGCTGTGAACCGGAGTGTTAGGTGACCTGTACTAGATACAGCAAAAAAACAACTACGAAAATACTCGAAACGTACCCCCGGGGTCCATTTGAAATCTAAATTTCACAAACCAGACATGTATCTATGCCGGAAACGGCGATCTGGACTCAAAAAATTATCAAAATTCAATTTTAAGGTCTCCTCCACACAGTTACCGATAAAACTCAACAAAACTAATTTAAAACTCAACATACCAAAACGGCCTTCGGCAACTCCAAAAATTACAATGAAACCATTCCTAATGCTAGTTTCACCATCCGAAACTATTGAAATTGTTATAATTTTAATTCGAGCTTTCGAACTCCAAATGTTGACCAAAGTCAAACTTTGACTTCAGAAACAACTGAAAATGTAACTTTGGGTCCAAAATTTTTGTTTTACCTCCAAATTCAGTAATGTAGCTTTTCCTAGACCAAATTTGACATTTCGGAGCAAATGGATTTGAAGATTTTCGATCCAACACCCGAAACCCAGAATGATACAAAAACTCACTTTTTCAATAACTTAAGCTTCCAAAAATGCCAAAATTCATATTTTTCACTTTTAAAACACAAGATTTCAGTTCCAACAACACAGATAGTTCAAAATAGGTCCAAAGCAACTTACAAAATGGCAAAATGATAATTTTGATAGATAGGCTCAAAAATGACCAGCAAGGTCATTACATGGGGGGGGGGGGGAGGGTCGTGGTAGGAATGAGATAAAAAAGTTTTAATTTAAGACCATTTTTATGAGTTTTCCGCAGTTGAGTACTATACATACTTCAAACGATATGCCCTTAGGCACGGCCATACATAAGACCAACTTTCAATTCACTCGTGGGATTCGGGCAGTCGGGGGGCCGCGGGGGGGGGGGGGGGGGGGGCGCACCACAGCTCCTCTCTTCTCGAGAATCCATCTCCACCCGCGAGGTCATAAGTTCTCTCTTCTCTTATCTATAGATAAGAACGAATCGGATCGACATCGCAGGGTCCTAATTTTCATCTACCCGAAATAGTTGGGCAAGAAAGGGGGGAACTTATTACGATGCCCTCGATCGGCGATCGTTCAACAGATTACTTTTGCGATGTTTGTCACATGTACGAGCACGTCCTCTTTCGCCCCCCACTGCGCTTACAGCTCTGGGGAAGATCACATGTTATCCCTACGGTAATTTTTATCCGTTGAGCGAGAATTGGATTAGAGTTTTGAAAAATGTTTTTCTTAATTTTTGAAAGGAAGTCATTTTTCTTGAATTTTTTTAAAAATAAGTTGATTTGGAAAACATTTTCCAAAAAATTTAAGCCAACCAAACATGAAAAAAATTGAAAATCATTTTTCGAAAAATGTTTCCTCCCTACCAAACACACCCGCAATTTTGGGGCGGAGCTACATTCACCCAAGGGTGGTCAGACCTTCACCGGAAAACTTTTTCTAATATATAGGTTAAATATAAATATTTTGATATATATCAATTGTTGAACACTTTGACACAAAAATCACCAACTCATGTTCTAAAAATATGAACATTCTTGACGAAAATACTGATTCCGCCATGAAATCATGTATTCTTACATATTTGCTAGTTGTAACATAGATGTGGTTATGCCTAGCTTATTAAAAAGGTAATCAACTCAAATTTCATTTTGTATTTTAAATGGATCAATTAGTTGTTATCCTCTGTTCTGCACGTAGCCAGAGGGAAAGGTTTCTAGAATTTATTCACCAAGCAAATCAGGCTTTAATAGATGTAAAGACACGAGCCTATATTATTTGCATCAAAATTCGAATAATTCAATAAATTGAAATAATTATTAAAGAATGCAATTTTTCGATCAATATAACTTATTTTAAAGTATTTATAGCATTTTAAAAAAATATAAATCCATCTATTTTCTCGTGATCTTTCTATGTAGAAAGAAAGAAAATAAACACGAAATACTAAAAATTGGTTAATGAAAACTCCTCCTAAAAGAGAATAGAGAGTGTGGAATAGACTTTTAGAATCTATTTGGCAACATCACATTTTTATCACACAATTATACCTCCTACTAATGTTAACTTATTTGTCAGTCGCGTTAGGTCTATCATTTCATTAAAAATTATGAAACAAATTTTTAATAGTTCATAAGTACTCTATCGACGTCTATTTATTAATTTTTAATAAAAACAATTATAAAAGACATTGAAATAGTATAATGCACATCATCAATTCCCTTATTGGAAAGTCGATCATTTTATGTGTTGATTTATGGCCTGTTTTTAATAATGACTCTCAAGGTCTAATATTTAGAACTACAAATATGTCTTGAAGATTAATTAGGACACTAACCATATATAGAAACTAAGAAAAGAGAACATCAGGTTAACGATGGTTTAAATCTTAATTGTTATAATCTTATTCATTAAGTGTATTTATCTTTTAAATTTAAATATTAATTATTGAATATATTTTTCTTACAACCATTTAATAGCTGAATGATTAAGATATATAACAAAGTTACTAGTCATATTGCGTAAAAAAGAAAAAGAGTTATGGACCTTAGTTAGCAAGTTAATTAGATGTGGTTTATTTTTTATGCTAATTATATTTTCTCTATACTAATTACATTTACTAGCGCATAATTCCCCCACAAATCATGAATGTTATCTCATGAGACAACATTCATGATTTGTTCATCTTCTTCCTCTTCTTTTTTTTTCTGATTTCCCTATAAGGAATCAGACATATTCCATATCCAAATTCTGTCACATTATAAATTAAGAAGAGGAACATAATTAAGTTACTAAATCACTTTTTCTTTTTGCAGAATTAATTATATTTAATGAGGGATTTGATCTCCCAATCACAAGACAAGATCTAATTGCAAGGGGGGTCTGAATATATATAATTAAAGGCAAGGAATGGGTGCATGTTGTACCTGTCAAAGGGGGCAAAAATTGGAAGGCAAGAATCATCATCATCATCATCATAGTCATCATCATAGTTATTTTGAGGATAATAATAGGGAGCATAAAGAGGGTGAAGATGATTATAAAAGCATAGTAGGAACAGGAGATTTGGGTGCTAATGTCAGGTTATGTGGATTTTCTAAATTTGTATCAATGTATAGCCAACAAGGTAAAAAGGGGATCAATCAAGATGCCATGACTGTTTGGGAGGTATTCTTCTTCTCCATTTTCTTTACATCATCATCCTATATGTTCCATGAAAAAATAATGCCCTAGGATAGCCTGATGCACGAAGCATTCAGTATTTACGGAGCGTAGAGAGAAGGGAGGGACACACCTTAAGAGGGTTAAATACTCTTATAACCCCTTTCTCCATCAACCTATATGCCATTCAAAAAATAATACCTGAATAGTTTTGTGCACAAAGTATCCAGGTTCACGGAGTTGGGAAGGACTGTACCCTAAGGAGTTAAATTTCTTATTCCCCTTCCTCCGACATCCTATATTCCATTCAATAATTTTCCATTCTTCTTTAAAAAATCATGTTTATGAGAAAAAGTAGACATATCCTCTAATTCAAAGCATAGTATGATCCATATTGTTATTGATATTATATGCTGATTAATTAATCTTTAGGGTAGCTGCTGAATGATTCATCAAATCATTCAAATAGGAAATCATTTTGTTGTACTACTAAAGTCTCCTCAGTTGTTCTTGTATTCACTGGCGGAGGTACATTGACCCAAGGATGGTCGATTGAATCCTTTAATCGAAAAAAATCACTATGCATATGTCATGAGATTATGTTTTACATTGATAGTTGAAGACAGTTAATACAAGGCAAGTTTTTATCATAGTGGCAAAGGGGTTCAAAAAGTATTTTTGTCATGGGCTCGACTCTGAGCTCTAACGTTTTAACAGGTATTGAATCCCCTTGATGCTGTCCTTTGGTCGCATTCATCTTGAAAACCTCATGACATTCAACTTGCATAGAGGTAGTAGTTCTATTTTTTCTGTTCTAGATGGTCACTCATTGCCTCATTGGACACTGATTTGCTTTTTTCATTTATAGCTTAAGTTACTATTTATTGTCTGAAAATGGAGGCAGCGGTTTGATACTGTTATAACACTTCTATATGTTATTGTACAGAACTTCGGTGGACAGAAAAGTATGTTCTTCTGTGGTGTCTTTGATGGACATGGACCATCCGGCCACAAGGTGTCACGTTATGTTAGAGACACGTTACCTTCTAAACTTTCATCATCCAATGTGATCAATACCAACGATATTAGATGGGATGCTGAAAAGGATGATGAATCTGACAACCCAATCTTCGATGCATGGAAGGATAAATTTATCAAGTCTTTTAAAGAAATGGATGAAGAACTTGAAGGTGATGGTTCTATTGAAAGCTATTGCAGTGGTACAACTGCAGTGACTTTAGTTAAACAGGTAATAAAACATACTTCCTCCGTCCCATTTTTTGTGGCACCATTTGACTTGGCATGATGTTTGAGGAAAAAAAGAAGAAGACTTTTTAAGCGTAAAAATGAAATTTTAAAGTTAAATTGTTTCTAAATCTAGTAATATAAAGTGACATTCTTTTTAGGACGGACCAAAAAGAAAAGGGTGCCACAAAAGATGGACGGAGGGAGTACTTGAAAGAACCTAAATATGTCAAACGAGATAATGGTTTCTTTTATTGTCGTGTTTATAATCCAAAGTGGCTATAATTGTGAAAATTTCAGGGAGAACATTTGATAGTTGGAAATTTGGGAGATTCTCGAGCTATTATTTGCACCAGGGATGACAAAAATGAGCTTGTTGCTAAACAACTCACGGTAGACTTGAAGCCTAACCTCCCAGGTAGGTGTTTTTTTATGCTATCAGTATAATGTGATCAGTTATAGTGGGTTATTTACCAAATTATAATTGCTATAGATAGTTAAGTGTAGAGGCGGATCCAGGATTTGACCTTAATGAGTTGTGGATTCTAAGACAACACCTTAAGTGTTAGTAACTCAATCCTAATCTAATATTCATACATACTTAGTAATTTCACATATATAGGATTTTGGACCAAAGGTACTGAGTTCTGCCGAACCTGTACTGTATAAGCCTAGATCTGCCCCTACTTAGCTGTTGTTACAAGTCACCTTAACCTGATGGTGTAATATATCTTCACGATGTGAAAATGTTTACTACGTTTTGTTAATCTATTTATGCAATCATTTCATCAGCGGAGTATGAAAGAATCAGAAGTTGTGAAGGAAGAGTAATGGCGATGGAGGAAGAACCAAATGTATACAGAGTGTGGATGCCTGATCAAGATTGCCCTGGTCTTGCCATGGCTAGAGCTTTTGGAGATTTTTGTTTGAAAGACTTCGGTATCATCTCGGTCCCTGAAGTATATTATAGAAAGCTCACTGAAAAAGATGAATTCATTGTCTTGGCATCGGACGGGGTAAGCTAAATCAGAATTCAAACTTCTTGCATATTCCCCCGTTTCCTAGTTTTTTTTTTTTGTTTGGGGTTGGCTAGAACTACAAGAAAAGACCCATGCAATCTTACTATGTTTCTAAATTTGAGATAACTTGTCTTTGTGTAGCTTTGTTCATTAGATTGTTACTACATAGTTCATCTAAGATGAGCTTAAATGGAGAGGCATGGTTAGTGATGATTCGTATAGTCGACCTCATCTTGTGTGAGGTTATAGTTATAGTAGTATCATGAGATTGCTCCCTTATATGCAAAAATTGGAATTAGGTACACCTTTTGCAAAAAATAGAGGACTAGAGGTGGATTCATAATTTAGTCACAATCTAATATTTAACAACTAGCAACTGCTCAGAAGCGCTATATGTAGACTTAACAAGGCAACTTATGCACACTGTCTTCTTTTTTCGTATAGTTGTGGGATGTTTTAAGCAATGATGAAGTGATCCGGATAGTAGCTTCTGCAAGGAAGCGATCTATTGCAGCAAGACTGGTGGTGCATCATGCAGTTCGAGCCTGGAAATACAAGTACCCGTGTGCCAAGGTCGATGATTGTGCTGTTGTATGCTTGTTTTTGAAACGCCAGAAGCCTCTGCTAACGAAATCATTGTCAGAAGTAACCGAGCTGAGCTTAAGTTACACAGATATAGCAGCTAGCCAAAACTACTCACCAAACTCCAAGATAGATGATGGTCTTGACACACTACTAAATTATAAACTCAAGGAAGAAAAATATCCAAAAGTTGCAACTGGACGTAATAGTGATCATAAAAGGAGTTCTTCGAGACACGTTCGTCACCTTAGCAGAAGAAGATCTGCAATGAAATTTTGAGTCCATTATAATCAAGCAGTAATGTGTGAAATTGAAAGGAAAAAATGTAAGATACAAATTTAAATGAAATACTTGTATGTATTTTGATTTGTATGGTAGTACTAGTCAAATAGCCCAAGGCAAAAGAGAAAGTGGTGGATAAATGATGACAAAATCAGGATTGACACCTTGGAGAGTTGAAAATGTTGTTACTACTTACTATATAACCTAGCTAATTAATTAGAAAGCAACCTGACATTGTCATGATTCATGATACAGCTCGGGTTGAAGACTAGGGAAAGTTTAAAAGATGAGGAACCCTAGCAATAGAGCCGTCAATATGGGCTGGCCTGGCTTAATCTGTGATTTAGCAGTTGGTCTATGATTATTGGATTCCATTTAAAAAATGAGTCTTTTAGTTTCGCCTGAATAAGCCTGCTGATTTGTGTGGCTTTTCCAATATGATTTGGGCTGACCCATGGGCCAAATTGAAAAATAATTACAAATAAAAATAAAATAGAGTATTAAAAATAATAACAATCCAAACTCAAAGTTCTTTTAAAATTTTTAAATATTTAAACTTAGTTACAATTTATGTTTTTATAATATGTACTCCCTTTGTCTATCTTTTCTTGTCCCTTATTGATTTGGCACAGAAATTAAGAAACAGTAAAAATAGGAGTAATTTTATTAAATCACCGTTTGAATAATATAATAAATACAATATCTTGAAAAATGTAACAAGAAAATAACTATAATTAATAATAAGGATAGACTAGAAACAAATAATTATAATTAATGATAAAGGTAGACTAGAAACTAAGTGTGAAATTATCTTTTGATTTCATAGAGTGGACAAGTATTGTTCGACGTCTCAAAATAGTATAGTGGACAAGTAAAGATGGACGGATGGAGTAATATTAATACTAATACTATGTAATATTATCCTGTTGCTATTTATTTTTATATTTTTAAATTAAAATCTAATTTAAAATTTTATAAAAAGATATATATAAATAATTTTTAGGGATCCCATACTGTTTTTAGAAAATCTCTAAAAATCTCGAATCTTTACCTAATTACAAAAAATCCCGACTTTTGATATTTATTTGATACCTTCTGAAGACGCTTGATACTTACAAAATTGTAACTGAAAATTAATGCTGTAACGTTAAATATGGAAAAGAAATTACTGCCAACTAGCAGTATCCCTTGAATTAAGGCTGTAAGTTACAAATTATTCAATTAATCCCTAAAAAAACGTTTTGGGCGTTGTAATTTGAATTTTTAAAAAAACGTCTAGATCAGATCAATGGTGACCTGATTTGTGAAGGAAAAAAAAAGGCGGCTGGCAAACTATGAATATTTTGATTTTGATACGTCATAGTGGAACATGGGAATCCGATGTAACGTATATTGGCTATAAAAGTGATGGAATTATTGTATGTGAGAATACGTCGTTTGTTAATCTTAGAGCCGCAATTGCATCAGTGCTGGGTATCAATGAACAAATGAAGAGAATCGAAATTCGGTATGTTGTTGAAGGTAATGCATCTTCGATTTGTATCCGGAATGACTTGGGGGTGAAGTTGTATTTAGAAATAAAGAAGAAGGAACACGATTTTGGCGTGTATCTTTTGTGTGTTGATACCTTCGATATAGAAGACAGTGATCTTTTGCTGTTTGATACGGCAACTGAAATGGTTCATCAAGAATCCATCAAATATAGTTACATGGGCAATGGAGACGTATCAAACATAATTATCGACACAACAAATTCAAATGTGAGGGTGAAAAACATGTACAAGAACAAGACGACTTTAATCGATGTTATGACAAGATATAAATTGCACCACAGATTCAACTACAAAGTTAAACGATCAGACCAGGAAAGATGTGAAATTTTTTCAGTGATTTAATTCGTGTATATTTGAAATTATTACGATTTTATTGCATCATTTTTTTTCACTGCTAATTGAGATGTTTGTTACAACTATGTGTTGAAGTATTTTTCTGATGGTTGTTCATGGTGCATGAAATCATCATGCCGCAAGAATTCAGAAATTTTTATAATAAGATACTTCAACGATAAACATACTTGTTTGATGAGTGAGAGGTTGTTCACAAAAGTTGAGGCGACACTTTCTTTTATTAGTGGTGTAACTGCTCCGAAACTCTTAAATCACAAACGGAAGCATGCACCAAATGATATAATTGATGACTTCAAGGTTGCTTACGGAGTAGATATTTTGTATCAAAAAGCTTGGCGTGCAAAGGAGAAAGCACTACACATGTTGAGGGGTAAGCCAGCTGATGGATACAAACAATTGCCTGTGTACATGAACATGTTGGATAAAGTGTATCCAAATTCTTATATAAGAATGAAAAAGTCTCCTACTAATGAATTCATGTATCTATTCATTGCATTACGTCCTTTAATTAGGGGATTTCAGTTCTGTAGACCAGTTGTAGTTGTGGATGGTGCACATCTTAATGGTGCGTATAAAGGAACATTTCTATCGGCTAGTACATTAGATGGTGCAGGTATCAAAAATAGTTTCATTATTTGTTTTTCAGTGTTAATCTACTGCTTTTATTCTGTTTAGACATGGTATTTGAATACCCAGAAATAATTATTAACATTTTCTACATTCAACAGAGTTGTTGATTTCGTGAAAAAATAATGCAGGGTCAATATTGCCTTTGGCGTATGGTGTTGTTGATATGGAGAATGATTGTTCGTGGTCGTGGTTCTTTCAACAATTCAAAAATGCATTTGGGGAGAAAGAAAATATGTGTTTTGTGTCGGATAGAAATGAAAGTATAATCAATAGTGTGGGTGTTGTCTTCCCTAATACTCCGCATTATGCGTGTATCTGGCATCTATGGAAAAATGTTTGCACGAATTTCAAGAAGAGCAAGAATGTCATTAGTAATAAATTTTATGCTATGGCAAAGTGTTATAGAATCGAAGATTTTAACAGAATAATGGCAATTGTGAATAAAATTGACTACAGGGTGAAGGAGTACCTCGAAAATATTGGTTACGAGAGATGGGCAAGAGTTCATGCACCTGTAAATAGAGGTCAATTAATGACATCTAACATAGCCGAATGTATTAATGGTTCCCTTGTGGATGCTAGACAACTGCCAATAATAGATTTTCTCGAAGAAGTGAGAATTTTGTTTGCATCATGAAATTGCAAAAATAGGGAAAGGGCGCTGTATACAAAAGAAACACTTGGGAAGAAATTTGAGAATATACTAATAGAAAATACAGCAAAGTGTGCAACAATGAAGGTATGTAAATAGACATAAAAACATAAATAATTGATGCATCTGTTGAGGTATCAGTAATTACAGTAATAAGTAATGAATCTATTGAGGTATCAGTAAGTACAGTAATAATTGATGAATCTGTTGAGGTATCAAAATGTTTTTTTAATTTATTAATTTTTTTTTGTCGGTCATTCCTTCCTCAGAATTTATTTTTTCCGTTTATGATGCTGGTCACAGATTCATCGTATGCATTGAAAGAAGAATTTGCAGTTGTGGGAAATTCCCAATTGATGAAATTCCTTGTGAACACGCAATTGCTGCTTTGAAGAGTAAAAATGTAGTTGATATGCATCCACACTGCTCGTATTATTACAAGCCGGAAGCATTGCGCAAAACATATGAAGTTCCCATGATGCCCATGCCCGATAGATCAGATTGGGATGTATCAATTAAGAAACCCGATGAGATTGTATTGCCACCAAAGTACAAGCGAAGGCCCGGAAGACCTAAAAAGGGAGAAATAAAAGCTTTGGAGAGAAGTTGACAACAAGTTCAAACAGCTGCAGTAAGTGTGGACACGAAGGACACAATAGGCGAACTTGTTCTTTTTTCCCAATTGAGAAATGAATGTTTAGTGTGTGTTTTGAAATTTTGATTTATCGGTTGTTAAATAAATAACAATGTTAAGTTTTTTTTTTTGAGGTATCAATAATATCAAATTTTGTTAATATTCTAAGACGGAAATATGTTTATGGACAGATGACTGTTATAATGCAAGTAAATGTTTAGCTACAGTATTCACCGTGGTGTTCGGAATAAATGAGGTATCAATGTGTATTGCTTTATGTGTAAAGGTGTGATTTTTATTGTGCAAATGGTTAATAAAACGACTAAGTTTTTTATATTAAAAGGAAGGCAAATTTTCTGTAACATGGCATATTATCTTATGAGTGCATAAAAATTTGAATTAAATAATGGTGTCTAATTATATTAAAAAATAAATTAAATGATGGGAGGACATTTTTTTTTTAAAAAAATATAACAACTCAGTTAAATGGAGGAAAAATGATGCCAAAACATAATGTTAATACAAAATAAAACATATGCTGTTGTCAGGTATCAAGATTAAACAAAATACAAAAACTTAATAATGTTAACAAGTATCCATAAATTAAAAAAAATAAAAATATCCTAAAGCAACAAAATATATATTAAAAAAACCTAAGACGGAATGATTAATTTTTCTTTGTCAGGTGCTTTGTACACGTCCTTTGGCCTTGGAGGATCATCGTTTTCGCTTACATACCCATCGACATTCTTCTCAGTTCCATATGTCCACAAAAGTGCGGCGTATCTTCTCCGAATGTAATCAGCATCAAGTGGAGTCGATGGGACCGGAATCCCGTCACTCAAGTACTCTGCGTATGCCACGACAATGATCCCACAATCACTGCATGTAATGTATCAAAATATTAAGTTGGATTGAAAAAAAAAATTAATAAAGTTGAAAAAACTTACAGGCTGTCACTATTTTGCTTAGCAATGTCAGTGACAAATTCAACTGTAAATGGTTGTTCTTGGCCAATGAATGAACCAGTGGACGTATCCTTGTATGCATCTAAAGTGGACCATTCGGTGCAATCAATTTTTTCAAAGAATCCACTTTCTTCTAAATACGTTGGGAGCATTACTGCCAGTTTATTAATTTCAGCATATTGATTTCTGCGGCGTGAACCAGATGACGAATCATAAACACGTATCAACCTATTTTTCAAGACAATAAGAGCAAGGACCCAGTGGAACTCATTGCCATAATTAACAGGAACAAACACCTCATCGAAAAGGTGTCATGGTGATGCAGCAGGTATCGAAAACCCTTTTATTATGTTGGTGATAGACCTCTCACTCGCTGCATTTGTTGATATCCGCGCTATGGTTTCCTGTGTACTTAAATTGTCATCGTCAGTGATTTCATAGTATCTTGCATGATTGGCAACTACGAAGTTCATGAATATGCAGTTGACGGTCGTGTATATGAAAATGTGGCTGGACTGATACTTGAATTTTTGCGGAGGTAGTACAAAACAACGTCTATATGCTGCATCAACAGAAAATATTTCACTATATGGAAACATGTTATTATGAATCAAAAAAAGACATGTTTTAAGCTCAGTAATCTAACTTCATCTGTCCAACACCGGTTTTTTGTGACATCAAGTAAAACCAGTTTTTACTGGTAGGCGTGGCCACAACAAAATCACATTTTGAAACACCAAGTGATGAATTTCTGACTTTATAATGCTTCTCAGTATCCTTCCGGTTAATATATTGGTATCTAAAATGATAACTGACACAAACAGAGAAAATATGTAAAAAAAATATAAAAAAAAGAAGAATATGTGGTACCTCTTATGATGCAATGCGAGTAAACCTTTGTTCACCCATGTATCGTACTCCTTTATAAGATCCCATGGTGGTTGGTAACAAATTCCATATCCGTCAAAAGGGTGTCTCACACGATTGTTAAATGACATTTTCCCCTTTCCTTTTTCATCTGAACTAAGATTCCATAAATGGGGACTGACGAAACCTTGAGGGGTTTCTGCTACGTTGTAGGGGAGTAACGGATGCATCATACAAAATAATTTCTTTGGACGGGATGGTTGTAGGTAATTGACTGTCACTTAGAAGAAACGGATTATTATCCAGTTCTTCTTGCGTGCAAGTTTTTAGAGGTGTTGCTGATATTGGGTTCTGGAGTTGATAAAGAAGAGCTTCTATGGCTTCATTTGTTCCTTCTGAGAAATCAGAAGGGTCCTTAGAGGTATCAAAGACAAAAAATATTTAAATAAACTATACAAAACTCATGTGCTGCCTTTATATGGAAAAAAAATGATAGTTTACCTCCGTTTGATTAGTTGCAGCTTCGCTTTCAATTTCCTTCTTTGTTCCTGATATGTTGGAAGTACTTGCAAATGCTTCAAAATGAATCTGTTCATCTTGAATGTCCACATTTGGAGAGCCCTAACCAAAGATATGTCTTATTCTACTGTTGAATAATATAATGAAAGGGTGTGAAAAGGGGGTGAACTTTAATATTTGGTAACGGGCACCGTACGTACCTTAACTGCATCATCTAGCGGTGACTCGTCACCAACCTCATTTTGGTTTAATGTGGATGTATCCAACACTGAAATTTCATCTTCAACCTGTGTGTATCATTGTGTTTTACAGTTGTGGTTAATACATTTAAAGAAAACAACCTATTGTTAAATGAAGACAAAATTATAAATAACCTTCTTGTGAATTGGTAGAACAACAGGGATAGACTCCTGGACTTGGTCTTTATCGGCAACTCCAACACTGTGATACTGTTCTTCGTTGCCAATGTCATCTTTTGATTCTCCTTCTTTATCAACCACAACGTTGACATTTTGAGTGAGGTCTTTAGATGATTGGATATTGACATCGTCGACCGGTGGTTGCGCGCCTTGAAGGATTTCATTTCCTGTATCCGAAGCAGTGGAGTCACCGAAAACCTGTATGTGGAAATATGTTTAGAACATGATAATTAAATAAATAAAAACTATGTAAAAATATATTATACGATGAGTAAACAATAAAGAATGAAATTGTAAGTATCTTTCCACAAAAACTTTCAAGATGATATGGAAAAAATAAATTCCAAAACATTATGAAAAAAATAAAAACTTTGATACTGCATAATTTGATACTTAAAAAGAGTAAGTATCAAAATACTTAAACAGTATAAGTATTAATAACTGTATGTTAATCACAACACCTGTGATTCCTTAAAAAGGGTAAATGAATCAACATACATATCCATACACAAAAAAAAAATTTCAACTGAATTGATCAAGGATAATAAGTATCAAAAAATTCTTAATTTGTGTACCTTATATTCGCTTGGACCAATGTCTTCCTGATGAGAAACATTGAGGAAAGAAGCTTGTGGATCATTCTTCAGGGA
The DNA here is from genome assembly GCA_029948455.1 of Solanum rostratum. Taxonomy (NCBI): domain Eukaryota; kingdom Viridiplantae; phylum Streptophyta; class Magnoliopsida; order Solanales; family Solanaceae; genus Solanum; species Solanum rostratum. The sequence continues at coordinate 57,028,820 of CM057055.1, forward strand.
ATTATCCTCGTCATGTATTGCCTTCAATGTGGCAGTGTGATGTGAAAGCATAAATGATTCAAGAGATTTGAACTTGTCGTCAATCTTGCAAAATAGGAGAAATTTATTAAAAGTTAAAATAGAAGCAAATATGAAACTTGTGAAAAGTATAAAAGTTTCATATAATATTTACATACATATTTGATCAGGAACTCTTTCAACCCATTATTCTCTTGCCCTTTCGTGCGTTTGTCATCAGACAGGGTGGGTGTGGGGACATCCGACTGCTTAGAAGGAGTGGTCTGTTTACCGTGAGTCTGAGCAAACTGTACAGCTTTTTTGGGCTTTGCAGTATCATAAGGGGTTGTTTTGGGGGATTGATGCACTCTTTGCTTTTTAGGTTGAGGTGAAGCGGATGTAACACAACTACACTTAGACTTCCTAAGCAATTGTGGGGGAGGTGCAGATGTAAAGTCCTCAAAACCGTGTACCTGTGCATTTTCATCTTTCATCGATTGTCGCTGGGAAGATGTCTTACTGCCTGATGCTGATTTATCCAGTGCGGGCATATCGTCTGGAATATTCGGGAAATTCATAGATGCCAATTCTTCATCAGTCGGGCTTATGTTTGAACAGACAACCTTGAAAAAAAATTAATGAGAAATTAAGAAAATATTTTAAGGCAAGATTCGTCAAAGGCATTGTTACCTCGCTGAATATTGTAGACATAAAATATTCAAATTTTGGCTTCAGCCCGGTGACTCTCCAGTTTAGGATTCTTGGTATGCGATTGGCAGCCTTAACTGCGATATTGTTCGGAACTGCAGACGCACATTCAAAACGTATGACATACCAGACAAACGATACAACTGCTTGGCTTTTGTGCAGTCTTGCCTGAATGTATACATCAACTTATTGTATGCCTCTTTCCCCCATGGAAAGTTGATGTAACTGTCATCTTCAACCATACGGAAATCGTCAGCAGATATGGGAGTTTCAGATACTTGGGAAAATACAAATGTATGGATGAAATACAAAATAGCCATCTGAACTACATCCTCAACTGTATCCCAATTTCCCATCAAAAAACGCTGAACCAGACGGTGTTTATGAATCTGTGAAATAACATCAGGGAAGTATGTTTTTAGAAGTCTACTAGGAAGCGAGCCATGATACCTGAAATCTTCTACATTCCCAGTACACTTAAGGCCAGTAACGAGAGCAAATTCTCTAATTGAGAAACACAGAACATTTCCCTTAGAATGTCGGACATGCACAATGTCCATGTCTTTGTGTTTAACTTCATTCAACATAATACACTTTATACTTTGCCCTTGGAATTTACATGGAGGAATGTCAAGGAAGTGTCCAAAGATGGTTTCACGAAACTTGGCAACATCCTCGTCGCCAATAGAAAACTTAATATCATCAACAAAGTTGCTATTATACGAAGATCCAAACTTCAAAGGGTGTTTAGGGATGTTTTTTATCACATAACTCATACCCTAAAACACAAATATTAGTAAGCATGAATCAGAACCAAATAACACAAATATCAGTAAGCATCGATCAGAATCAAACTTTGCATCATATCTAAAAACAATAGGTATCACCAGTTAGATGCACAGTTAGAATCATATGGAATTTTTTCTTAAGTATCAAGCTTAGTTTATTTGTTAGGTATCCACATCAACTTTCAGACCCCCTTACAGAATAGGTATCAATTACTTAAATAGCAATTCTACTTAATTTGTAAGTCCACATCAACCAACAGTGCAAAAAATCAAGAAATCAATTAGTTGATGTATCAACCTAACTTAATTTGTTAGGTATCTACATCAACTTTCAAATCCCTAACATAACAGGTATCAAATACTTAATTGGCAATAATACTTAAGATGTTAGGTATCCACATCAACCAACCAGTGTAAAAAATCAAGAAACCAATTAGTTGATGTATCAAGCTAACTTAATTTGTTAGGTATCTACATCAACTTTCAAATCCCTAACATAACAGGTATCAAATACTTAATTGGCAATAATACTTAAGATGTTAGGTATCCACATCAACTGTGAAAGAAGAAAACTCAAACAATTATGTAACATTTTGACCACCCAACCAGTGAAAATAACAAAGAAATCAATTAGTTGAGTATCAATCTCAATTAATTTGATAGGTATCTACATCAACTTTCAAAACCCCCAAATAATTTGTATCAATTACGTAAGTATCAATTTACTTAATTTGTTAGGTATCCACCACTAATTTCAATAAATCCCAAAAATTAGATATCATTTTGACCAACCTATCAGTGTAAGTATCAAGAAATCAATTGGGTAAATATCAATCATAGTTAAATTATTAGGTATCCACATTAACTTCAAAATCCCCAAAAAATTATGTATCAATTTTACAAGCAAACAAGTGTAAATTTGTTCAGTGATTGTGCAACAAAGATGAATCAGAGATTTTTAACGGCGACAAATTTGTGTATTTGTGCGTTTGTGATAATAAAAACGATTACCTTGGGCAATGGTGGTCGTGCAGTAGTTGAAGATGATGCTCTACTGATACGACTTGCATGTTGTTTCCGCCCTGGAGATCATGATGTTGACGCTGCATTCTTGACTTTTTTTCCTTTTCCATGAGATGTTTCGCCGGCCTCGTCGCCGGAACTGTTGTGCTGGTCGACATTGGCAATGTCGACTTCTTCGCCACTGTCAGCAACATCTTGAGTGAGGCCAAGACTAAAAGACGGAATAGATTCCATTGTTGATTCAAACCAGGAATAATGAGATGAAAATGGAGATGGAGATGGATATGTAGATGGAGATGGAGCAGTTGATGGAGATGGAGATGCAGTTTGGGAGATGGAGATGCAGTTGATGGAGAATGGAGAAACGTTTCAGGTTGGAAAAAACTGAAAAAGGAACATTTGAAATTTTTAAATGGTAACTGTAATATAGATAAATATAAAAAAAACAAAAATTTAAAAAAAATGGATTTAAAAAAGGAAAAATTAAAATGTAAAAAGTGATTGACAATAAATAGACTTCTAAATTTATAAAATTGTACTAATTATATTCTTTAATAAAAATATAATAATGAGGTATCAAAAATAAATGAATTTTTTAGAAAAGTTGGGATTTTAGTAATTTTTATAAAAAGTTAGGAAAATTTGATATTTGGATAAAAAAGGTTGTGTATTTTCATAAATTTTAGAAATAAAAATGTGGACTGGCCCGACAAGGCCCGCAACCCACACACTAATAGGTTGAACTAGCTATTTTTTAACCCATTAAAAAAAAGATCAGCTAAAACTAATCTGTCAAATTTCAAAACTTGTGAGGACTAGCCCAATGAAATGAATCGACTCATATTTACAGCTCTACCTAGCAACATCCGTTTAGGTAGGGGTCGTGGGGATAAGTTTTTGCTTCTTCCCGAACTTATCCCCACTTTTTATTCCATCATGTTCCACTTCAAATGGGTGACTAATATTAAAATAAAAATTACAATAGTAAGATTCTAACCAAATATGTGTCTCAAACACTAATTCATTTTGTCTCGTACTAAATAAAATGAGTGTCTTTATTATGTTAAAAAAATTTGGTGTTTTAATTAGGGGTATTTTATCCAAACTTTATTTTCGCCATAAAAACGTCTAGACTAGTTTTAATACAATAATTATCGGTTAATTAGTGGTCTCAAAAATGGTTAGTCGCCGATTTATTCACCATGAATATAGGAACATTTTCATTTTTCTAAAAGAAATAATCAAATTAAGTTGTGTTCTTATATATTTCTTTTGTCCCATTTTTTGTGGTATTTGAAATAACGATAAATTCAAGATGTCAATTTGAATTATTAATAATGATGAAAGAAAATATTGATGTAATAGTTGAGAAGTTAATTGGATAAAAAATATTTACATTATATTTCTTCAATTGCTTTCAAGTACTAAACTCGACCCAATTCATTGCGTAGCCATAGTACATTGTTTTTGAGATTCTCTATTGAGTGGTCCATATTATTTTATTATTGAAAAAGAGAAGTCGAATGAAGAGTTATAAACGAATTTGATTTTACAAAAAATACAATGTTTACCTCTCATACTAGGGTTAATAGCATTTTTAATCGCTAAATTATTAAAAAAAAATTATTTTAATCTCATACTATTTCACTAACAATATTTTTAATCAATAAGTGAATTAGGTTAGAAATGTTAAAACTTTTATCAAGTACATTTTATTGAAAAGTCTGCCACCAATCGCCAACATTTTTCATTAATGGATCACAGATTTGCCTAGACAAATTCTTAAAAATTAGGTTATTATTTGCTTTTATGAAAAAAAAGGGATTTTGCACAAGTATACAAAATATTAATAGTATTTACATGCTCCTAGCAACTTTTTTTTTTATTACAACCAAAGTAGCAAATTAATTACATAACTAGGAAAGAGAGTGTTTGTGAAGAAATGATTGGTGATGTGCTTGATTTGAAATGATAGTGTTGGGGAATGTAAGAAAATGGGAAAAGAAAAATAAATGGCCCACTATTCACCATTGACATTAAATAACCAATGGGTAATATATGATCAGACCAAACGAACTACTAGTTAGAACACCATAGGCGTGTGATTCACTGCTCATGTGCCCATGTAAATATATATATGCGAATGTAAATATATATAACTGAATATATATATATATATATATATATATATATATATATATATATATATATATATATATATATAAAGGTTTCATATGTTATTATACAATTCATTAAAAATTGAGATATAGAATAAGAGATCCCAAAAAAAAAGACAAATGGAAGAAAAAATGTTTGGTGGTGTATCAAATGTCCTTTTTAAGTTGACTTTTCTTCACTTTCAAAAGTTATGCAATTAATGTGATTTGATGGGAAGGTGCTTTTCAACAACCTACAAGTCCTAGGTTATTATTAACCTATTGTACTTCATAAACATATGATAAAATGTCATGAAAATCAAATTGTACCACTTGGAGGGAAATTCTTTGAGTATATAACAAGGTTTTCAGTCATGTAAATGTTTTTATTGGTGAGGCAAAGGGTTCGGGTTCTGTTTTTACGAAGAAGAAAAAAATAATTGGCGTGGGGAAGGTGTGCGTTTGGTTTAAAGGAATGGCTAGCGATAATGTTGTATCGATTTTGGTGAAATATAATGGAAGGTGGGACGTAAGAGGTAACAAAATTTAATTAAGTATACCTTAAATTACTTCATATTTTGTATTTTTCCGCACTACAGATAATTTGTAATTGTATCTTCTCTGTTCCTGTTTGGACAACTAGCATGGTTTGAGAAACGGGTAGTATGTATTGTGTCCTTGATGGTAATGTTGAAATTAATTTTTTCCTGCGGGGAATTTGTGACAAAAATTAGTGGTTCGGTAAAACGTTTGTTGATTGGTTATGAAGTTGATAATATGGGGGATGGTGCGCGTGTTTTTGTGGTTCCTGTATTAATCACTTCATATATGTTGATGTTCACTTGCGTTGAAAAATCAGTTTACTAATTATGAGTATGATGGTAATATAAGTGGTATGTGTAATGGTGCCTTCTCTGTTCCTGTTTTACTGTCTGGCATGGTGTAAGTGACGACCGTCTATGCTGTGTGCGTGATGGTAATATTGACTGTTAATGTTAGTGACTGTGGTGTATGTTTGCATGCGTGAACAGGTAACTACATAGATTATATGGTTGAAGGGATATTATATGATACTACGTCAAATTTTGATGGTTTGGTGACAGTAATTGCTTCGCAAATACAGTTTGACACAACATGCGCCGACTTGGTGATACAATATGTTGTAGATGCTCATTCACCACCGTTGAGAATCCACAATGACATGGGCATAAAGGTCTATTTGGATCAAAGAAAGTGTAACCCTGACTTCTTTTCAAAATATCCATTGTGTGTGACATCCATTGATCGAGTTGGTCAGCCGACAACTGAATTTCGAAATAATGAAGTGGTGTTATGCACCCCAATGCGAATTGGAGAGACGGGGTTTGCAGACAGTGAAACTGTGTCTATAGACTTGTGTGAAGAAAATGAAGGACAAATTATAATAAACAACCCGTTAACCAACATAGTTGACGTAGGCCAAATCTACGAAAACAAGAACACTTTGGTTGCCGCTGTTCAAAGGTATGCAGTATTGAGGCAGTTCAGATTCAAGGTTGTCAGGTTGTCTACAACAAGGTTAAACTAATAAATTATTCATACTATTACAATGTTTAGCATGATATGTAATAAAAAAATGTGGCTTAGATGTTTGCTTCTTGTTTTGAAGTTTTTCATTGAAATGTGCGTGTGATGATTGTGGATGGATGTTAAAGTCGTCATCGCTTGGTAAAACTGGTTTATTCAAGGTGCGGGTTTTCAACGATGAGCACCAGTGCGGGAACAGCTCTAGGGCGTGCATGAAACGGCAATCGTTCAGTTCAGTGCTAGGTACAATGTTGTTACCTAAGTATGCAGACACAAAAACAAATTACAGTCCAAAAGACAAACGAACTGACATGAGGAGAGAACATGGTATTTCATTGACATACATGCAAGCATGGAGGGGTAGGCAACATGCACTTAAAAAACTGTGTGGGGACCCGGATGAGTCATACTCAAATTACCAGTGTATCTATATATGTTGGAAGAAGCTTATCCGAGGAGTATTGTTAACCTTAAAAAAACCGAAGAAGATAGGTTTCTTTATTCATTTATAGCACTTGCATCCAGCATACAAGGGTGGGAATATTGTCGTCCCATTGTGGTAGTTGATGGAACACACATACGATCCGCATTCGAAGGGACACTGTTGATAGCTAGCACAATGGATCCTGGAGGTTGGTATTTGCCGTAAATTATTTTCACCAACACTTATTGCATCTGACGTACAATATTTGCTCAAAAAGTGTTCTACAATATAACATGATTACTTTGCTTGTAAATCATGATCTCGTAGGACATATTTTGCCACTAGCGTATGGTATTGCAGATTCTGAAAATGACAGCTCCTGGGGTTGGTTTTTCGAAAATTTCAAAGTAGCGTTTGGTGATAGAGAGGGCATGTGTTTTGTTTCAGACAGAAATAAAAGCATATGGAATGCTACGACGTCAGTTTACCCAGGCATCAAGCATTATGCTTGTACCTACCATTTGTGGACAAATTTACTGAGGCTGACACACAAGAATACTGATGAAGTTAGGAAGTTGTTTTTCGCATTGGCAAAAGCGTATACAGTGGAAGAGTTTGATGAACTGATGAGTCGAATGGATGAAATCAATCCAAAAATTCGTTCATACCTGGTTAGGGCTGATTTTGAGAGGTGGTCTCGTTGTCATACAACCGTAAAAAGAACATGGACTTTGACTAGCAACATAGCTGAGTCCATCAATAGCGCAATCGTGTCTGGGAGAAAGCTGCCGGTGATACCAATGTTAGAGTATGTGAGGGAAACAATGCAGCGCTGGAACGAAAAACACAACGAGGAGGGGAGGAAAACAACAACTTTTTTGACGACAAGATACAATAAAGTGCTAGTGGATAATATGCAACAGTCCAATAGTATGATGGTTAGTGCATTGAACGAAAAATGTTAATGATGTGTTATAATAGTTGTAAAAAAACTGACAATATAATATATTTTGATGCAGGTGCGGGCTTCAACAAAACATCTTCATACGGTCGTCGATGGTGCTAAGAGATTCACTATTTGTCTAAACACACGTATGTGTAGCTGTGGAAGGTTTCAACATGACGAAATCCTGTGTAGTCATGCAATAGCAGCTATTGAGTATAGGAATAAGCGTATAGAGGACTTTTGCTGGGTTTACTATAGCACAAAGAACTTCAGAGATACTTACGCAATACCAATTGAGCCACTGCCTTCCGAAAGATCACGAGAGATTCCAAGTCATGTGATTGATGACCTAGTACTGCCACCCACCACTAGAAGGCGACCAGGAAGACCATCAAACAAGGACCGCAAGAAGGGATTCATTAAGAGGAATTCAAAAAAAAAAAAAGGGTTGCAACCCGTAAGTGGTGGAAGGTGACGCAAATAAGCATTTTGGCCCAGGGATGTGTGAGACACTGTTGTTTGGTTCCAATGCTTGTGTATATGTGTTTTGTTTTTGATGAAAAAACATGGTATACCATGCTGGTAATGTGGTTGTTGGGCATTTTAAAGTAGTCTACTATGTGCAATAGTTTGGTGCCATAGTTGGTATTTCACCTGGTTGTTTTATGTGATTTTGGGGGAATGAAGGCCAATCAGTGTTGTTTTGGTTTCAACATTTTTAAAGTAGTTAAGTCACCCAGTTATTTGGTGTCGTTTAGTGTATTTCAAAGTGTTGTGTTAATGGTTTACATATGCTTGTGAAAACTTTGGTGAAGGGTGAGTGATATACAAAAAAAATAACATGACACGTGGTCTGTGTGAAATGAAATCTAAAATGGTATAACAGCCTTTGAGTGTGCGCCTGTTATTTAATTTTTTGAAAAATCATTACCATGACATGTTAGTTGTTTTACAAATTAAGCATGTCATTTCGTTCTATAAAGTACAGGTAAAAAATGTATTCAGAATAATTCATGGTATCCCAGATATACTGATGCTTTTGATTCCTGAAAATTTGAAGCACAAAAGTAGCCTAGTTGTTTGGTGTCTGCTTTGGTGTTTCAACTGGCTGTATGACTGGTTTATTGATGTCTTTGTAGCGTGTTTTTTAAGATTTGGACTGTTGTTACGTAGTTAAAATTCATGGTTTTACTTGACTTTGTAGTTAAGTTATGAATTTATCAAATCCTACTTCTTGATGATTAATGTTAATTCAACATAATCCGTGAGTTAATTAAATGTTAAATACGGGTGTTACCAAGATGGCACCAAACAAATGACATCATAAAAAATATGCAATCACAGGAGAATAAAACCCCAAAATGCATAAAAAACAATAGCAAAAGATGTCTGAAACAAAAAAAAATACCATCAGAACACTCATGTACAAAAAATAATTTGTCCAACATTGCATTTAAAAACTATGACTTCTTCATGGGAACATACTTAGAAACGGGTACCCTGTCGCTTTCGCCTACGATCACTGCTTGTCTAATTGGACCACCAAACCGACTAACGACCTTACCCGTTACCTCGCTTTCGCTAATGGCACCAACCTCGGTTTTCTTGTTTCCATAATCTCATAATAAGGTGCCATATCTCCGAAGACAGAAATTAAGGTCTATTTGTTTGGTTGAGATCTCAGCATAATCGTAGTCATTGCATGTAAGCTCAGCAAACACGGAGATAAAAAGACCGCAATCGCTGCCACATCAAAAAAAAATTAGAAGAACTGCTCTCGAGATGAAAAATGGAAAAAAGGAGTAAAAACTTACTTAGAATTTCCACGTTGCTGTGGAATGTTATCACAAACAATAATCGACAGGCTGTCGGATAAGGCACACTCGACATAGTCAGCTGAGTTTTTCCAATCAATATCATCCCTTCTGCCATAAAAACCCGTACTAACCAAGAAGAGAGGTATGATGTCAGCCAACTTCTTCACCGACTGTATCACCGCCATGTATGTATCGAACCCAGTTCACTAAGAGAGTCGTATATGAATAAACACCTGCTTTGGATTGAAAAAACCACCAGCACCCAGTGACACTTCTGTGGGACATGGAGAGGGATGCATACAAAATCGACTTTGTCCCAAGGCGTGTTGGCCAATATCTTATAACCCCGGATGTACTGTGCTACATCATGGTCTTGGGTTATGATGGTACTGTCCCTGCCGTTTGCTTCTCATGTATCATGTATTTGTTCAACCCAGTTAGAGAAAAATGTATCAGTAGTCGTTACTCTGTTCTGAGTTGAATCACCATACTTGCATTTCTTGCGCAAGTAATACATGATAACATTCACGTGCTGTGAAAAAACCCATTAAAAAGCATCAAACAAAAACATACATTAAAAATGACATAAAGGAGAATGATAACATGAAAAACAAAAATTACCGAATCAGTCCAAGTCATTCCACTAGTGACCATGATGTGAAACCAGTCCATTAATCGAACCGATTCAACACCAAAATCATACGGAGGTTTTATCTTGTTTGAATTGACCGTAAAGGCACTAAGTCTCCTATAAAAATAATTTAAAAACAGTAATTAAATAACAAGAACATTAAAAATGTTATGTAGAGAAGAAAAGACACAAACCTGCTACGTTTTTTCGATAATCTATCTTTCATCCACTTCGTAAAAGCTTCGACCAACTCTGGATGAACTCCCAATTCTTCGTGACCAACAAAAGGGTGCTTCAGAGTAAAAATTGCCGGAGAGTGCGTGGGTTTGGAACCAGATGCGCTACTGTCCCCAAAATTAACAGTAACCTTGACCCGTTCACGCTGCGTTGGTGTAAAATATGGAATTTTATTCTCCAACGCCATAATTTGTGACTCTTGAAAGTCAGGCAACTCGAAGTCATCCAACGTGGGGGGCCTACGCATAAATGTCGTAGCTTCTGGTTGAGCACCCTGAATTGGCACTTCAACTACACGTGGCAAATCAGGAATTTGATTATCGCAGTCAGCCATAGGAACATCGGCAGCGCCCCTCTTGTCAGACTCCTCAACCTAGAAACATTGTAAATGCGTTTTACCGCTTCAGATATAACGTCACACATACCACAACAAGAAAGCACAAAAATAACAGCGCACACACACAATCTGGCAGAGCCGGCAAAAAAAAAAGGGGGAATATGTATGCAAAATAAAATACCAAAAAAGCAAACAAACATTTTTTAAAATGACATCATACCCCAATAAAACAAGTTATTGTTAGAAAATAAATAACAACTTACAAACCAATTATTGTGCAGATTTTTCATGGCTGAAGAGTATACCAGTTCAAATACCAATATACCCATGTGAGTACCATAAGGTGGCAGATATGCCAATCCAGAAGGAGAAAAAAAACCAACACCAACATACCAACATACCAATATGCATACCATAAACATGGCGCATGTACCATATACCAATGTGCATACCGTCACCTGGGAAATATACCAACGCAGAAACCAAAAAATGGCCCCAACCAGCACACAAGAATGTAGAAGCTGACCATTTAAAACACAAATATACCAATGAGCATACCATAAAAACTGGCACCTATACCATTTTTGGAAACCCAAAAAAAAACCCAACCAAAAATGCTATAGGGGGGACCAGATTTACATAAGGAATAACATATAGTCCAATTTACAAAATCTAAATCAATTTAGTACTAAAAAAAAGGCCCCACATACAATGAATGACAACAAAAATTTTTTTTGGAGCAAATGAAAAAAAATAAGGGGTAAGGGGTGGGAGGGGGGGAGACAAAATTAGAATCAGAAATAAGAGCACGAGGGCATTACATAAGCCCTTAGGAAAAAAAACACAAAAATAGAAATCAATAGGTAACATTCATCGGTATAGACTTGGTAATCATAAAGCACAAAAATATAACAAAAATCATTTGTTCATACCAAAATAATTGGAGAAAAAAAATAAATAAAAAAAGGGTTTATGTAATCCGGGGTGTGGGAGGACATTCAAACATTGACAGCCCAAAGAAATCCCCTAAGAACAACATACAAAAATGTAGAAAACTGACCATTTAAAACATAAATATACCAATGTGCCTAACATTAAACTGGCACATATACCATTGCAGAAACCAAAAATGAAACCCCAACCAACACACAAAAATGTAGAACCTGACCATTTAACCCACAAATATACCAATGTGCATATCATTAAACTGGCACATATACCATTACAGAAACCAAAAAACAACCCCAACCAGCACTCAAAAATGTAAAAAAATAAAAAGCATACTTATAAGCTAACCATCTCAATCACCATAACACAAAAAAAAAGTACGCACAATGAATAAAAATATTTTCTTAATGTTCATACATAAAAAAGGTTAACATACCTCCACGTTAACAGCACCTTCATCTTTTGAAACATGGATCCATGACTTCTTAACCTCAACAAGAAAAGCCTTGAAACATTCTTGCATATATTCTTTCAACTCTTGCATTTGAGCTTCAACTTTGACTTCTAAATTCTTGAAGTCCTTGCGCACCTTGTAAAAATTAGATAAAAAAACAAAAAACATGATTAACTTGATGCTGTGGATTTCTTTAGCAGAGACTTTATACTCTCAAAAAATAGGACTGACTCAATACTAACCAATAAAATCTCCTCTGCCAGCTTTTTAAAGTTATGCTCCGGCACATTGACATTTGGCTTATCGCTTTCCTGCCGAGCATCATTCCGGGCAAAAATGGAATCCTGTAGCTGCTCAACATCAAATGCAACCACTTCCTCCGGGAGGAAGGCAATCTCCTCAAACTTATACTTCAAAAAAAATGTAATAACGTAAAAAAATATTATTAAAAAAATGGTTACTAACTGCAATGGAATGGTGTTTTTTCCTGGCTTCCATATTTCCTAAACAATCCTCTCATCAACTTCTCGAAATACATCCTGCCATCGGATGTTCTCCAATTTAACATACGAGGGGTTCGACGCTCCACTCGCACAGTAATAGCCGGGTCAACCTTGTTTAAACACTCATACAGCCACACTTGCATCCCCAGTGGAAACCCACAGAACTTAAAATAGTCCGGGTTTCCCGTAAGTTGGCACACCAACGAATCAAAAAACGCACGTCTACCCCATGGGTATGTAACGTAGCGTCCAGATTCAACGAGCAAAAAATGATCTACCGGAACAAAAAATTTTTTGGGGGGGACGACAAAATATATGTACTGGTGAAATAGATCACCGCCATATTGAAAACATTGCCCCTCTCAAACAAACCAGCCTTAAAAGCACTAATCAGGTCATGTTTCTCAACACCCCTTGGACTTGCCATCGGGAAGTACTGCTCAATTAGCTTTGAACTCCCAGATAAGTCATGCGTAAAGTCATCATTAGTACCACACTTCAGTCCCGTAACGGCTCTAAATTCCCTTAACCCAAACCTCAACTCCTTACCATTAAAATTAAAAATAAAGAAATCACCAATGTTATTCTTGTTAGTCATGTGGTGAACCATGGCCCGGATGAGCTGTGATTGCACATTCACACATGGCAGACCAAGAAGATAACCAAAAGGCCCGCTTTTAAACTGATCTAACATACCATAACGTGATAAAAAAACAGATATTTCATCAAACACATCGACATTCACGTACGAGCACCATCTAGTGACTTTACTATTCTCCTGAAACATCCCACAGAAATTATACATCAAAAAAAGAATCGTTTTTGGTACAGACACCAAACCCCAACCCCTCCCCCCCCCCCCCCCCCCCCAAAAAAAAAAGACAGTAAAAGGGAAAAAAAAAGAAATACGTTGGTGTCAATTTTTGTTTTCCTGTATCTTACTTTGTCGGGATTCTTTGACGGAGACCCCAAGTGAACCTTAGCTCTCTTAGAAGAGGATTCCTAATTAATAAAAGAAATATTAAAAATTAGGCTACAAAATTGAGTCCAAACGCTTTTTAATGGTTAATCTCCTAGAAAGAGGAATTTTATCCTCAAAGTCGCTGTCATATGGTACATTAACAGCCTGAGATTTCCCCTTCACATTTCTTTGCAAGACTGAAAGCCTTGGATTTTTTCTCGTGGGTGTAGCGTCCATAGTTCTTTTAACTATAAATACTACAAATCATTCGGAACAGAAAAAAATATTAAAAACAACATATATAAAATAGGGCTAACAAAATGGGGACTGTCTCCCATGAATGTTACCACAATTGAAAAAAAAGGATGGGTTGGAAACAAACAACATTAATTTCACCAAGATAGCATAACCCAAACAAAAAGGAATTACATAGGGGGGAGGGGGGAAGGAACAGATTACCATAGGGAATAACATATATTCCACTTTACAAAATCCAAATCAAATTTAGTACTAAAACAAAAGGCCCCCCACACAATTAATGACAACAAAAAAAAATATAATTTGGAGCAAACGATTAAATAATGGGTAAGGGGTGGTAAAGGGGCACGAGGGCATTACATAAACACTTGCGAAAAAATAACACAAAAATAGAAATCAATAAGTAACATTCATCGGTATAGACTTGCTAATCATAAAGCACAAAAATAGAACAAAAAAACATTTGTTCGATCGTACCAAAAAATTGCAAAAAAAAAAAAAAATATTTAAAACACGGATTTATGTAATCCGTGGTGTGGGAGGACATTCAAACATTAAGATCCCAAAGAAAACCCCTATGAACAGCCAACCCACCCCCCCGGCCATCCGCCACCACCCCAACCCAAAAAACAAACAAACTACCAATCACAAAACCATAAAAAAATAAATAAAATCCCACCCAAAAACAATCGAACAAACACAAATAATCCGCTATATGAACTAACCATTACAACACATAAAGGTTGTACCAAGAACACACAAAAAAAAAAAACACTCGGCGGAGAAGAAAAAGAAAAGACAACCCGACCCAAAAATCTCCACCCACAAACATTCAACAAAACAAATAATCAACTGAACAATAAAAAGATCGTAATAACCATTGCAACACATAAATAATGAATTGGAAAACCAAAAAAAAATACATACCCGATCAAAGTTCTGGCTGGAGAAGAAAAAAATCGCCAAATCAAAATATGAAAGAAAAATAATATACACCGAAATGGTGTTTGTAATAATGTATTTGTACATATTGGGGGACGCGCCGGCTGATTTAACCGGCGCGTCACTCGAGACTGACAGGCGTCTCGTCGCAATAAATGACGCCCACTCGGAATTAAATTTTTTTTTATATATAAATGTTGACCGAGAATTAAAGTAATGAGGGAATTATTCCCCTAATTAATGCATGGCCAGAGATCGCATTAATGGTAAATATAAGTGGCATCACGCCACAGTTAATGCTGACGGCGGGCTATAGTATTAATAAAAAAATCAATTCAACACATTAAATGCGGTGCAGAAAAAAAAAGAAGTCATTTTTGTAAATATGCTGCTATTTTTGTAAATAAAATGAAAGTTGTAAATATTGCACCAATAATTGCTATTTGTGTAAAAAATTCAAAAAAAAATCAATTTATCATGATTAAATTTAAGATAAATTATTCCATCGTAGGCATTAAATGTAAATGAAGTATTTTGATATATTGCCAATTTTTGGTAGTTCTCCTAGTTTATAAACTTATATTTCATAAATTTCATATTTCCTTCGTTACATTTTATGTTGCACCTTTTGATTTGGCACAATATTTAAGATTTTTTTTTTAAACTTGTGGTCTAAGAGGGTGTTTGGCTGAGCTTAAAAGTTGGTCAAACCTGCTTTAAGCTCTTTTTAGCTTTTGAGAGTGTTTGACAAATTCTAAAGTGGCTTAAAATAAGTTAAAAATAGCTTAAAGTAAGTCAAAAATTAAAAGTTGATCCCCCTACTTTTTTCTATTTGTCTTAAAAACCATTTATATTTGACCAACAAATTTACCTTTTTATTCCTAATGTTTGTTTATAATTTCTATATTATTTTGTTCCTACTTTTTTTCTATTTTTTCTTCCATTCTTTTAAAAAAAATTGCTCTTTCTCTTTTTTTCTTCTTCTTGCTCGTTCTTTCTTCCTGTTTTTTCTTTTCTTCCATTTTTTCTTCCTTTTTTCTTTCTTTGTTTTTTCTTCTAAATTATATTGTCCTTGATTTATTTTTTAATTAATTATTTGTGGTAAATAAGAAATATAGTCATTACTTATTATAAATATAACTAAAAAAAGTCTCTCAAATATATTCTGCATTTTATCAAAATTATATATTTTAAAAACTAAAAATAACTTAGACATATAAATTAATTTATATAATCAATTTATAATGAATATAAATTAAACTAAATTAATTCTAATTTAATTTTGAAACAAAAATTTAGAGTTATATTAGCATTTTACAATGTGTAACAACTTAAGGGTATTTAAGACATATTGCTAAAAAAATTGCTTAACATCACTTAGGTACCAAACATATTAACAACTTTTTTTTCACCGTAAGCATTTTTATCCAAACACGTAACTGTTTATTTTTAAAATGAGTTTCAGCACCTTCAAAAGTGCTTTTGAAGTACTTTTTAAGAACAACTTTTTTCAGCCAATCCAAATGGACTCTAAAGCAATTCTTAGGTATTTGTGTCGCTGAAAAGTATTTCATTAAGAATAACAGGAGAATTTTAAAGTTAAATTATTTTCAATTAGAGTAATATGACATTTTTTTATCGGTTTAAAAAAGAAGATGTGCTGCATAAAATCGGCCAGAGAGAGTATAAAATACAATGCTTACCTCTCATGTTAGGGTTAACAACATTTTTAATTGCTTAAATTTTGATTTTTGTTCCTATAGTATTTCGCTAACCACATTTTAACCTTCAAAGTGTAATTGAATTGTACACTTTATTCCTTTACTTGTGAATATTCACAAATGTACTTAGATGTAATGACCTTGTCGGTCATTTTTAGTTTATTTGTAGAAATTATTAATTTGTCCTTTCGTAAGTTACTTTGCACCTATTTTAAACTATCTGTATTGTTAGAATTGAGATCTTGTGTTTTAAAAGTGGAAAATGTGAGTATTGACATTTTTGGAAACTTAGTTGTTGAAAAAGTGAGTTTTTGTACCATTCGAAGTTTCGGATGTTGGAACAAAAATTCGTCAATTTCAAGCTCCAGAACGTCGAATTTGGTCTAGCAGAAGTGATGGAACTAAGTGGAGATTTTGGACCAAAGTTGCATTTTGAGTTGATTTCGGAGCCTAGGTTTGACTTTGGTCAACATTCGAAGTTTGAAAGCTCTAATTGAAATTCTGACAGTTCTAGTGGTTCCGTATGGTGAAACTAACGCTAGAAATGATCTCATCGTAATTTTTGGAGTTTTCAAGGACAACTTGGGTATTTTGAGTTCTAACTAGTTTTAATGAGCTTTATTGAGAACCAGGTTAAAGAGATCTTGGAATCAAATTCCTATAATTTCATTGACTTTGGTCAACATTCGAAGTTTGAAAGCTCTAATTGAAATTCTGACAGTTCTAATGGTTCCGTATGGTGAAACTAACACTAGAAATGATCTCGTTGTAATTTTTGGAGTTTTCGAGGGCAGTTTGGGTATTTTGAGTTTTAACTAGTTTTAATGAGCTTTATTGGGAACTGGGTTAAGGAGACCTTGGAATCAAATTCTTATAATTTCATTGAGTCCGAAATGACGTTTCTGGTAGAGATACATGTTTGATTTGTGTGTTTCCCATTCCGAATGGACCTTGTGAGTCCGTTTCGAGATTTTAAAATAGCTGGTGTGTGAAGAATTTGGGACAGGTTAGTTAACCCTCTATGTTCGGGGGATTGGGCCCCTGCGTTCGCGGAGGTCTCTTTAACCTCTTCTCCACGTTCGCGAATAAGCCCTATATGTTTGCGGAGGTTTATTTGATGGGCTCTCCGCATTCACGGGCCCAACTCCATGTTTGCGGAGCGTTGTTGTTCTTTTCTCTCCATGTTCGTGGAGTAATAAGTACTTTGAATAGTTTTAAAATTACAAAAACACTTTTTCATCTATTTTTGACATTTTCAAGCTTTCTTGGACGATTTTTGAAGAGGATTTTCGTGTGAAACTTTTGGGTAAGTGTTTCTATCCTCAAAACTAATAATTTTCATTACTTTTCTCTTGATTTTATCTTGAATTTCATGATTTTGGATGTTTAAAATTGAGTTTTTCATCTCTATATTTTGAAAACTTTAAATGTTGATTTCTTATTCAATTTGAGCTCAATAATTGTGGGATTTTCAACCACAAACTCCTCTTCTTGCTTAGAATCATAATTTGTAATTTAATTCTAGATTAGTGAACCTCAAAATTTTACCCTAATTTTGACCATTTTACCCTTGGATCCAATTCGTGCCAATATGGGTATCAAAATTCATCTTGACGCGTATTATTTATTTTTGATAGTGGCTGATTGATTTGAGCTCATTTTTTAGGCTTTGATTGTCCAGAAGCTTATTCCGAGTGTAGTTTCCACATCGAGGTAGGTTCGGCTAACTTTTTTGGGACTTAAGTTGAGTTATTGGATATATTTATATGATAATTGTAAGAAGTAGACTGTTTCATGAGTAATTGGATCGGTATGATAGTATTTTGGGGAAAATGTGATATTGGTTGTGTTGGAACTGGAGTAAATTGTTAATTTGTTGGCAAATTGAGATGTATCCTTGATACTCGAGACGCTTTTAGATGTTGTTGTGATAATATGAGACTTGTGATAACATTTGGAAAATTTTGTGGTAATCGATGGTATTTGAGATACTTTATGGGACTCATGTGCATATTTTGGGACATGGGGATTCCGATATTATTGGTATATTTGGCTATTGGTGAAAGTGTGGTAATTTGAGACATGTTGATGACTTGTGGTACCAGTGGTGTCACTTGGCATTTCCTTTCTGAATCTATGGTTATTATTTATCGATTATCTTATTATATTGCATCGTATATATTGATTTGTGGCATTGGCATGCATTCACTTCATGTTGCATCTGTACCACCCCTTGACCACGCAGAGGTGAAAAAATTGAGATATTGTACCACCTTTTCTAAAACCTCTTGACCAAGCGGAGGTGGCGAAGGAGAGATTATACCATTTTTTAAATCCCTTGATCACGTTGAGGTGACAAAGTTGAGATATTGTGATACCCTTTGACTATGTAGAGGTGGCAAAGTTGAAGATTTCTGTATATGGTCTGCGAGGCCTCCATGGGTTCTACTTGGTAGCTTTAGCTTGATAGATATGTACATCGGCTTGAAACAGTCGTGATTCCACCCAGGCATTGCATTCATACATTTCATTTGCACTGCATCATTGATTATACTTGTTTTATTTATTTGTTCTTATGTTTATATATATATATATATATATATATATATATGTATATATGTATGTATGGTGCACTAACCTTTACATGGAAGGTGAAAGGGTTCTTAGTTATTACATGCTTATCCAATTTCTCTTATGCAGTCGATTGAATCTACCGGGCATATTTTTATGTACTCACCCCTACTATATTCCTCCTTGTAGACGAGCACAAGGACTCCCATGTGGTAATTGATCTTATTCTGATAGAGTTTTCCATCTTTTCCCCAGATTACACCGGTGAGGCTTAGCTATCGAGTCACCGTTGTGCTGTTGAGACATTTTCTTATTGTATTTTGTTTCACACTTGTATTTTTTCTTTCATAAAAAATAACTTGTAATTACTCTTTCATATGTTTAGAAGCTCTTATACTCATGACTCTAGGTTTGAGGATTTTAATCTAAATTTTGTGGTTTTGTCTTATTAATTCTTGCTTTAGTTGTGATCCGATTTTGGGTCGTGGCAAGTTTGGTATCCGAGCTCTAGGTTCATTGGGCTCGTGAGCCAAGAGCGGGGTGTCCGATAGAGTCTTGCGAATCGGTATGTAAACGTCCATACCCATCTTCGGGAGGCCACAAGGCACCTGATAGAAAAGATCTCAGTCTTGTTTTCGTTCGTATGTTTCTTCATATCAACTATTTTGAATATACCTAATCTACTCTTGTTGCGCAGATGTTGATGACTAGATCCCAATAGATGGTGGGTGAGCCTGAGACAGCTGATGTGGCCCCTACCTATGGCCGAGGCAAGGTTCGTCGTAGGACCAGAGGTTGTAGATGTGCTAAAAGGACAACTTTGCTCAAAGGATAGGTTAGAGAAGCTTTACCAGAGCATGAGTATGAGTCTGAGGGGCCCGCAGACCCTGTTCCACCACCGTCAGCCTTAGTTCAGGAGCTACTTCTATGTATATTAACCAGACTTAAGGGAGCCACCTATAATAGTTGATCCACCTATGATACGTATTGGTCCTTTATCAACTCTAGAGCATCCTTCCATCACTTCTGTTATTCGGCCTCAGACTTCTCAGCCAAGTACTGGATTACATCTTTCGAGTTTGTCTATTACACCGCCCAGGTTTATGGTACCACCACCTTCTACCAGCCCTGCTATGTCAACTACGAGCAGAAGGGTCTTGAGAGGTTCGTTCGATTAGCGCCTCCCAAGTTTAATGGTACACTCGGTGACAGAGCTTATGACTTTCTATCGAAGTGTCAGGATCGATTATGTAATTTGGCTATTCTTGAGACTCACAGAGTTGCTTATATATCCTATCAGTTCACTGGCTTGCCCAAAGGGTGGTGGAGATCAATTTTGGCCCGCAGACCTGTTGGATCATCAGTTATGACTTAGGATTAGTTTACTAAGGTGTTTTTAGAAAGATTTGTGTCTTATAGTCTTCAGGACAACCAGAGAAATGAGTTTGACCAGCTACAACAGAGATCTTTGTTGATGCCTGATTATGAGGCTAGAATTTGTGAGCTATCTAGGTATGCCTTGTCTAGCATCCCCATAGAGTTTGAGAGGATCTTATGTTTCGCCAAGAGGTTAGTGGGGTATCTTCAAGAGGCTACAACTTCACTGGTCCTAGCAGGTGGTACTTTCCAGAGTGTGGTGGACCACACTTGTATGATTGAGTGTATTAGGCATGACTGTTAGGGTGGCGGGAAAAGATTCCGCCAGCATAGTCAGTTCAGTAGGCACCATCATGAGATAAAGAGTTTTAGAGACAGGGTCACCAGGGTAAAGCCGTTCAGGCAGCTATTCCCGTCGCTGACAGTGTTAATAGATTCAGGCCTATTTTGATGGGTCGTGACAACTCTTCGAGTACAGCCAGGTATGGTGGTTTTTTAGGGCAGTCATCTTAGGGATGGGATCCCAAGGCTTGTTATGTTTGTGATGAGGTTCGGCACTTGTCCAGACATTGTCCACATCTTGCACCTTTCGCCTAGTCATCAAGGATCTAGTGGCTCGTTTAGCCCCAACATCAGCAGCCAAGGATGCCTCTCAAGATGTGGGGGGGGGGGGGTACTAGAGATGGTAGAGACATAGCGTGGGGTAAAGTTTGTGGAGGCCTACAGTCTAGTAGGAGATGCAGAGTATGCTATGCAATTCTAGATCGGGTCGAGGCAGAGGCCTCTGATGCTGTCATTACAAGTATGGTTTCAGTGTGCCACTGTTTTTCCTTTAATTTTATTTGATCTACCCTTTACTTATTCGTATGTATCAGCTTATTTTTCCATGGATCTTGATATTATATAGAAGCCTCTTGCCAAGCTTATATGTGTTTCCACCTCGGTAGGCGAGTCTTCAGTAGTGAATCGGGTGTATCAAGATTGTATTGTTACCTTCTTGGGAGAGAGATACTATTGCCGATTTGATATTGCTTGATATGGTTTACGTTGATGTGATATTGTGTATGGATTGATTATCCCCTTATCATGCAATTCTTGATTACCCTGCAAAGATGATGAATTTATCTTGTTCTAGTTTGCCTAATTAGTGTGGACTGGCATGTCTAGTTCTTATCCCAAGGGAGTGATCTCATATATGCATACTTGTAGGTTGATAGGTAAGAGGTGTTTATCACATTTAATTTGACTTATGTTTGGGCCCGTTCTCAAGAGTCACCATGATTGGAGACCACCAGAGTTGTGAGAGAGTTTATGGATATGTTTCCAAAAGACTTGCCAAGTTTTCCTCCAGATCGTGATATTGATTTTTCTATTGATGTGGAGTCGGAAACTAAGCCCATTTCTATTGCCCCCTACCAGATGGCTCCGGTTGAGTTGAAGGAGCTAAAAGAGTAGTTAAAGGATTTTTTGGAGAAGACTTTTATTCTTCCGAGTGCGTCTCCTTAGGGTGCTCCTATTTTGTTTGTGAAGAAGAAGAAGAATGACATATTGATTATCGCCAATTGAATAAAGTTACCATTAAGAAGAAGTATCCCTTACCTAATATTAATGATTTATTGGACCAATTGCAAGGTGCTTCAGTGTTTTCCAAGATTGATTTTGAGGTATGAATATCACTAGTTGAGAGTTCTGCTTTTGGGTTTTTGAGACGAGGGTTCCTAGGAAACAACCTCTCTACCTCTATGAGGTAGTGATAAGGTATGCATACATTCTACCCTCTCCAGACCCCACTTGTGGAATTCCACTACGTATGTTGTTGTTGTTTGTTTGTTGTTTGAGAGTTTGGGAGTCTGATATCCCAAATAGCTTTCAGGACCCATTATGGCCATTATAAATTTGTAGTTATGTCCTTCGGGTTGACTAATGCTCCAACCACTTTCATGGAGTTGATGAATCGGGTGTTCAAGCCTTATTTGGATATATTTTTGAATGTATTTATTGATGACATCTTGGTTTGCTCCAAGAATGAATCAGACCATGTGCAGTATTTGAGGATTGTACTTTAGAGGTTGAGAAAGAAAAGTTATATGCCAAGTTTTCAAAGTGTGAGTTCTAGCTCAAGTTAGTAGCTTTCCTTAGGCATGTGAGGATGAACGATGGCATTATGATAGATCTGGCCAAGGTACAAAAAGTTCGTGAGTGGGCTAGGCCGAAATCTGTGATAGAGATTCGGAGTTTTATTTGTGTAGTAGGGTACTATCGATGCTTTGTGCAGGGATTCTCTTCTATTACAACCCCATTGATCAGGCTCACTCAAAAGGACGTGGCTTTTTGTGGTTAGAGGAGTGCGAGGCGAGCTTTCAGAAGCTTAAAGATTTATTGACCTCAACACCCATTTTTTCTTTGCCTAAGTAGGGAGTACCTTTTGTGGTGTATTATGATGCCTCTGGAGTAGGTTTGGGTGGGGTGTTAATGCAAAAGGGAAGAGTGATAGCATATGCTTCTATGCAATTGAAGATGCATGAGAGGAACTATCCTACCCATGATTTAGAGTTGGCTGCAGTAGTCTTTTTATTGAAGTTGTGGCGGCATTATCTCTATAGAGTATATTGTGAGATTTTTATCGATTACCGGAGTCTCAAATATATCTTTTCACAACCTAATTTAAATATGAGATAGAGCAGGTGGTTGAAATGGCTAAAAGACTATGAAATCTCGATTCTATGTCACCCGGGCAAGGCAAATATGGTAGGTCACATGTGATTTTGTATGATTCAATTGAGTTGGGTTCAGACTTATTATATGAGGAGAAGCCGGTAGCTATTTTAAATAGGTAGATTCAAAGGTTGAGGACCAAGGATGTACCTTCAGTGAAGGTTCAGTGGTGGCACCGTTCCATTAAGGAGGCTACTTAGGAGTTGGAGTCAAACATGCTGGCAAATATCCCAGCCTTTTTGAGGATTCAGGTACCTTTCTTTCTCTTATATTCAAGGACGAACATTATTAATTTTAGTGGTGAATGATGTAATGACTTTGCTGGTCATTTTTGAGTTTATCTATCAAAATTACTATTTTGCCCTTTTGTAAGTTGCTTTGGACCTATTTTGAACTATTTGTATTATTGGAACTGAGATCTTGTGTGTTTAAAAGTGGAAAATGTGAGTTTTGACATTTTCGGAAGCTTCAGTTGTTAAAAAAGTGAGTTTTTGTACCATTCAGATTTTTTAGTGTCAAAATGAAAATCCCTCAATTCAATTAGCTCCGGAACATCGCATTTGGTCTAGGAAAATTGATGGAATAAAATTTGGAGTTAAAGCGAAGATTTTGGACTCAAAGTTGCATTTTGATTTTGGAGCCTAGGTTTGACTTTGGTCAATATTCGACGTTCAAAAACTCTAATTGAAATTTCTCCAGTTCTAGTGGTTCCGGATGGTGAAACTAACGCTAGAAATGGTCTCATTATAATTTTTGGAGTTTTTGAGGGCAATTTGGCTATTTTGGGTTTTAACTAGTTTTAATGAGCTTTATCGGGAACTAGGTTAAGGAGACTTCAGAATCAAATTTTGATAATTCTATTTAGTTCGAAATGTTGTTTCTTATAGAGATACATGTTTGATTTGTGTGTTTCGGGCTCCAGATGGACCTGGGGGGTCCATTTCGAGATTTTAAAATCGTTGATGTATGAAAAATTTGGTGCAAGGTAATTAACCCTCCGCATTCGCAGGATCGAGTCCCCATGTTCGTGTAGGTCACTTTCACCTCTTCTCCACATTCGCGGATAAGCCTTCCGCGTTCGAGGAGCTTTGTTGTTCTTTTCTTTCCATGTTCGCGGAGTAATAAATTCCTGAACAGTTTTAAAATCGCAAAAACATCATTTTAATCCATTTTTGACATTTTCAAGCTTTCTTGGGCAATTTTTGAGGAAAAGTTTTGAGTAAGTGTTTCTATCCTGAAAATTAATAATTCCTGTTACTTTCTCTTAATTTTGTCTTGAATTTCATGATTTTGGATCTTTAAAATTAGGTTCTTCATGTCGATGTTTTAAAAACTTTAAATGTTGATTTCTTATTCAATTTGAGCTCAAATTCTGTGAGATTTTTACAGATGAATTCGTCTTCTCGTGTAGAATCATAATTTTTAATTTAATTTTAGATTCGTGAACCTCAAAATTTACCCCTAATTTTGACCATTTAACCTTTGGATCCAATTCGTGCCAATATGGGTATCAAAATTTATCTCTTGATGTATATTATCTATTATTGATAGTGGTTGATTGATTTGTGCTCGATTTGAGGCTTTGATTGTTCGAAAGCTTGGTTCAAGTGTGGTTTCAACATTGAGGTAGGTTTGGTTAATCTTTTTGGGACTTAATTTGATTATTGGATATGTTTACCTTATCATTGTAAGAAGTAGATTGTTTCTTGAGTAATTAGATTGGTATGATAGTATTTTGGTGAAAACATGATATTGATAGTATTGAAATTGGAGTCAATTATGAATTTATTGGCAAATTGAGATGTATCCTTGATATACAAGACTCTTTTGGATGTTGTTGTGATAATATGAGACTTGTGATATCATTTGGAAAACTTTGTGGTAGTTAATGGTATTTGAGATACTTTCTGGGACTCATGCATATTTTGGGACTTGGGGAGTCCGGTATTATCGGTATATTTGGATTTTGGTGAAAGTGTGGTAATTTGAGACATATTGATGGCTTGTGGTACAAGTTGTGGCATTTGGCATTTCCTTTCTGATTTTATGGTTATTATTTATCGGTTATCTTATTATAATGTTGTCATGTACATTGATTTGTGGCATTAACATGCATTCATTTCATGTTACATTTGTACTCTCACGTCCCGGAGGGTACCCTAGGTGTGACCGACACTTAGAAACCATTATTGGCTCCCAAGCGAATCACTTGGCTCAATATGCTTATTCAATCAGCGAAAGACTCAATAAAACGAAATAAAGTAATTAAGTGGATATTTAAACCATTATATAAAATAATCTTACATATGCTTCTTATAAAAATAATTCAATATTTCAATATTGACGTTTCACTGTATGGTATATTGACGTTTCACTATATGGACAAAAGTATATGGTCAAATAGTTTTTAATTTTATAGATGAAAAAGTAGATAAACTTCACATAAATACAATCCTTACCTCTCATATTGGGATTACTATTGTATCTGGTCCCTCAATTATTAGTAAATTTCAGAGTTTAGTCCTTTATAATTTCACTAACCACATTTTAATCTTTCAATGTATAACTGAATTGTGCATATCTTTGATCTCGTTGCATATGAATATTCACAAATATATTATTTGTTCCACCACTTAATTACTCAATTTTTATGTCAAGTTTATATGATTACACCATATTTAATTATAATATAGTCCATATAGAGCCAAATATAACATATTTTCCACATAAAGGGCCAATAACAAACATTTTAAGTTGATTGAGGAATAAACATATTGAGTCATAAATTATAAGGATAAAAAGAGAATTTATTAATTACTTCGGGATCAAACCCGAAAGTGTTGTTATCGTGTCACATTATGTAGGTTTGGAGGTGTATTTAAACAAACAAACAAAAATTATTCACCAAGTGCCAAATTTTATCCGTAGATAAATTAGGATCGAAATGTTGAAACGTCTGTCAACAGAGTTCTACTGAAAAGTCCGCCGTCAGTCGCCAACTTCATTCCATCAACAGATCAGATAATCGCCTGGACAAATTCTTAAGGTCAGATCTCTGCTTGCTTTTATGGATTAAATACATCAATCTATGTCAATGTATCATGATTAAATTTAAGTTAAATTGTTCCAATATAGCGTTCAACGTAAATGAACTATTTGGTTAGATTGTCAATTTTGGTAATGCTTCTAGGTTTTTTCTTTCTAATCGATACTCAGTTCTTGTAATTAATTTGTATTTGCACCATATATCATCCCATTTATAGGGAAGTGCTCCCTATTAAGAAGTTTTTTTCTTGCCAAGCTTGAATCTGAAACTTACAGTTAAGGAAAAAGTAACTTCATTCACTACATTAGTGCTCCTAGCTAAAAAAAAAAAAAAACCTCACATTTCATAAATTAGAGAAAGAAGAGTATCATTTGTAAAACTAGTAGTTAGAATACATAAAAAATGATAAATACAAATATTCATTGATTAATAAGTTAATCTTTAAAAACTTATAAAGATAGTATTTAAATTGCATCTTCAGTTCCATAAATGATTGAAAAACAAAGATTAAAAATATGCTTGATGTATTAAAAATGACCCAAAAATATTTTTTTTCATCTATTAGATTAAATTTTCTCTTTCTTTGACCTATGTAAAGTTTAGCCTAACATTTCTTTCACCTTAAATTTGATCCTCCGTTAACAACACAATTATATGTCATTTAATTAAATTTTAATTAACTATGTGATCTTTATTTATTGATCATGTAGACTCAACCTACCCATGGCTAAGGGTGGACATAAATCACTTAAAATTAGAATGATCATAGTTTAAATTAGCTCTAATTTGAACTTTTTTTGGCTATTTGAAGTTTTGGGGTTTTTCTCTTAGGAAAAGAAAAATAGAATTTCTCCATATTTGGCGAATCCTTTTTCTAGTAGGAAAAGGAAAACATAATTTCTTCATCTTTGACGAATTCTTTTTCTAGTAGGAAAAGGTTTATGACTATAGAAATAGAGACTCATTCTTTCTAACTTGGTAGCATTAACAATGTAGCCATAAGGGCTTGAGAGTTGTGTGTAGGGAGAGAAATTGTGAGACACGAGTATGTGTGAACCTCTTTGTTTTCTGAGTGAATTGGTTATTTCTCTTGATGTTGTATACTCTCTCTTATATAGTGGATTGTTCATCTCCTCTTGTGGATGTAGGTCAGTTGTATTGAGTTGAAGTATCTATGTGTATTGTATTATGTATTGTATGTATAGTGCTGAGTCAACACATTTAGTTAGGAGTTAGTTATAGTTTATTAGTTTGTTACAAGTTAATTAGTGTTGGTTAAAATCTTTGGATGTCACACTAATAGTGTGATTCAACTAGTTGATCTTTGTGTATATATACTCTTCTTCTGCTGATCCTGCTCTTCCTTTCTCTGCGTCAACATCTTTCTTTTTATCCCTTTTCCTAATAAGTTTGCACTGCTGCACATCTTTACCTCCCATAGCCATGGATACTCCAATTGTAACCCCTACGGCTAGTACAACTATTGATACAAGTGATCCTCTATACATTCATCTCTCTGACAATCCAAGTTTCACTTTAACTTATGTTCCATTTGATGGCGATGGTTATTGACCGTGGAAGAGAAATGTTCTGAGATCATTGTCAGTGAAGAACAAATTAGTGTTCATTACTGGTGAATACACAAAGCCTGGTGCTTAATCTACAAACCTCCGTCAATAGGAAAGATGTGATGATATGGTTACTTCCTGGATTCTAAACTCCCTCTCTAGAGACATTGCAGATAGTGTTGAGTATGTGAGTAGTTCAGCAGAACTTTGGAAGGAACTAGATAATCGATATGATCGGACTAATGGAGTTAAATTGTAGCAAATTCAAAAGGAAATCAATAACTTGAGTCAGGGTGCACTGGACATCACTGGTTACTACACCAGGACGAAGAATTGTGGGAAGAACTGAGTACTCTTAGCAGCTAAGCACACATGCAATTGTAAATGTAGCTGTGGTGCTAAGGAACTTATGTATAAAGCTAAACAAGATAGACGTTTAATTCAGTTTCTCATGGGATTGAATGAGGTCTATACAGTAATCAGAGGAAGCATTCTCATGACGAATCCTCTACCTTCCATGGGAAAAGCATTTGCACTTCTTGTACAAAAGGAAAAGCAAAGAGAACTCAAGCCACATAACCAAATGTTTATTGAATCTACTGCTGCACTTCTTGTGCAAGAGGAAAAGCAAAGAGAACTCAAGCCACATAAACAAATGTTTACTGAGTCTACTGCTCTTGCTATAAATACCTCAGGAACTAGAAAATTCAGAACAAATTACTTGCCTAATCAATGATTCAACACTAATAACCACATCTCTGAAAATTACACCAGTGCTAATACCAGTAGATCTAGACCATTCTGTGAGTATTGTAAGAAGCCTAGGCACACTAACGACAAGTGGTACAAGCTACATGGGTATCCTCCTCAAACCAATTAGGATTCAACTGCAAATTCACAAAGGAACTTCAACAATGGTCACAACAGTAAGTTCAATAAAGGAAAAAGAGTTGTTGCCAATGCACATGCCCAACCATATGATATGAGTGCCGGAAAGAATGAGGAACCTATACGACAATCACAAAGCACCAAATCTATCCAAGGAGCAATATCATCAGTTGTTGGACATGCTACAACACTTCAATAGTTCTGGCACACACAATGATACTCAAACTTGTGGAGCTGCTAACTTTGCAGGTACCATTGCTTATACTTCTTCTATAAAATTTGATAAACTATCTTGTGGATGTTTCAAAGAAAAGGCTGACCTATGGATCCTGGATTCAGGAGCATCTCACCACATGACTTTTGACAAAAAACATCTTAGTAACATTCTTTTATTGCCCTATCCTCTACTTGTAAAATTACCTAATGGTTACAACGTGAAGGTGATAGAAATAGGGAATGTGGTGTTGTCACCCAAAATTACTTTGTACAAGGTCCTACTGATATCCTCTTTCAAGCACAACTTGGTATCCATTAGCTCTTTGACCTCACACCTCAAAGGTGCAGTTTTGTTTTCTGATGTTGCTTGTTTACTGCAGGCCCCTTCACTGAAGAGGCCTTTAGAGATTGGTAATGTGAATAATGCACTCTATCTCCTATGCTCAGGATGTCTCAAGAAGATCAACAACATTCCTGCATCAGAAAGTTATTTTTCCAATTTAGTTTTTCCTTCTAAGTGCAATCTAGTAGATAAAATGCACTGTTCTTGTCATTCCTTTTCTTCCTTATGTCAGCTTTCCATTGTAAATAGCATGTGTTCCATTAATAAAAACAGTGCTTCTTTTTCATATGGTACTTCTTCTCATAGTAATAAGGCAGATTTGTTGTGGCACTATAGACTTGGTCATGTACCCTTTGCCAAAATATAAGGAATGCCAATTCCTGTAACATTCTCATCTAATGAACATTTTTTTGTTCCATATGTCCAATGGACAAGCAAACTAAACTACCTTTTCTTGATAAAACAACAACTACTAGTACAACCTTCGAACTGATCCATGTGGACTTGGGACCTTATCATGTTGCCACCCATGATGGATACAAATACTTTATCACCTTGGTTGATGACTATAGTAAAGCCACTTGGACTCACCTCCTAAGTTGCAAAAGCAACACCCTTTAGATCATAAAAGCTTTAGAGATGATGGTTGCAGAATCAGTTTGGAACTTCTGTGAAACAGATAAGATCAGATAATGATCATAAATTCAAAAACTCTGAGACAATAGTCTTCTTTCAATCCAAAGGAATTTTACACCAAAATTTATGTCCATACACCCCATAGCAAAATGATGTGGTGGAAACAAAACATAAGTACCTCCTTGAAGTAGCTAGAGCTCTCCTTTTTCAATCTAAATTAACTTTACAATATTAGGGAGAATGCCTCTTCACTGCAACATTCATCATAAATAGACTTTCAAGTCCTCTCATTGCAAACAAATCTCCCTTTGAACTACTACATAAGGAAGGACCTGATTACTCTCACATGAGAAGCTTTGGATACTTATATTATCAACTATTCCCAAAAGTCAATGATCCAAGTTTGAACCCAAACTACCTCTCACATTTTCATTGGTTATCCTTTTGGTTCAAAAGGTTACAAGGTACTAAGTCTAGCCACTAGAAAAATACTTATTTCTAGAGATGTAACTTTCTGTGAGTATATTTTTTCTTTCACTTTTCCTGTTAGTCCTAATAAGTTTCCATCTGTACCTGATGTTATACCCTTTGTGGATGATGTACCAGCCTTGCACATGTCAGATAACTTACACACTAGTCATGGAGTTGATGATATCGCACATTCTAATCTGTCACCTACTCACAATGAATCACCTCCTACTCACTCTCATACAACTTCACCAACTAATGCTTCTGTGCCATTGCCCCTTGCACCATCACAACATGGTGCAGTAGAACCTAGGAAGTCTCATAAAATACACAAAGTTTCATCTTACTTGAATGATTATGCCCACAAACTACCTTCTCTAAAGCCTTGAAACACACAACCACAAACATCATCTTAGGACCTCACCTCCCAAAATAACTACTTCTCCTTACATAGCAATATAACCTCTAATGAGCTGATTCCTAGTACTCAGCAATTTGTGAGAAACATCTGTCTTGATAGTGAACTAAGTTCTTATGAAGAGGTAGCCATATGTCCTGTTTGGCAAGCAGCTATGACACAAGAATTTGAAGCCTTACATGACAATAACACATGGAGTTTAGTCCTTTTGACTATGGGGGAGAAGCCTATTGGATGCAGGCGGGTTTACAAGATTAAACACAGAGAAAGATTTAAAGCTAGATTAGTTGTGAAAGGATACACTTAACACCCTGCGATAGACTACACATAAACCTTTTCCCCAGTTGTTAAAATGGCTACCGTGAGGACACTCATTGCCACTACTGCCAATAATAATTGGGATATTTTCCAATTAGATGTGAACAATGATTTTCTACATGGTGACTTACATAAAGAATTATATATAGATATTCCTTAGATACCTGAAGAAGGACCTTACACTTGGCATTTTCCTGTCCAACAAGTCTGATTATAATGTCAAGGCCTACTGTGATTCTGATTGAGATGCATGCCCTGACCCTAGAAGATCTATATCAGGCTATATTGTACTGCTTGAAGATAGTCCTATAAGCTGAAAATCCAAGAAACAAGAGATTATTTCCCTCTTATCAGCTGAGGCAGAATGTAGGGCTTTAAGAGTGGTAGGTGAATTGGTGTGGTTGAGTAGACTCCTTACTGAGTTTGACATCCCCTTTCCTACTCCTATTTCTGTTTACTATGATAACCAATCAACTTTGCACATTGCAAGAAATTCAATTTTTTATGAGAGAACTAAACACATTGAAGTGGATTGTCATTTTGTCTTGACAAAACTCAATAAGGGCCCAATATCTCATCACATTGGGACTAGACAACAACTTGCTGACGTACTCACAAAGGAACTGACTAGTATCAAACATGCATCTTTACTCAACAAGATGGCAATGATCCCCTCACTTCCACCTTGAAGGGGGCGTATTGAGCTGAAGTATCTATGTGTACAGTATTGTATATTGTATGTATAATGCTGAGTAAGCATATTCGATTAGGAGTTAGTTATAGTTTGTTACAAGTTAGTTAGTGTTGGTTAAATTCTTTGGATGTCACACTAATAGTGTGACTCAAGTAGTTGATCCTTGTGTATATATACACTTCTTCTTTCAAAGAATGAATCAACTTGTTCATTTCACAAATCACATGTTTTGTTCCAATCTTCACAGCTTCACTCCATGAAAGGAGATTGACGCTTCCATTAATGGTGATCAGTTCATAGCTGATCTAACCACGTAAAATTATTGTGTCTCTTTATAGTATGTTTCTCGTTTATCTTCACACTCATGGTCTTTCGAGATTGCTTTACTAGTTTTCGCATGTCACCTTATTCCTGTTGGTCCCATCACTGCAGAAACTTGATGTTCATCAGTCTTCTTTGTGGTGAGAATAGGAATATCTCCGAGATTGATGACTCTCTAAACTTTTACATCATATGATTATGATTTTTCAATGAAATGCGTTGAAACACGGAGGCCTTGTGTGAGAGGTTCTCTCTTGGAATAATGCACTAATAGTTTGTTGAGCCATGATATTTTCTCACTCTCCTGAAATTTTTTTTTATGAAACCTTGATTTGATACCATATAAAAGTGTAATAGTGTGTGTGAATTGTATATCCTTTTTAAAATGTTTGGTTTGACTAGATTATAAGTCAGGTGACTACTTAACAAATATGAATAAATGAAATCAGTAAATACCAGATATTTTAATACTTGTTGGGATACAATGTGGATCTTATTTCAGTCCTCTTGGATCGGAAGAGTATTATCTTCTAACTTGTAAGTGATTTGAAGTAGTATAGAAACAGAACCTAAAATCTACACTCAATTCTTTTCTCTTTTTCTTTTTCAATCTCTTGATACAATGTCTCACCACTATGATTTTCTCTCTTCTCTTTTTCTATTACATAGCAATTCACTCAAAATAACAATGTTTGCTAAAAGTAGAATAGAGAGAGTAAAATAGGTAAGTCGATTTTGTATATGATCTTCAACCATTTTTCCTTCTTTATATACGAGTGAGAGGTTTGATTGAATGATATTTGCAACCCAAGAGATTTGATCCTTGGAAAAGGAATGATGAATCCTATTTCTAATAATAAGGCAAAATCTTAGGGACTTCGAAATCTTTTGCCTTTTTTGAGGAGATCATCCAGTGATGTTCAGTCTTGATAACATTAACATTGTTTACGATAACAATTGTCATGTTACCATGTGTGAATAATAATAACAACAATAATAATAAGTTGTAATTTTTAATAAATATTATAAACTTTTCCCTTAATACATTGGATAAAGAAAGAAAAATCATTTACATTTGAAAACTTAAATAGTTAAATAAATTCAAATTCTTAAAGTAAATTCCATATAATATTAGAATGTGAAATATAAATTCCTGGAATATTTTAGAACATTTTTAAAATAAATAAAATATAGTAACATAAGAAAGTTTAAAAAAGGGAGGGGGTACAGTTGGTCAGTTGGGTGTGTTGGTTTATTTCATCAAGTACTAGAGAGCAATTTCGCGCCTCTTTTTTGTTATAACAGTTTTTTTCTTCCATTTAAAAGTGAAAATTCTCTCAGGTAATTTTCCCTTTCCTTCTTCAGTTCTCATTGTAAATTCTTTTCTAATATGATTGCGCTTGTATTTTATAGCTATATTTTGTTAAAATAACCGCGTGTGCTTGGTACGTACTTATAATATATTGGCTCTTTTATTTCTGTGCTTTATCTAGCTTGATCATGGTAGTAGCTCTGTTTATCTTTTACAATTCATGATGATTGATGATTTTGTTTGTCCATATGGATTTTTCAGGATGTGGGAAAAGAAAAGAACATATGCCTTGACACATAGTAATTCACCACCAGCATCACCATTCCAGGCAAGATATGCTCGACCATTTAGAAATCTGCCAAGAGATCAACTAGGTGGTGTTATATTTGGCTGCACAAATGCTACAATCGGAGAGTGTCTCGAAAAGCAACTAGTAGGTCAGTTACTCGGCCCTAATATATTGTCCTTCAATAAAAAGAAATCAGGATGATGGGTTGTTGTTACTCAATTATATACATTTTTTTTACAGGTTTGCCTGGCCAACACATTTCATATGTGAAAAATGTAAATCCTGGTTTGCCAGTGTTCTTGTTCAACTACAGCGATAAGAAGCTCCATGGAATCTTTGAGGCTGCAAGCTCTGGTCAAATGCAAATCAATCCATATGCTTGGACATTAGATGGTTCTGGAAAAACACAATATCCTGCACAGGTTTTATATCATTGTTTTCTTTTATGGCTTTATCTGCTTACGTTGATGCACGTGCGTCGGTGTTATATTCTCACGAAAATTCTTCTACTGAAACTTCACTTTTTCTTTTGAAGGTTCAGATACGCGTCCGTCTGTATTGTCAACCACTGTCTGAAGATATCTTTAAACCAATAATCTTGGATAACTATTACACCCAGCATCATTTCTGGTTTGAGTTAGATTTTGTTCAATCTAGCAGATTGATCTCCCAACTCTCAACTCTTGCATATGCTCCGAGTAGCGCACCATATCATCCAGCACCCCCAAGAACTATAATCCAAGATTCACCTGCAAATTACAATACAGCAGAAAATGTATCTTTTGAACCACAAGACTTGGAAAATAAGTCATCCAGTTCTATTGATTCTCAAGATGCATCGGATGAGAAGAATTTTATGTACATGAAACTTAAAGAATTAGTTCTTGAGCGTGAATGGCCAGAGCTCCCCACCGACGTGCTTGCAGAGAAAAGCACCAATGCAGGGATGAGAAATAATAATGATGTAAGCATCGGTCAAGCAGGTTTTCGGGAACCACAGCCTCCCCGAGAAGAGAAGAATGAAAAAGACACTAGTGACTCGGCTGATCATCCTCCTTCTATAGCTCAGGTTCTTTATCTTCTTGTACTATGTGCCGATTTTTGTTAACCATGACAGCATTTCTGCTCCAGATATTCTTTTATGACTTCAAAATCTCTGTTATTGCAGCTGCTGGAGGAAGTGAAAGAACTGAAAGATTTTAAGGAACAGCACACCCAAAAAATGAGTGGCCTGGAGAAGAAGCTGGTAAACCTTTTCTCTATATAATCTTGGTCTTATGATGACATGTCTATTGGTATATGGATGAGACTGTATTAGATACTTGGAAGAATGGGAAATTATTTTAAAGATATTCCTCGTCCTTATATTTATGTTGGAACAAGTGTGGATGGTAGAGGTGTTAGTTTAAAAGAGTCCTAGTTGTAAAATAAGAGTCGTTAGTAAATAAAATTCCTATTTGATAGGTTTGTCTTAGTCCTTAGGAAGTAGTTTTATACGTGGGTTGTTATCTAGTTTTTAGGAGAAAGCTTTTTGCTTTAAGTCCCTTGTGTGTTTTTACTATATAAAGACTACAGTAAGTCCCTTGTGTGTTTTTACTATATAAAGACTGCAGTATCAATCATTGAAAATCAATCAGTCAATAAAATTTCTTTTCACGTTTACTGCCTTTTCTTTCTCAATTCTACATCTGCTTCTCGAATGCTTGTTTTGCTATCAGTGGTATCCGAGCCAGAGAGCAATATTGTTAGTTTATGGCTTCAGAGAGCAATCCACGTTTTGATGGTCACTATGACCATTGGAGTATACTGATGGAGAATTTCTTAGTCAAAGGAGTATTGGCCAATTGTCGAAGCGGAATAGGATCTCCGACAAAAGGTGAAGCCTTAACGAATGCTGAAAAGTGGAGTTCGAAGCAAGAAAGTTGAAAGATTTGAAGGCAAAAAATTATCTCTTTTAGGCTATTGATTGTTCCATCCTAGAAACTATTCTTTGCAAAGAAACTTCAAAGAATATTTGAGATTCGATGAAGAAAAAATATCAAGGTAGTGCTAGAGTGAAGCGTGCACAGCTTCAAGCCTTGCGAAGGGATTTCGAGACTTTGTAGATGAAGGAAGGAGAGTTCGTAATAAGCTATTGTGCTAAAACAATGGAGATAAGCAACACAATGCGATTTCATGGTGAAAAGATGACTGATGTCACAATTGTGGAAAAGATATTGCGCTCCCTGACACCGAAGTATGACTATGTTGTTTGCTCCATTGAGGAGTCAAAAGATATAGATGAGTTATCACTTGACGAATTGCAAAGTTCCTTATTGGTACATGAGCAAAAGATAAACCGTAGTTCATCTTCCGAAGAGCAGGCTTTGAAGGCTTCTACTAATACTCATTTCTCAAACTCTAGAGGAAGGGGTAGAGGTAGAGGAAGAGGAAGAGGAGATCAAGGATATAGAGATGAAGTCAGCAAAGACGGTAGTAAAAATTTCAGAGCCAATGATGACCATGGTAAAAGCAGACGAAGGAATTTTGACAAACCCAAAGTAGAACGCCATTGATGTCATAAATTTGGTCACTATAAATCTGAGTGTTACACTAGGCTGCCGAATGACAAGGATGAGAAGTCAAATTTTGCTGAAAATAAAGAAGTTGAGAATTGTTGATGGCAATCCAAGTAGAGAAGGAACCTGAACAAAACGTTTGGTACTTGGATAAGGGCTGTAGTAATCACATGTGTGGAAGTAAGTTTTCTTTTTCTTCTTTAGATGAAGACTTTCATTCAACAATTAGTTTTGGTGATTCTTCCACTGTGAGTGCAATTGGAAAGGGTGATATTAAGATTAGAACCAAGAATGGTTTTGAAGAAACGATCTCAAATGTGCTATATGTTCCTAAAGCAATCTGCTAAGTGTTGGTCAGTTGCAAGAAAAAGGATATGTTATAACTATTGAAAAAGGTACATGTGAGACTTATAATCCCACTAGAGGAGCTATTGTTGTTGTGAATATGAGATCAAACAGGTTGTTCGTGCTGAAGTAAAAGATCCATCATGGTTATGGCATTTTAGATATGGTCACTTGGGTTTTGGTAGATTAAAAGTTCTCCAACAAAAAATTATGGTGATAGGTTTTCCTGAAATTACAATTCTGTCTCATGTTTGTGAGGAATGTGTTGTTGGCAAACAACGTCGTTCTCAATTTCCAAAAGGAAAATCATGGAAAGCCAATGATGTTTTAGTTGATACATTCAGATACTTGTGGCCCAATTAAACCAGCTTCTAATGGAGGTAAACAATACTTTATTATGTTTACTGATGACTTTTCCCGAAAAAGTTGGGTTTATTTTTTGCGTGAAAAATCTGAGGCTTTTAAAGCATTTAGAAGCTTCAAGGTTCATGTTGAAAATGAGACAGGAAAGAAAGTCAAGACTCTTCAAACAGATCGTGGTGGCAAGTATTGCTCTAAAGTTTTTGATGATTTTTGTGAATCTGATGGCATTAGAAAAGAGCTTACAACAGTTTATACACCACAACAAAATGGTGTATCGGAGAGGAGAAACATCCTCAATATGGTTTGAGTTTACTGGCAAAAGGAAGAGTGAAAAAGAGTTTTTGGCCAGAAGCAATAGCTTGGAGCATTCATGTCGTGAACAGAAGCCCTACATTCTCTGTTAAGAATATGACTCCACAGGAGGCGTGGAGTGGAAGAAGGCCTGCTGTAGATCACTTTCGGATTTTCGGGTGCATTGCATATGCACATGTCCCAAATGAGAAAAGGAAGAAGCTCGGTAATAAAAGTGAAAAATGTGTGTTTCTTGGTGTTAGTGAAACGTCCAATGCATATAAATTATTTAATCCACAAACAGAAAAGATTGTGATCAGCCGAGATGTTGTTTTTGATGAAGAAACTACTTGGGATTGGGATATGCAGCAGCCTGCCCCAGTATTATTTTAGAATGAACTCGAAGAAGCAGCCTTAATACCCGAAAATTCAAAGGATGATGCTCCTATGGCTGCTGAAACTTCTCCAACAGCTGTTGAAATTACACCAACAGTGAATGAAAATTTTCCAGCAGCTTTGGAAGAAAATGATTCAGCAGCTCAGTCACTTCAGCGTACTCGAAAAAGGACAGCATGGATGTCTGACTATAAGGTAACAGGAATTGAGGTAAATACTGATGCAATAACTCATTTTGCATTGTTTGCGGACTGTGATCCTATAGTATTTGAGAATGCTATTGGAGAAGAAAGATGAAGAAAGGCAATGGATGCTGAAATTGAAGCTATTGAAAGGAACAATACTTGGGAGCTTGTTGATCTTCCTGAGAAGCAGAAAACCATTGGTGTCAAGTAGGTTTACAAGACGAAAGTGAAGGAAAATGGAGAAATTGACAAATATAAGGCATGATTGGTGGCTAAGGGATACAAGCAGGAGTATGGTGTGGACTACACTGAAGTTTATGCTCCAGTTGCAAGGCATGGCACCATCAGAATGGTAATTGCATTGGCGGCGTGAAATTCATGGCCTATTTTCCAATTGGATGTCAAATCAGCCTTCCTACACGGATACTTGGAGGACACTCTTATCGTTGTTTTGGGAATCAGAAAATGTCCCTTGCGAAGTTTTACAAATCCAATTGCACAACCTTTTGAAATGACCAAAAGGGAAATAATTTATGTTCTTGATCCGTAAGGCTTTATCCACATGGTAAAAGATGTATGCATCAGTGATAGTTGACAATTCACAT
Source organism: Solanum rostratum (assembly GCA_029948455.1). NCBI lineage: Eukaryota > Viridiplantae > Streptophyta > Magnoliopsida > Solanales > Solanaceae > Solanum > Solanum rostratum. The sequence goes on from CM057055.1 coordinate 57,067,160, forward strand.
GTCTTCTACTTGTTTGTTCCCTTTTTAATGGATGTCCACTTTCATGTTTTTCTTTTTAAAAAATGTAACAGTGATAGTTGATGATTGTATCCAGTGCTATTCTTAGAGATGAACTTAACTGCTAAAAGTTCTTTTACCAATTTCAAGGATTTCAATAATTAAAATTGTAGCAGTGATAGTTGATGCTTCATATTTTGTCTGTTCTCTGTCTATATGATTTAGTGAGTTCTGTTTTCTCCATGCCTACCTGAATACATGTTGTGTCTTCAGAAGTGAAAATCTGATGTTCTCCCCCTTTGTTATTTCCTTGTCTTCAGGCTAATGCACAAGAAGAAATCAAACTGTTAAAAAGTAAATTTTTGATGTTGGAGTCTACAAATCCTTCTCGTACACATGATGGTGAAAATGTGGTTAAGTCAGACGATCTAGTGTATAATGAGGGAATCATCCTAGCTGGAGGATATGATGGTAATTCGTGGTTATCGGCTTTGGACTTGTACTCACCTTTAAATGATGTTTTAAAGCCACTTGAGCCAATGAGTTCATTTCGATCATATTTCGCCATTGCAAGTCTGAGTAGAGAAGTTTATGTATTTGGTGGAAAAATTGGAAAAGAGCGGTGCAAGTCAGGTAATGCCAGTAGTCCCTCCCTTTACATACCCTCTTCCCCTTTCTCTTAAGTTGCTGATACTTATGCTACTCTATTCTTGTGAAGTTGAATCATATAACCCAGCCGATAATAAGTGGACTGTGCATCCTTGTTTGAATAAGAGAAATAGTAACTTATCCGGAGCTACTTTGAAGGACAAGATCTTTGCGATGGGTGGTGGAAATGGGGTTGAATGCTTTTCAGGAGTTGAAATGTATGATCCTCAAGTAGGTCGATGGATTCCTTCACGATCCATGTGCAAGAAGGTTAATTCTATTCCTTGCTTATATTTCGATGGTCATATTTTGAAGTTGAAAGGGACAAAAAGCATGTAAAAAAAAAGAAGTAACTGATATTGGTGCACAGTTTTGCCACAGTAAAAGTAAATTGCAATACGACAGATATTTTTCGGTTAAAATCTTTATTATGAAAGAAGGTTCATGTGCATTACCCTTGGATGTTGTTCTCATCTGCTTAATTTTCGTAGTAAGTCTTTAGTTTGTTCAATCTTTTTGTAGTAAAAGTTGTTTAGCACTATTTTACTACCTAACAAAGACAATGTTTGTATCTTTTATTGTCCTTGCCTGCAGTTCAGGCTTTAATTTGCTTCTATTCTTTTAGACTGTTTCTAAAGTATAAGCCATTTACCTGTTCCAAAGTGCTAATATTATCTCCTCTGACTTGATTGTCTACCATTCATGCAGCGATTTTCTCCTGCAGCAGCAGAACTCAATGGTGCAATATATGCTGTTGGTGGATTTGATGGAAGCAATTATTTGGCGTAAGTCATTGCTGAATTGCTGTTTTCCTTTTTCTTTAGAACGTATGCACCATAGAAGATTGGCATTTGGGCCTCATTTTCTCCAATTATTGAATTATAATCCCCTTTGATCTTTCCAGAGAAATGACAGTTTCTTGTAGTTTTCCAAATGCGGTCCTTTTTAGTGCTAAATCTGTTCTGATAGAAATCTACAACTTCATTTATTTCATTGAATAGGAAAATTATCTTCATATGTGAAAGCATTTGAGTCTTGTTTTTCAGTTTTCTGCTGCATTCTCCAGTATCATTTTTCTGACTAGCTATCACCCAGGACTGCTGAAAGATTTGACCCCAGAGAACATGCTTGGACAAAAATTGAGAGTATGAGCGCAAAAAGAGCAACTCATGCGTTGGTTCCTTTGGGGGGAAAGTTGTATGTTGACTTCTTCTCGCTTCTTTCGAATCTATATCTTTGGTTGCGTGTTATGTCGTTTGGGGATGTGTATTATCTGTAGAATCACTTGTGGGGCTGGGTGGATTCCATGACCTGTTGTCCCATTTTTCATCTTGTTATTCACTTTTAGCTTCACGGTTGCTCTTTAGATATGCACTTGGTGGCTTTGATGGGTCTCAAACGATGCCAACCGTTGAGATATATGATCCCCGTCGTGGAACATGGATGATTGGGGAACCAATGAACTACTCAAGGATGTTTTTAGCTGCTGCTGTTCTAAAGGAGTCCATTTATGTAATTGGAGGGGCTCAATCTCATAATGAGGTAGTAAACATGGTACATAAGATTATTTACTTCATTGTTTTGTTAATCGTCAATTCCATTACATATGTGGTTCTGTTAATCAATACTCTTTTTTGTGATTGCAGATTGAACGCTACAATGAAGGTCAAGGTTGGGAAATAACCAACCTGAGTGCTCTCGGGAAAAGGTGCCGCGCCTCTGCTATAGTTTTGGAGGAAGATTGAACTCTGCATTCTTAAGCATGCAAGCTTTCTCTTCTTGTGGGCACCCTTTGTAGTAGTATGGCTGCATTACAGACGATTCTCTGCAGCAAAACTTGTTCACAATACTTAATTGTTTTTTCATCATTAAACTTTGTTGACTAGTCATTTCTATCTGCTTATAAGGGAGCCTTTATATTGTATCTTTAATTCCATGAATGATTACTAAATAGAAAAAAGGTCCAAAATATCTTTGATATATCAAAATGACTCCAAAATGTCCTCTTTTCATATATTTGATAAAGTTTACCCCATTAAGATTGTTACAAAATGTATATAGACATCATTCTTAGCAATATACATAGTCATAATTAGCTAGAAGATCTTTAGGAATCCTTTGTAATTACTAGTTGATCTTTAGGAATCTCTCTTTATTTTCTTTCCTAAATTAGCACCTAATGTATTGTATATATATCTTGCTTACCTATTGAAATAAAGCATCAACTTCTATTCGATTACATGGTATCAGAGCTTATAGGCTCCTTGATCCTGTTTTGGCTTTGTTTGAAAAAAAAAAAAAAAAGGCAGCTCGATCTTGTTTTGCTGTCTTTCGGGATTCAACATCTAGTGTCATCTAGTCAGTTACTACTTCGAGTTTCGTTTGGTTTGATACATTGTTTGGAGAACACTTCATCACTTTCAGGTTCCTAGGTTTCTGAAAACTACTTCCAGGATCATATTTTTCTTTGTAGCTTCAACGATTCAGATCTAGTTTTCTGTTTGGTGCTGCTGCGATTATCAAGTTCTGTCCGATATTAGTGTTTTGTGGATGTTCTTGATTTTGAGCATCGGGTACAATTATTTTGCTGGGTGAATTGGCTTCTACTTTTTTTTGGAATCTAATATTATTAGGGACCTTTTGAAGCTTGGTTATTCTTAAGTTCTTCATTGAGAAGGAAGTATGGCTACAAATCAGAAAGGTGAGAAAATTTTGGTTTCGGCAAATGAGTTCGCACAATTCTCTCAGTATCAGAATTCCATTAAAGAATTCACGTCAGTTACTACCCTTGTTGATTCAAGAAAAGCATCTTTGGTCTCCTCTCCGAATAACTGGGTGATTGATTCAGGTGCTACAGATCATATGACAGGTAATCCTAATATATTTTCTACCTTTCGATCACACAAAGCACCCTCTCCTGTCACAGTAGCCAATGGGTCAACATGTAACATTGTGGGATCTGGGACAGTCAAAGCAACCTCCTCCATTACCCTGTCATCTGTATTAAATTTACCGAAGTTGGCCTTCAATTTGATTTCTGTGAGTAAACTTACCAGAGATCTTAACTGTTATATTTCCTTCTTTCCTGATCATTGCTTGTTTCGTGATCTTGCGACGCATAAGGTTATTGGTAAAGGACATGTAATTGATGATCTATATATCCTTGATGAATATGAGCCTCGATTTGTTGCCTGCTCAAGTGTCATCTCTCCATTTGAAGCACATTGTCGATTGGGACATCCTTCTTTACCTTTGTTAAAGAAGCTTTGTCCCCAATTTCAAAATGTTCATTCTTTGGAGTGTGAATCATGCCGATTTGCAAAACATCACCGCATCACATTAGCTCCAAGGGTTAATAAGCGAGTTGGGTCAGCTTTTGAGTTAATTCATTCTGATGTTTGGGGACCATGTCCTGTTGTTTCTAAAAATGGATATAAGTATTTTGTCACTTTTGTGGATGATTTCTCTCGGATGACTTGGATTTATTTTATGAAAAGTCGCTCTGAAGTGTTTACTCACTTTTGTGCCTTTTGTGCTGAAGTCAAAACTCAATTCAATGCTTCAGTGCGTATTTTAAGGAGTGATAATGCAAAAGAATACATGTCAGAGTTGTTTCAATCCTACATGAGACAACATGGTATTCTCCATCAGTCATCATGTGTTGATACACCATCTCAAAATGGAGTTGCTGAGAGGAAGAATAGGCATCTACTTGAGACAGCCCGAGCACTTTTGTTCCAAATGAAAGTTCCTAAACAATTTTGGGCCGATGCAGTCTCTACCGCTTGTTTTCTGATTAATCGCATGCCATCGGCAGTGCTTATTAGTAATACACCTTATAATGTTCTTTTTCCAAACAAGACATTATTCCCGGTGGAACCAAAAGTATTCGGAAGCACTTGTTATGTTCGAGATGTACGGCCATCTGTTACTAAGTTGGACCCTAAGGCATTGAAATGTGTTTTCTTGGGTTATTCTCGTCTTCAAAAGGGGTATCGATGTTATTCTACTGAACTTGGCAAATATCTAGTGTCAAATGATGTGATATTTTCAGAGAGTACACCTTTCTTTTATAACCCTCCTAATTCTACAAGTCAGGGGGAGGAAGATGAGTGGTTAGTTTATCAGGTTACTCGTGTTGAGCAATCAAGTGATGCTACTCTTCCATCTCCTAGTTACTCTATTGAGCACCACTTGACTACTGCGCCTTCAACACATGTTCCAGCAAGACCACCTATTGTTCAAGTGTATTCGAGGAGACAAGAGACTAATGCTACATGCCCTGCACCAATTTCTCCTTTATCTGATCCTCCTCCTTCAGACCCTCCAGAAAATCTTGACCTTCCTATTGCTCTCCGTAAAGGTACACGAACTTGCAAATCCACATATTCTATTGCTAACTTTGTTTCCTATGATCGCTTGTCTCCTGCATCTAGATCCTTGATTGCTTCTTTAGACTCTGTTTCTACGCCCAAAAGTGTGAAAGAGGCTTTGCATCATCCCGGATGGTCAAATGCGATGCTTGAGGAAATACATGCATTAGAGGAAAATCACACATGGGATTTGGTGGATTTACCAGACGGGAAGAAACCAGTAGGATGTAAGTGGGTGTTCACAGTGAAAGTTAATCCAGATGGTTCCGTGGCAAGACTTAAAGCCAGGCTTGTGGCTAAAGGATATGCTCAGACTTATGGAGTGGACTATTCAGACACCTTTTCTCCTGTTGCCAAACTCACTTCTGTGCGCTTGTTCATTTCTTTAGCTGCTTCTGAGAATTGGCCTTTACATCAACTAGATATCAAGAATGCATTTCTTCATGGTGATCTTCAAGAGGAAGTATATATGGAGCAACCACCCGGTTTTATTGCTCAGGGGGAGTATAGAAAAGTCTGTCATTTGAAGAAATCCTTGTATGGATTGAAGCAGAGTCCACGGGCTTGGTTTGGCAAGTTTAGTGAGGTAGTTCAAGAGTTTGGGCTGAAAATGAGCAAATGTGATCACTCGGTCTTCTACCGACTATCTGCAGCTGGCAGTATCCTTCTTGTTGTATATGTTGATGACATTGTCATCACAGGAGGTGATTCTGAGGGGATATCTTCCCTTAAGTCTTTCTTGCATACTAGGTTCCATACAAAGGACTTAGGCCAGTTGAAATACTTTTTGGGAGTAGAAGTAAATAGAAGCAAGAGGGGAATTCTTTTATCTCAAAGAAAGTATATTCTTGACCTACTTGCAGAAACTGGAAAATTGGCAGCCAAACCTTGCAGTACTCCAATGGTTCCCGGTGTACATCTTATGAAAGATGATAGCGAGCTTTTTGATAACCCAGAGAGATATAGGAGGATAGTTGGAAAGTTAAACTACCTCACAGTAACTCGTCCAGATATTGCTTTTGCGGTAAGTGTCGTTAGTCAATTCATGTCTACACCTACGGTGAAGCATTGGGCAGCTTTGGAACAGATCCTATGTTACTTGAAAGGAGCTCCTGGACTTGGCATACTGTATAGCAATCACAACCATACTCGTATTGAGTGTTTTGCAGATGCCGATTGGGCTGGTTCCAAAATTGACAGAAGATCTACTACAGGCTATTGTGTCTTTGTTGGAGGAAACTTAGTATCATGGAGGAGTAAGAAGCAAAGTGTTGTATCTCGATCCAGTGCAGAATCTGAGTATAGAGCTATGTCACAGTCTACGAGTGAAATCATGTGGATACATCATCTTTTAACTGAAATTGGGTTGAAGCATCATATGCCGGCAAAACTTTGGTGTGATAATCAAGCTGCCATTCATATTGCCTCAAACCCAGTGTATCATGAAAGAACTAAACATATTGAAGTTGACTGCCACTTTATTCGTGAGAAGATTCAAGAAAACTTGATTTCTACTAGTTATGTGAAGACAGGAGAGCAGGTAGCTGATTTGCTTACAAAGGCAGTGAATGGAACTCAGGTTGATTACCTTTGCAACAAGTTGGGCATGATCAATATCTATGCTCCAACTTGAGGGGGAGTGTTACAAAATGTATATAGACATCATTCTTAGCAATATACATAGTCATAATTAGCTAGAAGATCTTTAGGAATCCTTTGTAATTACTAGTTGATCTTTAGGAATCTCTCTTTATTTTCTTTCCTAAATTAGCACCTAATGTATTGTATATATATCTTGCTTACCTATTGAAATAAAGCATCAACTTCTATTCGATTACAAAGATTGTTCTTTCCATGCTTAATATTGTTCCTCCATTAACTCATAATTATATGATATTTAATTAAATACTAATTAGATACGTGACCTTTATTATTGGTCACATAGACTTGACCCATCCATAATTAAGGGTGGACATAAATCATCAAAATCAGGGGTGGACATTGTTTGAGTCAAGTCAAAATTCAATCTTTTTGTCTATTTGATTTGGATTTTCAGACTTTGGATTTTATTTTTAAAATTTATGAATTTCAGATTGAATATCAAATTTTGTACGAGGAGTATCTGAAAATCTAAAATTCTTATGTCTTAGTAATATTCAACTTACGCACATCATATGTGCCAATACTAACAATTTCAATATTCAAAAGTTAAATAGATTTGTACTTGACAACCATTATAATATTAAGCCTAACATGAAACATCACGATATGAGCGGCTAGATGTTCTCAACTATAGAAATTATACTTTCTAAGGAACTAGTTATTAGGTGAATTGGGGTTGTTACTCGTTATGGCTTTCTTTAAAGGCTCAAAAGTTTAAATTAAAAATCAGAAGTTGTCATGCCCTGGGAGGGTACCCTTGGTGTAGCCGGCATTCAGAGACTATTGCTAGCCCGGCCCCTAAGCGAATCACTTAACCTCATCACATTCGTTCAATCACAATCTAATAGAGGAAGACATCAATGATTAAAAAATACTAAATGAAACGCAATGAAAAACGATAATCAAAGGCCAAAGACCAAATGATATATCCATCAACTAAGACAGACTAGTGTGGAAAAAACTAGTCAAAAATATAATCCAGTCATAACTCAACAATCTAGTCTATGAAGCTTCTAAAACATATGACTAAATGGTTCTAATAACAGACCCATGGTTACCTCTAAATAGAATAAAGTAAGTCTAACTCAAAGCTAGAACAGAAACATGATGTCCTCCGAAAGTGGAAGAGGGCTCACCAATCAGCTGAAAGCAAATAGGTCCTCAACAGGGCGCTTGTTGATGACCGCTAGTACCTGTCTCTGCATCATGAAAAGATGCAGCCCCAAATGGTCGTCAGTTTATGGAATTTACGAGTATGTAAAGTGGCAGAATGAAACATGTAAAGAAAGAGTAACATCAACTCAAATAACTCAACTCAAGAAGTAGGAAACTCAATTAGCTAGCCAAGAGTCTAAAGTAAGAATGTAATTTAGACAATGACCACTCATCTACCATCTATGTCTAATCCACTCAGAGTACTATCAAGGCCTATTTAGGAGTTTCTCTAATCGACAACCATCACCTATGAGCCGGTGATGATACAAGGAAGCGATGTCATTGCCACATCTATCCAATACCTTGCCAGGGTATAGGACATCCCATCAGTGGATCCAAAATCAATAACATCAGGTCCTCTTTTGGAGACAATAGGAAACATCCTATTTTATGGCTCAATCCTCTCCTACGCCAGCTACGTACGTAGTTATTGAGTTCGAGTTAGACATACTCTTACTTAATTCGGTACTTAATACTACCAAATGGCTTCAGTTGAGTTGAAGGAGCTAAAGGAGTAGTTGAAGGATTTTTTGGAGAAGGCTTTTATTCTTCCGAGTATGTCCCTTTAGGGTGCTCATGTTTTGTTCGTGAAGAAGAAGAATGACAGTATGCAGATGTGTATTGATTATCGCCAATTGAATAAAGTTACCATCAAGAAGAAGTATCCTTTGCATCATATTGATGATTTATTGGACCAATTGTAGGGTGCTTCAATGTTTTCCAAGATTGATTTGAGGTTTGAATATCATCAGTTGAGAGTTCGGGAGTATGATATCCCAAACAGCTTTCAGGACCATTATGACTATTATAAGTTTGTAGTTATATCCTTCGGGTTGACTAATGCTCCAGCCACTTTCATGGAGTTGATGAATCGGGTGTTCAAGCCTTATTTAGATATATTTTTGAATGTATTTATTGATGACATCTTGGTTTGCTCCAAGAATGAGTCACACTATGTGCAGTATTTGAGGATTATGCTTTAGAGGTTGAGAGAAGAAAGGTTATATGCAAGTTTTCAAAGTGTGAGTTCTGGATTAAGTTGGTAGCTTTCCCTAGGCATGTGGTGACGAAAGATGGCATTATGATAGATCTGGCCAAGGTAGAAACAGTTCGTGAGTGGGCTAGGCCGAAATCTGTGGCAGTAATCTAGAGTTTTATTGGTTTAGTAGGTTACTATCGATGCTTTGTGTAGGGATTCTCTTCTTTTACAGCCCCATTGACCAGGCTCACTTAAAAGGATGTGGCTTTTTTGTGGTCAGAGGAGTGCGAGCGAGCTTTCAAAAGCTTAAAGATTTATCGACTCAACACCCATTTTTGCTTTGCCTAAGCAGGGAGTACCTTTTGTGGTGTATTGTGATGCTTCTGGAGTTGGTTTGGGTGTGGTGTTAATGCAAAAGGGGAGAGTGATAGCATATGATTCTAGGCAATTGAAGATGCATGAGAGGAACTACCTTACCCATGATTTAGAGTTGGCTGCAGTGGTCTTTTTATTGAAGTTGTGGCGGCATTATCTCTATAGAGTATATTATGAGACCTTTATCGACTAATGGAGTCTCAAATATATCTTTTCACAACCTAATTTAAATATAAGACAGCGTAGGTGGTTGAAGCGGCTAAAAGACTATGACATCTCGATTCTATATCACCCGAGCAAGGCAAATATGGTAGGTCACATGTGATTTCCTATGATTTAGTTTAGTTGGGTTCAGACTTATCATATGATGAGGAGCCGGTAGCTATTTTGGATAGGCAGATTCAAAGGTTGAGGACCAAGGATGTACCTTCAGTGAAGGTTCAGTGGTGGCACCGTCCCGTTGAGGAGGCTACTCAGGAGTTGGAGTCGGGCATGCGGGCTAGATATCCCAGCCTTTTTGACGCTTCAGGTACCTTCCTTTCTCTTATGTTCAAGGACCAACATTATTAATTTTATTGGTGAATGATGTAATGACTTTGCTGGTCATTTTGAGTTTATCTATCAAAATTACTATTTTGTCCTTTTGTAAGTTGCTTTGGACCTATTTTGAACTAATTGTATTGTTGGATGAGATCTTGTGTTTTAAAAGTGGAAAACGTGAGTTTTGACATTTTTGGAAGCTTCATTGTGAAAAAGTGAGTTTTTGTACCATTCGGAGTTTTAGGTCAGAATGAAAATCTGTCAATTCAATTAGCTCCAAAACGTCGCGTTTGGTCTAGGAGACGTGATGGAATTGAATCTGGAGTTAAAGCGAAGATTTTGGACCCAAAGTTGCATTTTGATTTCGGAGCCTAGGTTTGACTTTGGTCAATATTTGAAGTTCAAAAACTCTAATTGAAATTTCGCCAGTCCCAGTGGTTCCGGATGGTGAAACTAACGCTAGAAATGGTCTTGTTGTAATTTTTGGTGTTTTTGAGGGCAATTTGGGTATTTTGAGTTTTAATGAGCTTTATCGGGAACTAGGTCAAGGAGACTTCGAAATCGAATTTTGATAATTCCATTGAGTTCGAAATGTCGTTCTAATAGAGATACATGTTTGATTTATGTGTTTCGGGCTCCAAATGGACCTCGGGAGTTTCGAGATTTTAAAATAGCTGATGTGTGAAAAATCTGGTGCAAGCTAATTAACCCTCCGCGTTCGCAGGATTGGGTCCCCATATTCCCATTGGTCACTTTTCTCTTCTCCACACTCGCGGATAAGCCCTCCGCGTCCGCCGCGTCCGCGGAGCTTTGTTGTTCCTTTTTCTCCAGTTCACGAAGTAATAAAATACCTGAACAGTTTTAAAGCAAAAATACATTTTAATCCATTTTTGACATTTTCATGGGTGATTTTTGAAGAAGATTTTTGAGGGAAAGTTTTGAGTAAATGTATCTATCCTCAAAAATAATAATTTTTGTTACTTTCTCTTGATTTTGTCCTGAATTTCATGATTTTTAATCTTTAAAATTGGATTCTTCATGTCTATATTCTGAAAACTTTAAATGTTGATTTCTTATTCAATTTGAACTCATGGGATTTTTACCGATGAATTCCTCTTCTCGCATAAAATTATAATTTTTAATTTAATTCCAAATTCGTGAACCTTAAAATTTAGCCATAGTTTTGACCATTTACCTTTGGATCCAATTCGTGCCAATATGAGTATTAAAATTCATCTATTGATACATATTATCTATTATTGATAATGGTTGATTGATTCGTGCTCGATTTTGAGGCTTTGATTGTTCGGAAGCTTGGTTTGAGTGTGGTTTCGACATCGAGGTAGGTTCGGTTAATCTTTTTGGGACTTAATTTGAGTTATTGGATATGTTTACCTTATAATTGTAAGAAGTAGATTGTTTCATGAGTAATTGGATTGGTATGATAGTATTTTGGTGAAAATGTGATATCGATTGTATTAAAATTGGAGTAAATTATGAATTTATTGGCAAATTGAGATGTATCCTTGATATTCAAGACTCTTTTGGATGTTATTGTGATAATATGAGACTTGTGATATCATTTGAGAAACTTTTTGGTAATTGATGGTATTTGAGATACTTTCTGGGACTCAAGTGCATATTTTGGGACTTGGGGAGTCCGGTATTATCGGTATATTTGGCTTTTGGTGAAAGTGTGGTAATTTGAGACATGTTGATGGCTTGTGGTACCAATTGTAACATTTGGCATTTCCTTTCTGATTTTATGGTTATTATTTATCGGTTATCTTATTATACTGTTGTCATATACATTGATTTGTGGCACTAACATGCATTCATTTCATGTTACATTTGTACTCTCATGCCCTGGGAGGGTACTCTAGGTGTGGCCGACACTTAGAAACCATTATTGGCTCCCAAGCGAACCACTTGGCTCAATATGCTTATTCAATCAGCGAAAGACTCAATAAAACGAAATAAAGTAATCAAGTGGACATTTAAACCATTATATAAATAGTCTTACATATACTTCTTATAAAAATAACTCAATATTTTAATACTAACGTTTCACTGTATGGTATATTGACGTTTCACCGTATAGACAAAAGTATATGGTCAAATAGTTTTTAATTTTATAGATGAAAAAGTAAAACTTTACATAAAATACAATCCTTACCTCTCATATTAGGATTACTATTGTATCTGGTCCCTCAATTATTAGTCAATGTCAGAGTTTAGTCCTTTAGAATTTCACTAACCACATTTTAATCTTTCAATGTATAACTGAATTGTGCATATCTTTGATCTCGTTGCTTATGAATATTCACAAATATATTATAATTATTAATTGTTCCACCACTTAATTACTCATTTTTATGTCAAGTTTATATGATTACACCATATTTAATTATAATATCGTCCATATATAGCCAAATATAACATATTTTCGACATAAAGGACCAAACATTTTAAGTTGATTGAGGAATAAACATATTGAGTCATAAATTATAAGGATAAAAATAGAATTTACTAATTACTTTGGGATCAAAAGTGTTGTTATCGTGTCACATTATGTAGGTTTGGAGGTTTATTTAAACAAACCAACAAAAAATTATTTACCAAGAGCCAAATTTTATCCGTAGATAAATTAGGATCGAAATGTTGAAAGGTTCGTCAACAGAGTTCTACTGAAAGTTCCGCCGTCAATCGCCAACTTCATTCCATCAATAGATCAGATAATCGCCTGGACAAATTCTTAAGGTCAGATCTCTATTTGCTTTTATGAATAAAATACACCAGTCTATGTCAATGTATAATGATTAAATTTAAGTTAAATTGTTCCAATATAGCATTAAACGTAAATGAACTATTTGGTTAGATTGTCAATTGTGGTAATGCTTCTAGGTTTTTCCTTCCTATTCAATATTCAGTTCTTGTAATTAATTTGAATTTGCACCGTATATGATCTCATTTATAGGGAAGTGTTCCCTATTAAGAATTTTTTTTCATGCCAAGCTTAAATCTGAAACTTCCAATTAAGGGAGAAGTAACTTTATTCACTGTATTAGTGATCCTAGTTAAAAAAGAAAAAAAAACTCACATATCATATATTAGAGAAAGAAGAGTATCATTTGTAAAACTGGTGGTTAGAATAGATAAAAAATGATAACTACAAATATTCATTGATTAATAAGTTATCTTTAAAAACTAATAAAGATACAGTCTTCAAATTGCATCTTCAGTTTCATAAATCATTGAATAAAAAAGATTAATTAAATTTTAATTAACTATGTGATCTTTATTTATTGATCATGTAGACTCAACCTACCCATGGCCAAGGGTGAACATAAATCACTTAAAATTAGGGTGATCATAGTTTAAATTAGCTCTAATTTGAACTTTTTTGGCTATTTGAATTTTTGGGGTTTTTCTCTTAGGAAAAGAAAAATAGAATTTCTCCATATGTGGCGAATCCTTTTTCTAGTAGGAAAAGGATAACATAATTTCTTTATATTTGACGAATTTTGTTTCTCGTAGGAAAATGTTTATGACTATATAAATAGATATTCATTCTTTCTAACTTTGTAGCATTCACAATGTAGCCATAAGGGCTTAAGAGTTGTGTGTAGGGAGAGAAATCGTGAGACATGAGTGTGTGTGAACCTCTTTGTATTTTGAGTGAATTGGTAATGTTATTTCTCTTGATGTTGTTTACTCTCTTTTATATAGCGGATTGCTCATATCCTCTTATGAATGTAGGTAAGTTTATTGAGCTGAAGTATCTATGTGTACTATATTATGTATTATATGTATAATGTCGAGTCAGCACATTCAGTTAGGAGTTAGTTATAATTGTTAGTTTGTTACAAGTTAATTAGTGTTGGTTAAAATCTTTGGATGTCAAACTAATAGTGTGACTCAACTAGTTGATCTTTGTGTATATATACTCTTCTTCTTTCAATGAATGAATCAACTTGTTCATTTCACAAATCACATGTTTTGTTCCAATCTCACCTCTTCACTCCATGAAAGGAGATTGAAGCTTCTATTAATGGTGATCAATTCATAGCTTTGTCATGGTATCGGGGCAGTACTGATCCTGCTCTTCCTTTCTCTGCGTCAACATCTTTCTTTTTATCTCTTTTCCTGATAAGTTTGCACTGCTGCACATCTTCACCTCCCATAGCCATGGATACTCCAACTGTGACCCCTGCGGCTAGTACAACTATTGATACAAGTGATCCTCTATACATTCATCCCTCTGACAATCCAAGTTTCACTTTAGCTCTTGTTCCATTTGATGGCAATGGTTATCGATCGTGGAAGAGAAATGCTCTGAGATCATTGTCAGTGAAGAACAAGTTAGTGTTCGTTACTGGTGAATACACAAAGCCCGGTGCTTAATTTACAAAGCTCCGTCAATGGGAAAGATGTGATGATATGGTTACTTCCTGGATTCTAAACTCCCTCTCTAGAGACATTGCAGATAGTGTTGAGTATGTGAGTAGTTTAGCGGAACTTTGAGAGGAACTAGATAATCGATATGATCGGACTAATGGAGCTAAATTGTATCAAATTCAAAAGGAAATCAATGACTTGAGTTAGGGTGCACTGGACATCACTGGTTACTACACCAGGATGAAGAATTGTGGGAAGAACTGAGTACTCTGGCAGCTAATCACACATGTAATTGTCAATGTAGCTATGGTGCTAAGGAACTTATGTATAAAGCTGAATAAGATAGGCATTCTCATGATGAATCCTCTACCTTCCATGGGAAAAGCATTTGCACTTCTTGTGCAAGAGGAAAAGCAAAGAGAACTTAAGCCACATAACCAAATGTTTACCGAGTCTACTGATCTTGCTATAAATACCTTAGGAACTAGAAATTTCAGAACAAATTACTTACCTAATCAATGATTTAACACTAATAACCATACCTCTGGAAATTACACCAGTGCTAGCACCAGTAGATCTAAACCATTCTGTGAGTATTGTAAGAAGCCTGGGCACACTAAAGACAAATGTTACAAGCTACATGGGTATCCTCCTCAAACCAATTAGGGTCCAGCTGCAAATTCACAAAGGAACTTCAACAATAGTCACAACAGTAGGTTCAATAAAAGAAAAGGAGTTGTTGCCAATGCACATGCCTAACCATATGATATGAGTGCTGGAAAGAATGAGGAACCTAGACACGACAATCACAAAGCACCAAGTCTATCCAAGGAGAAATATGATCAGTTGTTGGACATGCTACGACACTTCAATAGTTCTGGAACACACAATGATACTCAAACTTGTGGAGCTGCTAACTTTGCAAGTACCATTGCTTATATTTCCTCTATAAATTTTGATACACTATCTTATGGATGTTTCAAAAAGAAAAGGCTAACCGATGGATCCCGGATTCAGGAGCATCTCACAACATGGCCTTTGAAAGAAAACATCTTAGTAACATTCTTTTATTGCCTTATCCTCTACTTGTAAAATTACCTAATAGTTACAACGTGAAGGTGACAAAAGTAGGAAATGTGATGTTGTCACCCAAAATTACATTGTACAAGGTCCTACTGATACCCTCTTTCAAGTACAACTTGGTATCCATTAGCTCTTTGACCTCACACCTCAAAGGTGTAGTTTTGTTTTCTGATGTTGCTTGTTTGTTGTAGGCCCCTTCACTTAAGAGGCCTCTGGAGATTGGTAATGTGCATGATGGACTCTATCTCCTATGCTCAGGATGTCTCAAGAAGATCAACAACATTCCTACATCAGAAAGTTGTTTTTCCAATTTAATTTTTCCTTCGAAGTGCAATCTAGTAGATAAAATGCACTGTTCTTGTCATTCCTTTTCTCACTCATGTCAGCTTCCCATTGTAAATAGTATGTGTTCCATTAATAAAAACAGTACTTCTTCTTTTTCATATGGAACTTCATCTCATAGTGATAAGGTAGATTTGTTGTGGCACTATAGACTTGGTCATGTACCCTTTGCCAAAATGAAAGGAATGCCAATTCCTGTAACATTCTCATCATAAGAACAATTATTCTTTTCCATATGCCCAATGGACAGGCAAACTAAACTTCCTTTTCCTGATAAAACAACAACTACTAGTACAACCTTTGAACTAGTCCTTGTGGACTTGTGGGGACCTTATCATGTTGCCGCCCATGATGGATACTGGTACAAAATGTATATAGATATCATTCTTAGTAATATACATAGTCATAATTAGCTTGTAGATCTTTAGGAATCCCTTGTAATTACTAGCAGATCTTTAGGAATCTCTATTTATTTTCTTTCCTAAATTAGCACCTAATGTATTGCATTTATATCTTGTTTACCTATTGAAATAAAGTATCAACTTCTATTCGATTACATGGTATCAGAGCCTATAGACTCCTTGATCTTGTTTTGGCGTTGTTTGAAAAAAAAAGGCAGCTCGATCTTGTTTTGCTATCTTTCGGGATTCAACATCTAGTGTCATCTAGTCAGTTACTACCCTGAGTTTCGTTTGGTTTAGATACATTGTTTGGAGAACACTTCATCACCTCCAGGTTCCTAGATTTTTGAAAACTACTTCCAGGATCATATTTTCTTTGTAGCTTCAGTGATTCAGATCTGGTTTTCTGTTTAGTGCTACTGCGATTATCAAGTTCTGTCCAATATTAGTGTTTTGTGGATGTTTTTGATTTTGAGCATCGGCTGCAATTATTTTGCTGGGTGAATTGGCTTCTACTTTTTCTTGGAATCTAATATTGTTAGGGGACCTTTTGAAGCTTGGTTATTCTTAAGTTTTTCATTGAGAAGAAAGTATGGCTACAAATCAGAAGGGTGAGAAAATTTTGGTTTCGGCGGATGAGTTCGCACAATTCTCTCAGTGTCAGGAATCCATTAAAGAATTCACTTCAGTTACTACCCTTGTTGATTTAAGAAAAGCATGTTTGGTCTCCTCTCCGAACAACTAGGTGATTGATTCAGGTGCTACAGATCATATGACGGGTAATCCTAACATATTTTCTACCTTACGATCACACAAAGCACCCTCTCTTGTCACAGTAGCCAATGGGTCAACATGTAACATTGTGGGATCTGGGACAATCAAAGCAACCTCCTCTATTACCCTGTCATCTGTATTAAATTTACCGAAGTTAGCCTTCAATTTGATTTCTGTGAGTAAACTTACCAGAGATCTTAACTGTTATATTTCCTTCTTTCCTGATCATTGCTTGTTTTGTGATCTTGCGACACATAAGGTTATTGGTAAAGGACATGTAATTGATGATCTATATATCCTTGATGAATATGAGCCTCGATTTGTTGCCTGCTCAAGTGTCATCTCTCTATTTGAAGCACATTATCGATTGGGGCATCCTTCTTTGCCTTTGTTAAAAAAGCTTTGTCCCCAGTTTCAAAATGTTCCTTCTTTGGAGTGTGAATCATGTCGATTTGCAAAATATCATCGCATCACATTAGCTCTAAGGGTTAATAAGCGAGTTGGGTCAGCTTTTGAGTTAATTCATTCTGATGTTTGGGGACCATGTCTTGTTGTTTCTAAAATTGGATATAAGTATTTTTTCACTTTTGTGGATGATTTCTCTCGGATGACTTTGATTTATTTTATGAAAAGTCGCTCTAAAGTGTTTACTCACTTTTGTGCCTTTTGTGCTGAAGTCAAAACTCAATTCAATGCGTCAGTGCGTATCTTAAGGAGTGAAAATGCAAAAGAATACATGTCAGAGTTGTTTCAATCCTACATGAGACAACATGGTATTCTCCATCAGTCATCATGTGTTGATACACCATCTCAAAATGGAGTTGCTGAGAGGAAGAATAGGCATCTACTTGAGATAGCCCGAGCACTTTTGTTCCAAATGAAAGTTCCTAAACAATTTTAGGCTGATGCAGTCTCTACCGCTTGTTTTTTGATTAATCGCATGCCATCGGCAGTGCTTATTAGTAATACACCTTATAATGTTCTTTTTCCAAACAAGACATTATTCCCGGTGGAACCAAAAGTTTTCAGAAGCACTTGTTATGTTCGAGATGTACGACCATTTATTACTAAATTGGACCCCAAGGCATTGAAGTGTGTTTTCTTAGGTTATTCTCGTCTTCAAAAGGGGTATCGCTGTTATTCTACTGAACTTGACAAATATCTAGTGTCAAATGATGTGATATTTTCAGAGAGTATACCTTTCTTTTATAACCCTCCTAGTTCTACAAGTCATGGGGAGGAAGATAAGTGGTTAGTTTATCAGGTTACTCGTGTTGAGCAATCAAGTGATGCTACTCTTCCATCTCCTAGTTACTCTATTGAGCACCACTCGACTACTGCGCTTTCAACACACGTTCCAGCAAGATCGCCTATTGTTCAAGTTTATTCGAGGAGACAAGAGACTAATGCTACATGCCCTGCACCAATTCCTCCTTTGTCTAATCCTCCTCCATTAGACCCTCGAGAAAATCTTGACCTACCTATTGCTCTCCGTAAAGGTACACGGACTTGCAAATCCACATATTCTATTGCTAACTTTGTTTCCTATGATCGCTTGTCTCCTGCATCTAGATCCTTGATTGCTTCTTTAGACTCTGTTTCTACGCCCAAAAGTGTAAAAGAGGCTTTGCATCATCCCGGATGGTCAAATACGATGCTTGAGAAAATACATGCATTGGAGGAAAATCACACATGGGATTTGGTGGATTTACCAGATGGGAAGAAACCAGTATGATGTAAGTGGGTGTTCACAATGAAAGGTAATTTAGATGGTTCTGTGGCAAGACTTAAGGCCAGGCTTGTGGCTAAAAGATATGCTCAGACTTATGGAGTGGACTATTTAGACACCTTTTCTCTGGTTGCCATACTCACTTCTGTGCGCTTGTTCATTTCCTTAGCTGCTTCTGAGAATTGGCCTTTACATCAACTAGATATCAAGAATGTATTTCTTCATGGTAATCTTCAAGAGGAAGTATATATGGAGCAACCACCCGGTTTTATTGCTCAGGGGGAGTATAGAAAATCTATCATTTGAAGAAATTCTTGTATAGATTGAAGAAGAGTCCACGGGCTTGGTTTGGCAAGTTCAGTGAGGTAGTTCAGGAGTTTGGGCTAAAAATGAGCAAATGTGATCACTCGATATTCTACCGACTATCTGCAGCTGCGAATATCCTTCTTGTTGTATATGTTGATGACATTGCCATCACAGGAGGTGATTCTGAGGGGATATCTTCCCTTAAGTCTTTCTTGCATACTAGGTTCCACACGAAGGACTTAGGCCAGTAGAAATACTTTTTGGGAGTAGAAGTAAATAAAAGCAAGAGGGGAATTCTTCTATCTCAAAGAAAGTATATTCTTGACCTACTTGCAGAAACCGAAAAATTGGCAGCCAAAACCTAGCAGTACTCCAATGGTTCCCGGTGTACAACTTATGAAAAATGATAGCGAGCCTTTTGATAACCCAGAGAGATATAGGAGGATAGTTGGAAAGTAAACTAGCTACCTCACAGTGACTCGTCCAGATATTGCTTTTGTGGTAAGTGTCGTTAGTCAATTCATGTCTACACCTACGGTGAAGCATTGGGCAGCTTTGGAACAGATTCTATGTTAATTGAAAGCAGCTCCTGGACTTGGCATACTGTGTAGCAATCACAACCATACTCGTATTGAGTGTTTTGCAGATGCCGATTGGGCTGGTTCCAAAATTGACAGAAGATCTAGTATAGGCTATTGTGTCTTTGTTAGAGGAAACTTAGTATCATGGAGGAGTAAGAAGCAAAGTGTTGTATCTCGATCCAGTGCAGAATCTGAGTATAGAGCTATGTCACAGTCTACGAGTGAAATCATGTGGATACATCATATTTTAACTGAAATTGGGTTGAAGCATCATATGCCGGCAAAACTTTGGTGTGATAATCAAGCTGCTATTCATATTGCCTCAAACCCACTTTATCATGAAAGAACTAAACATATTGAAGTTGACTGCCACTTCATTCGTGAGAAGATTCAAGAAAACTTGATTTCTACTGGTTATGTGAAGACAGGAGAGCAGGTAGCTGATTTGCTTACAAAGGCAGTGAATGGAACTCGGGTTGATTACCTTTGCAACAAGTTGGGCATGATCATTATCTATGCTCCAACTTGAGGGGGAGTGTTACAAAATGTATATAGACATCATTCTTAGCAATATACATAGTTATAATTAGCTAGCAGATCTTTAGGAATCTCTCTTTATTTTCTTTCCTAAATTAGCACCTAATGTATTGTATTTATATCTTGCTTACCTATTGAAATAAAGCATCAACTTCTATTCGATTATATTCTTTTTGTTACAAAATGTATATAGACATCATTCTTAGCAATATACATAGTCATAATTAGCTAGCAAAACTTTAGGAATCCCTTGTAATTACTAGCAGATCTTTAGGAATCTCTCTTTATTTTCTTTCCTAAATTAGCACCTAATGTATTGTATTTATATCTTGCTTACCTATTGAAATAAAGCATCAACTTCTATTCGTTACATGGTATCAGAGCCTATAGGTTCCTTGCTTACTGTTTTGGCTTTTTAATGGATGTTCTACTTATTTGTTCCCTTTTTAATGGATGTCCACTTTCATGTTTTTCTTTTTAAAAAATGTATCAGTGATAGTTGATGATTGTATCCAGTGCTATTCTTAGAGATTAACTTAACTGCTAAAAGTTCTTTTACCAATTTCAAGGATTTCAATAATTAAAATTGTCTCAGTGATAGTTGATGCTTCATATTTTGTCTGTTCTCTGTCTATCTGATTTAGTGAGTTCTGTTTTCTCCATGCCTACCTGAATACATGTTGCATCTTCAGAAGTGAAAATCTGATGTTCTCCCCCTTTGTTATTTCCTTGTCTTCAGGCTAATGCACAAGAAGAAATCAAACTGTTAAAAAGTAGATCTTTGATGTTGGAGTCTACAAATCCTTCTCGTACACATGATGGTGAAAATGTGGTTAAGTCAGACGATCTAGTGTATAATGAGGGAATCATCCTAGCTGGAGGATATGATGGTAATTCGTGGTTATCGGCTTTGGACTTGTACTCACCTTTAAATGATGTTTTAAAGCCAATTGAACCAATGAGTTCATTTCGATCATATTTCGCCATTGCAAGTCTGAGTAGAGAAGTTTATGTATTTGGTGGAAAAATTGGAAAAGAGCGGTACAAGTCAGGTAATGCCAGTAGTCCCTCCCTTTACATACCCTCTTCCCCTTTCTCTTAAGTTGCTGATACTTATGCTACTCTATTCTTGTGAAGTTGAATCATATAACCCAGCCGATAATAAGTGGACTGTGCATCCTTGTTTGAATAAGAGAAATAGTAACTTATCCGGATCTACTTTGAAGGACAAGATCTTTGCGATGGGTGGTGGAAATGTGGTTGAATGCTTTTCAGGAGTTGAAATGTATGATCCTCAAGTAGGTCGACGGATTCCTTCAGGATCCATGTGCAAGAAGGTTAATTCTATTCCTTGCTTTTATTTCGATGGTGATATTTTGAAGTTGAAAGGGACAAAAAGCATGTAAAAAAAAAGTGGTAACTGATATTGGTGCTCAGTTTTGCCACAGTAAAAGTAAATTGCAATACGACAGATATTTTTGGTTAAAATCTTTGTTATGAAAGAAAGTTCATGTGCATTACCCTTGGATGTTGTTCTCATCTGCTTAATTTTTGTAGTAAGTCTTTAGTTTGTTCAATCATTTTGTAGTAAAACTGTTTAGCACTATTTTACTAGCTAACAAAGACAATGTTTATCTCTTTCTTGTCCTTGCCTGCAGTTCAGGCTTCAATTTGCTTCTATTCTTTTAGACTGTTTCTAAAGTATAAGCCATTTACCTGTTCCAAAGTGCTAATATTATCTCCTCTGACTTGATTGTCTACCATTCATGCAGGGATTTTCTCTTGCAGCAGCAGAACTCAATGGTGCAATATATGCTGTTGGTGGATTTGATGGAAGCAATTATTTGGCGTAAGTCATTGCTGAATTGCTGTTTTCCTTTTTCTTTAGAACGTATGCACCATAGAAGATTGGCATTTGGGCCTCATTTTCTCCAATTATTGAATTATAATCCCCTTTGATCTTTCCAGAGAAATTACAGTTTCTTGTAGTTTTCCAAATGCGGTCCTTTTTAGTGCTAAATCTGTTCTGATAGAAATCTACAACTTCATTTATTTCAGTGAATAGGAAAATTATCTTCATATGTGAAAGCATTTGACTCTTGTTTTTCAGTTTTCTGCTGCATTCTCCTGTATCATTTTTCTGATTAGCTATCACCTCAGGACTGCTGAAAGAGAACATG
The DNA here is from genome assembly GCA_029948455.1 of Solanum rostratum. Classification (NCBI taxonomy): domain Eukaryota; kingdom Viridiplantae; phylum Streptophyta; class Magnoliopsida; order Solanales; family Solanaceae; genus Solanum; species Solanum rostratum. Next base: position 57,089,280 of record CM057055.1, read on the forward strand.
CTTGGACAAAAATTGGGAGTATGAGCACAAAAAGAGCTTCTCATGCGTTGTTGGTTCCTTTGGGGGGAAAGTTGTATGTTGACTTCTTCTCGCTTCTTTGGAATCTATATCTTTGGTTGCGTGTTATGTCATTCGGGGATGTGTATTATCTGAAGAATCACTTGTGGGGGTGGGTGGATTCCATGACCTGTCCCATTTTTCATCTTGTTATTCACTTTTAGCTTCACGGTTGCTCTTTAGATATGCACTTGGTGGCTTTGATGGGTCTCAAACGATGCCAACCGTTGAGATATATGATCCCCGTCGTGGAACATGGATGATTGGGGAACCAATGAACTACTCAAGGATGTTTTTAGCTTCTGCTGTTCTAAAGGAGTCCATTTATGTAATTTGAGGGGCTCAATGTAATAATGAGGTAGTAAACTTGGTACATACGATTATTTACTTCATTGTTTTGTTAATCGTCACTTCCATTACATTTGTGATTCTGTTAATCAATACTCTTTTTTGTGATTGCAGATTGAACGCTACAATGAAGGTCAAGGTTGGGAAATAACCAACTTGAGTGCTCTCGGGAAAAGGTGCCGCTCCTCTGCTATAGTTTTGGAGGAAGATTGAACTCTGCATTCTTAAGCATACAAGCTTTCTCTTCTTGTGGGCACCCTTTGTAGTAGTATGGCTGCATTACAGACGATTCTCTGCAGCAAAACTAGTTCACAATACTTCATCGTTTTTTCATCATTAAACTTTGTTGACTAGTCATTTCAATCTGCTTATAATCACAGAACATTAGACTAAAAAAGCAATAATGTCCAAAATGTTGAAAGAATTAGGCTCAATATTTATGTTGCCGCATCAACTTCTGCAGCAAATTGCCCAAGTTTCTGGCTCCACAGTATTTAGATGTCGATGGTCAGTATAAAAAATAAATATTTTTATTCATATTCTATCATGGGTCGGGAGCTGAATTTTATCAATGAATGAATTAGGTTAAAAAAGTTTAGATTTCTGTCAAGAATATTGTTTTACTGACAAATCAGCCGCCGATCGATCGCCAACATCTTTCCATTGGTCGATCGAAGGGTTCCCAGAACCAACTCTTAAAGGTTAGATTACTACCTATTTTTTATGAGAAAGTACATCAACTAATAATGATTTATCATGATTAAATATAAGATAAATTATTTTCATATAGGCACAAAAGGTAAATAAAATTCTATTAGATTGCCAATTTGTGATAGTGCTCTTAGTTAATAAATTTACATTTTATAGATTATAGAAAGAAGAATGTCACTTGTAAATTAGTGATTAAGAACAAATAAAAATTAATAAATAAGTAGAATAAATGACAATTGATGAGTAAGTTTTCTTTAAAAACTAAGGTAGCCTTTATATTGTATCTTCAATTCCATGAATGATTACTAAATAGAAAAAAGGTCCAAAATATCTTTGATATATCAAAATGACTCCAAAATGTCTTATTTTCATATATTTGATAAAGTTTACCCCTAATATATTTTCATGCTTAATATTGTTCCTCCATTAACTCATAATTATATGATATTTAATTAAATACTAATTAGATACGTGACCTTTATTTATTGGTCACATAGACTTGACCCATCCATAATTAAGGGTGGACATAAATAATCAAAATCAGGGGTGGACATCGTTTGAGTCAAGTCAAAATTCAATCTTTTTGTCTATTTGATTTGGATTTTCAGATTTTGGATATTTTTAAAATTTATGAATTTCAGATTGGATATCAAATTTAGTACTAGGAATTTTTGAGTATCTAAAAATCTAAAATTCTTATGTCTTAGTAATATTCAACTTACGCATGTCATATGTGCCAATACTAACAATTTCAATATTCAAAGGTTAAATAGATTAGTACTTGACAACCATTATAATATTAAGCCTAACATGAAACATCACGATATGAGCGGCTAGATGTTCTCAACTATAGAAATTATACGTTCTAAGGCTCAAAAGTTCAAATAAAAAATCAGAAGTTACCATGCCCTGAGAGGGTACCCTTAGTGTAGCCGGCACTCAGAGACTATTGCTAGCTCAGCCCCTAAGTGAACCACTCGACCTCATCACATTTGTTCAATCACAATCTAATAGAGGAAGACATCAATGATTAAGAAATACTAAATGAAACGCAATGAAAAACGATAATCAAAGGCCAAAGACCAAACAATCTATCCATCAACTAAGTAAGACTAGTGTGAAAGAAACTAGTCAAAAATATAATCCAGTCATAACTGAACAATCTAGTCTATGAAGCTTCTAAAACATATGACTAAATGGTTCTAATGACAGACCCATGGTCACGTCTAAATAGAATAAAGTCAGTCTAACTCAAAGCTAGAACAGAAATATGATGTCCTCCGAAAGTGGAAGAGGGCTCACCAATCAGCTGAAAGCAAATAGGTTCTCAACAGGGCGCTTGTTGATGACCGCTAGTACCTGACTCTGCCTCATGAAAAGATGCAGCCCAAATGGTCGTCAGTTTCTGGAATTTACGAGAATGTAAAATGGCAGAATGAAACAAGTAAAAAAAGAATAACATCAACTTAAATAACTCAACTCAAGAAGTATGAAGCTCAATTAGCTAGTCAAGAGTCTAAAGTAAGAATGTAATTTAGACAATGACCACTCATCTACCATCTATATCTAATCCACTCAGAGTACTTTTAAGGCCTATTTAGGAGTTTCTCTAATTGACAACCATCACCTATGAGCCGGTGATGATACAAGGAAGCGATGTTGTTGCCACATCTATCCAATATCTTGCCAGGGTATAGGACATCCCATTAGTGGATCCAAAATCAATAACACCAGGTCCTCTTTTGGGGACAATAGGAAACATCCAATTTTATGGCTCAATCCTCTCCTACGCCAGCTACGTACGTAATTATTGAGTTCGAGTTAGACTTACTCTTACTCAAATTATTGAGTTCGAGTTAGACTTACTGTTACTCAATTCGGTACTTAATACTACCAAATCGCTTCAGTTGTGTTGAAGGAGCTAAAGGAGTAGTTGAAGGATTTTTTCTGAGAAGGCTTTCATTCTCCGAGTGTGTTCCCGTAGGGTGCTCATATTTTGTTCGTGAAGAAGAAGAATGACACTATGCAGATGTGTATTGATTATCGCCAATTGAATAAAGTTACCATTAAGAAGGAGTATCCTTTGCATCATATTGATGATTTATTGGACCAATTGCAGGGTGCTTCAATGTTTTCCAAGATTGATTTGAGGTTTGAATATCATCAGGTGAGAGTTCGGGAGTATGATATCCCAAACAGCTTTTAGGACCCATTATGGCCATTATAAGTTTGTACTTATGTCCTTCAAGTTGACTAATGCTCCAGCCACTTTCATGGAGTGGATGAATCGGGTGTTCAAGCCTTATTTAGATATATTTTTGAATGTATTTATTGATGACTCTTGGTTTGCTCCAAGAATGAGTCAGACTATGTGCAGTATTTGAGAATTATGCTTTAGAGGTTGAGAGAAGAAAAGTTATATGCAAGTTTTGAAAGTGTGAGTTCTGGATTAAGTAGGTAGCTTTCCCTAGGCATGTGGTGACTAAAGATGGCATTACGATTGATCTGGCCAAGGTAGAAACAGTTCGTGAGTGGGCTAGGCCGAAATCTGTGGCAGAGATCCGAAGTTTTATTTGTTTAGTAGGGTACTATCGATGCTTTGTGTAGGGATTCTCTTCTAATACAGTCCTATTGGCTAGGCTCACTCCAAAGGATGTGTCTTTTTTATGGTCAGAGGAGTGCAAGCGAGCTTTCAAAAGCTTAAAGATTTATCGAGTCAACACCCATTTTTGCTTTGCTTGAGCAGGGAGTACCTTTTGTGGTGTATTGTGATTTCTGGAGTAGGTTTGGGTGGGGTGTTAATGCAAAAGGGGAGAGTGATAGCATATGATTCTAGGCAATTGAAGATGCATGAGAGAAACTACCCTACCCATGATTTAGAATTGGCTGTAGTGTTCTTTTTATTGAAGTTGTGGCGGCATTATCTCTTTGGTGTATATTATGAGATCTTTATCGATTACCAGAGTCTCAAATATATCTTTTCACAACCTAATTTAAATATAAGACAGCACAGGTGGTTGAAGCGGCTAAAAGACTATGACATCTCGATTCTATATCACCCGAGCAAGGCAAATATGGTAGGTCACATGTGATTTCCTATGATTCAGTTGAGTTGGGTTTAGACTTATCATATGAGGAGGAGCCGGTAGCTATTTTGGATGGGCAGCTTCAAAGGTTGAGTACTAAGGATGTACCTTCAGTGAAGGTTCAGTGGTGGCACCATCCCGTTGAGGAGGCTACTTAGGAGTTGGAGTCGAGTATGCGGGCTAGATATCCCAGCCTTTTTGACGCTTCAGGTACCTTTCTTTCTCTTATGTTCAAGGACGAACATTATTAATTTTATTGGTGAATGATGTAATGACTTTGCTGGTCATTTTGAGTTTATCTATCAAAATTACTATTTTGCCCTTTTGTAAGTTGCTTTGGACCTATTTTGAACTAATTGTATTGTTGGATGAGATCTTGTGTTTTAAAATGAAGAATGTGAGTTTTGACATTTTTGGAAGCTTCAGTTGTGAAAAAGAGAGTTTTTGTATGATTCGGAGTTTTTAGGGTCAGAATGAAAATCTGTCAATCCAATTAGCTCCAAAACGTCGCATTTGGTCTGGGAGAAGTGATGGAATTGAATCTGGAGTTAAAGCGATGATTTTGGACCCAAAGTTGCATTTTGATTTCGGAGCCTAGGTTTGACTTTGGTCAATATTTGAAGTTCAAAAACTCTAATTGAAATTTCTCTAGTCCCAGTGGTTTCGGATGGTGAAACTAACGCTAGAAATGGTCTTGTTGTAATTTTTGGTGTTTTTGAGTAGGGGTGGGTTCGGTGTTTGTGGTTCGGTTTTTTCCTAAAATCAAAGACAGAACGGAAGGTAATTTAGCGGTTCGGTTCGATTTTGCCAAAGAAAAAAAGTAAACCATTGGTTTTTCGGTTCGGTTTTTTTAGATTCAATATTCGGTTTTTGTTCGGTTTTTCGGTTTTTTAAAGTAAAATAATATGTTGGGTAGAGACATATCGTTGTATAGATATGCTCAACAATTGGTAAAGAGTAAAGTTTGGATTAGTACAATTATCACAGTATAAGAGCTACAATTATCACCAAGAAAATTGCAAACATATGTTCTAGAAAAACAAATATCAAATACTCCTTGGAAGGTTCAGTCAATTTTGTGTAGCCAAAAGAAATTATCAAACAATTATCAAATACTCCATAAAGTATCAATTAGTTGCAGGTGACAATAGCCAAAAGACTTTTCCTTGGAAGCTTCAAATATATGTCTCTTTCGTGCAACAAGAAAGATTTTTCTTCTTAGCCATGTAGCCTATAAAGTATAAACGACGTAGTATAGAGAAATCGATTTTTGACAGTTCGGTTCGGTTTTAGAAGACCAAAACCGAAATTGAAACCGCACGGAATCGGTTCGGTTCGATTTTTTGTGTTCGGTTTCGATTTTTTACAATGCGGTTTTTTTGTATTTTTTGATTGATTTTGGTTCGGTTTTTGGTTTCGATTTTACGGACCCACCCCCTATTTTTGAGGGCAATTTGGGTATTTTGAGTTTTAACTAGTTTTAATAGGCATTATCGGGAACTAGGTCAAGGAGACTTCAGAATCAAATTTTGATAATTCCATTGAGTTTGAAATGCCATTTCTAATAGTGATACATGTTTGGTTTGTCTGTTTCACGCTCCAAATGGACCTCGGCGGTTTCGAGATTTTAAAATAGCTGATGTGTGAAAAATCTGGTGCAAGCTAATTAACCTTCCGCGTTCGCAGGATTGGGTCCCCATATGCCCATAGGTCACTTTTACCTCTTCTCCACACTCGCGGATAAGCCCTCCGCGTCCGCGGAGCTTTGTTTTCCTTTTTCTCCAGTTCGCGAAGTAATAAAATACTAGAACAGTTTTAAAATCGCAAAAATACATTTTAATCCATTTTTGACATTTTCAAGCATTCTTGGGCGATTTTTGAGGGAAAGTTTTGAGTAAGTGTTTCTATCCTCAAAATTAATAATTTTTGTTACTTTCTCTTGATTTTGTCTTGAATTTCATGATTTTGGATCTTTAAAATTGGATTCTTCATGTCTATATTCTGAAAACTTTAACTGTTGATTTCTTATTCAATTTGAACTCAAATTCTGTGGGATTTTTACCGACGAATTCCTCTTCTCGCATAGAATTATAATTTTTAATTTAATTCCAAATTCGTGAACCTCAAAATTTAGCCCTAGTTTTGACCATTTACCTTTGGATCTAATTCGTGCCAATATGAGTATCAAAATTCATATCTTGATGCATATTATCTATTATTGATAATGGTTGATTGATTCGTGCTCGATTTTGAGGCTTTGATTGTTCGGAAGCTTGGTTTGAGTGTGGCTTCGACATCGAGGTAGGTTCGGTTAATCTTTTTGGGACTTATTTTGAGTTATTGGATATGTTTACCTTATAATTGTAAGAAGTAGATTGTTTCATGAGCAATTTGATTCGTATGATAGTATTTTGGTGAAAATGTGATATCGATTGTATTAAAATTGGAGTATATTATGAATTTATTGGCAAATTGAGATGTATCCTTGATATTCAAGCCTCTTTTGGATGTTATTGTGATAATATGAGACTTGTGATATCATTTGAGAAACTTTGTAGTAATTGATGGTATTTGAGATATTTTCTGAGACTCGTGTGCATATTTTGGGACTTGGGGAGTCCGGTATTATCGGTATATTTGGCTTTTGGTGAAAGTGTGGTAATTTGAGACATGTTGATGGCTTGTGGTACCAGTTATGACCTTTGGCATTTCTTACTGATTTTACGGTTATTATTTATCGATTATCTTATTATACTGTCGTCAAATACATTGATTTATGGCACTAACATGCATTCATTTCATGTTACATTTGTACTCTCATGCCCCGGGAGGGTACCCTAGGTGTGGCCGACACTTAGAAACCATTACTGGCTCCCAAGCGAACCACTTGGCTCAATATGCTTATTCAATCAGCGAAAGACTTAATAAAACGAAATAAAGTAATCAAGTGGACATTTAAACCATTATATAAATAATCTTACATATACTTCTTATAAAAATAACTCAATATTTTAATACTAACGTTTCACTGTATGGTATATTGACGTTTCACCGTATGGACAAAAGTATATGGTCAAATAGTTTTTAATTTTATAGATGAAGAAGTAGATAAACTTCACATAAAATACAATCCTTACCTCTCATATTAGGATTACTATTGTATCTGGTCCCTCAATTATTAGTCAATTTCAGAGTTTAGTCCTTTAGAATTTCACTAACCACATTTTAATCTTTCAATGTATAACTGAATTGTGCATATCTTTGATCTCGTTGCTTATGAATATTCACAAATATATTATAATCTGTTCCACCACTTAATTGCTCATTTTTTATGTGTCAAGTTTATATGATTACACCATATTTAATTATAATATATTTCATATATAGCCAAATATAACATATTTTCCACATAAAGGGCCAATAACAAACATTTTAAGTTGATTGAGGAATAAACATATTGAGTCATAAATTACAAGGATAAAAAGAGAATTTACTAATTACTTCGGGATCAAAAGTGTTGTTATCGTGTCACGTTATGTAGGTTTGGAGGTTTATTTAAACAAACCAACAAAAAATTATTTACCAAGAGCCAAATTTTATCCGTAGATAAATTAGGATCGAAATGTTGAAACGTCCGTCAACAGAGTTCTACTGAAAAGTCCGCCGTCAATCGCCAACTTCATTCCGGACAAATTCTTAAGGTCAGATCTCTATTTGCTTTTATGAATAAAAATACACCAGTCTATGTCAATGTATCATGATTAAATTTAAGTTAAATTGTTCCAATAAAGCATTAAACATAAATGAACTATTTGGTTAGATTGTCAATTGTGGTAATGCTTCTAGGTTTTTCCTTCCTATTCAATATTCAGTTCTTGTAATTAATTTGAATTTGCACCATATATGATCTCATTTATAGGGAAGTGTTCCCTATTAAGAATTGTTTTTCATGCCAAGCTTAAATCTGAAACTTCCAATTAAAGGAGAAGTAACTTTATTCACTGTATTAGTGCTCCTAGTTAAAAAAGAAAAAAAAAACTCACATATCATAAATTAGAGAAAGAAGAGTATCATTTGTAAAACTGGTGGTTAGAATAGATAAAAAATGATAACTACAAATATTCATTGATTAATAAGTTATCTTTAAAAACTAATAAAGATACAGTCTTCAAATTGCATCTTCAGTTTCATAAATCATTGAATAAAAAAGATTAAAAATATCCTTGATGTATTAAAAGTGACCCCAAATTTTTTTTTCATCTATTAGATTAAATTTTCTCTTTCTTTGACCTACTGAAAAGTTTAGCCTAACACTTCTTTCACCTTAAATTTGATCCTCCGTTAACAACACAACTGTATGACATTTAATTAAATTTTGATTAACTATGTGATCTTTATTTATTGATCATGTAGACTCAACCTACCCATGGCCAAGGGTGAACATAAATCACTTAAAATTAGGGAGATCATAGTTTAAATTAGCTCTAATTTGAATTTAATTGGCTATTTGAATTTTTGGGGTTTTTCTCTTAGGAAAAGGAAAATAGAATTTCTCCATATTTGGCGAATCCTTTTTCTAGTAGGAAAAGGAAAACATAATTTCTTTATGTTTGACGAATTTTTTTTCTCGTAGGAAAAAGTTTATGACTATATAAATAGAGATTCGTTCTTTCTAACTTGGTAGCATTCACAATGTAGCCATAAGGGCTTAAGAGTTGTGTGTAGGGAGAGAAATCGTGAGACACGAGTATGTGTGAACCTCTTTGTATTCTGAGTGAATTGGTGATGTTATTTCTCTCGATGTTGTATACTCTCTTTTACATAGCGGATTGCTCATATCCTCTTATGAATGTAGGTCAGTTGTATTGAGCTGAAGTATCTATGTGTACTATATTATGTATTATATGTATAATGTCGAGTCAGCACATTCAGTTAGGAGTTAGTTATAATTGTTAGTTTGTTACAAGTTAATTAGTGTTGATTAAAATCTTTGGATGTCACACTAATAGTGTGACTCAACTAGTTGATCTTTGTGTATATATACTCTTCTTCTTCCAATGAATGAATCAACTTGTTCATTTCACAAATCACATGTTTTGTTCCAATCTTCACCTCTTCACTCCATGAAAGGAGATTGAAGCTTCTATTAATGGTGATCAATTCATAGCTTTGTCATGGTATCATGGCAGCACTGATCCTGCTCTTCATTTCTCTGCGTCAACATCTTTCTTGTTATCTCTTTTCCTGATAAGTTTGCACTGCTGCACATCGTCACCTCCCATAGCCATGGATACTCCAACTGTGACCCCTTCGGCTAGTACAACTATTGATACAAGTGATCCTCTATACATTCATCCCTCTGACAATCCAAGTTTCACTTTAGCTCTTGTTCCATTTGATGGCAATGGTTATCGATCGTGGAAGAGAAATGCTCTGAGATCATTGTCAGTGAAGAACAAATTAGTGTTCGTTACTGGTGAATACACAAAGCCCGGTGCTTAATCTACAAAGCTCCGTCAATGGGAAAGATGTGATGATATGGTTACTTCCTGGATTCTAAACTCCCTCTCTAGAGACATTGCAGATAGTGTTGAGTATGTGAGTAGTTCAGCGGAACTTTGAGAGGAACTAGATAATCGATATGATCAGACTAATGGAACTAAATTGTATCAAAGTCAAAAGGAAATCAATGACTTGAGTCAGGGTGCACTGGACATAACTGGTTACTACACCAGGATGAAGAATTGTGGGAAGAACTGCGTACTCTGGCAGCTAATCACACATGTAATTGTCAATGTAGCTATGGTGCTAAGGAACTTATGTATAAAGCTTAATAGATTGACATTTAATTCAGTTTCTTATGGGATTGAATGAGGTTTATACAGCGATCAGAGGAAGCATTCACATGATGAATCCTCTACCTTCCATGGGAAAAGCATTTGCACTTCTTGTGCAAGAGGAAAAGCAAAGAGAACTTAAGCCATATAACCAAATGTTTACCGAGTCTACTGATCTTGCTATAAAGACCTTAGGAACTAGAAATTTCAGAACAAGTTACTTGCCTAATCAATGATTTAACACTAATAACCATATCTCTGGAAATTACACCAGTGCTAGCACCAGTAGATCTAAACCATTCTGTGAGTATTGTAAGAAGCCTGGGCACACTAAAGACAAATGTTACAAGCTACATGGGTATCCTCCTCAAACCAATTAGGGTCCAGCTGCAAATTCACAAAGGGACTTCAACAATGGTCACAACAGTAGGTTCAATAAAAGAAAAGGAGTTGTTGCCAATGCACATGCCCAACCATATGATATGAGTGCTGGAAAGCACCAAGTCTATCCAAGGAGAAATATGATCAGTTGTTGGACATACTAAAACACTTCAATAGTTCTGGAACTCACAATGATACTCAAACTTGTGGAGCTACTAACTTTGCAAGTACCATTGCTTATATTTCTTCTATAAATTTTGATAAACTATCTTATGGATGTTTCAATAGAAAAGGCTAACCTATGGATCCTTGATTCAGGAGCATCTCACCACGTGACCTTTGAAAGAAAACATCTTAGTAACATTCTTTTATTGCCTTATCCTCTACTTGTAAAATTACCTAATGGCTACAACATGAAGGTGACAGAAGTAGGAAATGTGATGTTGTCACCCAAAATTACTTTTTACAAGGTCCTACTGATACCCTCTTTCAAGTACAACTTGGTATCCATTAGCTCTTTGACCTCACACCTCAAAGGTGTAGTTTTGTTTTCTGATGTTGCTTGTTTGTTGCAGGCCCCTTCACTTAAGAGGCCTCTGGAGATTGGTAATGTGCATGATGGACTCTAGATGTCTCAAGAAGATCAACAACATTCCTACATCAGAAAGTTGTTTTTCCAATTTAATTTTTCCTTCTAAGTGCAATCTAGTAGATAAAATGCAGTGTTCTTGTCATTCCTTTTCTCACTCATGTCAGCTTCCCATTGTAAATAGTATGTGTTCCATTAATAAAAACAGTACTTCTTCTTTTTCATATGGTACTTCATCTCATAGTAATAAGGTAGATTTGTTGTGGCACTATAGACTTGGTCATGTACCCTTTGCCAAAATGAAAAGAATGCCAATTCCTGTAACATTCTCATCATAAGAACAATTTTTCTATTCCATATGCCCAATGGACAGGCAAACTAAACTTCCTTTTCCTGATAAAACAACAACTACTAGTACAACATTTGAACTGGTCCATGTGGACTTGTGGGGACCTTATCATGTTGCCGCCCATGATGGATACTGGTACAAAATGTATATAGATCTATCATTCTTAGTAATATACATAGTCATAGTTAGCTAGTAGATCTTTAGGAATCCCTTGTAATTACTAGCAGATCTTCAAGAATCTCTCTTTATTTTCTTTCCTAAATTAGCACCTAATGTATTATATTTATATCTTGTTTACCTATTGAAAAAAAGTATCAACTTCTATTCCATTACATGGTATCAGATCCTATAGGCTCCTTGATCCTGTTTTGGCTTTGTTTGAAAAAAAAAGGCAGCTCGATCTTGTTTTGCTGTCTTTCGGGATTCAACATCTAGTGTCATCTAGTCAGTTACTACCCTGAGTTTTGTTTGGTGTTGATACATTGTTTGGAGAATACTTCATCACCTCCAGGTTCCTAAATTTTTGAAAACTACTTCCAGGATCATATTTTCTTTGTAGCTTCAGCGATTCAGATCTAGTTTTCTGTTTAATGCTGCTGCGATTATCAAAGTTCTGTCCAATATTAGTGTTTTGTGGATGTTTTTGATTTTGAGCATCGGCTGCAATTATTTTGCTGGGTGAATTGGCTTCTACTTTTTCTTGGAATCTAATATTATTAGGGGACCTTTTGAAGCTTGGTTATTCTTAAGTTCTTCATTGAGAAGGAAGTATGGCTACAAATCAGAAGGGTGAGAAAATTTTGATTTCGGCGAATAAGTTCGCACAATTCTCTCAGTGTCAGAAATCCATTAAAGAATTCACTTCAGTCAGTACACTTATTGATTCAAGAAAAGCATGTTTGGTCTCCTCTCCGAACAACTAGGTGATTGATTCAGGTGCTACAGATCATATGACGGGAAATCCTAACATATTTTCTACCTTTCGATCACACAAAGCACCCTCTCCTGTCACATTAGCCAATGGGTCAACATGTAACATTGTGGGATCTGGGACAGTCAAAGCAACCTCTTCCATTACCCTGTCATCTGTATTAAATTTACCGAAGTTGGCCTTCAATTTGATTTCTGTGAGTAAACTTACCAGAGATCTTAACTATTATATTTACTTCTTTCCTGATCATTGCTTGTTTCGTGATCTATCGACACATAAGGTTATTGGTAAAGGACATGTAATTGATGATCTATATATCCTTGATGAATATGAGTCTCGATTTGTTGCCTGCTCAAGTTTCATCTCTCCATTTGAAGCACATTATTGATTGGGACATCCTTCTTTACCTTTTTTAAAGAATCTTTGTCCCCAGTTTCAAAATGTTCCTTCTTTGGAATGTGCCGATTTGCAAAACATCACCGCATCACATTAGCTCCAAGGGTTAATAAGCGAGTTGGGTCAGCTTTTGAGTTAATTCATTTTGATGTTTTGGGGACCATGTCCTGTTGTTTCTAAAATTGGATATAAGTATTTTGTCACTTTTGTGGATGATTTCTCTCAAATGACTTGGATTTATTTTATGAAAAGTCGCTCTAAAGTGTTTACTCACTTTTGTGCCTTTTGTGCTGAAGTCAAAACTCAATTCAATGCGTCAGTGCGTATTTTAAGGAGTGATAATGCAAAAGAATACAGGTCAGAGTTGTTTCAATCCTACATGAGACAACATGGTATTCTCCATCAATCATCATGTGTTGATACACCATCTCAAAATGGAGTTGCTGAGAGGAAGAATAGGCATCTACTTGAGATAGCCCGAGCACTTTTGTTCCAAATGAAAGTTCCTAAACAATTTTGGGCTGATGCAGTCTCTACCGCTTGTTCTGATTAATCGCATGCCATCGAAGTGCTTATTAGTAATACACCTTATAATGTTCTTTTTCCAAACAAGACATTATTCCCGGTGGAACCAAAAGTTTTCAGAAGCACTTGTTATGTTCGAGATGTACGACCATTTATTACTAAGTTGGACCCCAAGGAATTGAAGTGTGTTTTCTTGGGTTATTCTCATCTTCAAAAGGGTATCGATGTTATTCTATTGAACTTGGCAAATATCTAGTGTCAAATGATGTGATATTTTCAGAGAGTACACCTTTCTTTTATAACCCTCCTAGTTCTACAAGTCATGGGGAGGAAGATGAGTGGTTAGTTTATCAAGTTACTCGTGTTGAGCAATCAAGTGATGCTACTCTTCCATCTCCTAGTTACTCTATTGAGCACCACTCGACTACTGCACCTTCAACACACGTTCCAGCAAGACCGCGTATTATTCAAGTTTATTTGAGGAGACAAGAGAATAATGTTACATGCCCTGCACCAATTCCGCCTTTATCTAATCCTCCTCCATCAGACCCTCGAGAAAATCTTGACCTTCCTATTGCTCTCCGTAAAGGTACACGGACTTGCATATCCACATATTCTATTGCTAACTTTGTTTCCTATGATCGCTTGTCTCCTGCATCTAGATCCTTATTGCTTCTTTAGACTTTGTTTCTACGCCCAAAAGTGTAAAAGAGGCTTTGCATCATCCCAGATGGTCAAATGCGATGCTTGAGAAAATACATGCATTGGAGGAAAATCACACATGGGATTTGGTGGATTTACCAGACAGGAAGAAACCAGTATGATGTAAGTGGGTGTTCACAGTGAAAGTTAATCCAGATGGTTCCGTGGCAAGACTTAAGGCCAGGCTTGTGGCTAAAGGATATGCTCAGACTTATGGAGTGGACTATTCAGACACCTTTTCTCTGGTTGACATACTCACTTTTGTACGCTTGTTCATTTCCTTAGTTGCTTCTGAGAATTGGCCTTTACATCAACTAGATATGAAGAATGTATTTCTTCATGGTGATCTTCAAGTGGAAGTATATATGAAGCAACCACCCGATTTTATTGCTCAGGGGAGTATAGAAAAGTCTGTCATTTGAAGAAATTCTTGTATAGATTGAAGCAGAGTCCACGGGCTTGGTTTGGCAAGTTTAGTGAGGTAGTTCAGGAGTTTGGGCTGAAAATGAGCAAATATGATCACTCGGTATTCTACCGACTATCTGCAGCTGCCAGTATCCTTCTTGTTGTATATATTGATGACATTGTCATCACAGGAGGTGATTTTGAGGGGATATCTTCCCTTAAGTCTTTCTTGCATACTAGTTCCATACGAAGGACTTGGGCAGTTGAATACTTTTTGGCAGTAGAAGTAAATAGAAGCAGGAGGGGAATTCTTCTATCTCAAAGAAAGTATATTCTTGACCTACTTGCAGAAACTGGAAAATTGGCAGCCAAACCTTGCAGTATTCCAATGGTTCCCGGTGTACGACTTATGAAAGATGATAGCGAGCCTTTTGATAACCCAGAGAGATATAGGAGGATAGTTGGGAAGTAAACTACCTCACAGTGACTCGTCCAGATATTGCTTTTGCGGTAAATGTCGTTAGTCAATTCATATCTACACCTACAGTGAAGCATTGGGTAGCTTTGGAACAGATTTTGTGTTAATTGAAAGGAGCTCCTGGACTTGGCATACTGTGTAGCAATCACAACCATATTCGTATTGAGTGTTTTGTAGATGCTGATTGGGTTGGTTCCAAAATTGACAGAAGATCTAGTATAGGCTATTGTGTCTTTGTTGGAGGAAACATAGTATCATGGAGGAGTAAGAAGCAAAGTGTTGTATCTCGATCCAGTGTAGAATCTGAGTATAGAGCTATGTCACAGTCTACGAGTGAAATCATGTGGATACATCATCTTTTAACTGAAATTGGGTTGAAGCATCATATGCCGGCAAAACTTTGGTGTGATAATCAAGCTGCTATTCATATTGCCTCAAACCCACTGTATCATGAAAGAACTAAATATATTGAAGTTGACTGCCACTTCATTCGTGAGAAGATTCAAGAAAACTTGATTTCTACTGGTTATGTGAAGACAGGAGAGCAGATAGCTGATTTGCTTACAAAGGCAGTGAATGGAACTCGGGTTGATTACCTTTGCAACAAGTTGGGCATGATCAATATCTATGCTCCAACTTGAGGGAGAGTGTTACAAAATGTATATAGACATCATTCTTAGCAATATACATAGTCATAATTAGTTAGCAGATCTTTAGGAATCTTTCTTTATTTTCGTTCCTAAATTAGCACCTAATGTATTGTATTTATATCTTGCTTACCTATTGAAATAAAGCATTAACTTCTATTCGTTACATGGTATCAAAGCCTATAGGCTCCTTGCTTACTGTTTTGGCTTTTTAATGGATGTTCAGAAGTGAAAATTTGATGTTCTCCCCCTTTGTTATTTCCTTGTCTTCAGGCTAATGCACAAGAAGAAATCAAACTGTTAAAAAGTAGATGTTTGATGTTGGAGTCTACAAATCCTTCTCGTACACATGATGGTGAAAATGTGGTTAAGTCAGACGATCTAGTGTATAATGAGGGAATCATCCTAGCTGGAGGATATGATGGTAATTCGTGGTTATCGGCGTTGGACTTGTACTCACCTTTAAATGATGTTTTAAAGCCAATTGAGCCAATGAGTTCATTGCGATCATATTTCGCCACTGCAAGTCTGAGTAGAGAAGTTTATGTATTTTGTGGAAAAATTGGAAAAGAGCGGTACAAGTCAGGTAATGCCAGTAGTCCCTCCCTTTACATACCCTCTTCCCCTTTCTCTTAAGTTGCTGATACTTATGCTACTCTATTCTTGTGAAGTTGAATCATATAACCCAGCCGATAATAAGTGGACTGTGCATCCTTGTTTGAATAAGAGAAATAGTAACTTATCCGGATCTACTTTGAAGGACAAGATCTTTGCGATGGGTGGTGGAAATGGGGTTGAATGCTTTTCAGGAGTTGAAATGTATGATCCTCAAGTAGGTCGATGGATTCCTTCACGATCCATGTGCAAGAAGGTTAATTCTATTCCTTGCTTATATTTCGATGGTGATATTTTGAAGTTGAAAGGGACAAAAAGAATGTAAAAAGAAGAGGTAACTGATATTGGTGCTCAGTTTTGGCACAGTAAAAGTAAATTGCAATACGACAGATATTTTTGGTTAAAATCTTTGTTATGAAAGAAGGTTCATGTGCATTACCCTTGGATGTTGTTCTCATCTGCTTAATTTTTGTAGTAAGTCTTTAGTTTGTTCAATCATTTTGTAGTAAAAGTTGTTTAGCACTATTTTACTAGCTAACAAAGACAATGTTTGTCTCTTTCTTGTCCTTGCCTGCAGTTCAGGCTTCAATTTGCTTCTATTCTTTTAGACTGTTTCTAAAGTGTAAGCCATTTACCTGTTCCAAAGTGCTAATATTATCTCCTCTGACTTGATTGTCTACCATTCATGCAGCGATTTTCTCTTGCAGCAGCAGAACTCAATGGTGCAATATATGCTGTTGGTGGATTTGATGGAAGCAATTATTTGGCGTAAGTCATTGCTGTTTTCCTTTTTCTTTAGAACGTATGCACCATAGAAGATTGGCATTTGGTCCTCATTTTCTCCAATTATTGAATTATAATCCCCTTTGATCTTTCCAGAGAAATGACAGTTTCTTGTAGTTTTCCAAATGCGGTCCTTTTTAGTGCTAAATCTGTTCTGATAGAAATCTACAACATTTATTTCAGTGAATAGGAAAATTATCTTCATATGTGAAAGCATTTGAGTCTTGTTTTTCAGTTTTCTGCTGCATTCTCCTGTATCATTTTTCTGATTAGCTATCACCTCAGGACTGCTGAAAGATTTGACCCCAGAGAACATGCTTGGATAAAAATTGGGAGTATGAGCACAAAAAGAGCAACTCATGTGTTGGTTCCTTTGGGGGGAAAGTTGTATGTTGACTTCTTCTCGCTTCTTTGGAATCTATATCTTTGGTTGCGTGTTATGTCATTCGGGGAGGTGTACTGTCGAAAGAATCACTTGTGGGGGTGGGTGGATTCCATGATCTGTCCCATTTTTCGTCTTGTTATTTACTTTTAGCTTCACGGTTGCTCTTTAGATATGCACTTGGTGGCTTTGATGGGTCTCAAACGATGCCAACCGTTGAGATATATGATCCCCGTCATGGAACATGGATGATTGGGGAACCAATGAACAACTCAAGGATGTTTTTAGCTGCTGCTGTTCTAAAGGAGTCCATTTATGTAACTGGAGGGGCTCAATCTAATAATGAGGTAGTAAACATGGTACATACGATTATTTACTTCATTGTTTTGTTAATCGTCACTTCCATTACATATGTGGTTCTGTTAATCAAAACTCTTTTTTGTGATTGCAGATTGAACGCTACAATGAAGGTCAAGGTTGGGAAATAACCAACTTGAGTGCTCTCGGGAAAAGGTGTCGTGCCTCTGCTATAGTGTTGGAGGAAGATTGAACTCTGCATTCTTAAGCATGCAAGCTTTCTCTTCTTGTGGGCACCCTTTGTATGGCTGCATTACAGACGATTCTCTGCAGCAAAACTTGTTCACAATACTTCATCATTTTTTCATCATAAAACTTTGTTGACTAGTCATTTCAATCTGCTTATAATCACAGAACATTAAACTAAAAAAGCAATAATGTCCAAAATGTTGAAAGAATTAGGCTCAATATTTATGTTGCTGCATCAACTTCTGCAGCAAATTGCCCAAGTTTCTGGCTTTACACTATTTAGATGTCGATGGTCAATATAAAAAATAAATATTTTTATTCATATTCTATCATGGGTCGGGAGCTGAATTTTATCAATGAATGAAATAGGTTAATAAAGTTTAGATTTCTGTCAAGAATATTGTTTTGCTGACAAGTCAGCCGCCGATCGATCGCCAACATCTTTCCATTGGTCGATCGAAGGGTTCCCAGAACCAACTCTTAAAGGTTTGATTACTACCTATTTTTTATGAGAAAGTACATCAACTAATCATGATTTATCATGATTAAATATAAGATAAATTGTTTTCATATAGGCACAAAAGGTAAATAAAATTCTATTAGATTGCCAATTTGTGATAGTGCTCCTAGTTAATAAATTTACATTTTATAGATTATAGAAAGAAGAATGTCACTTGTAAATTAGTGATTAAGAACAAATAAAAATTAATAAATAAGTAGAATAAATGACAATTGATGAGTAAGTTTTCTTTAAAAACTAAGGTAGCCTTTATATTGTATCTTCAATTCCATGAATGATTACTAAATAGAAAAAAGGTCCAAAATATCTTTGATATATCAAAATGACTCCAAAATGTCCACTTTTCATATATTTGATAAAGTTTACCCCTAATATATTTTCATGCTTAATATTGTTCCTCCATTAACTCATAATTATATGATATTTAATTAAATACTAATTAGATACGTGACCTTTATTTATTGGTCACATAGACTTGACCCATCCATAATTAAGGGTGGACATAAATCATCAAAATCAGGGGTGGACATTGTTTGAGTCAAGTCAAAATTCAATCTTTTTGTCTATTTGATTTGGATTTTCAGATTTTGGATTTTATTTTTAAAATTTATGAATTTCAGATTGGATATCAAATTTAGTACTAGGAATTTTTGAGTATCGGAAAATCTAAAATTCTTATGTCTTGGTAATATTCAACTTACGCATATCATATGTGCCAATACTAACAATTTCAATATTCAAAGGTTAAATAGATTAGTACTTGACAACCATTATAATATTAAGTCTAACATGAAACATCACGATATGAGCGGCTAGATGTTCTCAACTATAGAAATTATACGTTCTAAGGAACGAGTTATTAGGTGAATTGGGGTTGTTACTCGTTATGGCTTTCTTTAAAGGCTCAAAAGTTCAAATAAAAAATCAGAAGTTGCCATGCCCTGAGAGGGTACCCTTAGTGTAGCCGGCACTCAGAGACTATTGCTAGCCCAGCCCCTAAGTGAACAACTCGACCTCATCATATTCGTTCAATCACAATCTAATAGAGGAAGACATCAATGATTAAGAAATACTAAATGAAACGCAATGAAAAATGATAATCAAAGGCCAAAGACCAAACAATCTATCCATCAACTAAGTAAGACTAGTGTGAAAGAAACTAGTCAAAAATATAATCCAGTCATAACTTAACAATCTAGTCTATGAAGCTTCTAAAACATATGACTAAGTGGTTCTAACGACAGACCCACGGTTACCTCTAAATAGAATAAAGTAAGTCTAACTCAAACTAGAACAGAAATATGATGTCCTCCGAAAGTGGAAGAGGGCTCACCAATCAGCTAAAAGCAAATAGGTCCTCAACTAGGCGCTTGTTGATGACCGCTAATACCTGTCTCTGCATCATGAAAAGATGTAGCCCCAAATGGTCGTCAGTTTCTGGAATTTACGAGAATGTAAAATGGAAGAATGAAACATGTAAAGAAAGAATAACATCAACTTAAATATGTCAACTCAAGAAGTAGGAAACTCAATTAGCTAGTCAAGAGTCTAAAGTAAGAATGTAATTTAGACAATGACCACTCATCTACCATCTATGTCTAATCCACTCAGAGTACTATCAAGGCCTATTTAGGAGTTTCTCTAATCGACAACCATCACCTATGAGCCGGTGATGATACAAGGAAGCGATGTCGTTGCCACATCTATCCAATATCTTGCAGGGTATAGGACATCCCATCAGTGGATCCAAAATCAATAACATCAGGTCCTCTTTTGGGGACAATAGGAAACATCCAATTTTATGGCTCAATCCTCTCCTACGCCAGCTACGTACGTAATTATTGAGTTCGAGTTAGACTTACTCTTACTCAAATTATTGAGTTCGAGTTAGACTTACTCTTACTCAATTCGGTACTTAATACTACCAAATGGCTTCAGTTGAGTTGAAGGAGCTAAAGGAGTAGTTGAAGGATTTTTCTGAGAAGGCTTTTATTCTTTTGAGTGTGTCCCCTTAGGGTGCTCATCTTTTGTTCGTGAAGAAGAAGAATGACACTATGCAGATGTGTATTGATTATCGCCAATTGAATAAAGTTACCATTAAGAACGAGTATCCTTTGCATCATATTGATGATTTATTGGGCCAATTGCAGGGTGCTTCAATGTTTTCCAAGATTGATTTGATGTTTGAATATCATCAGTTGAGAGTTCGGGAGTACGATATCCCAAACAGCTTTTAGGACCCATTATGGCCATTATAAGTTTGTAATTATGTCCTTCTAGTTGACTAATGCTCCAGCCACTTTCATGGAGTTTATGAATCGGGTGTTCAAGCCTTATTTAGATATATTTTTGAATGTATTTATTGATGACATCTCTGTTTGCTCCAAGAATGAGTCAGACTATGTGTAGTATTTGAGGATTATGCTTTAGAGGTTGAGAGAAGAAAAGTTAAATGCAAGTTTTGAAAGAGTGAGTTCTGGATTAAGTTGGTAGCTTTCCCTAGGCATGTGGTGGCAAAAGATGGCATTACGATAGATCTGGCCAAGGTAGAAACAGTTCGTGAGTGGGCCAGGCCGAAATCTGTGGCAGAGATCCGGAGTTTTATTGGTTTAGTAGGGTACTATCGATGCTTTGTGTAGGGATTCTCTTCTATTACAGCCTTATTGACCAGGCTCACTCAAAAGGATGTGGCTTTTTTGTGGTCAGAGGAGTGCGAGCGAGCTTTCAAAAGCTTAAAGATTTATCGAGTCAACACCCATTTTCGCTTTGCTTGAGCAGAGAGTACCTTTTGTGGTGTATTGTGATGCTTCTGGAGTAGGTTTGGGTGGGGTGTTAATGCAAAAGGGGAGAGTGATAACATATGATTCTAGGCAATTGAAGATGCATGAGAGAAACTACCCTACCCATGATTTAGAATTGGCTGCAGTGGTCTTTTTATTGAAGTTGTGGTAGCATTATCTCTATGGTGTATATTATGAGATCTTTATCGATTACCGGAGTCTCAAATATATCTTTTCACAACCTAATATAAATATAAGACAGTGCAGGTGGTTGAAGCGGCTAAAAGACTATGATATCTCGATTCTATATCACCCGAGCAAGGCAAATATGGTAGGTCACATGTGATTTTCTATGATTTAGTTGAGTTGGGTTTAGACTTATCATATGAGGAGGAGCCGGTAGCTATTTTGGATAGGCAGCTTCAAAGGTTGAGGACCAAGGATGTACCTTCAGTGAAGGTTCAGTGGTGGCACCATCCCGTTGAGGAGGCTACTTAGGAGTTGGAGTCGGGCATACAGGCTAGATATCCCAGCCTTTTTGACGCTTCAGGTACCTTTTTTCCTCTTATGTTCAAGGATGAACATTATTAATTTTATTGGTGAATGATGTAATGACTTTGCTGGTCATTTTGAGTTTATCTATCAAAATTACTATTTTGTCCTTTTGTAAGTTGCTTTGGACCTATTTTGAACTAATTGTACTGTTGGATGAGATCTTGTGTTTTAAAATAGAGAATTTGAGTTTTGACATTTTTGGAAGCTTCAGTTGTGAAATAGAGAGTTTTTGTACCATTCGGAGTTTTTAGGGTCAGAATGAGAATCTGTCAATTCAATTAGCTCCAAAACGTCGCATTTGGTCTAGGAGAAGTGATGGAATTGAATCTGGAGTTAAAGCAATGATTTTGGACCCAAAGTTGCATTTTGATTTCGGAGCCTAGGTTTGACTTTGGTCAATATTTGAAGTTCAAAAACTCTAATTGAAATTTCGCCAGTCCCAGTGGTTTCGGATGGTGAAACTAACGCTAGAAATGGTCTTGTTGTAATTTTTGATGTTTTTGAGGGCAATTTGGGTATTTTGAGTTTTAACTAGTTTTAATAAGCATTATCAGGAACTAGATCAAGGAGACTTCAGAATCAAATTTTGATAATTCCATTGAGTTCGAAATGTTGTTTCTAATAGTGATACATGTTTGGTTTGTCTGTTTCAGGCTCCAAATAGACCTCGGGGGTTTCGAGATTTTAAAATAGCTGATGTGTGAAAAATCTGGTGCAAGCTAATTGACCTTCCGCGTTCGCAGGATTGGGTCCCCATATTCCCATAGGTCACTTTTACCTCTTCTCCACACTCGCGGATAAGCCCTTCGCGTCCGCGGAGCTTTGTTCTTCCTTTTTCTCCAGTTCGCAAAGTAATAAAATAACTGAACAGTTTTAAATCGCAAAAATACATTTTAATCCATTTTTGACATTTTCAAGCATTATTGGGCGATTTTTGAGGGAAAGTTTTGAGTAAGTGTTTCTATCGTCAAAATTAATAATTTTTGTTACTTTCTCTTGATTTTGTCTTGAATTTCATGATTTTGGATCTTTAAAATTGGATTCTTCATGTCTATATTTTGAAAACTTTAAATGTTGATTTCTTATTCAATTTGAACTCAAATTCTGTGGGATTTTTACCGACGAATTCCTCTTCTCGCATAGAATTATAATTTTTAATTTAATTCCAAATTCGTGAACCTCAAAATTTAGCCCTAGTTTTGACGATTTACCTTTGGATCCAATTCATGCCAATATGAGTATCAAAATTCATCTCTTGATGCATATTATCTATTATTGATTATGGTTGATTGATTCATGCTCGATTTTGAGACTTTGATTGTTCGGAAGCTTGGTTTGAGTGTGGTTTCGACATCGAGGTAAGTTCGGTTAATCTTTTTGGGACTTAGTTTGAGTTATCGGATATGTTTACCTTATAAATGTAAGAAGTAGATTGTTTCATGAGATTGGGTTCGTATGATAGTATTTTGGTGAAAATGTGAAACCGATTGTATTGAAATTGGAGTATATTATGAATTTATTGACAAATTGAGATATATCATTGATATTCAAGCCTCTTTTGGATGTTATTGTGATAATATGAGACTTGTGATATCATTTGAGAAACTTTGTGGTAATTGATGGTATTTGAGATACTTTCTGAGACTCATGTGCATATTTTGAGACTTGGGGAGTCCGGTATTATCGGTATATTTGGCTTTTGGTGAAAGTGTGGTAATTTGAGACATGTTGATGGCTTGTGGTACCAGTTGTGACATTTGGCATTTCCTTTCTGATTTTACGGTTATTATTTATCGGTTATCTTATTATACTGTCGTCAAATACATTGATTTGTGGCACTGACATGCATTCATTTCATGTTACATTTGTACTCTCATGCCCCGGGAGGGTACCCCAGGTGTGGCCGACACTTAGAAACCATTACTGGCTCCCAAGCGAATCACTTGGCTCAATATGCTTATTCAATCAGCGAAAGTCTCAATAAGACGAAATAAAGTAATCAAGTGGACATTTAAACCATTATATAAATAGTCTTACATTTACTTCTTATAAAAATAACTCAATATTTTAATACTAACGTTTCGCTGTATGGTATATTGACGTTTCACCATATGGACAAAAGTATATGGTCAAATAGTTTTTAATTTTATAGATGAAAAAGTAGATAAACTTCACATAAAATACAATCCTTACCTCTCATATTAGGATTACTATTGTATCTGGTCCCTCAATTATTAGTCAATTTCAGAGTTTAGTCCTTTAGAATTTCACTAACCACATTTTAATCTTTCAATGTATAACTGAATTGTGCATATCTTTGATCTCGTTGCTTATGAATATTCACAAATATATTATAATTATTAATAGTTCCACCACTTAATTACTCATTTTTATGTCAAGTTTATATGATTACACCATATTTAATTATAATAGAGTCCATATATAGCGAAATATAACATATTTTCGACATAAAGGAAAAAATATTTCAAGTTGATTGAGGAATAAACATATTGAGTCATAAATTATAAGGATAAAAAGAGAATTTACTAATTACTTCGGGGTCAAAAGTGTTGTTATCGTGTCACATTACGTAGGTTTGGAGGTTTATTTAAACAAACCAACAAAAAATTATTTACCAAGAGCCATATTTTATCCGTAGATAAATTAGGATCGAAATGTTGAAACGTCCGTCAACAGAGTTCTACTGAAAAGTCCGGCGTCAATCGCCAACTTCATTCCATCAAAAGATCAGATAATCGCCTGGACAAATTCTTAGGGTCAGATCTCTATTTGCTTTTATGGATAAAATACACCAGTCTATGTCAATGTATCATGATTAACATTTCTTTCTTAGATTAAATTTTCTCTTTCTTTGACCTACTGAAAAGTTTAGCCTAACATTTCTTTCACCTTAAATTTGATCCTCCGTTAACAACACAACTGTATGTCATTTAATTAAATTTTAATTAACTATGTGATCTTTATTTATTGATCATGTAGACTCAATCTACCCATGGCCAAGGGTGAACATAAATCACTTAAAATTAGGGTGATCATAGTTTAAATTAGCTCTAATTTGAACTTTTTTGGCTATTTGAATTTTTGGGGTTTTTCTCTTAGGAAAAGGAAAATAGAATTTCTCCATATTTGGCGAATCCTTTTTCTAGTAGGAAAAGGAAAACATAATTTCTTTATATTTGACGCATTCTTTTTCTCGTAGGAAAAGGTTTATGACTATATAAATAGAGACTCGTTCTTTCTAACTTGGTAGCATTCATAATGTAGCCATAAGGGCTTAAGAGTTGTGTGTAGGGAGAGAAATCGTGAGACACGAGTGTGTGTGAACCTCTTTGTATTCTGAGTGAATTGGTGATGTTATTTCTCTCGATGTTGTATACTCTCTTTTACATAGCGGATTGCTCATATCCTCTTATGAGTGTAGGTCAGTTGTATTGAGCTGAAGTATCTATGTGTACTATATTATGTATTATATGTATAATGTCGAGTCAGCACATTCAGTTAGGAGTTAGTTATAATTGTTAGTTTGTTACAAGTTAATTAGTGTTGGTTAAAATCTTTGGATGTCACACTAATAGTGTGACTTAACTAGTTGATCTTTGTGTATATATACTCTTCTTCTTCCAATGAATGAATCAACTTGCTCATTTCACAAATCACATGTTTTGTTCCAATCTTCACCTCTTCACTCCATGAAAGGAGATTGAAGCTTCTATTAATGGTGATCAATTCATAGCTTTGTCATGGTATCGCGGCAGTACTGATCCTGCTCTTCCTTTCTCTGCGTCAACATCTTTCTTTTTATCTCTTTTCCTGATAAGTTTGCACTGCTGCACATCTTCACCTCCCATAGCCATGGATACTCCAACTGTGACCCCTTCGGCTAGTACAACTATTGATACAAGTGATCCTCTATACATTCATCCCTCTGACAATCCAAGTTTCACTTTAGCTCTTGTTCCATTTGATGGCAATGGTTATCGATCGTGGAAGAGAAATGCTCTGAGATCATTGTCAGTGAAGAACAAATTAGTGTTCGTTACTGGTGAATACACAAAGCCCGGTGCTTAATCTACAAAGCTCCGTCAATGGGAAAGATGTGATGATATGGTTACTTCCTGGATTCTAAACTCCCTCTCTAGAGACATTGCAAATAGTGTTGAGTATGTGAGTAGTTCAGCGGAACATTGAGAGGAACTAGATAATAGATATGATCGGACTAATGGAGCTAAATTGTATCAAATTCAAAGGGAAATCAATGACTTGAGTCAGGGTGCACTGGACATCACTGGTTACTACACCAGGATGAAGAATTGTGGGAAGAACTGAGTACTCTGGCAGCTAATCACACATGTAATTGTCAATGTAGCTATGGTGCTAAGGAACTTATGTATAAAGCTGAATAAGATAGACATTTAATTCAGTTTCTTATGGGATTGAATGAGGTCTATACAGTGATTAGAGGAAGCATTCTTATGATGAATCTTCTACCTTCCATGGGAAAAGCATTTGCACTTCTTGTGCAAGAGGAAAAGCAAAGAGAACTTAAGCCACATAACCAAATGTTTACCGAGTCTACTGATCTTGCTATAAATACCTTAGGAACTAGAAATTTCAGAACAAATTACTTGCCAAATCAATGATTTAACACTTATAACCATACCTCTGGAAATTACACCAGTGCTAGCACCAATAGATCTAAACCATTCTGTGAGTATTATAAGAAGCCTGGGCACACTAAAGACAAATGTTACAAGGTACATGGGTATCCTCCTCAAACCAATTAGGGTCCAGCTGCAAATTCACAAAGGGACTTCAACAATGGTCACAACAGTAGGTTCAATAAAAGAAAAGGAGTTGTTGCCAATGCACATGCCCAACCATATGACATGAGTGCTGGAAAGAATGAGGAACCTAGACACGACAATCACAAAGCACCAAGTCTATCGAAGGAGAAATATGATCAGTTGTTGGACATGCTACAACACTTCAATAGTTCTGGAACACACAATGATACTCAAACTTGTGGAGCTGCTAACTTTGCAAGTACCATTGCTTATATCTCTTCTATAAATTTTGATAAACTATCTTATCGATGTTTCGAAAAGAAAAGGCTAACCTATGGATCCGGGACTCAGGAGCATCTCACCACATGACCTTTGAAAGAAAACATCTTAGTAACATTCTTTTATTGCCTTATCCTCTACTTGTAAAATTACCTAATGGTTACAACGTGAAGGTGACAGAAGTAGGAAATGTGATGTTGTCACCCAAAATCACATTGTACAAGGTCCTACTGATACCCTCTTTCAAGTACAACTTGGTATCCATTAGCTCTTTGACCTCACACCTCAAAGTTGTAGTTTTGTTTTCTGATGTTGCTTGTTTGTTGCAGGCCCCTTCACTTAAGAGGCCTCTGGAGATTGGTAATGTGCATGATGGACTCTATCTCCTATGCTCAGGATGTCTCAAGAATATCAACAACATTCCTACATCAGAAAGTTGTTTTTCCAATTTAATTTTTCCTTCTAAGTGCAATCTAGTAGATAAAATGCACTGTTCTTGTCATTCCTTTTCTCACTCATGTCAGCTTCCCATTGTAAATAGTATGTGTTCCATTAATAAAAACAGTACTTCTTCTTTTTCATATGGTACTTCATCGCATAGTAATAAGGTAGATTTGTTGTGGCACTATAGACTTGGTCATGTACCCTTTGCCAAAATGAAAGGATTGCCAATTCCAGTAACATTCTCATCATAAGAACAATTTTTCTTTTCCATATGCCCAATGGACAGGCAAACTAAACTTCCTTTTCCTGATAAAACAACAACTACTAGTACAACCTTTGAACTAGTCCATGTGGACTTGTGGGGACCTTATCATGTTGCCGCCCATGATGGATACTGGTACAAAATGTATATAGATATTATTCTTAGTAATATACATAGTCATAATTAGCTAATAGATATTTAGGAATCCCTTGTAATTACTAGCAGATCTTTAGGAATCACTCTTTATTTTCTTTCCTAAATTAGCACCTAATGTATTGTATTTATATCTTGTTTACCTATTGAAATAAAGTATCAACTTCTATTCTATTACATGGTATCAGAGCCTATAGGCTCCTTGATCCTGTTTTGGCTTTGTTTGAAGAAAAAAAGGCACCTCGATCTTGTTTTGCTGTCTTTCAGGATTCAACATCTAGTGTCATCTAGTCAGTTACTACCCTGAGTTTCGTTTGGTGTTGATACATTGTTTGGAGAACACTTCAAAATCACCTCCAGGTTCCTAGATTTTTGAAAACTACTTCCAGGATCATATTTTCTTTGTAGATTCAGCGATCCAGATCTGGTTTTCTGTTTAGTGCTGCTGCAATTATCAAGTTCTGTCCAATATTAGTATTTTGTAGATTTTTTTATTTTGAGCATCGGTTGAAATTATTTTGCTGGGTGAATTGGCTTCTACTTTTTCTTGGAATCTAATATTATTAGGGGACCTTTTGAAGCTTGGTTATTCTTAAGTTCTTCATTGAGAAGGAAGTATGGCTATAAGTCAGAAAGGTCAGAAAATTTTGGTTTCGGCGGATGAGTTCGCACAATTCTCTCAGTGTCAGGAATCCATTAAAGAAATTCACTACAGTTACGACCCTTGTTGATTCAAGAAAAGCATGTTTGGTCTCCTCTCCGAACAACAAGGTGATTGAATCAGGTGCTACAGATCATATGACGGGTAATCTTAACATATTTTCTACCTTTCGATCACACAAAGCACCCTCTCCTGTCACAGTAGCCCATGGGTCAATATGTAACATTGTGAGATCTGGGAAAGTCATAGCAACCTCCTCTTTTACCCTGTCATCTGTATTAACTTTATCGAAGTTGGCCTTCAATTTGTTTTCAGTGAGTAAACTTACCAGAGATCTTAACTGTTATATTTTCTTCTTTCCTGATCATTGCTTGTTTTGTGATCTTGCGACGCATAAGGTTATTGGTAAAAGACATGTAATTGATGATCTATATATCCTTGATGAATATGAGCCTCGATTTGTTGCGTGCTCAAGTGTCATCTCTCCATTTGAAGCACATTATCGATTGGGACATCCTTCTTTACCTTTGTTAAAGAAGCTTTGTCCCCAGTTTCAAAATGTTCCTTCTTTGGAGTGTAAATCATGACGATTTGCAAAACATCACCGCATCACATTAGCTCCAAGGGTTAATAAGCGAGTTGGGTCAGCTTTTGAGTTAATTCATTCTGATGTTTGGGGACCATGTCCTGTTGTTTCTAAAATTGGATATAAGTATTTTGTCACTTTTGTGGACGATTTCTCTTGGATGACTTGGATTTATTTTATGAAAAGTCGCTCTAAAGTGTTTACTCACTTTTGTGCCTTTTGTGTTGAAGTCAAAAGTCAATTCAATGCGTCAGTGCGTATTTTAAGGAGTGATAATGCAAAAGAATACATGTCAGAGTTGTTTCAATCCTACATGAGACAACATGGTATTTTCCATCAGTCATCATGTGTTGATACACCATCTCAAAATGGAGTTGCTGAGAGGAAGAATAGGCATCTACTTGAGACAGCCCGAGCACTTTTGTTCCAAATGAAAGTTTCTAAACAATTTTGGGCTGATGCAGTCTCTACCGCTTGTTTTCTGATTAATCGCATGCCATCGGCAGTGCTTATTAGTAATACACCTTATAATGTTCTTTTTCCAAACAAGCCATTATTCCCGGTGGAACCAAAAGTTTTCAGAAGCACTTGTTATGTTCGAGATGTACGGCCATTTATTACTAAGTTGGACCCCAAGGCATTGAAGTGTGTTTTCTTGGGTTATTCTCGTCTTCGAAAGGGGTATCGATGTTATTCTACTGAACTTGGAAAATATCTAGTGTCAAATGATGTGATATTTTCAGAGAGTACACCTTTCTTTTATAACCCTCCTAGTTCTACAAGTCATGGGTAGGAAGATGAGTGGTTAGTTTATCAAGTTACTCGTGTTGAGCAATCAAGTGATGCTACTCTTCCATCTCCTAGTTACTCTATTGAGCACCACTCGACTACTACGCCTTCAACACACGTTATAGAAAGACCGCCTATTGTTCAAGTTTATTCGAGGAGACAAGAGACTAATCCTCCTTTATCTAATCCTCCTCCATCAGACCCTCAAGAAAATCTTGACCTTCCTATTGCTCTCCATAAAGGTACACAGACTTGTAAATCCACATATTCTATTGCTAACTTTGTTTCCTATGATCGCTTGTCTCCTGTATCTATATCCTTATTGCTTCTTTAGACTCTGTTTCTACGCCCGAAAATGTAAAAGAGGCTTTGCATCATCCCAGATGGTCAAATGCGATGCTTGAGAAAATACATGCATTGGAGGAAAATCACACATGGGATTTGGTGGATTTACCAGACGCGAAGAAACTAGTATGATGTAAGTGGGTGTTCATAGTGAAAGTTAATCCAGATGGTTCCGTGGCAAGACTTAAGGCCAGGCTTGTGGCTAAAGGGTATGCCTAGACTTATGGAGTGGACTATTCAGACACCTTTTCTCTGGTTGCCATACTCACTTCTGTGCGCTTGTTCATTTCCTTAGCTGCTTCTGAGAATTGGCCTTTACATCAACTAGATATCAAGAATGTATTTATTTATGGTGATCTTCAAGAGGAAGTATATATGGAGCAACCACCCGATTTTATTGCTCAGGGGGAGTATAGAAAAGTCTATCATTTGAAGATATTCTTGTATAGATTGAAGCAGAGTCCACGGGCTTGGTTTGGCAAGTTCAGTGAGGTAGTTCAGGATTTTGGGCTGAAAATGAGCAAATGTGATCACTCGGTATTCTACGGACTATCTGCAGCTGCCAGTATCCTTCTTGTTGTATATGTTGATGACATTGTCATCACAGGAGGTGATTCTCGGGGGATATCTTCCCTTAAGTCTTTCTTGCATACTAGGTTCCATACGAAGGACTTAGGCCAGTTGAAATACCTTTTGGGACTAGAAGTAAATAGAAGCAAGAGGGGAATTCTTCAATCTCAAAGAAAGTATATTCTTGACCTACTTGTGATAACTGGAAAATTGGCAGCCAAACCTTGCAGTACTCCAATGGTTCCCGATGTACAACTTATGAAAGATGATAGCGAGCCTTTTGATAACCCAGAGAGATATAGGAGGATAGTTGGGAAGTAAACTACCTCACAGTGACTCGTCCAGATATTGCTTTTGCGGTAAGTGTCCTTAGTCAATTCATGTCTACACCTACGGTGAAGCATTGGGCAGCTTTGGAACAGATTCTATGTTAGTTGAAAGGAGCTCCTGGACTTGGCATACTGTGTAGCAATCACGACCATACTCGTTTTGAGTATTTTGTAGATGCCGATTGGGCTGGTTCCAAAATTGACAGAAGATCTAGTACAGGCTATTGTGTCTTTGTTGGAGGAAACTTAGTATCATGGAGGAGTAAGAAGCAAAGTGTTGTATCTCGATCCAGTGCAGAATTTGAATATAGAGCTATGTCACAGTCTACGAGTAAAATCATGTGGATACATCATCTTTTAACTAAAATTGGGTTGAAGCATCATATGCCGACAAAACTTTGGTGTGATAATCAAGCTGCTATTCATATTGCCTCAAACCCACTGTATGATGAAAGAACTAAACATATTGAAGTTGACTGCCACTTTATTCGTGAGAAGATTCAAGAAAACTTGATTTCTACTGGTTATGTGAAGACAAGAGAGCAGGTAGTTGATTTGCTTATAAAGGCAGTGTGAATGGAACTTGGGTTGATTACCTTTCCAACAAGTTGGGCATGATCAATATCTATGCTCCAACTTGAGGAGGAGTGTTACAAAATGTATATAGACATCATTTTTAGCAATATACATAGTCATAATTAGCAAGCAGATCTTTAGGAATCTCTCTTTATTTTCTTTCCTAAATTAGCACCTAATGTATTGTATTTTTATCTTGCTTACCTATTGAAATAAAACATCAACTTCTATTCGATTATATTCTTTTTGTTACAAAATGTATATAGACATCATTCTTAGCAATATACATAGTCATAATTAGCTAGCAGAACTTTAGAAATCCCTTGTAATTACTAGCAGATTTTTAGGAATCTCTCTTTATTTTGTTTCCTAAATTAGCACCTAATGTATTGTATTTATATCTTGCTTACCTATTGAAATAAAGCATCAACTTCTATTCGTTACATGGTATCAGAGCCTATAGGCTCCTTGCTTACTGTTTTGGCTTTTTAATGGATGTTCTACTTATTT
The DNA here is from genome assembly GCA_029948455.1 of Solanum rostratum. NCBI lineage: Eukaryota > Viridiplantae > Streptophyta > Magnoliopsida > Solanales > Solanaceae > Solanum > Solanum rostratum. The sequence goes on from CM057055.1 coordinate 57,121,212, forward strand.
GTTCCCTTTTTAATGGATGTCCACTTTCATGTTTTTCTTTTTAAAAAATGTGTCAGTGATAGTTGATGATTGTATCCAGTGCTATTCTTCGAGATTAACTTAACTGCTAAAAGTTCTTTTACCAATTTCAAGGATCTCAATAATTAAAATTGTCTCAGTGATAGTTGATGCTTCATATTTTGTCTGTTCTCTGTCTATCTGATTTAGTGAGTTCTGTTTTCTCCATGCCTACCTGAATACATGTTGTATCTTCAGAAGTGAAAATCTGATGTTCTCCCCCTTTGTTATCTCCTTGTCTTCAGGCTAATGCACAAGAAGAAATCAAACTGTTAAAAAGTAGATGTTTGATGTTGGAGTCTACAAATCCTTCTCGTACACATGATGGTGAAAATGTGGTTAAGTCAGACGATCTAGTGTATAATGAGGGAATCATCCTAGCTGGAGGATATGATGGTAATTCGTGGTTATCGGCTTTGGACTTGTACTCACCTTTAAATGATGTTTTAAAGCCACTTGAGCCAATGAGTTCATTTCGATCATATTTCGCCATTGCAAGTCTGAGTAGAGAAGTTTATGTATTTGGTGGAAAAATTGGAAAAGAGCGGTACAAGTCAGGTAATGCCAGTAGTCCCTCCCTTTACATACCCTCTTCCCCTTTCTCTTAAGTTGCTGATACTTATGCTACTCTATTCTTGTGAAGTTGAATCATATAACCCAGCCGATAATAAGTGGACTGTGCATCCTTGTTTGAATAAGAGAAATAGTAACTTATCCGGAGCTACTTTAAAGGACAAGATCTTTGCGATGGGTGGTGGAAATGGGGTTGAATGCGTTTCAGGAGTTAAAATGTATGATCCTCAAGTAGGTCGATGGATTCCTTCACGATCCATGTGCAAGAAGGTTAATTCTATTCCTTGCTTATATTTCGATGGTGATATTTTGAAGTTGAAAGGGACAAAAAGCATGTAAAAAAAAAGAGGTAACTGATATTGGTGCTCAGTTTTGCAACAGTAAAAGTAAATTGCAATACGACAGATATTTTTGGTTAAAATCTTTGTTATGAAAGATGGTTCATGTGCATTACCCTTGGATGTTGTTCTCATCTGCTTAATTTTTGTAGTAAGTCTTTAGTTTGTTCAATCATTTTGTAGTAAAAGTTGTTTAGCACTATTTTACTAGCTAACAAAGACAATGTTTGTCTCTTTCTTGTCCTTGCCTGCAGTTCAGGCTTCAATTTGCTTCTATTCTTTTAGACTGTTTCTAAAGTATAAGCCATTTACCTTTTCCAAAGTGCTAATATTATCTCCTCTGACTTGATTGTCTACCATTCATGCAGCGATTTTCTCTTGCAGCAGCAGAACTAAATGGTGCAATATATGCTGTTGGTGGATTTGATGGAAGCAATTATTTGGCGTAAGTCATTGCTGAATTGCTGTTTTCCTTTTTCTTTAGAACGTATGCACCATAGAAGATTGGCATTTGGGCCTCATTTTCTCCAATTATTGAATTATAATCCCCTTTGATCTTTCCAGAGAAATGACAGTTTCTTGTAGTTTTCCAAATGCGGTCCTTTTTAGTGCTAAATCTGTTCTGATAGAAATCTACAACTTCATTTATTTCATTGAATAGGAAAATTATCTTCATATGCTAAAGCATTTGAGTCTTGTTTTTCAGTTTTCTGCTGCATTCTCCTGTATCATTTTTCTGATTAGCTATCACCTCAGGACTGCTGAAAGATTTGACCCCAGAGAACATGCTTGGACAAAAATTGGGAGTATGAGCACAAAAAGAGCAACTCATGCGTTGGTTCCTTTGGGGGAAAGTTGTATGTTGACTTCTTTTCGCTTCTTTGGAATCTATATCTTTGGTTGCGTGATGTCGTTCGGGGAGGTGTATTGTCGAAAGAATCACTTGTGGGGGTGGGTGGATTCCATGACCTGTCCCATTTTTCGTCTTGTTATTTACTTTTAGCTTCACGGTTGCTCTTTAGATATGCACTTGGTGGCTTTGATGGGTCTCAAACGATGCCAACCGTTGATATATATGATCTCCGTCGTGGAACATGGATGATTGGGGAACCAATGAACTACTCAAGGATGTTTTTAGCTGCTGCTGTTCTAAAGGAGTCCATTTATGTAACTGGAGGGGCTCAATCTAATAATGAGGTAGTAAACATGGTACATACGATTATTTACTTCATTGTTTTGTTAATCGTCACTTCCATTACATATGTGGTTCTGTTAATCAATACTCTTTTTTGTGATTGCAGATTGAACGCTACAATGAAGGTCAAGGTTGGGAAATAACCAACTTGAGTGCTCTCGGGAAAAGGTGCCGTGCCTCTGCTATAGTTTTGGAGGAAGATTGAACTCTGCATTCTTAAGCATGCAAGCTTTCTCTTCTTGTGGGCATCCTTTGTAGTAGTATGGCTTCATTACAGACGATTCTCTGCAGCAAAACTTGTTCACAATACTTCATCGTTTTTTCATCATTAAACTTTGTTGACTAGTCATTTCAATCTGCTTATAATCACAGAACATTAAACTAAAAAAGCAATAATGTCCAAAATGTTGAAAGAATTAGGCTCAATATTTATGTTGCCGCATCAACTTCTGCAGCAAATTGCCCAAGTTTCTGGCTTCACACTATTTAGATGTCGATGATCAATATAAAAATAAATATTTTTATTCATATTCTATCATGGGTCGGGAGCTGAATTTTATCAATAAATGAATTAGGTTAAAAAAGTTTAGATTTCTGTCAAGAATATTATTTTGCTGACAAGTCAGCCGCCAATCGATCGCCAACATCTTTCCATGGTCGATCGAAGGGTTCCCAGAACTAACTCTTAAAGGTTAGATTACTACCTAATTTTTATGAGAAAGTACATCAACTAATGATTTATCATGATTAAATATAAGATAAATTGTTTTCACATAGGCTTGACCCATCCATAATTAAGGGTGGACATAAATCATCAAAATCAGGGGTGGACATTGTTTGAATCAAGTCAAAATTCAATCTTTTTGTCTATTAGATTTGGATTTTCAGATTTTGGATTTTATTTTTAAAATTTATGAATTTCAGATTGGATATCAAATTTAGTACAAGGAATTTTTGAGTATCTGAAGATCTAAAATTCTTGTGTCTTAGTAATATTCAACTTACGCATATCATATGTGCCAATACTAACAATTTCAATATTCAAAGTTTAAATAGATTTGTACTTGACAACCATTATAATATTAAGCCTAACATGAAACACCACGATATGAGCGGCTAGATGTTCTCAACTATAAAAATTATACATTAAAAGGAACTAGTTATTAGGTGAATTGGGGTTGTTACTCGTTATGGCTTTCTTTAAAGGCTCAAAAGTTTAAATAAAAAATTAGAAGTTGTCATGCCTTGGGAGGGTACCCTTGGTGTAGCCAGCACTCAGAGACTATTGCTAGCCCGGCCCCTAAGTGAACCATTCGACCTCATCACATTCGTTCAATCACAATCTAATAGAGGGAGACATCAATGATTAAGAAATACTAAATGAAACGCAATGAAAGACGATAATCAAAGGCGAAAGACCAAACAATCTATCCATCAAATAAGTAAGACTAGTGTGAAAGAAACTAGTCAAAAATATAATCCAATCATAACTCAACAATCTAGTCTATGAAGCTTCTAAAACATCTGACTAAATGGTTCTAATGACAGACCTACGGTTACCTCTAAATAGAATAAAGTAAGTCTAATTCAAAGCTAGAACATGATGTCCTTCGAAAGTGGAAGAGGGCTCACCAATCAGCTGAAAGCAAATAGGTCCTCAACAGGGCGCTTGTTGATGACCACTAGCACCTGTCTCTGCATCATGAAAAGATGCAGCCCCAAATGGTCGTGAGTTTATGGAATTTATGAGTATGTAAAATGGCAGAATGAAACATGTAAAGAAAGAATAACATCACCTCAAATAGCTCAACTCAAGAAGTAGGAAACTCAATTAGCTAGTCAAGAGTCTAAAGTAAGAATGTAATTTAGACAATGACCACTCATCTACCATCTATGTCTAATCCACTCAGAGTACTATCAAGGCCTATTTAGGAGTTTCTCTAATCAACAACCATCACCTATGAGCCGGTGATGATACAAGGAAGCGATGTCGTTGCCACATCTATCCAATATCTTGCTAGGGTATAGGACATCCCATCAGTGGATCCAAAATCAATAACATCAGGTCCTCTTTTGGGGACAATAGGATACATCCAATTTTATGGCTCAATCCTCTCCTACGCCAGCTAGGAAACTCCTTCAGCTGAGTTGAAGGAGCTAAAGGAGTAGTTGAAGGATTTTTTCTGAGAAGGCTTTTATTCTTCTGAGTGTGTCCCCTTAGGGTGCTCATGTTTTGTTCATGAAGAAGAAGAATGACACTATGCAGATGTGTACATCTACATATTAATCAGGCTCCACATCCCAACATATTTGGCTTTTGGTGAAAGTGTGGTAATTTGAGACATGTTGATGGCTTGTGGTACCAGTTGTGACATTTGGCATTTCCTTTCTAGTTTTATGGTTATTATTTATTGGTTATCTTATTATACTGTTGTCATATACATTGATTTGTGGCACTGACATGCATTCATTTCATGTTACATTTGTACTCTCATGCCCCGGGAGGGTACCCTAGGCGTGGTCCACACTTAAAAACCATTACTGGCTCCCAAGCAAACCACTTGGCTCAATATGCTTATTCAATCAGCGAAAGACTCAATAAAACGAAATAAAGTAATCAAGTGGACATTTAAACCATTATATAAAATAATCTTACGTATACTTCTTATAAAAATAACTCAATATTTAAATATTGACGTTTCACCGTGGTATATTGACGTTTCACTATATGGACAAAAGTATATGGTCAAATAGTTTTAAATTTTATAGGTGAAAAAGTAGATAAACTTCACATATATACAATCCTTACCTCTCATATTAGGATTACTATTGTATCTGGTCCCTCAATTATTAGTAAATTTCAGAGTTTAGTCCTTTAGAATTTCACTAACCACATTTTAATCTTTCAATGTATAACTGAATTGTGCATATCTTTGATCTCGTTGCTTAATTACTCATTTTTTATGTGTCAAGTTTATATGATTACACCATATTTAATTATAATATATTTCATATATAGCCAAATATAACATATTTTCCACATAAAGGGCCAATAACAAACATTTTAAGTTGATTGAGGAATAAACATATTGAGTCATTACAAGGATAAAAAGAGAATTTACTAATTACTTCGGGATCAAAAGTGTTGTTATCGTGTCACATTATGTAGGTTTGGAGGTTTATTTAAACAAACAAACAAAAATTATTCACCAAGTGCCAAATTTTATCCGTAGATAAATTAGGATCGAAATGTTGAAACGTCTGTCAACAGTGTTCTACTGAAAAGTCCGCCGTCAGTCGCCAACTTCATTCCATCAACAGATCAGATAATCGCCTGGACAAATTCTTAAGGTCAGATCTCTACTTGTTTTATGGATAAAATACATCAATCTATGTCAATGTATCATGATTAAATTTAAGTTAAATTGTTCTAATATAGCGTTAAACGTAAATGAACTATTTGGTTAGATTGTCAATTGTGTTAATGCTTCTAGGTTTTTTCTTTCTAATCGATATTCAGTTCTTGTAATTAATTTGAATTTGCACTGTATATGATCTCATTTATAGGGAAGTGCTCCCTATTAAGAATTTTTTTTCTTGCCAAGCTTGAATCTGAAACTTACACTTAAGGAAAAAGTAACTTCATTCACTACATTAGTGCTCCTAGCTAATGTATCATTTCATAAATTAGAGAAAGAAGAGTATCATTTGTAAAACAAGTGGTTAGAATACATAAAAAATGATAAATACAAATATCCATTGATTAATAAGTTAATCTTTAAAAACTTAAATTGCATCTTCAGTTCCATAAATGATTGAAAAACAAAGATTAAAAATATGCTTGATGTATTAAAAATGACCCAAAAATATTTTTTTTCATCTATTAGATTAAATTTTCTCTTTCTTTGACCTACTGAAAAGTTTAGCCTAACATTTCTTTCACCTTAAATTTGATCCTCCCTTAACAACACAATTATATGTCATTTAATTAAATTTTAATTAACTATGTGATCTTTATTTAATGATCATGTAGACTCAACCTACCATGGCTAAGGGTGGACATAAATCACTTAAAATTAGAATGATCATAGTTTAAATTAGCTCTAATTTGAACTTTTTTGGCTATTTGAATTTTTGGGGTTTTTCTCTTAGGAAAAGGAAAACATAATTTCTTCATATTTGACGAATTCTTTTTCTAGTAGGAAAAGGTTTATGATTATATAATAACTTGGTAGCATTCACAATGTAGCCATAAGGGCTTGAGAGTTGTGTGTAGGGAGAGAAATTGTGAGACACGAGTGTGTGTGAACCTCTTTGTATTCTGAGTTGATGATGTTATTTCTCTCGATGTTGTATACTCTCTTTTATATAGTGGATTGTTCATCTCCTCTTGTGGATGTAGGTCAGTTGTATTGAGCTGAAGTATCTATGTGTACTGTATTATGTATTGTATGTATAATACTGAGTCAGCACATTTAGTTAGGAGTTAGTTATAGTTTGTTAGTTTGTTACAAGTTAATTAGTGTTGGTTAAAATCTTTGGATGTCACACTAATAGTGTGATTCAACTAGTTGTTCTTTGTGTATATATACTCTTCTTCTGCTGATCCTGCTCTTCCTTTCTCTGCGTCAACATCTTTCTTTTTATCCCTATTCCTAATAGGTTTGCACTGCTGAACATCTTTGCCTCCCATAGCCATGGATACTCCAACTGTAACCCCTACGGCTAGTACAACTATTGATACAAGTGATCCTCTATACATTCATCTCTCTGACAATCCAAGTTTCACTTTAACTTCTGTTCCATTTGATGGCAATGGTTATCGATCGTGGAAGAGAAATGTTCTGAGATCATTGTCAGTGAAGAACAAATTAGTGTTCGTTACTGGTGAATACACAAAGCCTGGTGCTTAATCTACAAAGCTCCGTCAATGAAAAAGATGTGATGATATGGTTACTTCCTGGATTCTAAACTCCCTCTCTAGAGACATTGCAGATATTGTTGAGTATGTGAGTAGTTCAGCTGAACTTTGGAAGGAACTAGATAATCGATATGATTGGACTAATGGAGTTAAATTGTATCAAATTCAAAAGGAAATCAATGACTTGAGTCAGGGTGCACTGGACATCACTGGTTACTATACCAGGACGAAGAATTGTGGGAAGAACTGAGTACCCTTAGCAGCTAATCACACATGCAATTGTCAATGTAGCTGTGGTGCTAAGGAACTTATGTATAAAGCTAAATAAGACAGACGTTTAATTCAGTTTCTCATGGGATTGAATGAGGTCTATACAGTAATCAGAGGAAGCATTCTCATGACGAATCCTCTACCTTCCATGGGAAAAGCATTTGCACTACTTGTGCAAGAGGAAAAGCAAAGAGAACTCAAGCCATATAATTAAATGTTTATTGAGTCTACTGCTGCACTTCTTGTGCAAGAGGAAAAGCAAAGAGAACTCAAGCCACATAACCAAATGTTTACTGAGTCTACTGCTCTTGCTATAAATACCTCAGGAACCAGACACTTCAGAACAAATTACTTGTCTAATCAATGATTCAACACTAATAACCACATCTCTGAAAATTACACCAGTGCTAGCACCAGTAGATCTAGATCGACCATTCTGTGAGTATTGTAAGAAGCCTAGGCACACCAAAGACAAGTGGTACAAGCTACATGGGTATCCTCCTCAAACCAATTAGGGTCCAGCTGCAAATTCACAAAGGAACTTCAACAATGGTCATAACAGTAGGTTCAATAAAGGAAAAGGAGTTGTTGCAAATGCACATGCCCAACCATATGATATGAGTGCCGGAAAGAATAAGGAACCTATACGACAATCACAAAGCATCAAGTCTATCCAAGGAGCAATATGATCAGTTGTTGGACATGCTACAACACTTCATAGTTCTGGCACACACAATGATACTCAAACTTGTGGAGCTGCTAACTTTGCAGGTACCATTGCTTATATTTCTTCTATAAAATTTGATAAACTATCATGTGGATGTTTCAAAGAAAAGGCTGACCTATGGATCCTGGATTTAGGAGCATCTCACCACATGACCTTTGACAGAAAACATCTTAGTAACATTCTTTTACTGCCCTATCCTCTACTTGTAAAATTACCTAATGGTTACAACGTGAAGGTGACAGAAATTGGAAATGTGGTGTTGTCACCCAAAAATTACTTTGTACAAGGTCCTACTGATACCCTCTTTCAAGTACAACTTGGTATCCACTAGCTCTTTGACCTCACACCTCAAAGGTGTAGTTTTGTTTCCTGATGTTGCTTGTTTACTGCAGGCCCCTTCACTGAAGAGGCCTTTGGAGATTGGTAATGTGCATGATGCACTATATCTCCTATGTTCATGATGTCTCAAGAAGATCAACAACATTCCTGCATCAGAAAGTTATTTTTCCAATTTAGTTTTTCCTTCTAAGTGCAATCTAGTAGATAAAATGCACTGTTCTTGTCATTCCTTTTCTCACTCATGTCAGCTTTCCATTGTAAATAACATGTGTTCCATTAATAAAACCAGTGCTTCTTCTTTTTAATATGGTACTTCATCTCATAGTAATAAGGAAGATTTGTTGTGGCACTATAGACTTGGTCATGTACCCTTCGCCAAAATGAAAGGAATGCCAATTCCTGTAACATTCTCATCTAAAGAACATTTTTGTGTTCTCTGTTCCATATGTCCAATGGACAAGCAAACTAAACTATCTTTTCTTGATAAAACAACAACTACTAGTACAACCTTCAAACTGGTCCATGTAGACTTGTGGGGACCTTATCATGTTGCCACCCATGATGGATACAAATACTTTATCACCTTGGTTGATGACTATAGTAGAGCCACTTGGACTCACTTCCTAAGCTGCAAAAGCAACACCCTTTAGATCATAAAAGCTTTAGTGACTATGGTGCAGAATCAGTTTGGAACTTCTGTGAAACAGATAAGATCAGATAATGATCATGAATTCACAAACTCTGAGACAATAGTCTTCTTTGTACTGTATACTAGATACAATACAGTATCTAGTGTACTGTATTGTATATTGTATGTATTATGCTGAGTAAGCATATTCGATTAGGAGTTAGTTATAGTTTGTTACAAGTTAGTTAGTGTTGATTAAATTCTTTGGATGTCACACTAATAGTGTGACTCAAGTAGTTTTTGTGTTCTCATCTAAAGAACATTTTTGTGTTCTCTGTTCCATATGTCCAATGGACAAGCAAACTAAACTACCTTTTCCTGATAAAACAACAACTACTAGTACAACCTTCAAACTGGTCCATGTGGACTTGTGGGGACCTAATCATGTTGCCACCCGTGATAGATACAAATACTTTATCACCTTGGTTGATGACTATAGTAGAGCCACTTGGACTCACCTCCTAAGCTGCAAAAGCAACACCCTTTAGATCATAAAAGCTTTAATGACTATGGTGCAGAATCAGTTTGGAACTTCTGTGAAACAGATAGATCAGATAATGATCATGAATTCACAAACTCTGAGACAATAGTCTTCTTTGTACTGTATGCTAGATACAATACAGTATCTAGTGTACTGTATTGTATATTGTATGTATAATGCTGAGTAAGCATATTCGATTAGGAGTTAGTTATAGTTTATTACAAGTTAGTTAGTGTTGGTTAAATTCTTTGGATGTCACACTAATAGTGCGATTCAAGTAGTTGATCCTTGTGTATATATACTCTCCTTTTTTCAATGAATGAATCAACTTGTTCGTTTCACAAATCACATGTTTTGTTCCAATCTTCACAGCTTCACTCCATGAAAGGAGATTGACGCTTCCATTAATGGTGATCAGTTCATAGCTGACCGAACCATGTAAAATTATTGTGTCTCTTTATAGTATGTTTCTCGTTTATCTTCATACTCATGGTCTTTCAAGATTGCTTTGCTAGCTTCCGCATGTCACCTTATTCCTGTTGGTCCCATCACTGCAGAAACTTGATGTTCATCAGTTTTCTTTGTGGTGGGAATAGGAATATCTCCGAGATTGATGACTCTCTAAACTTTTACATCATATAATTATGATTTTTCAATGAAATGCGTTGAAACAAGGAGGCCTTGTGTGAGAGGTTCTCTCTTGGAATAATGCACTAATAGTTTGTTGAGCCATGATATTTTCTCACTCTGCTGAAAAAAAACAATTATGAAACCTTGATTTGATACCATATGAAAGTGTAACAGTGTGTGAGAATTGTATATCCTTTTTAAAATGTTTGGTTGACTAGATTATAAGTCAGGTGACTACTTAACAAATATGAATATATGAAATAAGTAAATACCAGATATTTTAATACTTGTTGGGATACAATGTGGATCTTACTTCAGTCCTCTTGGATCGGAAGAGTGTTATCTTCTAACTTGTAAGTGATTTGAGGAGATCATCCAGTGATGTTCAGTCTTGATAACATTAACATTGTTTACAATAACAATTGTCATGTTACCATGTGTGAATAATAATAACAACAATAATAATAAGTTGTAATTTTTAATAAATATTATAAACTTTTCCCTTAATACATTGGATAAAGAAAGAAAAATCATTTAAATTTGAAAACTTAAATAGTTAAATAAATTCAAATTCTTGAAGTAAATTCCATATAATATTAGAATGTGAAATATAAATTCCTGGAATATCTTAGAACATTTTTAAAATAAATAAAATATAGTAACATAAGAAAGTTTAAAAAAGGGAGGGGATACAGTTGGTCAGTTGGGTGTGTTGGTTTATTTCATCAAGTACTAGAGAGCAATTTCGCGCCTCTTTTTTGTTATAACAGTTTTTTTCTTCCATTTAAAAGTGAAAATTCTCTCAGGTAATTTTCCCGGTCCTTCTTCAGTTCTCATTATAAATTCTTTTCTGATATGATTGCGCTTGCATTTTATAGCTATATTTGGTTAAAATAACCGCGTGTGCTTGGTACATACTTGTAATATAGCTTATATTTCTATGCTTTATCTAGCTTGATCATGGTAGTAGCTCTGTTTATCTTTTACAGTTCATATGGATTGATGATTGATGATTTTGTTTTGTCCATATGGATTTTTCAGGATGTGGGAAAAGAAAAGAACATATGCCTTGACACATAGTAATTCACCACCAGCATCACCATTCCAGGCAAGATATGCTCGGCCATTTAGAAACCTGCCAAGAGATCAACTAGGTGGTGTTATATTTGGCTGCACAAATGCTACAATCAGAGAGTGTCTCGAAAAGCAACTAGTAGGTCAGTTATTCGGCCCTAATATATTGTCCTTCAATAAAAAGAAATCAGGATGATAGGTTGTTGTTACTCAATTATATACATTTTACAGGTTTGCCTGGCCAACACATTTCATATGTGAAAAATGTAAATCCTGGTTTGCCAGTGTTCTTGTTCAACTACAGCGATAAGAAGCTCCATGGAATCTTTGAGGCTGCAAGCTCTGGTCAAATGCAAATCAATCCATATGCTTGGACATTAGATGGTTCTGGAAAAACACAATATCCTGCACAGGTTTTATATCATTGTTTTCTTTTATGGCTTTATCTGCTTACGTTGATGCACGTGCGTCGGTGTTATATTCTCACGAAAATTCTTCTACTGAAACTTCACTTTTTCTTTTGAAGGTTCAGATACGTGTCCGTCTGTATTGTCAACCACTGTCTGAAGATATCTTTAAACCAATAATCTTGGATAACTATTACACCCAGCATCATTTCTGGTTTGAGTTAGATTTTGTTCAATCTAGCAGATTGATCTCCCAACTCTCAACTCTTGCATATGCTCCGAGTAGCGCACCGTATCATCCAGCACCCCCAAGAAGTATAATCCAAGATTCACCTGCAGATTACAATACAGCAGAAAATGTATCTTTTGAACCACAAGACTTGGAAAATAAGTCATCCAGTTCTATTGATTCTCAAGATGCATCGGATGAGAAGAATTTTATGTGCATGAAACTTAAAGAATTAGTTCTTGAGCGTGAATGGCCAGAGCTCCCCACCGACGTGCTTGCAGAGAAAAGCACCAATGCAGGGATGAGAAATAATAATGATGTAAGCATCGGTCAAGCAGGTTTTCGGGAACCACAGCCTCCGCGAGAAGAGAAGAATGAAAAAGACACTAGTGACTCGGCTGATCATCCTCCTCTTATAGCTCAGGTTCTTTATCTTCTTGTACTATGTGCCGATTTTTGTCAACCATGACAGCATTTCTGCTCCAGATATTCTTTTATGACTTCAAAATCTCTGTTATTGCAGCTGCTGGAGGAAGTGAAAGAACTGAAAGATTTTAAGGAACAGCACACCCAAAAAATGAGTGGCCTGGAGAAGAAGCTGGTAAACCTTTTCTCTATATAATCTTGGTCTTATGATGACATGTCTATTGGTATATGGCTGAGACTGTATTCCTATTTGATAGGTTTGTCTTAGTCTTTAGGAAGTAGTTATATACGTGGGTTGTTATCTAGTTTTTAGGAGAAAGCTTTTTGCTTTAAGTCCCTTGTGTTTTTTTGCTATATAAAGACTGCAGTATCAGTCATTGAAAATCGATCAGTCAATAAAATTTCTTTTCACGTATACTGCCTTTTCTTTCTCAATTCTACATCTGCTTCTCGAGTGTTCGTTTTGCTATCAGTGTTATCCGAGAGCAATATTGTTAGTTTATGGCTTCAGAGAGCAATTACGTTCAAGCAGCTATTCGACGTTTTGATGGTCAGTATGACCATTTGAGTATGCTGATGGAGAATTTCTTACGGTCAAAGGAGTATTGGCCAATTGTCGAGGACGGAATAGTAACTCCGACAGAAGGTGAAGCCTTAACGAATGCTTAAAAGGTGGAGTTCGAAGCAAGAAAGTTGAAAGATTTGAAGGCAAAAAATTATCTCTTTTAGGCTATTGATCGTCCCATCCTAGAAACTATTCTTTGCAAAGAAACTTCTAAGGGTATTTGGGATTCAATGAAGAAAAAATATCAAGGTACTGCTAAAGTGAAGCGTGCACAGCTTAAAGCCTTGAGAAGGGATTTCGAGACTTTGCAGATGAAAGAAGGAGAGTTTGTAACGAGCTACTGTGCTAAAACAATGGAGATAAGCAACAAAATGCGATTTCATGGTGAAAAGATAACCGATGTCACAATTGTGGAAAAGATATTGTGCTCCCTGACACTGAAGTATGACTATGTTGTTTGCTCTATTGAGGAGTCAAAAGATCTAGATGAGTTATCGCTTGACGAATTGCAAAGTTTCTTATTGGTACATGAGCAAAAGATGAACCGTAGTTCATCTTCCGAAGAGCAGGCTTTGAAGGCTTCTACTAATACTCATTTCTTAAACTCTAGAGGAAGGGGTAGAGGTAGAGGAAGAGGAAGAGGAGATCGAGGATATAGAGATTGTTACAAAATGTATATAGACATCATTCCTAGTAATATACATAGTCATAATTAGCTAGCAGATCTTTAGGAATCCCTTGTAATTACTAGCAGATCTTTAGGAATCTCTCTTTATTTTCTTTCCTAAATTAGCACCTAATGTATTGTATTTATATCTTGTTTACCTATTGAAATAAAGCATCAACTTCTATTCGATTACATGGTATCAGAGCCTATAGGCTCCTTGATCCTGTTTTGGCTTTGTTTGAAAAAAAAAAAAAAAAAAAAGGCAGCTCGATCTTGTTTTGCTGTCTTTCGGGATTCAACATCTGGTGTCATCTAGTCAGTTACTACCTCGAGTTTCGTTTGGTGTTGATACATTGTTTCGAGAACACTTCATCACTTCCAAGATCTTAGGTTTCTGAAAACTACTTCCAGGATCATATTTTCTTTGTAGCTTCAGTGATTCAGATCTGGTTTTCTATTTGGTGCTGCTGCGATTATCAAGTTCTATCCAATATTAGTGTTTTGTGGATTTTTTGATTTTGAGCATCGGCTGCAATTATTTTGCTGGGTGGATTGGCTTCTACTTTTTCTTGGAATCTAATATTATTGGGGACCTTTTGAAGCTTGGTTATTCTTAAGTTCTTCATTGAGAAGGAAGTATGGCTACAAATCAGAAGGGTGAGAAAATTTTGGTTTCGGCGGATGAGTTCGCACAATTCTCTCAGTATCAGGAATCCATTAAAGAATTCACTTCAGTTACTACCCTTGTTGATTCAAGGAAAGCATGTTTGGTCTCCTCTCCGAACAACTGGGTGATTGATTCAGGTGCTACAGATCATATGACAGGTAATCCTAATATATTTTCTACCTTTCGATCACACAAAGCACCCTCTCCTGTCACAGTAGCCAATGGGTCAACATGTAACATTGTGGGATCTGGGACAGTCGAAGCAACCTCATCTATTACCCTGGCATCTGTATTAAATTTACCGAAGTTGGCCTTCAATTTGATTTCTGTGAGTAAACTTACCAGAGATCTTAACTGTTATATTTCCTTCTTTCCTGATCATTGCTTGTTTCGTGATCTTGCGACGCATAAGGTTATTGGTAAAGGACATGTAATTGATGATCTATATATCCTTGATGAATATGAGCCTCGATTTGTTGCCTGCTCAAGTGTCATCTCTCCATTTGAAGCACATTGTCGATTGGGACATCCTTCTTTACCTTTATTAAAGAAGCTTTGTCCCCAGTTTCAAAATGTTCCTTCTTTGGAGTGTGAATCATGTCGATTTGCAAAACATCACCGCATCACATTAGCTCCAAGGGTTAATAAGCGAGTTGGGTCAGCTTTTGAGTTAATTCATTCTGATGTTTGGGGACCATGTCCTGTTGTTTCTAAAAATGGATATAAGTATTTTGTCACTTTTGTGGATGATTTCTCTCGGATGACTTGGATTTATTTTATGAAAAGTCGCTCTGAAGTGTTTACTCACTTTTGTGCCTTTTGTGCTGAAGTCAAAACTCAATTCAATGCTTCAGTGCGTATTTTAAGGAGTGATAATGCAAAAGAATACATGTCAGAGTTGTTTCAATCCTACATGAGACAACATGGTATTCTCCATCAGTCATCATGTGTTGATACACCATCTCAAAATGGAGTTGCTGAGAGGAAGAATAGGCATCTACTTGAGACAGCCCGAGCACTTTTGTTTCAAATGAAAGTTCCTAAACAATTTTGGGCTGATGCAGTCTC
The DNA here is from genome assembly GCA_029948455.1 of Solanum rostratum. Taxonomy (NCBI): domain Eukaryota; kingdom Viridiplantae; phylum Streptophyta; class Magnoliopsida; order Solanales; family Solanaceae; genus Solanum; species Solanum rostratum. Next base: position 57,136,534 of record CM057055.1, read on the forward strand.
TACCGCTTGTTTTCTGATTAATCGCATGCCATCGGCAGTGCTTATTGGTAATACACCTTATAATGTTCTTTTTCCAAACAAGACATTATTCCCGGTGGAACCAAAAGTATTCGGAAGTACTTGTTATGTTCGAGATGTACGGCCATCTGTTACTAAGTTGGACCCTAAGGCATTGAAGTGTGTTTTCTTGGGTTATTCTCGTCTTCAAAAAGGGTATCGATGTTATTCGACTGAACTTGGCAAATATCTAGTGTCAAATGATGTGATATTTTCAGAGAGTACACCTTTCTTTTATAACCCTCCTAGTTCTACAAGTCAGGGGGAGGAAGATGAGTGGTTAGTTTATCAGGTTAATCGTGTTGAGCAATCAAGTGATGTTACTCTTCCATCTCCTAGTTACTCTATTGAGCACCACTCGACTACTGCGCCTTCAACACATGTTCCAGCAAGACCGCCTATTGTTCAAGTTTATTCGAGGAGACAAGAGACTAATGCTACATGCCCTGCACCAATTCCTCCTTTATCTGATCCTCCTCCATCAGACCCTCCAGAAAATCTTGACCTTCCTATTGCTCTCCGTAAAGGTACACGGACTTGCAAATCCACATATTCTATTGCTAACTTTGTTTCCTATTATCACTTGTCTCCTGCATCTAGATCCTTTATTGCTTCTTTAGACTCTGTTTCTACGCCCAAAAGTGTGAAAGAGGCTTTGCATCATCCCGGATGGTCAAATGCGATGCTTGAGGAAATACATGCATTGGAGGAAAATCACACATGGGATTTGGTGGATTTACCAGAGGGGAAGAAACCAGTAGGATGTAAGTGGGTGTTCACAGTGAAAGTTAATCCAGATGGTTCGGTGGCAAGACTTAAGGCCAGGCTTGTGGCTAAAGGATATGCTCAGACTTATGGAGTGGACTATTCAGACACCTTTTCTCCGGTTGCCAAACTCACTTCTGTGCGCTTGTTCATTTCTTTAGCTGCTTCTGAGAATTGGCCTTTACATCAACTAGATATCAAGAATGCATTTCTTCATGGTGATCTTCAAGAGGAAGTATATATGGAGCAACCACCCGGTTTTATTGCTCAGGGGGAGTATAGAAAAGTCTGTCATTTGAAGAAATCCTTGTATGGATTGAAGCAGAGTCCACGGGCTTGGTTTGGCAAGTTCAGTGAGGTAGTTCAGGAGTTTGGGCTGAAAATGAGCAAATGTGATCACTCGGTCTTCTACCGACTATCTGCAGCTGGTAGTATCCTTCTTGTTGTATATGTTGATGACATTGTTATCACAGGAGGTGATTCTGAGGGGATATCTTCCCTTAAGTCTTTCTTGCATACTAGGTTCCATACGAAGGACTTAGGCCAGTTGAAATACTTTTTGGGAGTAGAAGTAAATAGAAGCAAGAGGGGAATTCTTCTATCTCAAAGAAAGTATATTCTTGACCTACTTGCAGAAACTGGAAAATTGGCAGCCAAACCTTGCAGTACTCCAATGGTTCCCGGTGTACATCTTATGAAAGATGATAGCGAGCCTTTTGATAACCCAGAGAGATATAGGAGGATAGTTGGGAAGTTAAACTACCTCATAGTGACTCGTCCAGATATTGCTTTTGCGGTAAGTGTCGTTAGTCAATTCATGTCTACACCTACGGTGAAGCATTGGGCAGCTTTGGAACAGATTCTATGTTACTTGAAAGGAGCTCCTGGACTTGGCATATTGTATAGCAATCACAACCATACTCGTATTGAGTGTTTTGCGGATGCCGATTGGGCTGGTTCCAAAATTGACAGAAGGTCTACTACAGGCTATTGTGTCTTTGTTGGAGGAAACTTAGTATCATGGAGGAGTAAGAAGCAAAGTGTTGTATCTCGATCCAGTGCAGAATCTGAGTATAGAGCTATGTCACAATCTATGAGTGAAATCATGTGGATACATCACCTTTTAACTGAAATTGGGTTGAAGCATCATATGCCGGCAAAACTTTGGTGTGATAATCAAGCTGCTATTCATATTGCCTCAAACCCAGTGTATCATGAAAGAACTAAATATATTGAAGTTGACTGCCACTTTATTCGTGAGAAGATTCAAGAAAACTTGATTTCTACTAGTTATGTGAAGACAGGAGAGCAGGTAGCTGATTTGCTTACAAAGGCAGTGAATGGAACTCGGGTTGATTACCTTTGCAACAAGTTGGGCATGATCAATATCTATGCTCCAACTTGAGGGGGAGTGTTACAAAATGTATATAGACATCATTCCTAGTAATATACATAGTCATAATTAGCTAGCAGATCTTTAGGAATCCCTTGTAATTACTAGCAGATCTTTAGGAATCTCTCTTTATTTTCTTTCCTAAATTAGCACCTAATGTATTGTATTTATATCTTGTTTACCTATTGAAATAAAGCATCAACTTCTATTCGATTACAGAGATGAAGTCAGCAAAGACAGTAGTAAAAATTTCAGAGCCAATGATGACCATGGTAAAAGCAGAGGAAGGAATTTTGACAAATCCAAAGTAGAATGCCATTGATCTCATAAATTTGGTCACTATAAATCTGAGTGTTGTACTAGGCTGCCGAATGACAAGGATAAAAAGTCAAATTTTGCTGAAAATAAAGAAGTTGAGAATTGTTGATGGCAATCCAAGTAGAGAAGGAACCTGAACAAAACATTTGGTACTTGGATACAGGTTGTAGTAATCACATGTGTGGAAGTAAGTCTCCTTTTTCTTCTTTAAAGGAAGACTTTCATTCAACAATTAGTTTTGGTGATTCTTCCATTGTGAGTGCAATTGGAAAGGGTGATATTAAGATTAGAACCAAGAATGATTTTGAAGAAACGATCTCAAATGTGCTATATATTCCTGGTTTGAAAAGCAATCTGCTAAGTGTTGGTCAATTGCAAGAAAAAGGATATGTTATAACTATTGAGAAAGGTACATGTGAGATTTATAATCCCACTACAGGAGCTATTGTTGTTGTGAAAATGAGTTCAAACAGGTTGTTCCCGCTGAAGATAGAGAGTATTCAGCGTTGTCTGAAAGCAGAAGTAAAAGATCTATCATGGTTATGGCATTTTAGATATGGTCAATTGGGTTTTGGCAGATTAAAAGTTCTCCAACAAAAAAATATGGTGATAGGTCTTCCTGAAATTACAATTCTGTCTCATATTTGTGAGGAATGTGTTGTTGGCAAACAACATTGTTCTCAATTTCCAAAAGGGGAATCATGGAGAGCCAATGATGTTTTAGAGCTGATACATTCAGACACTTGTGGCCCAATTAAACCAGCTTCTAATGGAGGTAAACAATACTTTATTTCGTTTACTGATGACTTTTCCCGAAAAACTTGGGTTTATTTTTTGCGTGAAAAATCTGAGGCTTTTAAAGCATTTAAAAGCTTCAAGGTTCATCTTGAAAATGAGACAGGGAAGAAAGTCAAGACTCTTCGGACTGATCGTGGTGGCGAGTATTGCTCTAAAGTTTTTGATGATTATTGTGAATCTGATGGCATTAGAAAAGAGCTTACAATATCTTATACACCACAACAAAATGGTGTATCAGAGAGGAGAAATAGAACCATCCTCAATATGGTTCGGAGTTTACTGGCAAAAGGAAGAGTGAAAAAGAGTTTTTGGCCAGAAGAGATAGCTTGGAGCATTCATGTCTTGAACAGAAGCCCTACATTCTCTGTTAAGAATATGACTCCAGAGGAGGCGTGGGGTGGAAGAAGGCCTGCTGTAGATCACTTTCGGATTTTCGAGTGCATTGCATATACACATGTCCCAAATGAGAAAAGGAAGAAGCTTGGTGATAAAAGTGAAAAATGTGTGTTTCTTGGTGTTAGTGAAACGTCCAAGGCATATAAATTATTTAATCCACAAACATAGAAGATTTTGATCAGCCGAGATGTTGTGTTTGATGAAGAAACTACTTGGGACTGGGATATGCAGCAGCCTGCCCCAGTATTATTTGAGAATGAAGTCGAAGAAGCAGCCTTAGCACCCGAAAATTCAAAGGATGATGCTCCTATGGCTGCTGAAACTTCTCCAACAGCTGTTGAAATTACACCAATAGTGAATGAAAATTTTCCAGCAGCTTTGGAAGAAACTGATTCAGCAGCTCAGTCACTTCGGCGTACTCGAAAAAGGCCAGCATGGATGTCTGACAATAAGGTAACAGGAATTGAGGTAAATAGTGATGCAATAACTCATTTTGCATTGTTTGCGGACTGTGATTCTACAGTTTTTGAGAATGCTATTAGAGAAGAAAAATGGAGAAAGGCAATGGATGCTGAAATTGAAGCTATTGAAAGGAATGGTACTTGGGAGCTTGTTGATCTTCCTAAGAAGCAGAAAACCATTGTTGTCAAGTGGGTTTACAAGACGAAAGTGAAGGAAAATGGAGAAATTGACAAATATAAGGCGTGATTGGTGGCTAAGGGATACAAGTAGGAGTATGGTGTGGACTACACTGAAGTTTATGCTCCAATTGCAAGGCGTGACACCATCAGAATGTAATTGCATTGGCGGCGCGAAATTCATGGCCTATTTTCCAATTGGATGTCAAATCAGCTTTCCTACATGGATACTTGGAGGAGGAGGTATTTATCGAACAACCTCCTGATTATATTAAAGTTGGAAATGAGCATAAAGTTTATCGCTTGATGAAGGCCCTTTATGGACTAAAACAAGCCCCCGAGCTTGGTATAGTCGCATTGAGGCTTATTTTCTGAAATTGGGTCTTCAAAAGTGTCCATATGAGCATATACTTTTTGTAAAGATTGGGGATGATGCAAAAATGCTTATTGTATGCTTATATGTTGATGATCTTATATATACTGGGAGTGATAGTGCCATGTTCGCTGAATTTAAGAAGTCTATGGTGGATGAGTTCGAGATGTCATGCATTACTTTCTTGGATTAGAAGTGGTGCAATCCGATGATGGGATATTTATTTCTCAAAAGAAGTATGCGCGAGAGATTTTAGACAGATTCAAGATGCTGGAATGCAATCCGTCCAACACACCAGTTGAGTTTGGCTTAAAACTAAATAAAGCTGGAAGAGGAACGAAGGTGGCTAGCACATTTTACAAGCAAATTGTGGGTAGTTTGATGTACCTAACTGCTACAAAACCAGACATCATGTATGTTGTTAGTCTTGTAAATAGATATATGGAGAGCCCGCCGAAAATCACCTGCTAGCTGTAAAAAAAATCCTTCGCTACTTACAAGGAACTAAGGATTTTGGTTTGTTCTACAAGCAGGGTGAGAAATCAAGTTTGCTTGGTTTTACTGATAGCGACTATGCAAGAGATCAGGATGACAGAAAAAGCACTTCAGGTTACGTTTTTATGATAGGCACAGGAGCTGTTTCATGGTCTTCCAGGAAGCAAAAGGTTGTCACTTTATCGAGTACTGAGGCTGAATTTGTTGCTGCAACAGCTTGTGCTTGTCAAGCCGTTTTGTTGAGAAGAATTCTTGAAGAGCTACAGTTCAAACAAGAAAGAGCAACTACAATTTTCTGTGACAACAACTCTGCCATTAAGCTATCAAAAAATCCTGTGCTACATGGGAGGAGCAAGCACATTGACGTGAAGTATTATTTTTCACGAGATCTCAACGACGAAGGAACAATAGAATTGGAATATTGCCGAAGTGAAGACCAACTGGCAGATATCTTTATCAAACCTCTCAGGTTGCTTCTTTTCCATAATTTGAGGAGGTTGTTGGAGTTGGCACCATCGAAGAGTTCCAGAAGTTGAAGTTAAATTGAAGCATGAGAGCTGAGCTTTCAGTTTAAGGGAGGGTGTTAATTTAAAAGTCTTAGTAGTAGTCATTAGTAAATAAAACTCCTATTTGATAGGTTTGTCCTAGTCTTTAGTAAAGAGGCGAGAGTAGCTGATGGAAAAAAGTTGTAATCGTATTATTGACCATACATTGTTATATAAAGAATGTACAAGAAGATGATGACTATTAACAAGCCTAGATACAAGGAAAGAGTTACAAAAAATTCCTAAAGATTAGGAACTAGGACAATTGAATTCTATAGTACTAAGGAGTCTTCTAATCATCCGTTATTACACCCCCTCAAGTTGGTGGTGTCAACAACACCCAACTTGGAAAAATGCTTGACAAAAGAAGCTCGTGGAAGAGGTTTGGTAAATATATCTGCTACTTGATCAGCTGAGTGAAGATGTTGAACTGTGATATGTTTGTTTTGAACTTGTTCACGAACAAAGTGAAAATCAATAGCAATATGCTTCTTCCGATTGTGGAACACTGGGTTGGCGCAAAGGTATGTGGTGCTGACATTGTCACAAAATATCCGAGGAGTGGTGGAAATACGAAATCGGAGCTCATGGAGTAAACTTGTCAGCCAATTTATTTTAGAAACAGTAGCTGCAACGGCTTGGTATTCTGCCTCTGTGGAAGAGCGAAAGACAGATCTTTGCTTTTTAGAGGACCAGGATATTGGAGAGCTGCCAAGGTAAACAACATAACCTGTAGTGGAGGTTCGATCGAGAGGATCTCCAGCCCAGTCAGAATCTGAGTAAGCTAGAAGACGATGATCATGTTCTTTGGCTATGCAGAGGCAAAATGAAGATGTCTGGTGAAATACCGAAGGAGACACTTTATGGCTGTCCAATGTGATAGTAAGGGCTGGTGCATGGATTGTGAGAGTTTGCTATCTGCAAATGCTATGTCCGGACGTGTAAAAGAAAGGTAATGTAGTTTATCAATAATCCTCCTATAAAGAGAGCCATCAACTAGAGAATCGACAGCAGACTCCGGGAAAGCAAGAGTAGAAGCCATTGGTGTTGGAACACCCTTGCAGTTGTGCATATTAACTTCCTGCAATAAATCTGTAATGTTTCTCTGTTGACACAGCAAAAGACCACCAGGATAAGATAGGACTTCAACACCAAGAAAATAATGAAGTGGACCAAGATCCTTTAGTGAGAAGCAGATAGCAAGATTAGCAATAATGCTTTGAACACCACAAAGCTGATTACCCGTGACAATTATGTCGTCAACATATACTAGAATATAAACAGTAAACTCAAAATTATGCAAGATGAACAGTGAAGAATCAGATTGGGATTTAATAAACCCCAAAGTAACCAAGTAATTTTTGAGTTCAGTGTACCAGGCCCTTTGAGGCCATATATAGCTTTGTGCAGCTTGCAAACATGTGTCGGATGTGTAGAAGCTTCAAAACCAGGTGGTTGGCGCATATAGACCTCTTCATCAAGACGACCTTGCAGGAATGCATTATTGATATCAAGTTGACGAATAGGCCAGCTTTGTTGTGTTGCAATCGCAAGAACGAGCCGAACATTAGCAGGCTTTACCACAGGACTAAAAGTGCATTGAAAGTCAAGTCCAGGCCGTTGGGTGAATCCTTTAGCAACCACGCGAGCTTTATACCTGTCAACAGAACCATCAGGATGATACTTTAACCTGAAAAAGCCATTTACAATCCACCACATTTTTTGAAGGATCATATGGTACCAACTCCCATGTCCGGTTCCGAACTAAGGCATCAAGTTCATTTTTCCATAGCTTCATGCCAGTGTGGTATTTGTTGAGCTTGCTTAAAGGTTCTAGGTAGGGAGGAAGTGGTTTGAACGACAGTGTGTGATTGCTTAGGCTTAAGGCTATTTGTCTTAGACAGAGTAATCATGTGATGAATGGGTGTTGCTGGAGAGGCAGAGCCAACAAGGGAAGGTTGTGTGGCTTTGGTAGGTAAGTCAAGTGATGAGGAAGAAGGTCCAGTGGACTTATTTCGGCATCGGTAAGTGATAATTTGTGGATTGCGGCTGAGAATTTAACTAGGGAGAAGGAAGAACCGGTGAGGCTGAAACAGTAGGTTGTGGTACACTATGGCTTGAAACTGAATTTTGTATTGTGAGGGGAGGAGGCAGCGGAGGTGTTGGAGTAGAAGAAGAAGAATCAGATAAAGGAGAAATTAAATTACCTGAGACGGTGGTACCTGTAGGGGCAGACGTGATGGGTGGATGCATGTCCATAGGCTGCTGCACAATCTGTGTAGGAAGTTCACAAGAATCATTTGAACCTTGAGTATGATTCTGTGGTTTTGTTCAGTTAAACATGTTTCCCAAGCGACATGTGTATATTGGGTGTTTTTGAAACAAGAAAAAATATTTTCAAATGGGAATTGATTTTCCAAAAATAAGACATCACGTGATAAATAGATTTTGGAAGTTAAAGGATCAAAACATTGATGACAATAATGTTTCTTTGAAAATCCTAAATAAACATATGGTGTCGAACGGGGCTCTAATTTGTTTTGGGCATACGGTTTGAGCCATGGATAACATAAGCAACCAAATACTTTAATAGAGTCATACTTGGGCATAGTTTGAAATAAAACTTCATAGGGGCTCTTATGCTGAAGATTGGGTGTAGTTAGCCTATTTATAAGATAAATTGCTTGTTCACAGGCAAAACTCCAAAAGAGTGATGGTAAAGATGCTTGGTGCAACAAGGTTCTAGCGGTTTCAATAATATGCCGATGTCGTCTTTCAACTATAGCAACTCGTTGCAGAGTATATGGGGGTGACACTAGGTGTTATATGCCATGTGTTTTGAGATAGGACTGGAAACTTTTAAATTCGCCACCACCATCAGTGTAAACACATTGAAATTTGGTGTTAAACCTCCGTTCAAGCAATGGATGCAAATTTTGAAAAACTTCCAGAGTTTCACTTTTTGATTTTAAAGTAAACAACCACATGTATTTTGAAAATTGATCAACAAATAACACATAATATCTTTTTTTATCAATTGACAAAATCAGAGACGGACCCCATAAATCACTAAAAATGATTTGCAGGGGCTTATTACTTTGCAATGAATTATCTGAGAAAGGCAACCTGTGCATTTTATTAGAATAACAAGAATTACAAGTCGAACTAGCTTTAGGATCTAAAACATGAAGGGAAAAATTATTCAAGATATTATTTAAAACACGACGATTAGGATGTCCTAAACGCCGATGCCACAGGTCAATTGGAATGGCCATATTACATTGAGGAGAGTGATGTGTATAGACTGGTGGCCACTCATACAACCCATCTTTATTCTGCTCGCGAACCAGGGGTGCCCCGTACTCAGATCCTTCACAAGATAATGAAAAGGAAAAAATTCAATAGAGGAATGATTATCACAACAAAACTGAGAAACAAAAATAAGATTAGTTTTTATGAGAGTGGAGCATAATTAAGAAGCTTGAAATGATGATTTGATGCACTTATGTTAGTGTTACCGGTATGGGATATCGGAATGGTGTTACCATTGCCCATAGTGATTTCTTCGGTGTCGTGGTGGTCATGTACAGTGGTAAGGCTTTGAGCATCAGACGTGATATGATGAGTGGCTCCACTATCCACAATCCAAGGGGTCTGTTGAGGAGGAAAACGAGCAGCAAAGTTTGCTCGGGCTTGTAGATGGTTATGAGATTGAGATCTGCAAACTCTAGCAGAATGACCTACTCGATCACATAGTTGGCAGTGAAGATTCTTGTCAAATTGATGTTGTTGGTGGTTTCTCTGTGGGGCCCCTGATTGTTCATGGTATTGCTGATTTTTGTTGGGAGTATTCACGCCTGAACGACAATTGCGGGAGTAATTATTGTTACCCTGGCGAGGAGGAGTTGAGCTTATCTTTTGTGCTACAGCAGCAGTGATGGGAGTTGATAGCCGCTTCTTGTCATCCTCATACTTTAAGAAAAGCTCATGATCAAGAAGCTTTTCGTAAAGCTCTTCATAGGAAATTGTGGAATCTCTAGCACGAATGGCAGCAGAGAGTTCTCGAAATTCAAATCCGAGTCCACTGAGAATTTTAACAATAAGTTCTAGATTTGATACAGGCGCGCCAGCAATTGCAAGTTCATCACAAAGTGAACAAACCTGATGAAGATAATCCGCGACCGGACGAGACTCTTTAGTGAGGCGAGCCAATCGGTCTCGCAAGCTGAAAATCCTTGTCTGAGATTGGTTTGCATAGGCAGTATGCAAAGCATCCCAGGCAGCTTTGGTAGAGACTGCAACAGCAACAGTGGGGGCAAGTGTAGGATCAACGGAGGCCAAGATAGCATTTTGAATTAACTGATCTTGGCAATACCAAGGGACAAACGCAGGGTTATCAACAACATGATTGTTTTGTGATATGGTGCGAGTGGGGGCAGGGATGGAGCCATCGATATGCCCGTACAGATTGTGACCACGCATAAGCATTAAAAGTTGAGCTTTCCACAGGGAGAAATTGTGACTGCCAGTTAATTTTATGGGTAGTTGAGTCATAGGATTGAATTGGATAATAGTAATGGAGTTATGGACTCCATCAGCATTAGTCACAGAAACATTAGAAGCCATCTGGATTCTGGACGATTAGCAGAGAAAAAAAAAGAGAAAAAAAGGATCAACTCGTTGGAATTTAGAAGAGTTGTGATACCATAAAGAGGCGAGAGCAGCTGATGGAAAAAAGTTGTAATCGTATTATTGACCATACATTGGTATATAAAGAATGTACAAGAAGATGATGACCGTTAACAAAGCCTAGATACAAGGAAAGAGTTACAACAAATTTCTAAAGATTAGGAACTAGGACAATTGAATTCTATAGTACTAAGGAGTCTTCTAATCATCCGTTATTATTTAAAAAGTAGTTTTATACGTGGCTTGTTATCTAGTTTTTAGGAGAAAACTTTTCACTTAAGTCCCTTGTGATTTTTCGCTATATAAAGACTACAGTATCAGTCATTAAAAATCGATCAGTCAATAAAATTTCTTTTCACGTTTACTGTGTTTTCTTTCTCAATTCTACATCTGCTTCTCGAGTGTTTGTTTTGCTATCAAGAGGGAGAGTGTTAGAATAAGAGCTACAAACAAGAAAAATCATATATTACGAAGAGATTAATAGCTGATAAAAAGGAATTTTAATTTGTAACAAAATCAGGACTATCATAGCTTATTAGTAGGTAGTCATCGAACAAGACAAACAAATTCAGAACGGAGCTTGAGATTCTGCTTCTTTTTATAAAGTAGATGAAATCATGATAATAGGCCATAGAATTTGGTGACTTCAAGATTGAGGATGATATAGAAAGAAAATGCTAGCATGATTTCTAAAAGAGGAAATAATTAGATTATGCTTCAAAATGAAAAGTGTTACAAAATGTATATAGACATCATTCTTAGCAATATACATAATCATAATTAGCTAGAAGATCTTTAGGAATCCTTTGTAATTACTAGTTGATCTTTAGGAATCTCTCTTTATTTTCTTTCCTAAATTAGCACCTAATGTATTGTATATATATCTTGCTTACCTATTGAAATAAAGCATCAACTTCTATTCGATTACATGGTATCAGAGCCTATAGGCTCCTTGATCCTGTTTTGGCTTTGTTTGAAAAAAAAAGGCAGCTCGATCTTGTTTTGCTGTCTTTCGGGATTCAACATCTAGTGTCATCTAGTCAGTTACTACCTCGAGTTTCGTTTGGTTTGATACATTGTTTGGAGAACACTTCATCACTTTCCAAGTTCCTAGGTTTCTAAAAAAAACCTACTTCTAGGATCATATTTTTCTTTGTAGCTTCAGCAATTCAGATCTAGCTTTCTGTTTGGTGCTGCTGCGATTATCAAGTTCTGTCCAATATTAGTGTTTTATGGATTTTCTTGATTTTGAGCATCGGCTACAATTATTTTGCTGGGTGAATTGGCTTCTACTTTTTCTTGGAATCTAATATTATTGGGGACCTTTTGAAGCTTGGTTATTCTTAAGTTCTTCATTGAGAAGGAAGTATGGCTACAAATCAGAAGGGTGAGAAAATTTTGGTTTCGGCGGATGAGTTCGCACAATTCTCTAAGTATCAGAATTCCATTAAAGAATTCAATTCAATTACTACCCTTGTTGATTCAAGAAAAGCATCTTTGGTCTCCTCTCCGAACAACTGGGTGATTGATTCAGGTGCTACAGATCATATGACGGGTAATCTTAACATATTTTCTACCTTTCGATCACACAAAGCACCCTCTCCTGTCACAGTAGCCAATGGGTCAACATGTAACATTGTGGGATCTGGGACAGTCAAAGCAACCTCCTCCATTACCCTGTCATCTGTATTAAATTTACCCAAGTTGGCCTTCAATTTGATTTCTGTGAGTAAACTTACCAGAGATCTTAACTGTTATATTTCCTTCTTTCCTGATCATTGCTTGTTTCGTGATCTTGCGACGCATAAGGTTATTGGTAAAGGACATGTAATTGATGATTTATATATCCTTGATGAATATGAGCCTCGATTTGTTGCCTGCTCAAGTGTCAACTCTCCATTTGAAGCACACTGTCGATTGGGACATCCTTCTTTACCTTTGTTAAAGAAGCTTTGTCCCCAGTTTCAAAATGTTCATTCTTTGGAGTGTGAATCATGCCGATTTGCAAAACATCACCGCATCACATTAGCTCCAAGGGTTAATAAGCGAGTTGGGTCAGCTTTTGAGTTAATTCATTCTGATGTTTGGGGACCATGTCCTGTTGTTTCTAAAAATGGATATAAGTATTTTGTCACCTTTGTGGATGATTTCTCTCGGATGACTTGGATTTATTTTATGAAAAGTCGCTCTGAAGTGCTTACTCACTTTTGTGCCTTTTGTGCTGAAGTCAAAACTCAATCCAATGCTTCAGTGCGTATTTTAAGGAGTGATAATGCAAAAGAATACATGTCAGAGTTGTTTCAATCCTACATGAGACAACATGGTATTCTCCATCAGTCATCATGTGTTGATACACCATCTCAAAATGGAGTTGCTGAGAGGAAGAATAAGCATCTACTTGAGACAGCCCGAGCACTTTTGTTCCAAATGAAAGTTCCTAAACAATTTTGGGCCGATGCAGTCTCTACCGCTTGTTTTCTGATTAATCGCATGCCATCGGCAGTGCTTATTAGTAATACACCTTATAATGTTCTTTTTCCAAACAAGACATTATTCCCGGTGGAACCAAAAGTATTCGGAAGCACTTGTTATGTTCGAGATGTACGGCCATCTGTTACCAAGTTGGACCCTAAGGCATTGAAGTGTGTTTTCTTGGGTTATTCTCGTCTTCAAAAGGGGTATCGATGTTATTCTACTGAACTTGGCAAATATCTAGTGTCAAATGATGTGATATTTTCAGAGAGTACACCTTTCTTTTATAACCCTCCTAATTCTACAAGTCAGAGGGAGGAAGATGAGTGGTTAGTTTATCAGGTTACTCGTGTTGAGCAATCAATTGATGCTACTCTTCCATCTCCTAGTTACTCTATTGAGCACAACTCGACTACTGCGCCTTCAACACATGTTCCAGTAAGACCACCTATTGTTCAAGTTTATTCGAGGAGACAAGAGACTAATGCTACATGTCCTGCACAAATTCCTCCTTTATCTGATCCTCCTCCTTCAGACCCTCCAAAAAATCTTGACCTTCCTATTGCTCTCCGTAAGGGTACACGGACTTGCAAATCCACATATTCTATTGCTAACTTTGTTTCCTATGATCGCTTGTCTCCTGCATCTAGATCCTTGATTGCTTCTTTAGACTCTGTTTCTACGCCCAAAAGTGTGAAAGAGGCTTTGCATCATCCCGGATGGTCGAATGCGATGCTTGAGGAAATACATGCATTAGAGGAAAATCACACATGGGATTTGGTGGATTTACCAGACGGGAAGAAACCAGTAGGATGTAAGTGGGTGTTCACAGTGAAAGTTAATCCAGATGGTTCCGTGGCAAGACTTAAGGCCAGGCTTGTAGCTAAAGGATATGCTCAGACTTATGGAGTGGACTATTCAGACACCTTTTCTCCTGTTGCCAAACTCACTTCTGTGCGTTTGTTCATTTCTTAGCTGCTTCTGAGAATTGGCCTTTACATCAAGTAGATATCAAGAATGCATTTCTTCATGGTGATCTTCAAGAGGAAGTATATATGGAGCAACCACCCGATTTTATTGCTCAGGGGGAGTATAGAAAAGTCTGTCATTTGAAGAAATCCTTGTAGGGATTGAAGCAGAGTCCATGGGCTTGGTTTGGCAAGTTTATTGAGGTAGTTCAGGAGTTTGGGCTGAAAATGAGCAAATGTGATCACTCGGTCTTCTACCGACTATCTGCAGCTGGCAGTATCCTTCTTGTTGTATATGTTGATGACATTGTCATCACAGGAGGTGATTCTGAGGGGATATCTTCCCTTAAGTCTTTCTTGCATACTAGGTTCCATACAAAGGACTTAGGCCAGTTGAAATACTTTTTGGGAGTAGAAGTAAATAGAAGCAAGAGGGGAATTCTTCTATCTCAAAGAAAGTATATTCTTGACCTACTTGCAGAAACTGGAAAATTGGCAGCCAAACCTTGCAGTACTCCAATGGTTCCCGGTGTACATCTTATGAAAGATGATAGCGAGCCTTTTGATAACCCAGAGAGATATAGGAGGATAGTTGGAAACTTAAACTACCTCACAGTGACTCGTCCAGATATTGCTTTTGCGGTAAGTGTCGTTAGTCAATTCATGTCTACACCTACGGTGAAGCATTGGGCAGCTTTGGAACAGATCCTATGTTACTTGAAAGGAGCTCCTGGACTTGGCATACTGTATAGCAATCACAACCATACTCGTATCGAGTGTTTTGCAGATGCCGATTGGGCTGGTTCCAAAATTGACAGAAGATCTACTACAGGCTATTGTGTCTTTGTTGGAGGAAACTTAGTATCATGGAGGAGTAAGAAGCAAAGTGTTGTATCCCGTTCCAGTGCAGAATCTGAGTATAGAGCTATGTCACAGTCTACGAGTGAAATCATGTGGGTACATCATCTTTTAACTGAAATTGGGTTGAAGCATCATATGCCGGCAAAACTTTGGTGTGATAATCAAGCTGCTATTCATATTGCCTCAAACCCAGTGTATCATGAAAGAACTAAACATATTGAAGTTGACTGCCACTTTATTCGTGAGAAGATTCAAGAAAACTTGATTTCTACTAGTTATGTGAAGACAGGAGAGCAGGTAGCTGATTTGCTTACAAAGGCAGTGAATGGAACTCAGGTTGATTACCTTTGCAACAAGTTGGGCATGATCAATATCTATGCTCCAACTTGAGGGGGAGTGTTACAAAATGTATATAGACATCATTCTTAGCAATATACATAGTCATAATTAGCTAGAAGATCTTTAGGAATCCTTTGTAATTACTAGTTGATCTTTAGGAATCTCTCTTTATTTTCTTTCCTAAATTAGCACCTAATGTATTGTATATATATCTTGCTTACCTATTGAAATAAATCATCAACTTCTATTCGATTACAAAAAGTATTATTGAACATTAGTTACTATTTACCGTACAAAGAGTTAATAGCCTGTTTTAGATGGTGATCAACAGCAGTGCATGCTTGACTGTTTTAGATGGTATAGTGACAGAGTGCAAAGAGGGATAGAAGGAAAGGTTACATGAACATTGCAGTCAGAAAGCGTCTAGCTCATATCGAGAGCCATGTTTAAAAGACTCTTATTGGTGTTGGGAAAATGGAATCCTCCCAAAAAGTCTGTGCAATCTGTTCACAAGAGTGATTGCAGTCAGAAATAATGACAACCTGAATAGCCTGAAAAGGTTTGTTAGTACAAAGAGGTATAAGTTTGCTTATGCAAATGTTGTTTCTTATTGTTTAGGGAAGTATTTCTTTAATCTATATCTTACTTGGTAGAAGTCTCTGCAACCTATGCACACCTTCCATGTTTAGGACACTCTTATCGTTGTTTTGGGGAATCAGAAAATGTCCCTTGCGAAGTTTTACAAATCCAATTGCACAACCTTTTGAAATGACCAAAAGGGAAATAATTTATGTTCTTGATCCGTAAGGCTTTATCCACATGGAAAAAGATGTATGCATCAGTGATAGTTGACAATTCACATGTCTTCTACTTATTTGTTCCCTTTTTAATGGATGTCCACTTTCATGTTTTTCTTTTTAAAAAATGTATCAGTGATAGTTGATGATTGTATCCACTGCTATTCTTAGAGATGAACTTAACTGCTAAAAATTCTTTTACCAATTCCAAGGATTTCAATAATTAAAATTGTATCAGTGATAGTTGATAGTTGATGCTTCATATTTTGTCTGTTCTCTGTCCATCTGATTTAATGAGTTCTGTTTTCTCCATGCCTACCTGATTACATGTGTCTTCAGAAGTGAAAATCTGATGTTCTCCCCCTTTATTATTTCCTTGTCTTCAGGCTAATGCACAAGAAGAAATCAAACTGTTAAAACGTAGATGTTTGATGTTGGAGTCCACAAATCCTTCTGGTACACGTGATGGTGAAAATGTGGTTAAGTCAGACGATCTAATGTATAGTGAGGGAATCATCCTAGCTGGAGGATATGATGGTAATTCGTGGTTATCGGCTTTCGACTTGTACTCGCCTTTAAATGATGTTTTAAAGCCACTTAAGCCAATGAGTTCATTTCGATCATATTTCGCCATGGCAAGTCTGAGTAGAGAAGTTTACGTATTTGGTGGCAGATTTGGAAAAGAGCGGTTCAAGTCAGGTAATGCCAGTAGTCCCTCCCTTTACATACCCTTCCCCTTTCTCTTAAGTTGCTGATACTTATGCTACTCTATTCTTGTGAAGTTGAATCATATAACCCAGCCGATAATAAGTGGACTGTGCATCCTTGTTTAAATAAGAGAAATAGTAACTTATCCGGAGCTACTTTGAAGGACAAGATCTTTGCGATGGGTGGTGGAAATGAGGTTGAATGCTTTTCAGGAGTTGAAATGTATGATCCTCAAGTAGGTCGATGGATTCCTTCACGATCCATGTGCAAGAAGGTTAATTCTATTCCTTGCTTATATTTCCATGGTGATATTTTGAAGATGAAAGAGACAAAAAGCATGTAAAAAAAAGAGGTAACTGATATTGGTGCTCAGTTTTGCCACAGTAAAAGTAAATTGCAATACGACAGATATTTTTCGGTTAAAATCTTTGGTATGAAAGAAGGTTCATGTGCATTACCCTTGGATGTTGTTCTCATCTGCTTCTATTCTTTTAGACTGTTTCTAAAGTATAAGCCATTTACCTGTTCCAAAGTGCTAATATTATCTCCTCTGACTTGATTGTCTACCATTCATGCAGCGATTTTCTCTTGCAGCAGCAGAACTCAATGGTGCAATCTATGCTGTTGGTGGATTTGATGGAAGCAATTATTTGGCGTAAGTCATTGCTGAATTGCTGTTTTCCTTTTTCTTTAGAACGTATGCACCATAGAAGATTGGCATTTGGGCCTCATTTTCTCCAATTATAATTGTTGAAATAAATAATTAGTTGGAGTTGTACATTCTGCAGCTAGACTTGTAACTAATTAGTGGTTCAGTTAGTTAGTTAAAACTGAATTAGTTAGTTTGTTAGAAGTTAGTTAATTGCACATTAGTTAGTTAATTGTAGTTAACTACATGTATAAATACATGTTCCATTGTACAGGAAAACACTTTTGCATGTACAAGATATTTTTCCCCCAAATTATCCTCTCTCTTCTCTTCTTCTTCATCTCTGCAAATCCTCACGAAATTGCTCCATAATTGTAGTTGTAGATTCCAATTTCTACATGGTATCAAAGCATCAAGGTCAGGAACTAGTTTTGTAACTAGAATCGATCCTGCAACAAGAAATTAGCGGTGACTGTCAGTCATGGTGAATCGTGGAAACAGATCGAACATGGAGAATGTTGCTACTGGAGTCAATGCTGCTACTGGAGTCAAGTATGTGATGGAAACACTTGATCAAGTAAAGAAAAAGAGGAATCATCCTCTGTACCTCCACAATTCAGATACTCCTGGAAGTATTCTCACAGCTGTGCAGCTTACTGGAGTTGAGAACTACTCTCTCTGGAGTCGATCAATGTTAATTAACCTTCGAGCAAAAGGAAAACTTGGCTTTGTGCTCGGGACATGCAAGAGAGATGATTACGAAGGAGAAATGGAGGAACAATGGGAGAAGTGCAATGCATTTGTCTTAGCTTGGATCATGAACACTGTGTCAAAAGAGTTATTGAGTAGCATTGTTTATGCTACAGACGCAGCCATAGTTTGGTCAGATTTAAAGGAGAGATTTGACAAGGTCGATGGATCAAGAGGATATTAATTGCATAGGGAGATTTGCACAATCAGTCAAGGTAATTTGAGTGTCTCTGTCTATTTCTCAAAATTGAGACTGTTATGGGATGAGTTTGATGCTCTTGTGCCCCCTCCTTCATGTAATTGTGACAAGTCCAAGACGTATGTAGACCACTTAGCATGTCTAAAGTTGTTTGCATTTCTGATGGGATTGAATGAGGTATACAGCCATGCTCGTAGTCAAATTCTAATGATGAGTCCACTGCCTAGTGTTGGAAAGGCTTATGCAATGATAATGGCTGATGAAGGACAAAGGATGACTGCTAATGTACATGCAGGAGTAAATGTACTTGAACCAACTGCATTATATGCAGGAAGAGGCAATGTTCAGCAAAGAAAGCCCCAATTTAGGAAGAAAAATTGGGATCTAATTTGTGACTTTTGTAAGATACAAGGTCATGCTAAGGAGGATTGCTACAAACTGAATGGGTACCCTCTGGACTGGAAGTTCAAGAAGAAACCTGGTTCAACATCCTATCAGGCAAACCATGCGCAACACAATAAGCAGGAGTTGGTTAATAATGTCAACACTGGCAGAGATGAGATAAAACATATTGATGAATTTGGACCTCAAATGACTAAGGGAAAAGGTGTAGAATCTGATGCATCACTGGTTACACAACCTACTTTTACACCAAGGCATACAACAAGATCATCCAAATGTTAAACAAGGCAGAAGCTAGTTCAAACTCAGAGAATGGACCAAATGAAATTGCTAATATGGCAGGTACATTCACTGATCCTACTACCTTATCTGTAGCAAGTAGAATAACATCCAAGAATGAAAGATGGATTGTAGTGGAGCTACTTGTCATATGTCATCTAAATTGGATAGATTAAGAAGAGTATCTAAATGCATTGGAAGAAAGGTCCATTTACCTAATGGTGATGTTGCACCTGTTACACATATTGGCCAATATAGTACAGGCTGTGATGGTATATTAGACAATGTATTAGTTGTTCCAGCATTCAAATATGATCTGCTTTCAGTATCTAAGCTAACCAGACAACTACAGTGTTCAGTTAACTTCTTCCCTGAGTTCTTTATACTTCAGGACCTCTTCAGTGGGAAGGTGAAGGGGATTGGTAAGGAGATTGACGGACTCTACTATTTTCCAGCCCATAATACAAGTACATATGAACAGAAGAATGAAACAACATGCATGACAAAGCATTCAGATACAAAAAAACTGCTATGGCATAATAGATTGGGACATCCATCATCAAAGGTGTTGCAGCAACTACAACAACTGATGCCAAGCAAAGAACACATTGATGTAAATGAATGTAAAATAAGTGTTCAATATGCCCACTAGCAAAGCAGACCAGGTTACCTTTTAAATCCAGTGTAACTAGAACAGATGTTATCTTTGATCTGATTCATATAGATGTATGGGGACCATATAGGATTGCTACTCATAATGGATGCAGATTTTTCCTAACAATTGTTGATGACAATTCTAGGATGACTTGGTTATATATGCTTAAAATGAAGACTGATGTGCCTTTAGTGCTAAAATTGTTTATGGCCTTGGTTAAAAATCAATTCAACATGCAGATCAAAAGGGTGAGGTCTGATAATGGTACTGGATTTTTTAACACTGAGTGTGGGAATCTATTTAAGTCTCTTGGTATTATTCATGAGAGTAGTTGTCCACACACTCCACAACAAAATGGAGTGGTAGAAAGAAAACATAGGCATATACTTGAAGTGGCTAGAGAACTTAGATTTCAAGGAAGTATACCTATCAGATTTTGGGGTGAATGTGTATTAGCTGCTGTTTATTTGATAAATAGACTACCTACAGTTGCACTCAAGGGACAGACTCCTTATGAAAAGTTCCACGGACAAAATCCAAGCCTTGATCACCTAAGAACAATAGGATGTTTATGTTATGCAACCAATGTGATAAAACCTAACATATTCTCACTAAGATCTGAAGCATGTGTATTGATGGGATACTCAGTGACTCAAAAGGGGTATCTATTATATAGCCTATCAAAAGGGAAATATCTGGTCAACAGAGATGTAGTATTCAAAGAAGATGCATTTCCATTTCAACATTCAGCTGGAATGAACAAGCAATTATTTCAAGATGAAAGTGATAGATATCAAGATAGTTGTGATGATATGCATGAAGAAGAAATCAGACTTCCTGCAACCTCTAACACAGAACAGATAAGGGACAGATATGAAGGTGATACATTTGCTGGTAATGACAATCAAGTACCAGAATCTAGGAGATCTAACAGGGCATCTCATCCTCCCATTTGGATGAAAGATTATACTACTTCCAAAACGTATCCTCATTCACAGAGTAACTATGTTACTTATGACAATGTGACTCACAAATACAGGTCATATTTGACAAAATTTTCTGCAGATGTTGAGCCTAGAAACTATGAGGAAGCAGTAAAAGACAAAAGATGGGTGCAAGCAATGCAAGAAGAAATCAAAGCACTAGAAGAAAATGGCACTTGGAAGATAGTGCACTTACCAGAAGGCAAGAAAGCTATAGGATGCAAATGGGTATTCAAAATTAAATACAAAGCTGATGGACAAATAGACAGATTCAAGGCAAGGTTAGTAGCCAAGGGTTACAACCAAAAGGAGGGGATTGACTACCAAGAAACATTTTCACCTGTGGTGAAAATGGTTACAGTAAGGTCTGTAATAACATTAGTTGCTGCAAAAGGGTGGAATATTTACCAAATGGATGTTTTTAATGCATTCTTACAAGGAGATTTATTTGAAGAAGTTTACATGGAACCACCTAAAGGGTTCTGTAGTCCAGAAAAGAACAAGAACTTTGTTTGTAAACTCACTAAATCACTGTATAGGCTCAAACAAGCCTCAAGACAGTGGAATGTAAAGCTGACTGAGGCTCTATTGAAGTCTGGGTACATACAAAGTCATTTAGACTATTCCTTGTTCACAAAGAAGCAGACTTCAAACATAGTAGTGGTTCTGGTATATGTTGATGACCTGTTGATTACAGGAAATGACTCAAAGCTTATAGAAGACACTAAACAAGTTTTATACAGCCATTTCAAAACCAAAGATCTTGGAGAACTCAAATATTTTCTGGGAATTGAGTTTCTAAGGTCCAACAAGGGTATCATGATGAACCAAAGGAAATATGCACTGGAGTTGATTGCTGAAGCAGGATTGGGAAATGCCAGGCCAAGTATGACACCACTGGAGTGTAATGTGAAGTTAACAAGCACTGAATTTGATAAAGGGATTGAAACTACTGATGTTTTGTATGAAGATGTTTCCAAATATCAGAGACTGATTGGTAAGTTGCTTTATCTAACCATCACAAGGCCAAATATTGCATTTGCAGTTCAGACATTGAGCCAATTCATGCAACAGCCCAAGATGTCTCACTGGAATGCAGCTTTGAGAGTAATCAAATATATCAAAATGGAACCAGGGAAAGGATTATTGATAAGTCTTAATCATAAGCCTTGTCTAACAGGCTACTGTGATGCAGATTGGGCTGCATGCCCAAACACTAGGAGATCCATTACTGGATTCCTGGTAAAATATGGAGATTCACTTATCTCTTGGAAATCAAAGAAACAAAATACTGTCTCCAAGAGTTCAGCAGAAGCAGTATACCGAAGTTTAGCCTCTTTAACAGCTGAAATAGTATGGGTCACAAACTTGTTCAAGGAGTTGGGAGTAAAGCTAATTGAACCAACATTCATCCATTGTGACAACAAAGCAGCTATACAAATTGTTGCGAATCCAGTGTTTCATGAGCGCACCAAACACATTGAGATCGATTGTCACTTCATCAGGGAGAAGATTCAGAATGGTGTTATCAGAACTAGCTACATCAGTAGTAAAGATCAACAGGCAGACATCCTCACCAAAGCCCTCAGCAGAAGTCAACATGAGTACTTAATGAGCAAACTTGGCGTACTGAATGTCTTCGGTACATCCAATTTGAGGGGGAGTGTTGAAATAAATAATTAGTTGGAGTTGTACATTCTGCAGCTAGACTTGTAACTGATTAGTGGTTCAATTAGTTAGTTAAAACCGAATTAGTTAGTTTGTTAGAAGTTAGTTAATTGCACATTAGTTAGTTAATTGTAGTTAACTACATGTATAAATACATATTCCATTGTACAGGAAAACACTTTTGCATGTACAAGATATTTTTCCTCCAAATTATCCTCTCTCTTCTCTTCTTCTTCATCTCTGCAAATCCTCACGAAATTGCTCCATAATTGTAGCTGTAGATTCCAATTTCTACAATAATCCCCTTTGATCTTTCCAGAGAAATGACAATTTCTTGTAGTTTTCCAAATGCGGTCCTTTTTAGTGCTAAATCTGTTCTGATAGAAATCAACAAATTCATTTATTTCATTGAATAGGAAAATTATCTTCATATGTGAAAGCATTTGAGTCTTGTTTTTCAGTTTTCTGCTGCATTCTCCTGTATCATTTTTCTGATTAGCTATCACCTCAGGACTGCTGAAAGATTTGACCCCAGAGAACATGCTTGGACAAAAATTGGGAGTATGAGCACAAAAAGAGCAACTCATGCGTTGGTTCCTTTGGGGGGAAAGTTGTATGTTGACTTCTTCTCGCTTCTTTGGAATCTATATCTTTGGTTGCGTGTTATGTCGTTCGGGGAGGTGTACTGTCGAAAGAATCACTTGTGGGGTGGGTGGATTCCATGGCCTGTCCCATTTTTCGTCTTGTTATTTACTTTTAGCTTCACGGTTGCTCTTTAGATATGCACTTGGTGGCTTTGATGGGTCTCAAACGATGCCAACCGTTGAGATATATGATCCCCGTCATGGAACATGGATGATTGGGGAACCAATGAACTACTCAAGGATGTTTTTAGCTGCTGCTGTTCTAAAGGAGTCCATTTATGTAATTGGAGGGGCTCAATCTCATAATGAGGTAGTAAACATGGTACATAAGATTATTTACTTCATTGTTTTGTTAATCGTCAATTCCATTACATATGTGGTTCTGTTAATCAATACTCTTTTTTGTGATTGCAGATTGAACGCTACAATGAAGGTCAAGGTTGGGAAATAACCAACTTGAGTGCTCTCGGGAAAAGGTGCCGTGCCTCTGCTATAGTTTTGGAGGAAGATTGAACTCTGCATTCTTAAGCATGCAAGCTTTCTCTTCTTGTGGGCACCCTTTGTAGTAGTATGGCTTCATTACAGACGATTCTCTGCAGCAAAACTTGTTCACAATACTTCATCGTTTTTTCATCATTAAACTTTGTTGACTAGTCATTTCAATCTGCTTATAATCACAGAACATTAAACTAAAAAAGCAATAATGTCCAAAATGTTGAAAGAATTAGGCTCAATATTTATGTTGCCGCATCAACTTCTGCAGCAAATTGCCCAAGTTTCTGGCTTTAGACAATAACTTGATTTTAGTACTCCCTTTGTTAATATGTCGACTGTATGCATATGGATTCAAACCATAATCATAATCATCTTTGGTCCTAGGACAGGATTTTTGTGCCGTCCTTTTAGATTTTCTTACACATCTATTGACGATAAATAAAAGCAACGTTTAAGAAATACTCAAAATGTGATCTAGTGGTTGAGATTCACCACGTTGTAGTTACAGTAGTATCACTAAATTTCTCCTTCATATGACAAAATTGGAATATTTGGACATTAACATCTCACGAGGTAGCTCCACGACGACATGTAAAATAAGATAAATTCATATAAGATATAATGCTTACTCTCACATTAGGGTTAATATAATTTTGGTACCTCAACAATTAGTAAATTTTGAATTTAGTCCGTATATTTTTTTGTTGGTCACAATCACATTTAACCTTCAATTTATATTTGAATTGTGTATTTTTGATCCTTTTGCTTGTGAATATTCTCATGTACTATAATTATTAATTGTTCCACCACTTAATTAATCATGTATTGTGTTAAGTTTATATGGTTACACCATATTAAATGTACATTTCATATAGTCAAATATAACATGTTTTTTATATGGAGGAATAAAAATACACATTTTAATTGATTAAAAAAAATAAATATATTGCATCATTTAATTTATCACAAGGACCGAAAGGAGAATTTATCAATTACTGAGAGATCAAAAGTGTTATTATCCTCTCACATTATTTTTTTTCCATAAACAATTTTTTTAAAAAAAAATAAAATAAAATTGGTGGTTGTTACACCATTTTGTTTATAATATAGAACATAGAACAAGTTTTTCCAAAAAGGGCATAAATAAAGAAAGGGAAAATAACATAATTAAGCAAACATATGATATATATTTATATTATACAACTATACTTTGAAAAAATTACAATTCATAGCTATAGTTAGCATTATGTTGTTATTTTCTCTCTTATCTCTTCCTCTCTCTCGTCTCTCTCCTCTATCTCTGTATACAATTATAAATGTAAATTAGCTGTATATATATAATTATTTTGACAGATATATATAGTCAATTTGACAGATATACATATACGATTTGCATCTCTCCTCCCTCTCTCGATTTCGCTCGCCTTTCTCCTCCCTCGCCCAATCTCGCTTGCCGGATATACAAATATATATGTATATTAATTACACATGTACAATTATTTGGCAGATATACGCAAATAATTTGACAAATATACATAAAAAAATTCGCGTCTCTCTTCCCTCTCTCGATCTCGCTCGTCTCTCTCCTCTCCTCCAGGTCACATAGCCGAAATTATATTGTGAAATCATATCAATTGAATTAATTATCCAATTGATATAAAACAAACATTTCAGTTTCTAAAACGTAATTTATTAGATGAATGTGTTAAACTATCAATTAAATGTTCAGGACAAAGTGGTCATTTTTAATGTGATTAGGGGCATTTTCATAATTCAACTTTCTACTACGGAGCTTCCCACTTTTAGTATAACTAGATAGTGGGGCCCGTGCGATGCACGGGCGGTGGGAATATTAGGCCTGGGTAAATGCCTGTCAGAGTTGTGAACTACGATATAGGCGGGGAAGCAATAAGTCATTAACGCCAATAACTCTTACACACATTATGATAAAGTTTGTTTTTGGTGTATGACTTTGTTTTACAATTATGTGGTAGTAATAATAGAAGTATTCCATCCGTATGCGTTTGCACCGTTGGGGGGAGCTGCATCCTGAGCCTCTGTACTGGTGTGCACTACGCGGAGAAGGATGGAGTTGTTCATCGCGCAGGGCTGCAAGCTGTCGAACCTCATTTGAAACATTACTGCTACACGAACAAATTGTAGAAGATTAGTGTGGCGCCTAAGACATGTAAACGTGATAAAGGAAGAGAAGCAATCCATGTGCAAAATTAACCCATGTTGGAGGAGGTGAAGCCAACAGTGGAGAATAAATCTGGGGAGAAGAATATCCAGTAAAAGAGAATTAGAAAATGCAATTTTAAACTTCTAGAAAGCAAAACCACAGACAACGAAATGTTGCACTGATCACAGATGTGCCTGTGGATTCTCCTGTGATCTTACAACGTAGAGAATTCAGAAACAAATATTTCAAGGGGGCAACCATTGGCACATACGAACACCACGAGGAAGAAGAAACATAGAAAGAAGCAATCAACAAATATAGCAACAATGATCCCTCAATCCCAAGCAAGTTGGGGGCGCTATAAATTCTCACAGAATATTTTTGCTCCATTTAAACTCATTTCAAGACCAACAGCAAACAAAATAAAAATAAAAGATATAACAATGATACAAGGAAAAACAGAACTGTACGCGGTGAAGTACTTACAATAGGATCAGGGGTGTCGTGTTGCCTGCACATGATCCACGGGACACCTGGCTGCCCACACTGCGTAGGATTTACCGGGTGCTCCTAACTGCCATTCCATGGGTCCATATTCATTCTCAATCTGTCAAAAGTTCCAAAAGAACAAAATCATCAATATCCCTCATGTTTGTAAAATCATAACCTCTGTGCACCAACAACAAATGCAGCGAGATTGCTGATATGAGCACTTCTGAACAGCCTGAGATAGAATTACTAAGTTTTGGGCTTTGACCAAGTATTGTGGTGGTCTATTTTAGGTTTTCTTTATAATATTGGGTATCGTTTTTGGTTTGACGCATAATTAGTTGCGATCCAGTTTTGGATCGCGATGGATCGACTGTTGAAGTCAAGCTTGTAAATAGACGACTATGGGTAGAATTCAGGTGCTTAGAGCAATGGGGTGCACAAAGTTCAAAGAGAAGAAAGAAAGGGGAGCTCTTCATAGTGAAGCTCAGGTTTTTTATTTTTCAAGCAACCAGCTAGGTTAGACAAAGCAGTGGAAGAACAACATTAGTTGATGCATTGTTAATAGTAAGCATAAACAGGATGAGAGTAGTGTCTTTTCTCACAATTGCAGATGAACGTGCAAGTGGATAGGCTGCGAACCGCTTCAACATCATTTGAGATAATGACCTTGCCATAATATAAGAGAGGATTTGCTCAAACTCTTTCGGCTGCAGCAATAATTACATAAGAAAAACATACAAATCAGTTCTTGGTGCTCACTCTCAAAAAGATAGTAAAAAGCCTGAGCTACAAAGCATACTACCCCCTTATGGGACCACTGAAGCTAAACTATCAAAATTATGTTCAAAGAGAGACTAATTTAAAATGCTTTAGTATTCAAATGAATAGGGAGCCAAATGGACTGTACTGGAGATAGTAGATTCATATAATTGACTGCTATTAGTACAGGACTGAGGCACTTCTGCCATTGTAAATAGTAAAAAATGGATTCAAGTTTATCACTACCATTGTTTTTAACCTTGGTCATACTTACAATTTTTTATGCAAACACTTTTATTTTCTTTGATTTTTTATCATAGCTTTTTTAATCTTGCATTTTCCAAACTCTGTTTTGAGAAACACTTTTCTCAAGCCGAGGGTGTATCAGAAACCACCTCTCTACCTCTCACAAAGGTAGGGATGAGGTCTGTGTACACCTCACCATCCCCAGACCCACTTGTTGGATCACACGGGTACGTTATTGTTACTTGTTGGTATTATCACAGACATCCCATCTCTATGACCCAAGAATCATATCAAACCACAACAAAAGCTCAATATAATATGTGATCCGAGATTCTTTAATTTCAGATTTGGGTTAAATACAACATTATATTAACACCAAATTCGTAGAAGCAATTCCTCAAACACCTATAAGCATAGCAAAAAATGAAAAATTTTAGACATCCATTTCAGCAAACAATAAAAAGATGGGCTTTTGATATTCAGTACCCACCCCTCCAAAAAAATTTATAGGTAAAAGAAACAGGACGGGAAATTCTAGGTGAGAATTGAATCATTTGCTAAGGCTGTTAAGCTGGGAGTAACTGAACCAGATGAAATTCCTGGCTGTTACTATTTTCACTCTCTAAACTTCAGCTTTACTCTTGTTATAATCCAGCAAGCATGTTTAATTTATATGATACTTGGTTTTGTAGCCAAGGAGGTCGTCCGGTCAAAGATTAAAAGGAAGAGAAAAATCAGAATTACCGTTTCTTCTCTACTATGTTTGGGAAGTTTGAGAACCCCACTTTGACTTGTACTGTTAACCTGACAGCCTGGTGACCCTTCTTGGCAGAGATGTACATTAAGCCACGACTTTTTTACCTGAGAGAATAATAAGAGAGAATTAATGAGTATTCCCTAATATTGATCCCAGGTCCAAACTCCTCATTTGACATTTCCTTCAACATTACATTAATCTGCACAAATAGAAAATCAGGAAAGGTGAGAAACTCCAGGCAGCAGCAGTGTTGTGAAATGAGAAATGCTTTGGAAAACACTTCAAGTCCACTGGGACTTTTAGCACAAAGCTCAACTGAAGTATGGACTTTAGTATAAAGATACACAATGAAGAATATATACATACATATAATGTTAATGTGGCGCAAGAAATAAGTACCAAATTCATTCATAATGTTTTCCTTGACAATTTTTAGTAGTGCTCAAATCAAGATAAAACTTGAGGGCAATGATGTTCATGTTAGTGCCTTGCCTACACTAAAGCGCAGCTTAAGTGATGCGAAGCGCCTCCCTGAGCTTTTTTGAGCTTCAAGGCTTAGGCGTTTATTAAATGAGCCTGCGACAAGATTGACCAGCAGGGAGATTCATCAGTCTCATCTTTGACCGTTTGATTACTGCTGAACAGTGAATTAGAATGCAAAGAAGTGCACTCCAAAGAGCAACTGCTTTCTCGTATAGCAATAGTAAGCTCTAGAAAAAGAAAAATGAACTTGAAAAATATTACTATATCAAAACACAACCTTTTGATTATTTTGGCAGATTTTAAATATTGGTCAAAGCAGTATAAACCCCCTTTATTTATAAGGAGATTCTATCCAATTATCAGCCCAATGCAGAAAGGAGTAAAGAAAGAAGAGTTGAAGACAGTCACATTTGTCTCGACAATAGGACAGGGAAAGAAAATCCATACAAGAGACCAACTGGGACAGAACCATTCTATCTTCTTCTTTCTCTTTTTGTTCCCGCCTGCCGAAAGCAGAGATGATTTGCTAATCCGGACAAAACTGTTTTACTATATCCATGAGATGGAACCAATGTTAACTTAACAGTCCTAGAGAGAAACTGATTACAGTCGTGATTTTTTGAATTATTGACATGGTTATATGTTTGTATGACCATGGTGCACGGGCCAGCTTTCACTCACCTCTACTAAATCCATGGGATGCCTATCACCTCCCACCAACAACAAGTACCAGGAACAACCCCACGGCTAGGATAGATGGGAGAATCGCCTAGTGTTTTTGGAGAGCAACAAAACCAACCTTTAACTTCTAACTATCAAGAAACGGGAATCAAAATTCCAGAAACTCCACATTCACATGTCAGAGTGATACCATACATTAAAAAGAATGCGTAAATGATTCATTGGCCATCGTACAGAACAGTTTTTCGTGTCAGTTATTTTTTTTATTTAGTCACAGTTTCTCGTCATGGGTGAGTACATCTAAATATTATCACTTTAAAAAATGAAATATGTACCTCAAAAACATGATCCAGAGGACAAACAAAAGGTGGCCTTGTCAAAGAACCTGGCAGAATACCAGGATGTCCAAACCACAACCTATCCAACCTGCACCATAGTGGCGGCATCACCTAAAATCACAAAGAACAACATCATCACAGAGTACACTTTTGGGGCAACGATGAAAGGTAAAGTAATTAACCAGCTTAGGTGGTTAAAGGAACAAGGATTCCGAATCATGTCAAAATGAATCTAACATTCAAAAATAGTTCTGCCAGTCTTATTACACATAAGAGCACGGAATTGTGGCTAACATATTATGTGAAGTATCCATACAAAAGACAATCCTTTATCTTCTCATTTTATAGTGCACAATACATGGCAGAGATAGAGAGTTCACAAAATATATGAAGCATGTAGGATAATAAGTAAATGGTCAGGGTAGCATCTCACCAAGGTACGATTCAGCACTGAAGCAACAGCAAGTGCAGTCCTTATTTCACATCGTCCACAAGTTGTCCCTTTAAGAGATTGACATTGCCAAATGGAGATGCTGGAGCAGCAGATGGATCAGGTGGAGAACTGCAACATCTATCACAGAAATTTTTACCATGATTGTAGGTTTAGACACTGTGAGTAAGGTGGATCAATTTGTATTGTGGTGCTGAATTTTGTTGTAAGTGATGTGCCTACATAGGGAAAACGTCTCTTTAATAAGGTGCGAGTAAATGTGGGTTCAACGAAATAGGGGTTTTTCACTCATATGTACAGTACTTTGAGTGTAGTTACATACCGTTGTACTTTGACACTCCGACCGTCCTTGCGAAAATGATAGGATGCTTTGGAAACTGTGCTAGGAGTGTGGCGCCGTCGTCGTTGATAAGGCGCTCTTCCCATAGGGTGAACGTGAAAGCTTGTTTGCTGCAACTTTGATCTTTCAGCATGTAAATATGTAGAAAGGAAAGAGTCGGGGAACATGAACATTCGCAAGAGCTACAGGCAGGGATTGTAAATATTACAGTTCCATCACCATGGATCGCACATGTATCAGTCATGTACAGTAAGAATATTGTGCTTTCTAATCAGTCCGAATAGAACAATAACCCCTACGGGGCTTTCATCCTCCTAGTGACATAAAAGAACATATCACCTCAAGAACTTTCTCTTGTGCTCTACCGAAGATAATCATAGTCACGGCCAACATCATCACGAGTTTGAAGAATATTTAATCAGACAATAACAAAGTATTACAGTTGGTATAGACATTACAAACATCAACCTACCACAAGCTTGTGTAGTAGGAAGGTAATATGCAATAAAACAACAATATGCAGCCATATTAAAATGACACCTGCTAATAGGAGGTTCCGAGATTTTAATCTGATGGTTGGTGCAACTTTTAAGGTCCCTGAAATTATGGATTTAAAATTTAATATTCTTCTAAGTTCTAGTAGGTTTGCAAACTCTATCTGCAGCTGCTTTCGACTAAGCAAAGACAGCAAAAATCTCTCTAACACGCGAATATTCCTAGGCATGCCGTGTAAGAACCACCACTCCTCCCAGTTCATTTTATCTGAAGTTACTGACTGCGCACTATATTAAAAATAAATAAGTATGTTGACATGTAAGTCCAGTGTATGCGAAGTAGCAAAACTACTCGCTTAAATAAGTGGTGGTGATAGGTCTGGGTCTTCCTAATTTTTTCCTCCTTATACAACACTGAAACATCTGAAAAGAATATGTAAGTTTCAAGTTAAAAGATAGTGTATTATACCACAATGAGCAAGAGAGCAAAAGAACAAAAGGAAGTAAATAGATCTATCCACTCTACAATTTCTTTAAAAAGAGCACAACTTCTTCACATACAATACCTAAATTTAACAGCTTGGAGAACAAACACCCACGTACAACAACAACAACATACTCCGTGTAATCCCACAAGTGAGGTTCGGGCAAGGTAAAGCTTAGGCAAACCTTAACCCTACCTTGTAATGTAGAGAGACTGTTTCTGATAAACACTAAAGCTAATGCAGCGCAGTAAATTTCCCAGCTTTAACTACCCTATAAGCAAGAATCAATGTGTAATCGAATAGAAGTTGATGCTTTATTTCAATAGGTATGCAAGATATATATACAATACATTAGGTGCTAATTTAGGAAAGAAAATAAAGAGAGATTCCTAAAGATCAACTAGTAATTACAAAGGATTCCTAAAGATCTTCTAGCTAATTATGACTATGTATATTGCTAAGAATGATGTCTATATACATTTTGTAACACTCCCCCTCAAGTTGGAGCATAGATATTGATCATGCCCAACTTGTTGCAAAGGTAATCAACCTGAGTTCCATTCACTGCCTTTGTAAGCAAATCAGCTACCTGCTCTCCTGTCTTCACATAACTAGTAGTAATCAAGTTTTCTTGAATCTTCTCACGAATAAAGTGGCAGTCAACTTCAATATGTTTAGTTCTTTCATGATACACTGGGTTTGAGGCAATATGAATAGCAGCTTGATTATCACACCAAAGTTTTGCCGGCATATGATGCTTCAACCCAATTTCAGTTAAAAGATGATGTATCCACATGATTTCACTCGTAGACTGTGACATAGCTCTATACTCAGATTCTGCACTGGATCGAGATACAACACTTTGCTTCTTACTCCTCCATGATACTAAGTTTCCTCCAACAAAGACACAATAGCCTGTAGTAGATCTTCTGTCAATTTTGGAACCAGCCCAATCGGCATCTGCAAAACACTCAATACGAGTATGGTTGTGATTGCTATACAGTATGCCAAGTCCAGGAGCTCCTTTCAAGTAACATAGGATCTGTTCCAAAGCTGCCCAATGCTTCACCGTAGGTGTAGACATGAATTGACTAACGACACTTACCGCAAAAGCAATATCTGGACGAGTCACTGTGAGGTAGTTTAACTTTCCAACTATCCTCCTATATCTCTCTGGGTTATCAAAAAGCTCGCTATCATCTTTCATAAGATGTACACCGGGAACCATTGGAGTACTGCAAGGTTTGGCTGCCAATTTTCCAGTTTCTGCAAGTAGGTCAAGAATATACTTTCTTTGAGATAGAAGAATTCCCCTCTTGCTTCTATTTACTTCTACTCCCAAAAAGTATTTCAACTGGCCTAAGTCCTTTGTATGGAACCTAGTATGCAAGAAAGACTTAAGGGAAGATATCCCCTCAGAATCACCTCCTGTGATGACAATGTCATCAACATATACAACAAGAAGGATACTGCCAGCTGCAGATAGTCGGTAGAAGACCGAGTGATCACATTTGCTCATTTTCAGCCCAAACTCCTGAACTACCTCACTAAATTTGCCAAACCAAGCCCGTGGACTCTGCTTCAATCCATACAAGGATTTCTTCAAATGACAGACTTTTCTATACTCCCCCTGAGCAATAAAACCGGGTGGTTGCTCCATATATACTTCCTCTTGAAGATCACCATGAAGAAATGCATTCTTGATATCTAGTTGATGTAAAGGCCAATTCTCAGAAGCAGCTAAAGAAATGAATAAGCGCACAGAAGTGAGTTTGGCAACAGGAGAAAAGGTGTCTGAATAGTCCACTCCATAAGTCTGAGCATATCCTTTAGCCACAAGCCTGGCCTTAAGTCTTGCCACGGAACCACCTGGATTAACTTTCACTGTGAACACCCACTTACATCCTACTGGTTTCTTCCCGTCTGGTAAATCCACCAAATCCCATGTGTGATTTTCCTCTAATGCATGTATTTCCTCAAGCATCGCATTTGACCATCCGGGATGATGCAAAGCCTCTTTCACACTTTTGGGCGTAGAAACAGAGTCTAAAGAAGCAATCAAGGATCTAGATGCAGGAGACAAGCGATCATAGGAAACAAAGTTAGCAATAGAATATGTGGATTTGCAAGTCCGTGTACCTTTACGGAGAGCAATAGGAAGGTCAAGATTTTCTGGAGGGTCTGAAGGAGGAGGATCAGATAAAGGAGGAATTGGTGCAGGGCATGTAGCATTAGTCTCTTGTCTCC
The DNA here is from genome assembly GCA_029948455.1 of Solanum rostratum. NCBI lineage: Eukaryota > Viridiplantae > Streptophyta > Magnoliopsida > Solanales > Solanaceae > Solanum > Solanum rostratum. The sequence continues at coordinate 57,169,825 of CM057055.1, forward strand.
TCGAATAAACTTGAACAATAGGTGGTCTTGCTGGAACATGTGTTGAAGGCGCAGTAGTCGAGTGGTGCTCAATAGAGTAACTAGGAGATGGAAGAGTAGCATCACTTGATTGCTCAACACGAGTAACCTGATAAACTAACCACTCATCTTCCTCCCCCTGACTTGTAGAATTAGGAGGGTTATAAAAGAAAGGTGTACTCTCTGAAAATATCACATCATTTGACACTAGATATTTGCCAAGTTCAGTAGAATAACATCGATACCCCTTTTGAAGACGAGAATAACCCAAGAAAACACACTTCAATGCCTTAGGGTCCAACTTAGTAACAGATGGCCGTACATCTCGAACATAACAAGTGCTTCCGAATACTTTTGGTTCCACCGGGAATAATGTCTTGTTTGGAAAAAGAACATTATAAGGTGTATTACTAATAAGCACTGCCGATGGCATGCGATTAATCAGAAAACAAGCGGTAGAGACTGCATCGGCCCAAAATTGTTTAGGAACTTTCATTTGGAACAAAAGTGCTCGGGCTGTCTCAAGTAGATGCCTATTCTTCCTCTCAGCAACTCCATTTTGAGATGGTGTATCAATACATGATGACTGATGGAGAATACCATGTTGTCTCATGTAGGATTGAAACAACTCTGACATGTATTCTTTTGCATTATCACTCCTTAAAATACGCACTGAAGCATTGAATTGAGTTTTGACTTCAGCACAAAAGGCACAAAAGTGAGTAAACACTTCAGAGCGACTTTTCATAAAATAAATCCAAGTCATCCGAGAGAAATCATCCACAAAAGTGACAAAATACTTATATCCATTTTTAGAAACAACAGGACATGGTCCCCAAACATCAGAATGAATTAACTCAAAAGCTGACCCAACTCGCTTATTAACCCTTGGAGCTAATGTGATGCGGTGATGTTTTGCAAATCGGCATGATTCACACTCCAAAGAATGAACGTTTTGAAATTGGGGACAAAGCTTCTTTAACAAAGGTAAAGAAGGATGTCCCAATCGACAATGTGCTTCAAATGGAGAGATGACACTTGAGCAGGCAACAAATCGAGGCTCATATTCATCAAGGATATATAGATCATCAATTACATGCCCTTTACCAATAACCTTATGCGTCGCAAGATCACGAAACAAGCAATGATCAGGAAAGAAGGAAATATAACAGTTAAGATCTCTGGTAAGTTTACTCACAGAAATCAAATTGAAGGCCAACTTCGGTAAATTTAATACAGATGACAGGGTTATGGAGGAGGTTGCTTTGACTGTCCCAGATCCCACAATGTTACATGTTGACCCATTGGCTACTGTGACAGGAGAGGGTGCTTTGTGTGATCGAAAGGTAGAAAATATATTAGGATTACCTGTCATATGATCTGTAGCACCTGAATCAATCACCCAGTTGTTCGGAGAGGAGACCAAAGATGCTTTTCTTGAATCAACAAGGGTAGTAACTGAAGTGAATTCTTTAATGGAATTCTGATACTGAGAGAATTGTGCGAACTCATCCGCCGAAACCAAAATTTTCTCACCCTTCTGATTTGTAGCCATACTTCTCAATGAAGAACTTAAGAATAACCAAGCTTCAAAAGGTCCCCAATAATATTAGATTCCAAGAAAAAGTAGAAGCCAATTCACCCAGCAAAATAATTGTAGGCGATGCTCAAAATCAAGAACATCCACAAAACACTAATATTGGACAGAACTTGATAATCGCAGCAGCACCAAACAGAAAACTAGATCTGAATCGTTGAAGCTACAAAGAAAAATATGATCCTGGAAGTAGTTTTCAGAAACCTAGGAACCTGAAAGGGATGAAGTGTCTTCTCCAAACAATGTATCAAACCAAACGAAACTCGGGGTAGTAACTGACTAGATGACACTAGATGTTGAATCCCGAAAGACAGCAAAACAAGATCGAGCTGCCTTTTTTTTTTTTTTCAAACAATGCCAAAACAGGATCAAGGAGCCTATAGGCTCTGATACCATGTAATCGAATAGAAGTTGATGCTTTATTTCAATAGGTATGCAAGATATATATACAATACATTAGGTGCTAATTTAGGAAAGAAAATAAAGAGAGATTCCTAAAGATCAACTAGTAATTACAAAGGATTCCTAAAGATCTTCTAGCTAATTATGACTATGTATATTGCTAAGAATGATGTCTATATACATTTTGTAACACAATGAAATTTGACACAAGAACTATTCAAACAACTACAGAAGCAGAAAACATAGCAAAAAATCCAAACCCCACAATTAAAAATCACAACTTCTTCAAGAAAAGATAAAAGTGTTAAGTTAAAAGATAGTGTATTATACCACAATGAGCAAGGAAGCAACAGATCTCTGAGAAGCCAAAAGGGTCTCAGCAATTACAGCTTCAAGGACAGACCCCACCACCATTTTCCCAAAAACAGCAACATCAGACCTCAAACTACTCAACTCCATTTTTACAAATAGCCCAAAAAAATCTCTACAAATGCAAAGACACAAAGAAACAGAGAGTTCAAGAACACCCTAAATCCCAAAATCAGAACTTTCTGGAAAAATAAGTTAGAAGGGGGTGTGCACGGTAGGGTAGGGTTTGACTGTCCAAAGGGGGATTGAAGAAATATTTTGAAAAAAAAGAAACTTGAAAGAAGATGTATCTCATTAGAAAAAGATTTCAGTAACATTAAAAGTCAGCTGTACACTCACAGGAGGCAAATCGAACTTAGCGCAAAGCAAACAACATAGGTTACAACGGCGGACATGCATGCTAAATTTTTGGCCGAGAATCAACGACCAACCACCTGTTAATGCGTTAGGAAAACCTTGCACCAAGAATTCATGGTAAACAAACCCAGACTACACACTGAGGAAGCAAAATGCAACACTAAAGCAATAAAGAAATACTTTTGATCCGCAACTTCTTTAGAAATAAACTTACTGCAACTCCTTTTAGATTGAACAATTGCTTCTTATTGGTAAATGCAATCATGAGTTTTGCTAGTTGATGTACATAATGTCCTGTAATCATACAATCCAAAATGTGATTAACCATGAACAAAAGAAATAAAAATACCAAATACTTTTCCAGATTGTCCATGTTGTTGTTAAATAGGCAAAGGTTGTGGAAGCATTTATGGTTGATGGGTGGGTACCTTTTTGAGAGTGCACTATGCAGATTGATAAACAAGAATGATGCTAAGGTATGTGATCAGTAAGACCAACTTGAAATACTTACATATTCAATCAAGGAAGAGCCAAAAAGAGAATTGTTGGGCTTCGTTTTGGTAACTATGTGAATTAGTAAAGATCAATGTCAGAACTATCTCTTGTTATACGATAAGAAGTCAAATAAAAGAAAATGAGACATTGACCAACCATAGCGTGCAATTGCATTGCTCTCAAAAACAGGACCAGGCGGTGTTTCAAGCACAGGAACCTATAAGATCAAGAGACACCTAGATTAGCAAAATCTTGTCAAGTGCAGGAAAGAATCAATCTACACTATTCATAAGTATAACATACCTTTCCAATTGGATTCATCTTAAGAAACTCAGGTGTCTTGTCTGATATCATTTCAGATCTGACTGAAAATCCAACCAGCACGACAAGTGAATACAAAGACCGAAATGTAATTTCCCCTAATCTGGAGAAAAGTAAAAAGCCCCAAAAAAAAAAATGAAACTCAACAACAAAAAGTGCAGCAAAGTAGGAAATAAAAGTCAAGTCAAACAGTATGTGAGCAGCGTTAGAAGAATTCGTAGTGTCCTGAGCAAATTTGATTCCATTTATAATTGTTACAGACACAGTCTTTTGAAAGTAAAGTGTACTACTAATGTCGTATGACAGCACTGTGGAACCAAACAACGGCCTTTACGGAGAAGTTAGGGAACAACAAGCAAAGGAAAGACAAACAACAACATTCATTACAGGAGACATCGAACCGTAAGTGAGAAGCGTGCAACAAAACCAACCTTCTAAGCGAACGAATTTGGAACCCAAGAATGCAAGACTAAATTCCCACAAGGGAAGAAGCAATATACAGAGCAGGGAACTTTCATAGTCCAATCTTTCCAATTCATTACAGGAGACAGCAAGCAAGAGAAAGACAAACGACAACATTCAATTCATTACAGGAGACATCGAAACGTAATTGAGAGGCATGCAACCAAACCAACCTTCTAAGAGAAGGAATTTGGAACCCAAGAATGGAAGACGAAACTTCTACAAACGAAGAAACATTATGCAGACCACAGAACTTTAAGCACAGTATATATTGTCCAATCTTTCAAGCAATATACAGAGCAGGGAGCTTTCAGCACACTACATAGTCCAATCTTTCCAATTCATTACAGGAGACAGCAAGCAAGAGAAAGACAAACGGCAACATCCAATTCATTACAGGGGACATCGAAACATAATTGAGAGGCATGCAACAAAACCAACCTTCAAAGAGAAGGAATTTGGAACCCAAGAATGCAAGACGAAACTTCTACAAACCAAGAAGCAATATGCAGACCACAGAACTTTAAGCACACTATATTGTCCAATCTTTGCACTACAACCTAACTCCAAGGGAGTACACTGAGGCACGAATTTGGGGGTAGAATCAGAAATCACCCACCCTTAAACAGCAATCGAAAGGCAATATAAAAACCCCGGGGTCCACCGGCAGCCATGCATGTCAAACTTTGGGGCCAGAATCAGAAAACACTCATCCTTAAACAACAATCGAAGCACCCAAGTCAGTTCACATGAATGACTCATTTTGATAAGAGGAATACACAATTTTACATGTATGCATGTGCCTGAACACGAAACCACAGTGACAGAACTCACCAACCAATTTTCACGGACCAACAGAGAGGAAGAAGAAAACGTTGGATGTACTCACCTGCAAAGAATCCCTGGTGAAGATGGCTCTGTGCTCCAGCAAGCCGACGGAAAAGCAAGGAGTGGAGAGAAACCGGAGGTGGAAGTTCTTATACCTCGCGCAAGAACCCAAAAGAATAGCCCTGAAGTTGGCCCTAACTACGATAGTGCCATTAATGCGGCAGGTTCATAAATGACCATGGCTGAGGAAGTATTTACTGGGATGCCACTGAGCGTCCCACCAAAAGTGTCTCTTATTATTAAAGATTAAAGAGAATATAAATAAATATAATAATGCAATTTTCTTTTATCAAAATATAAGTTTGATAACCCTTTTTTTTTTTTGGGGGGTTGTTTTCTACTTTATTGATGATATATAATGCATAAATTAGCCCTTTAACTTGGCTTCAAATCAGAAGTTGAACCTTCAACTTTCAAAATACACAAGCAAGCGCTCCAACTAATTCATTCTTAATCATTTAAGGGCGCCCGTCTAGCAGCCAAAACGCGTGAAATATACACTCGATGACGTGTAATTTATGTCCAATCTCACGACGTCACGTAATTAAAATTATTCCACCTATTTATAAATTTTTTTTTTAAAAAAAAAAAGAAAAGTAAAAGAAATATTTGTGATTGGCCAAAATAAATTTATTTTAAAAAAATTCAAAATTTTGTAAATTTTAATTTTTTTACTCCACCTCGGACTCTCATCCTCTCTCAGGCCGCCACCACCACACAAAAAATTTTAAAATTTATTTTATAAAAAAAATTCAAATTTTGTAAATTTTAATTTTTACTCCATCCCAAACCCCTAGCCCAACCCCACCCCCATGCAAAAAAAAATTAAAAATTTACTTTTTACAAAAATTTTAGTTTTTTACTCCACCTCCACCTCTATCTCTAACCCCCTCCCCCCTCCCAAAAAAGAATTTAAATATTTCTTTGTAAAAAAAAAATATATTTCAAATTATAAAATATTTTCATGTGAAAAACTAGAAAAAAATTATTGAAGATTAGTATTAGAAAGAAGAAAAAAAAAAGAAGGTATTTTGGTTTTAAAATAATTATTTATTTATTTTTATATATAGATATATATAGAGAGAGGGGGGGAGGGATAGCTATTAAGGATAAGATACTCATTTCAGCTTCTTCCTTTTTAACAATTTTGGGCCTAACTCATGCTTTTATTTCGTGTACGGGTGTGTTTAAATAATAAAAAATGGGTTAGTTGGAGTGCATGTTTATGCATTTTGAAAGTTGGACTTTCAACTTGTAATTTAAAACCAAGTTAAAGCGTTAATTACAAAAACAAAAAAAAAGTTAACAGCCTGTTTTAGATGGTATAGTGACAGAGCCTGAACAGCCTAATTCAAAGGTTTGTTACATGAACATTGCAGTCAGAAAGCGTCTAGCTCATATCGAGATCCATGTTTAAAGGACACTCTTATTGTTGTTTTGAGGGATCAGAAAATGTCCCTTGAGAAGTTTTACAAATCCAATTGCACAACCTTTTGAAAATGACCAAAAGGGAAATAATTTACGTTCTTGGTCCGCAAGGCTTTATCCAAATGGAAAAGGATGGATGCATCAGTGATAGTTGATAATTCACACGTCTTTTACTTATTTGTTCCTTTTTAATGGGATGTCCACTTTTAATTTTTTTAACAGTTGATGATTTTATCCAGTACTATTCTTAGACACGAACTTAACTACTAAAAATTCTTTTGCCAATTTCAAGGATTTCGATAATTAAAAATGTATCAGTGATAGTTGATGCTTCATATTTTGTCTGTTCCCTGTCTATCTGATTTAATGAGTTCTGTTTTCTCCATGCCTACCTGAATATACATTGTGTATTTTTAGAAGTGAAAATTTGATGTTTTCCCCCTTTGTTATTTCCTTATCTTCGTGGAATTCAGGCTACTGCACAAGAAGAAATCAAACTGCTAAAAAGTAGATGTTTGATGTTGGAGTCTGCAAATCCTTCTCGTACACATGATGGTGAAAATGTAGTTCAAGTTAGACAATCTAGTGTATAATGAGGGAATCATCCTAGCTGGAGGATATGATGGTAATTCGTGGTTATCGGCTTTGGACTTGTACTCACCTTTAAATGATGTTTTAAAGTCACTCAAGCCAATGAGTTCATCTAGATCATATTTCGCAATTGCAAGTCTGAGTAGAGAAGTTTTTGTATTTGGGGGCAAATTTGGACAAGTGTGGTACTACTCAGGTAATGCCAGTAGTCCCTCCGCTTACATACCCTGCTACCCCTTTCTCTTAAGTTGCTGAACTTATGCCACTCTATTCTTGTGAAGTTGAATCATATAACCCAGCCGATAATAAGTAGACTGTGCATCCTTGTTTGAATAAGAGAGTTAGTAACTTATCCAGAGCTACTTTAAAGGACAAGATCTTTGCAATGGGCAGTGGAAATGGGACTGAATGCTTTTCAGAAGTTGAAATGTATGATCCTGTAGGTCGATGGATTCCTTCACGATCCATGTGGAAGAAGGTTAATTCTATTCCTTGCTTATATTTGGGTGGTGATATTTTGAAGTTGAAAGGGACAAAAAGCATCTAAGAATAGAGCAAACTGAAATTGGTGCTCAGTTTTGCCACAGTAAAAGTAAATTGCAATATGGCATATATTTTTCGGTTAAAAATCTTTGCTATGATAAGAAGGTTCTGTGACTTCATTAAGGAAGCATTCTTCAATCTAGAAGAGAGAAAAATAGAGAAGCAGAGAGAATAGAGAGAGGAGCAGAAAAGGAAGATGTCTTATTATTTTGTATTGTGTTAAATGAGTACAGGTCACTCCTTTTATATATAGGAGATTACAGCAACATAACTAACAACTAATCTTTACTTAACTAACTTGTAACTATCCCTTAACTGCTAGATTAGTTATAACTAACTTGGCTTAATAACCTCCTCAACACTCCCCCTCAAGCTGATGGCTTGAAGAGGTTCTTAAGCCCAAGTTTGCTGACTAGATAGTCGTGTGCTGTTCTTCCCAAACCTTTTGTGAGTATGTCAGCTAATTGATTCTTGGTTGATACATGATTGGTTTTGATTACTCCTTGAATGATCTTCTCCCTCACAAAGTGGCAATCTATATCAATATGTTTTGTTCTTTCATGAAAAATAGGATTAGCTGCAATCTGAATTGCAGCTTTACTATCACACATTAACTCAATTGGTTGTTGAATCTTCACTCCCATTTCTTTGAGTAATCCTGTAAGCCAAACAATTTCTGCAGTGCAAGCAGCCATACTCCTAAATTCAGCTTTAGCTGAACTTCTTGATATAGTTTCTTATTTTTTTGATTTCCAAGAAACCAATGCTCCACCAAATTTCACAATGTATCTAATTACTGATCTTCTAGTTTCCATACATGCTCCCTAGTCAGAGTTACAGTAGGCTTGTAACTGATCATTACTGTTGGCAGGCATGAATATTCCCAGGCATGGTGTTCCCTTTATATATCTTACAACTCTTAGTGTTGCATCCATATGTGGCTTCTTGAGTTTGTGCATATATTGACTAAGCATCTGGACTACAAAAGCTATATCTGGTCTGGTCATAGTCAAGTACAATAGTCTTCCCACTAATCTCTGATAGATTGAAGGATCTTTGATTATTTCATCTTCTATACCACCTTTATTTGGAAACTGTTCATCATACTCTACTAAAGTTAGCTTCTGACTTACTTCAATTGGTGTTGTAGCAGGCTTTGGTCCACTTAATCCAGCCTCAGAAACCAATTCTAAAGCATATTTTCTTTGGCACATTAGAATTCCAGCTTGTGACTTTGCTACTTCAATCCCCAAAAAGAACTTAAGTTTCCCAAGATCCTTCATTTTAAACTGTTGTTGTAGGTCCTTTCTGGTCTGATTTATAAGTGCTGGACTGCTACCAGTCACCAATAAGTCATCTACATATACTAGCACAATAACTATCTCTTTATCAGCTGACTTTGTGAAGAGTGAATAATCATAGTGACTTTGGTTAAAGCTCATTTGAAGTAGAGCATCTGTTAATTTTCTGTTCCACAGTTTAGGTGCCTGTTTCAAGCCATATAGTGACTTGTTAAGTTTGCAGACCTTATGATTCTCCCCCATCTAGCAAACCCTTCATGAATAGTCATGTACACTTCTTCAAGCAAGTCACTGTTGAGGAAAGCATTATGTATATCCATCTGAAAAATAAACCACTGATAGGAAGCAGCAAGGGCTATTAAAGTTCTGACAATAACCATCTTTGCCACTGGAGAGAAGGTTTCAGAATAATCTAAGCCAGCCTTTTGGCTATATCCCTTGGCTACCAACCTGGCTTTATACCTTTCAACCTCACCTGAAGCTTTGTACTTGACTTTATAAACCCATCTACATCCAATGGGAGACTTACCAAGTGGAAGATCAACTATGGACCAAGTATTATTATCTTCCAGAGCAGTGATCTCAGACTGCATTGCTTGAACCCAAAGAGGATCCTGAGAGGCCTGTTTGAAGGAGGATGGTTCTGATATGGAAGAGTAAGCAGCAAGAGCCTGCTGATAAGATGGATGAAACTTTGAATAGGTGATGTAGGAGAATATTGGATATGAGCAAGAGTTAGTGGTAGGAGTGACAAAATCATGCATCCATATAGGAGGATGTCTGATTCTAGATGATTTTCTAGGAGCAACTGGTGGTGGAAGAGTTACTGTAGGAGACTGACCGGAAGAAGTAGGAGAGGAGAGGGACTGATCAAGGGTATTGGATGAAGTTGAAAAATGAAGAGGAGGAGAGTTTGATGTGGATAGATCCAGGACTGGAAATATAGGGGTTCCAGAAGATTTAACATGTAGAAATGGGAATATAGTTTCCATGAATACAACATGCCTGCTAACAAAGAAGGATTGTGAGTGTATATCTTAAAGCAGATAACCCTTTTGAGTTAAGGAATAGCCCATGAATACACTAGGAATTGCTCTAGGAGAGAATTTATGTGAAACTTTAGTGCTTGAGGCATAAGCAAGCCTCCCAAATACCCTTAGATGATTTAGGGAGGGTGGATTCTTAAACAGAAGTTCATATGGAGACATGAATTTTAAAATTCTAGAAGAAGTTTTGTTAATGAGATAGACAGCAGCATTAACACATTCTCCCCAGAATTTCAAGGGAATGCCAGCTTGAAACCTAAGAGCTCTAGCAACTTGTAGAATAGTCCTATGTTTTCTTTCTACAACCCCATTTTGTTGGGGGGTGTATACACAAGAGGTTTGATGGTAAATACCAAGAACAGACATAAGAGATTGGAAATCAGAACTGAGAAATTCACTACTATTGTCTGTTCTGAGAATTTTAACAGATGTAGAAAAGAAATTCTTTATTCTAGTAAGAAATGTCTTTAGAACAACAAGTACTTCAGATATAATGAGAAACAACCAAGTAAATCTAGTGTAGTCATCTACAATTGTGACAAAGAATCTCTTATTATTGCAAGTAGGTATTCTATAAGCACCCCAAATGTCATAATGTAGCAAATCAAAAGCAGAATTAGAACTAGAAACACTTGTAGAGAAAGGTAATTTGGTATGTTTTACAAGGGGGCACACAGTACACTTGTGCTCTTCAGGAATGAGTTGTTGAAGAGTGAGATGCCTTCTAAGGATATCTAGAGGAGCATGTCCAAGTCTTCTATGCCACATATAGTTGAATTATTGTCAGCAGTGCTTACTGTACAGCAAGAAGAATGAGTAGGATTAGGAGTAGTCCCTTTGAGGATGTACAGGCCCTGCTCTTCCCTACCAATCCCCTTCACCAAGCCAGTGCAAAGATCATCGAATATACAGAAGTCAGGGAAAAAATTCACTGAACACTGCAATTCCTTGGTTAGTTTAGACATTGATAGTAGATTACACTTAAACTCAGGAAGAAATAACACATTAGACACTAGTTGATCTTTCAATATATGTGACTTGCCAGTTTGAGTAACCTGTGCCTCACCACCTATGGGCAAATGAACATAATTGTTGCCATGTTTCTGAACCTTTTCATGGTCATGTATCAGTTCAAGTCTAGATGTCATGTGGTTAGTTGCTTCTGAATCTACTATCCACTTAGGATGATTTGAATTAGCATTTAGATAAGTGATAGTACATGCATTTGTTGTAGGAGTGTGGCTACTACCTTCATTTCCTTTATTCAGCAAGTGAATTATTTGTTGATATTGCTCTTGAGTGAAATAAGAAGGCAACTGTCCTTGCAGAGAACTATTGGAACTTGAACTATCTTTGTTGTTTTCTGCTAGATTTGCATACTGTACTCCTTCTTTCTTCTTACTCCTAGGCCAGTCTTGTGGATAACCAATAATTTTGTAGCAGCTATCTTTTGTGTGGCCATTGTATCCACAATGTTCACACACAACAGGCATCTTCTTCTGAGGTTTATACTTATTGGTGGATTTGTTGTTGTAGTTTCCCTGAGAGTTAAAACTATTTCCGAGATTATTACTTCCTTGAGATTCAGTAGTGATCTCCTTCCCTTTATAGCTTGAGCTGAACCCCCCTTTTTGACTAAAAATGCAGCACCTTCCAAAGAATCATTCACCAGGGACACTACATTGACTATGGACCTCTGACTTTCATGATCTATCACCATTGAATATGCCTTGTTTAAGGTAGGAACAGGTGACATCATAAGAATCTGACTTCTATACTGAGTATGGGTATCATTTAACCCCATCAGAAATTGTAACAGTCGTTGATAACCATGATGCTGAGCATAGCTTTGGGACTCAGGACAATTGCAGCCAGGAGAGGGTACAAATTCCTCATTTTTGAAAAATACTCAGCTACTGACATAGTACCTTGTGTAAGGATAGCAATTTCTCTATGTAACCAGAAAATTCTTGATCCATTAACCGTATCAAATCTCTCCTTTACATCCAGCCACACCTTATGAGCATTAGATGCATAAATGATGCTGCTGAGTAATTCTTTTCCCACAGAGTTCATTATCCACGACAAGACCACAACATTTACTTTCTTCCATTGCTCATGCAAGGAGACATCAAACTTATGCTTTGTATGTCTCCCATCTACAAGCCCTAATTTACTCTTTCCTAAGAGACCTATGGTCATAGACCGACTCCACAGCGCATAATTTTCAGATCCGATCAACTGAATTGAAATCAGTGAGCTACCTGGTGTATCGGTGGGATACAGATACAAAGGATGGTTGTGATCTATTTCAACTCGTCCTGAGCTCCTTGATGTTGACGGATTTGGAGTTGCATGTGTATTTCTGGCAGTTGTCATCTTCTTCCAGCTTCCGGTCGCGATTTAAACCAGAGAATTCAGCTGAAATTCAACTTCGCTAAGCTCAAATTTCAGTTTCTCTGAGCAATTGATCTTCAAATCTCAGCTTCTCAAAGCAATTTTCCTCCAAATCACCAGCTTCTTCAAGCTCGGCTTTCTTCAAATTTCAACCTTTTCGAAACAATTTTCTTCAATTAACTGACTTAAGTGGCCTTCTTATCAGCTAATTTCACACTAGGATCAGTGCTTTGATACCATGTGAGCTTCATTAAGGAAGCATTCTTCAATCTAGAAGAGAAAAATAGAGAAGCAGAGAGAATAGAGAGAGGAGCAAGAAAGGAAGATGTCTTATTATTCTGTATTGTGTTAAATGAGTACAGGTCACTCCTTTTATATACAGGAGATTACAGCAACATAACTAACAACTAATCTTTATTTAACTAACTTGTAACTACCCCTTAACTGCTAGATTAGTTATAAATAACTTGGATTAATAACCTCCTCAACAGGTTCATGTGCATTACCCTTGGATGTTGTTCTCATCTGCTTAACTTTTGTAGTAAGTCTTTATGGGGGTCATTTATCTTCATGATTTCCATGGAGTTTCTGTTGCCTCTTCTTTGTTCAATTGTTTCGTAGCAGTCAGGCATAAGCAAGGGAGAGGACATTGAAGCTTTGTGGGAAATAATTAGTAGAATTGCAAAATGAAATGATGTGTTCTTTAGCAATATTTTACTGGCTAACAAAGACAATGTTTGTCTAATTCTTGTCTTTGCCTACTGTTCAGGCTTCAATTTGCATCTTTTCTTTTAGGCTTCAAGTATTAGCCATTTACCTGTTCCAAGTGCTAATATTATCTCCTATGACTTGATTGTCTACCATTCATGCAATGATTTTCTCTTACAACAGCAGAACTCAATGGTGCAATATATGCTGTTGGTGGATTTGATGGAAGCAATTATTTGGCGTAAGTTATTGCTGAATTGCTGTTTTTTTTTTTAATAATGTATGCACCATAGGAGATTGTGATTTGGGCCTCATTTTCTCCAATTTTTAAATTATAATTCCCTTTGATCTTTCCAGAGGTAGTTTTCCAAATTTGGTCCTTTTTAGTGCTAAAGCTGTTCTGATAGAAATCTACAACTTCATTTATTTCATTGAATAAGAAGATTATCTTCATATGTGAAAACATTTGAGTCTTGCTTTTCAGTTTTCTGCTGCGTTCTCCTGTAGCATCTTTCTGTCTAGCTATCACCTCAGGACTGCTGAAAGATTTGACCCCAGAGAACATGCTTGGACAAAAATTGAGAGTATGAGCACAAAAAGAGCATCTTATGCGTTGGTTCATTTGTGGGGGAAAGTTGTATCTTGACTTCTTCTTGCTTCTTTGGATTCTATATCCTTGGTCGCGTCTTATGCCTTCCAGAGTTTGGGGATGTGTATTGTCTGAAGAATCACTTGTGGGGTGGGGTGGGTGGGGGGGGGGGGGGGTGTTGTCCATGATCTGCCCAATTTTTCGTCTTGTTATTCACTTTCATCTTCAATGTTGCACTTTAGATATGCACTTGGTGGCATTGATACGTCTCAAATGATGCCAAGCGTTGAGGTATATGATCCCCGTCATGGAACATGGATGATTGGGGAACCAATGAACTACTCAAGGGGGTTTTCAACTGCTGCTGTTCTAAAGAGTCCATTTATGTAATTGGAGGGGCTCAATCTGATAATGAGGTAGTAAACATGGTACATTAGATTATTTACTTCATTGTTTTGTTAATCGTCACTTCCATTATATATGTGGTTTTGTTAGTCAATACTCTTTTTTGATTGCAGATTGAACACTACAATGAAGGTCAAGGTTGGGAAATAACCCTTGGATGATGTTCTCATCTGCTTAATTTTGTAGCAAGTCGTTATGGGGTCGTTTACCTTATTAATTTCCATGGAGTTTCTGTTGTCTCTTCTTTGTTCAATACTTTCATAGCAGTCAAGTGATATGAATACATAAACCAGGGAGAAGACCTTGAAGTGTTGCAGGAAATAATTAGTAGAATTGCAAAATGAAATGATGTGCTGTTTAGCAATATTTTGCTAGCTAACGAAGACAATATTTGTCTCTTTCTTTTCCTTGCCTACAGTTCACACTTCAATTTGCTTCTATTCTTTTAGACTTTCTTCTCAAGTATTAGCCATTTACCTGGTCATTTCTCTTGCTGCAGCAGATCTTTATGGTGCAATATATGCTGTTGGTGGATTTGATGGAAGCAATTATTTGGCGTAAGTTATTGCTGAATTGCTGTTTTCTTTTTTCTTTAGAATGTATGTGCCGAAGGAACTTGGCATTTGATCTTTCCTGAAAAATGAGAGTTGCTTGTAGTTTTCCAAACTGTGGTCCTTTTTACTGCTAAAGCTGTTGTGACAGAAATTACAACTTCAGTTATTTCGTTGAATAGGAAAATTAGCTTCATATGTGATAATGTGAAAGCATTGGAGTCTTGTTTTTCAGTTTTCTGCAGCGTTCCTGATTAGCTATCACCTCAGGACTGCTGAAAGATTACATGCTTGGACAAAAATTGAGAGTATGAACACAAAAAGAGCATCTCATGTGGGGGGGAAAGTTGTATGTTGACCTCTTCTTGCTTCTTTGGATTCTATATCGTTGGTCTTCATGGTTGCTCTTTTGATGTGCACATGGTGGCTTTGATAACATGGATGAACTGCTGATTGCTCAATCTGATAATGAGGTAGTAAACATGGTACATAAGATCAGTTATTTCATTGTTTTATTATCCAAATCTTCTATTACATAAGTGATTTTGATAATCAATACTCTTTTTTGTGTTACAAATTGTATGCTACAACCAAAGTCAAGAGGCCTAGTTATCCATGAAGTAATTGAGATTCACCGGATTGTAGTGACCCAATTGGAATTGGACATCAACATCTCACGACGAAGCTTAACACATGACACATGGTCAAATAGTTTTTCATTTTATACATGAAAAAAATAAAATAAATTTCACATAAAATATAATGCTTTCTTCTCACATTAGGGCTAATGTAACTTTGGCACCTCAACTATTAGTAAATTTTGATTTTAGTCCATATAGTTTTTCATTGATCACATTTAACCTTTAATTTATATTTTAATTGTGTATTGTTTATCCTTTTGCTTTTAATTATGTTAAGTTTATATGGTAACACTGTATTAATTGATAATTTTATATAGTCAAATATAACATGTTTTATACCTAGAGGAACCGAAAATATACATTTTAATTGATTAAAAAAGTAAATATATTGTGTTATTTATCACGAGGACCAAAAGGAGAATTTTATAAATTTCTTCGGGATCAAAAGTGTTATTATTCCCTTGCATTTTTAGGTTTTGATGGTCTATTTAGAAGAAAATATTTATTCACATGCTATCATAGGACGGGAGCCGAATTTTATCAGTGAATAAATTAGGTTTAAAAAGTTTAGACTTCCGTCAAGAATATTGTTTTGTTAAAAATTTTGCCGCCGATCGATCGCTGATATCGGTGGCTCACTTTTTCTAAGTAATGGGGAAGAGGATCGAAACGTGCCACTGAAAGACTCTACCGAGACAAAGATAGGCTGTCAAGAACATACAGAAGGTAGGATGGGCAGTTGGTCAGATCTAGTATAGATCGTACATGGACGGTAGTTGAGGTAGGATGGGCAGATGGGCAGATCTAGTATGAATCGTATATGGACGATAGTTGAGATAGGATGGGCAGATGGTCAGATCTAGTGTGGATCGTACATGGATGATAGTTGGAATTGGCGGCTCTCCCAGGATTCCTTCATCTAAGATCTCTGGGAAGAGGATCAAGTTGGCTGAACAAATTCTTAAAGGTTAGATTACTACCTGCTTTTACGAGAAAGTACATCCACTAATATTAATTTATCATGATTAAATCTAAGATAAATTGTTTCTATATATGCACAAAATGTATATAAAATTTTATTAGATTGTCAATTTGTGATAGTTCTCCTAGCTAATAAATTTATATTTTATAGATCACAGAAATAAGAATATCACTTGTAAAACTACTGATTAAGAACAAATAAAATCGATAAATAAGTAGAATAAACAACAATTGATTAGTAAGTTATCTTTAAAAACTTATAGGGTTTATTTTCTATGTTTTTCCTCGAAAATTTTCCGAACAACTTTTCCAATCCCGTAGAAATTATTTGGACCAAAACTAAGTGCAAGTCCGCGGTAGGTGCGCATCGCACACTTGTCGCCTACCCTCTCCAGAATTTGTTTTCGTATCGAAAATTTAATTTTGATCCGATTGCTCTAAAAAACAATTGAGATCACTTTTCACTCAATTTTTCATGCTGATCGCAAATTCGATCTCGAATTTGCCATCGGAGCATGAGAAGATGCGTTATGTGCATATCTCTCCTCTAGGAGTATTTTGATAATTTTACGGGTGTTATACGTGACCTTTTGTTTGTGAGGATCTGAAATAATTAGATGTGATGCGGAAGCTAACAAAGCAAACCTCAAATATTGTGAGTAGGAAAACAAACAAGAAATATACTGAAAGAGACACAAATATTTAATGTGGTTCGGTCAACTGACCAACCTCCACAAGCGGAGATGAGTAATCCACTATATAAAAAAGAGTACAAAATATCGAGATAAATAACCTCACACGATTCAATCAAAGTACAAAGAGGTTCACACAAGTGTTAGCATAACACTTATGACTCAATGTTTTTCTCCCTATCCAAAACTCTCAAGCCTTTATGACTATATTGTGAATGCTACTAAGTTAGAAGAAATGCACCTCTATTTATTCATATAAACCTTTGCCTAAAAGAAAAAAGACTCGCCAAACATAGAGAATTTTTATTTTTCTTTTCCTAAAAAGAAAAGTCAATTATGGTAAGAAACATAGGAAAAGTATTCAACAAGTCTCCCTGTGGCCTGAATTTCTTACAAAATAATTTTATTCCACCTTCTTCCCACAATCTTCAACAGGTTGAATCTTCTCTGCAAATTCTGTATTTTGCTATTGAGAACATTTTTTAAAATATTTTTCCAACAAAATCGTCACTACCGTCAAATAGGTTACAACTAGAACTCAATTCTCCAAGATAAAACATCTAGTTTTAACCATGCTCTGATACTATTTGTTAAGATCCAACATAATTAGATATCATATGAAAGCTAGAAAAGCAAACCTCAAATACTATGAGTAAGAACACAAGTGAGAAAAATATCAAAAGACACAAACATTTAAAGTGGTTCAATGAATCGATCTGTTAAATTGTACAACATCACTCTTGTTTAAATTTGACCAAATCTACAGTAGGCTATCTTTTAGCTACAGTTATTAGGTTGTTAATTCTTTTAATACATACTATTTTCCTAGTATCTAGAGTAGCAGATAGTTGTTCCTAAAGTTTAGGAGAGTTTGGCTAGTGTAACTTGTTAGTGGTTTAGTTGGTTTATGAGTCTATGTCTACAAATTTTATTTAAAAGGGACATTAACAAATAATAAAATTAGAGTTGTCCATTTTGTTTCTCTGCAAACAATATCTTCCTCTTACGGTCAAGACTTTTTATTTATTGAACTTATTCCTTGATAAAGTTCATCAACATCCACAAGAGCAGATAAACAATCCACTATATAAAAAAAAGTACAAAATATCGAGAGAAATAACCTCATACAATTCATTCGGAATATAAAGAGGTTCACACAAGTGTTAGCATATGTCACGCCTCGGGTGGGTACCTTTGGCGTGGCCGGCACTTGAAAGAACCATTGATGACTCCCCAAGAGAACCAACTAGCCTTATTGTCACATCATACTCAATAACGGAAGAATACTCAAGAACAGATTGTTAATAAATACCAGCAATTTAACTCAAAACAATTCAAGACAAGTATGAAAGAAACAAGTCAGACAACATACACATCAACAATCCTAAATATAGTCTATGAAGTATCTCTCTAAATTGTTCGGAGGACAGTACCATAATAGGCCATGGCTACCTCAATCAAAAAGAAATAAAGTACTAATACTCAAATAAAGAAAGAAAGAAAGGCTCCTCCGAATAGCAATGAGGGCTCACCAAGTCTGGAAAACGAGAGTCTAGACTTCAATGATGTGCTTGCTGAAGACCTCTATCACCTGTATATACATCATTAACAATGCAGGCCCAAATGGACGTTAGTGCGTGGAATATAGTGGTATTTAAGATGGCTAAAGAAGCAAGTAAGACTCAAACTCAAGTCAATAAACTTAGTTCAACAATCAACTCAACTATTCATAACTCAGCTCAATCAATATACAAGTTTAAGAAAAAAATCACGCTTTGAAAATAAACATAGTATTATGCAAACCATTTAAAACATCACATGCTCTATCAAGTGTTGCTTAGCAGTTTTCCTTAACTAACGTCCAATCCCACTACCTTTAGTTTGGGAATGCACAACGAAGGTGACATCATTGCCATGTCCATCCAATACTTGCCAAGGTAAGGGACGATCAAACCTCTCTTGGATCCAAAATTAATGTCCATGTTTTTGGGACATGAGTCGCCCGAATAAATAGTGCAACTATCCTATGCTAGCAACGTAGTTTACGGATTAGAGCAGTTATCTACTCGCTCCCATATTGGTGCTCAATACTCCTCCCAAGACTAAAACATGCTCATGCCAATCAACTCAATCTCATCTTTTTATATTTTCTCCAATCAGACTCAACTCAATCACTCAACAGATCAACCAATCAGGATCATAATTCATGCATGCAATCAAGACTAACTCAAACTCAAACACAAATGGTCATTTAGACTTCACTCACTCATGCTTTATTCGATTCAAGTTACTCAACTAAAAAGAAAAATCATGATCTCAATTCAATCAACGCAACCAGGATCATACAGAATGATGCAATTTAGGATTCATAATGACAATCGTGATTTAATACTCTAACTTTATGAAATAAACATGCAACTCATTAATTTATTTATAATTGTGCTTTGAAAACTCAACACTTCATAAAAATAACTCGAAGATTAAGACTATAAGGCTTTGTACTCAATCTCAATATCTTGGTTCAATCTGGTATATGAATGAGCGCGTGGACGAACTATATTCAACGGTTTAGGAAGCCTTACATACCTAGAATTTCGAAGAACGATCAACTCTTGGATAATCTTCAATCATGTGCTCAAAACCCTAGCTTTCTTCCCTTTCTCGATGCTCTCAAAAGTTCTAAGTGTAGAATGAATAATATTACCATTAGGGTACTGATAAGAGGTCCAAAATAAGTCCAAAAAATTATGGATTTTAATTAATTAAAAAGAGTGAAAAAAGACAACAATGCCCCTCTCTAAAACTACCAAAGGGAACCACGAAACCCCGTCTATGGGTCGTGGTCAACTTACGGACCATAAATGGCCTCTCGTGGATGGGAGATGTCCGAAAATTGGACCTGGAATCTGCGAAACCTCTTTTACGGGCCGTAAAATAGACCACAAGCCGTCTTGTTAATTGTAGTTCAAGATTCAGAAATTTTAGTTTCTAAAACTCAAATCTATGAAATCCATTCCACAGTCCGTGAAATGATGTACGGTCCACTGAAGTTCACGTACAAGAGCCTCAGACTTAGAAAAATTTCCTAAGTCATATGGGCAACTACGAGGTCGTATCTACAAGCCATGGATCACTCTACGGGCCGTGGATGGCCCTTCGTGGTTTCTTCCAGTAATTCTATTAAGTCATTTTTCTCAACTTCTCTTGGGCATTCACTCAAACTAGGTGGAATGAATTAGGGGGTGTTACAACATAACACTTGTGACTCACTATTTCTCTTCGTACACAAAACTCTCAGGCCTTATGGCTACATTGTGAACATTGCTAAGTTACAAGGAATAAGTCTCTATTTATAGAGACAAACTTTTTTCTACAAGAACAAAGGACTTATCAAATATGAAAATTTTTTGTTCTTCTTTTCCTAAAAGAAAAAATCAATTATGATAAGAAATTCACAGCAAATACCCGACATTGTTTTTTATTTGGTTAAAAGTTCTTCAATAGGAAGAGGAATGGATTCTCCAAATACTCTCAAGACACTGTTGATGTTGAAAATGTATCCATGAATGAGCATATAGGTAGCACAATTTGGAGAATGCTTGAAATGCAGACGATTTTAACACGGAAAGAGTTTGAGGAAATCAAAAGTAGATTTGTTGAAGAACCTTTTAACTGCGATAATATATCCAATGATTCGTATGATGATCATGCCGATGTTGAGTATGATTCTTTCTTAAACTTGGATACTTGACATGCCCAATATGCCTAAACTTTTATCTAAATTTAAGAGATCTTATACCAGAGGAAACGATATTCCAAAATGGATGCTTATTTTTACATCCCCTTAGGAAAGAAACTCTGATTCTTTATAAACTTCTGAGTTCAATAACATTAAGATCACAGATTTCAGGTTCATCAATCCCAAAATTCTGAATTTTACTATACCTTCTACCTCTCTTCTTGCTAACTATAATAAGAAAGGGCAGCTAGTATCACTGAGTGCATGATGGATGGAGTTGGAATTGTTTGGTTGTTCGGTAAATGTAGTTTGTAGAGTCCTCGCATGCTTAAAAGTTCAACTTAATCGTTGTTGATGACTGTCAATAATGATATCAATGATGAATATCGAAGAGAAAGTTCTCAGCCTATCAAACTTTTTCGATTGTTCCCTTAATTTTTCCACTATTTTCCTTTCTTCATTTCTGTAAGGTCAAAGAAAATCTTTTCCCACCAAAGGTGAATCTAGCAGTTGAGATGCTTTATTTTTTGCACAAATAAGAAATTTCCATACCAAAGAGATGGAAAATAACAATACATGACGAGTAAATTGAACTTTTAAGCATACCAGGACCTCTATAAACTATATGTAGGGAGAATAATTTCAACTTTATCCATCCATGCACTCATTTAGTGCGACTAGCTGAACTCTTCTTGTTATATTTGACAAGTAGAAGATATAGTATCATCAGTAATTCTGGGATTGATAAATCTGAAATGTGAGACTTTAATGTCATTGAACCCAGAATTATGTTGGAAAAAATTACCTACTTTTGTAGAGGATTTTTTTCCCTAAAAGGAGTGAAATAATAAGTATTCATTTTAGAGTATTCTTTCTTTGGTATAATTCTCTTTCAGCCAATATGGTATTTAGGCAAATTGGATGAGTCAATTGCCCAAGCTTGAGAAGAATCATACTCAATATCAGCAAGGTCATCATTAGAACCATTTGATTTGTTATCGCAGTTAAAGGATTCTTCAACAAACCTATATATGATTTCATTGAACTCTTCTCGTGTTGAAATTCGTCCTTCATTTCAAGCATTCCCTATGTTGTGTTGTCCATATACTCACTCATGGATTCATTGTCAAGATCGATGATGTCTTGAGAGTTTTTGGAAAAAATTTCGCCATTTATGAGTGCGATCAAGTAATTCATTTCTTTTACTTTTGGAGAACTTTTAACCACATAAAAACAAGAAGCCACAAATAAAATGCAATAGGAGTTCATATATTTGGAATTGTGTACTTGTAAGAAGAAATTCATTAGCAAATGAATTTCATTTAGCGCATATCAGATGTTTACTTACACATGAGAATCTTTATAATGCCTTTTTTTATAACAATGATGTTTTCTTCTGTAATATTTGATGACACAAACTATGACATCTTGCAATTTATATCAATTTAAAATATCTAGTTTTAACTATGCTCTGATACTATTTGTTAGGATCCAACATAATTAGGTATCATATGAAAGCTAGAAAAGCAAACTTCAAATACCATGAGTAAGAAGACAAATGAGAAATATATCAAAAGAGACTCAAACATTTAAAGTGGTTTAGTCAATCGATCTATATCTGTTAAAGTTATACGACATCACTCTTGTTTAAATTTGACCAAATCTACAGTAGTAGGCTATCTTTTAGCTACAGTTGTTAGATTGTTAATTTTTCCTAGTATTTAGAGTAGCAGATAGTTGTTCTTAAAGTTTAAGAGAGTTTGGTTAATGCAACTTCTTAGTGGTTTAGTTGGTTTATGAGTCTATGTCTGCAAATTTTATTTAAAAGAACCATTAACAGAGAATAAAATTAGACTTGTCCAAATTTTTTTTCTCAAACAATATCTTCCTCTTAGGGCCACACTTTTTATTTATTGAACTTATTCGTTGATAAAGTTCATTATTTGGTATTTGAGCAAGGTTGTTCTTTCAAGAATCACTTGCTGCAGTTTTTCCTAATTTATTTTGGTTTTTCTTTCTTTTGCTGTTGACACAATGACACACCTACAAGTTGTTGGCGATACAAAAAAGCTAAACGACAACTACAGTACATGATCCCCTTGCATAATGTCTTATATGCAAGGGCAAGATATGTGGGAGGTTGTGAATGACAGTGATGTGACACAACCAAAAGCAGAAAATGCAGATGACACGTTGCGTAAGTGGAAGATAAAAGCAGGAAAGGCTATGATTGCTTTGAAGACAACAACATAAGAGGATGTGCTAGAGCACATACGAGATGTCACCACGCTAAAGTAGGTTTGTGATACATTTGCTAAGTTATTTTCAAAGAAAAATGATATGAGGCTCCATTTCTTAGAGAGCGGATTATTCTCAATGGGACAACACAACATGAAAATTGCACAGTACTTTCATAAGGTAAAGATGCTATGTCGAGAGAATTCAGATTTAGATCCACAAGCTCCAATCGATGAGACGAGGATGAAGCGAATCATTATCCATGGTCTAAAGCCCGAATATAAAGGCTTTATTGCTTCTGTACAGGGATGGTAGAATCAGCCGTCACTTGTGAAATTTAAGAATTTGCTAGCAGATCAGGAAGCCTTGACAAAGCAAAGGAGTGGAGTTTCACAAAAAGGAAAGGAGGAAGTGCTCTACATCAACAAAATCAGAAGAAACTCCAAGCAATACAATGCAGGTAGATCGAAGAGAAATGATGATAAGACAAAAGTCATTAGGGAGAGGGAAGCTGTCGTACAGGGAGAGCTTCAAAGAACCAATGGGGCAAAAACAAGAGGTTTGGAGGGAAGTGCCATAGCTATGGAAAGAAGGGCCATAAAACAAAGTTTTGTTAGTTCAATAAAAGGTGTATTGAGAGCAATGTTGCTGTCTTTCGGCCCAAAGGAAAATGGTGAAGATGACCGGGATGATGAAGCACTCTTTGCTGTAGAACAAGAGGAGTTAGATTTTACAATATAATCGAATAGAAGTTGATACTTTATTTCAATAGGTAAACAAGATATAAATACAATACATTAGGTGCTAATTTAGGAAAGAAAATAAAGAGAGATTCCTAAAGATCTGCTAGTAATTACAAGGGATTCCTAAAGATCTGTTAGCTAATTACGACTATGTATATTACTAAGAATGATGTCCATATACATTTTATAACACTCCCCCTCAAGTTGGAGCATAGATATTGATCATGCCCAGCTTGTTGTAAAGGTAATCAACCCGAGTTCAATTCACTGCCTTTGTAAGCAAATCAGCTACCTGCTCTCCTGTCTTCACATAACTAGTAAAAATCAAGTTTTCTTGAATCTTCTCACGAATAAAGTGGCAGTCAACTTCAATATGTTTAGTTCTTTCATGATACACTGGGTTTGAGGAAATATGAATAGCAGCTTGATTATCACGCCAAAGTTTTGCCAGCATATGATGCTTCAACCCAATTTCAGTTAAAAGATGATGTATCCAAATGATTTCACTCGTACACTGTGACATAGCTCTATACTCAGATTCTGCACTAGATCGAGATACAACACTTTGCTTCTTACTCCTCCATGATACTAAGTTTCCTCCAACAAAGACACAATAGCTTGTAGTAAACCTTCTGTCAATTTTGGAACCAGCCTAATCGGCATCTGGGAAACACTCAATACGATTATGATTGTGATTGCTATGCAATATGTCAAGTCCAGGAGCTCCTTTCAAGTAACATAGAATCTATTCCAAAGCTGCCCTATGCTTCACCGTAGGTGTAGACATGAATTGACTAACGACACTTACCGCAAAAGCAATATCTGGACTAGTCACTATGAGGTAGTTTAACTTCCCAACTATCCTCTTATATCTCTCTGGGTTATCAAAAGGCTCGCTATCATCTTTCATAAGATGTACATCGGGAACCATTGGAGTACTGCAAGGCTCCCCTCTTGCTTCTATTTACTTCTACTCCCAAAAAGTATTTCAACTGGCCTAAATCCTTCGTATGGAACCTAGTATGCAAGAACGACTTAAGGGAAGATATCCCCTCTGAATCACCTCCTGTGGTGACAATGTCATCAACATATACAACAAGAAGGATACTGCCAGCTGCAGATAGTCGATAGAAGACTGAGTGATCACATTTGCTCATTTTCAGCCCAAACTCCTGAACTACCTCACTAAACTTGCCAAACCAAGCCCGTGGACTCTGCTTTAATCCATACAGGGATTCTTCAAATGACAGACTTTTCTATACTCCCCCTGAGCAATAAAACTGGGTGGTTGCTCCATATATACTTCCTCTTGAAGATCACCATGAAGAAATGCATTCTTGATATCTAGTTGATGTAAAGGCCAATTCTCAGAAGCCGTTGAAGAAATGAACAAGCGCACACTAGTGATTTGGCAACCGGAGAAAAGGTGTTTGAATAGTCCACTCCATAAGTCTGAGCATATCCTTTAGCCACAAGCCTGGCCTTAAGTCTTGCCACGGAACCATCTGAATTAACTTTTACTGTGAACACCCACTTACATCCTACTGGTTTTTTCCCATCTCGTAAATCCACCAAATCCCATGTGTGATTTTCCTCCAATGCATGTATTTCCTCAAGCATCACATTTGACCATCCGGGGTGATGCAAAGCCTCTTTCACACTTTTGGGCGTAGAAATAGAGTCTAAAGAAGCAACAAAGGATCTAGATGCAGGAGACAAATGATCATAGGAAACAAAGTTAACAATAGAATATGTGGATTTGCAAGTCCGTGTACCTTTACGGAGAGAAATAGGAAGGCCAAGATTTTTTGGAGGGTTTGATGGAGGAGGATCAGATAAAGGAATTGGTGCAGGGCATGTAGCATTAGTCTTTTGTCTCCTCGAATAAACTTGAACAATCGGCGGTCTTGCTGAAACATGTGTTGAAGGCGCAGTAGTCGAGTGGTGTTCAATAGAGTAACTAGGAGATGGAAGAGTAACATCACTTGATTGCTCAACACGATTAACCTGATAAACTAACCACTCTTCTTCCTCTCCCTGACTTGTAGAACTAGGAGGGTTATAAAAGAAAGGTGTACTCTCTGAAAATATCACATCATTTGACACTAGATATTTGCCAAGTTTAGTAGAATAACATCGACACCCCTTTTGAAGACGAGAACAACCCAAGAAAACACACTTCAATGCCTTAGAGTCCAACTTAGTAACAGATGGTCGTACATCTCGAACAGTGCTTCAGAATACTTTTGGTTCCAAAGGGAATAATGTCTTGTTTGGAAAAAGAACATTATAAGGTGTATTACTAATACGCACTGTTGATGGTATGCGATTAATTAGAAAACAAGTGGTAGAGACTGCATCAGCCCGAAATTGTTTAAGAACTTTCATTTGGAACAAAAGTGCTTGGGCTGTCTCAAGTAGATGCCTATTCTTCTTCTTAGCAACTCCATTTTGAGATGGTGTATCAACACATGATGACTGATGGAGAATACCATGTTGTCTCATGTAGGATTGAAACAACTCTGACATGTATTCTTTTGCATTATCACTCTTTAAAATATGGATTGTAGCATTGAATTGAGTTTTGACTTCAGCACAAAAGGCACAAAAGTGAGTAAACACTTCAGAGCGAGTTTTCATAAAATAAATCCAAGTCATCCGAGAGAAATCATCCACAAAAGTGACAAAATACTTATATCCAGTTTTAGAAACAACAGGACATGGTCCCCAAACATCAGAATGAATTGACTCAAAAGCTGACCCAACTCGCTTATTAACCCTTGGAGCTAATGTGATGCGGTGATGTTTTGCAAATCGGCATGATTCACACTCCAAAGAAGGAACATTTTGAAACTGGGGACAAAGCTTCTTTAACAAAGGTAAAGAAGGATGTCCCAATCGACAATGTGCTTCAAATGGAGAGATAACACTTGAGCAGGCAACAAATCGAGGCTCGTATTCATTAAGGATATATAGATCATCAATTACATGTCCTTTACCAATAACCTTATGTGTCGCAAGATGACGAAACAAGCAATGATCTGGAAAGAAGAAAATATAACAGTTAAGATCTCTGGTAAGTTTACTCACAAAAATCAAATTGAAGGCTAACTTCGGTAAATTTAATACAGATGACAGGGAAATAAAGGAGGTTGCTTTGACTGTCCCAGATCCCACAATGTTACATGTTGACCCATTGACTACTGTGACTGGAGAGGGTGCTTTGTGTGATCAAAAGGTAGAAAATATATTAGGAGTACCTGTCATATGATCTGTAGCATCTGAATCAAACACCCAGTTGTTCGGAGAGGAGACCAAACATGCTTTCCTTGAATCAACAAGGGTAGTAACTAAAGTGAATTCTTTAATGGATTCCTGATACTGAGAGAATTGTGCGAACTTATCTGTCGAAACCAAAATTTTCTCACCCTTCTGATTTGTAGCCATACTTCCTTCTCTATGAAGAACTTAAGAATAACCAAGCTTCAAAAGGTCCCCAATAATATTAGATTCCAAGAAAAAGTAGAAGCCAATTCACCCAGCAAAATAGTTGCAGCCGATGCTCAAAATAAAAAACATCCACAAAACACTAATATTGGACAGAATTTGATAATCGCAGCAGCACCATACAGAAAACCAGATCTGAATCACTGAAGCTACAAAGAAAATATGATCCTGGAAGTAGTTTTCAGAAACCTAGGAACCTAGAAGTGATGAAGTGTTCTCCAAACAATGTATCAACACCAAACGAAACTCGGGGTAGTAACTGACTAAATGACACTAGATCTTGAATCTCGAAAGACAGCAAAACAAGATCGAGCTGCCTTTTTTTTTCAAACAAAGCCAAAACAGGATCAAGGAGCCTATAGGCTCTGATACCATGTAATCGAATAGAAGTTGATACTTTATTTCAATAGGTAAACAAGATATAAATACAATACAATAGGTGCTAATTTAGGAAAGAAAATAAAGAGATATTCCTAAAGATCTGCTAGTAATTACAAGGGATTCCTAAAGATCTGCTAGCTAATTATGACTATGTATATTAATAAGAATGATGTCTATATACATTTTGTGACATACAGCAACAACCTTTAAACATATTGACTATGAGAATGACTAGATTGTTGGTTTTGGATGCTTAAATCATATGACTAGTGACAAAGAGAAGCTGCAAAATCTGTCCGAGTATAAGGGAAGCCGTGAGGTGGTGACAGCCGACAACACAAAATCATCGATAGTTCACATTGGTATGGCTGTAGTATCTCCAAATAATTATGCTGATCTAATGCTACTCCAAAATGTTTATCATGTACCAAGTATGAAGAAAAATCTTCTTTCATTAGCACAATTGACATCTTCAGGTCATTTTGTTCTGTTTGGTCCTCAAGATGTAAGGATATTTCATGATTTGGAGATTAAAGAAGAGCCAGTAATGAAGGGACAACGATTGAATTTTGTCTATGTAATATCGGAAGAAATCACATATATAGACAAGACAAGGAAGAACGAAACTGTGGACTTATGGCATATGCTGTTGAGTCATGTTAGCTAATCGAAACTTAGTGTCATGATGGAAAATTCGATGTTGAAGGGCCTTCCCAAACTTTCGGTAAGGACAGATTTGATATGTTCAGGCCTCAAATACAGTAAAGTGCATTAGCTTCCATATGATGAGTCAAAATATAAGGCCAAGGAACCATTAGAGTTAATTCACTCAGATGTGTTTGGACCTATCAGGCAAGTCTCTGTTGATGGGATAAAATATGTTGATCTTCATTGATGATTTTTCTAGATATGTGTGGGTCTATTTTTTTAAGGAAAAGTCCAATACATTTTCAAAATTCAAAGAGTTCAAAAAGGCTGCTGAAGCAAAAGTTGATAAGAAAATTCTGTCCTTACAAACTGACAATGGTGGAGAATAAACCTCATATAAATTTGATGAGTTCCTTCGAAAGTATCGAATAAATCATCAACTTACATGTCTAAATATGTCGTAGCAGAATGTCATAGTAGAAAGGAAAAACAGACACCTAGCAGAAATTTGCCGAAGCATGCTTCACAAAAAAAAATTCCAGAGTCAATTTTGGTCGGAAGCTATGAAGACTGCAGCCTTTGTGATCAATAGACTTCCTCAACAGAGGTTTAGTTTTCTTTCACCTTTTGAGAAGTTGTGGTACATGAGACCTTCAGTTAGCTATTTTCGTGTTTTTGGATGTGTATGTTATGTATTTGTACCTAATCATTTACGTAGCAAGATGGACAACAAAAAGGGTGGCGATATTGTGATCCAACAAACAGGAAAGTGTTACACTTCTCCGAATGTGATATTTGATGAAGCCTCTTCATGGTGGTCTTCAAATAAGGAACTTCTGGCAGATTCAGATGCTTTCAAAGATGTATTGGACTCGTCTCATATCCAGTTAAGTATAGATGAATCTGAAGACGAAGTTAATGAAGATACTATTGAAGAAGGCGTGACTCAAAATCCTTGGCAAACTAGTTTGTACCAACAAACAAGTGAAGAAGGCGAGTTAAATGGAGCAAACACACCACCTACACTTAGAAGGTCAATGAGGATCAGAAAGCAAAATCACAAGTATGCCAATGCTGCCATAGTAGAAGAAGAACATGAAAAAGAACCAGTAATTTTTTAAAAAGCATTCAAAAATCTGAAATAGATTAAAGCTATGGGGGAGGAAATTGTTGCACTAGGATTAAATCAAACTTGGGAACTCATGGCAAAGTCGAAGGATGTCAAGCCTATTTCTTGTAAATGGACTTACAAGATAAAGCGCCACACTAATGGATCAATTGAAAGACACAAAGCTCGTCTTGTAGCCCAGCGTTTTACTCAGTAATATGGACTAGATTACGATGAGACATTTTATCCAGTGGAAAAGCTTACTACTGTGCATATCCTACTTGCACTTGCAGCGAGTAAAGATTAGAACCTTTGGTAAATGGATGTAAAGAATACATTTTTGCATGGAGAGTTAGATCGGGAGATCTACATAGGTCAACCAATGGGTTTTCAAAGTCAAGATCATCTAGATTATGTTTGTAAGCTTCAAATGGCGCTATTGGATTAAAGCAAGCTCCAAGGGCTTGGTATGGTAAGATCTTTGAATTCCTTACGCATATTAGTTATTCAGTAGCACCGGCAGATTCCAGCTTATTTGTGACAATTGCTGATAGAAAACTAGCCATTTGTGCTAGTATATGTGGATGATCTAATCTTGACCAGACACTATGAAGAACAAATTCTCTAAAGGAAGAGAAATTTGTCAATGCGCGCTTTCAGATGAAGGAACTCAGACAACTTAATAATTTTCTTCGCTTGGAAGTTCATCGCAGTGAAGAAGGAATTCGTCTGCATCAAGAAAAATATTCTTAAGATCTCTTGAAGAAGTACCAACCTCCACACCACTGGAGCCAAATGCTAAGATGTGTTCTCATGAAGGGAAAGACTTGGAAGATGCAACAATGAATCGGTAATTGGTGGGTAATTTGATCTACTTAACTTTAACAAGACCCAACATCTCTTACCCAGTTAGTGTTATGAGTCGTTACATGCAAAATCCATCATTTGGAAGGAGTTTGTCGAATCTTGAGATATGTGAAAAGTACATTTGGCTATGAAATTTTGTGCAGAAAAGGTGAAGATTGCAAATTATTTGGTTATTGCGATGCGGACTATGCAGAAGATCATGATACTCGATGCCCAACTACTGGATATGTATTTATGTTTGCATTCAGAGCAGTCTAATGGTGTAGCAAAAGGCAGCCAACTGTGTAGTCATCAACAACAGAAGCAGAATATTGGGCATCAATAGTTGCAGCTTAAGAATATACATGGCTCATACAGTTGATGAAGGACTTACAACAATCTGTGGACTATGTAGTACCTTTGTTCTATGATAATCAATCGGCAATTTGCTTGGCTGAAAATCAATGTTTCATGCAAGGACTAAGCATGTGAAAATACATTACCATTTTATCAGGAAAAAAGTCTTGCAAGGAGAGATTACTTTGGAGCATATTAAAACAGAATGTCAAATTGCAGACTTGTTCTCAAAAGGTCTAACTGGCGACAAGTTGGGAAGTTTCTGACAACAGCTAGGCATGGTTAAGACTAGGAGTTGATGTCGAGAAAGGGTGTTTAAGTTGTACGACATCGCTCTTGTTTAAATTCGACCAAATCTGCAGTAGGCTATCTTTTTTAGCTACAGTTGTTAGGTTGTTAATTTTTTAGTACGTTACTATTTTCCTAGTATTTAGAGTAGCAGATAGTTGTTCCTAAAGTTTAGGAGAGTTTGGTTAGTGCAACTTGTTAGTGGTTTAGTTGGTTTATGAGTCTCTGTCTAAAAATTTTATTTAAAAAAGTCATTAACAAATAATAAAAAGTAGAATTGTCCATTTTGTTTCTCTACGAACGATATCTTCCTCTTATGATCAGACTTTTTATTTATTGAATTTATTCCTTGATAAAGTTCATCAACATCCACAAGAAAAGATGAACAATCCACTATATAAAAGAGAGTACAAAATATCGAGAGAAATAACCTTATACAATTCCTTCAGAATATAAAGAGGTTCACACAAGTGTTAGCATATGTCATGCCCCGGGCAGGTACCTTTGGTGTAGCCGACACTTGAAGAACCATTGATGACTCCCCAAGAGAACCACTTAACCTTATTGTCACATCATACTCAACAACGGAAGAATACTCAAGAAAAGATTGTTAATAAATACCAGCAATTTAACTCAAAACAATTGAAGACAAGTATGGAAGAAACAAGTCAGACAACATCCACATCAACAATCCTAAATCTAGTCTACGAAGCAACTATCTAAACTGTCTGGACAGTACCATGATAGGCCCTGGCTACCTCAATCAAAAAGAAATAAAGTACTAATACTCAAATAAAGAAAGAAAAGAAAGGCTCCTCTAAATAGCAAGGAGGGCTCACCAAGTCTGGAAACGAGAGTCTAGACTTCAACGATGCACTTGCTGAAGACCTCTATCACCTATATATACATCATTAACAATACAGGCCCAAATGGACGATAGTACATGGAATATATTGGTATTTAAGATGGCTAAAGAAGCAAGTAAGGCTCAAACTCAAGTCAATCAACTCAGTTCAACAATCAACTCAACCATTCATAACTCAGCTCAATGAATATACAAGTTTAAGAATAAAATCATGCTTTGGAAATGGACTTAGTATTATGCAAACCATTTAAAACATCACATGCTCTATCAAGTGTTGCATAGGAGTTTTCCTAACTAACGTCCAATCCCACCACCTTTAGTTTGGGAATGCACAACAAAGGCAACATCATTGCCACGTCCATCCAATACTTGCTAAGGTAAGGGACGATCAAACCTCTCTTGGATCCAAAATTATTTTTCATGTTTTTGGAACATGAGTCGCCCGAATAAATATTGCAACTATTCTATATTGGCAATGTAGTTTATGGATTAGAGAAGTTATCTACTCGCTCCCATATTGGTGCTCAATACTCCTCCCAAGATTAAAACATGTTCATGCCAATCAACTCAATCTCGTCTCTTTATATTTTCTCCAATCAAACTCGACTCCATCACTCAACAGATCAACCAATCAGGATCATCATCCATGCATGCAATCAAGACTCTAACTCAAACTCAAATGGTTATTTAGACTTTACTCACTCATGCTCAATCAGATTCAAGTTCCTCAACTCAAAAGAAAAATCATGATCTCAATTCAGTCAATGCAACCAGGATCACACGGAATGATGTAATTTAGGATTCATAATGACAATCGTGATTTAATACTCTAACTTTATGAAACAAACATGCAACTCATTAATTTATTTATAATTGTGCTTTGAAAACTCAACACTTCATAAAAATAACTCGAAGATTAAGACTATAAGGCTTTGTACTCTATCTCAATATCTTGGTTCAATCTGGTAAATGAACGAGCACGTGGACGAACTATATCCAACACTTTAGGAAGCCTTACATACCTAGAATTTCGAAGTACGATCAACTCTTGGATAATCTTCAATCATGTGCTCAGAACCCTAGTTTTCTCCCCTTCCTCGATACTCTTAAAAAGTTCTAAGTATAGAATGAATAATATTACCCTTAGGGTACTGATAAGAGGTCCAAAATAAGTCCAAAACATCATGGATTTTAATTAATTTAAAAGAGTGAAAAAAGACAACAATACCCCTCTCTAAAACTACCAAAGGGAACCACAAAACCCCGTCTACTGGTTGTGGTTAACTTACGGGCCATAAATGGCCTCCCGTGGATGGGAGGTGTCCAAAAATTGGACCTAGAATCTACGAAACCTCTGTTACGGGCCGTAAAATAGACCACAAGCCGTCTTGTTAATTGTAGTTCAAGATTCAGAAATTTTAGTTTCTGGAACTCAAATCTATGAAATCCATTCCACGGTCTGTGAAATGATGTACGGTCCACTGGAGTTCACGTACAAGAGCCTCAGACTTAGAAAAATTTCCTAAGTCATATGGGCAACTACGAGGTCCTATCTACGGGCCATGGATCACTCAACGGGCCGTGGATGGCCCTTCGTGGTTTCTTTCAATAATTTTTCTAAGTCATTTTTCTCAACTTCTCTTGGGCATTCACTCAAACTAGGTGGAATGAATTAGGGGGTGTTACAACACAACACTT
Organism: Solanum rostratum; assembly: GCA_029948455.1. NCBI lineage: Eukaryota > Viridiplantae > Streptophyta > Magnoliopsida > Solanales > Solanaceae > Solanum > Solanum rostratum. The sequence continues at coordinate 57,203,025 of CM057055.1, forward strand.
GTGACTCACTATTTCTCTCCGTACACAAAACTCTCAGACCATTATGGCTACATTGAGAATGGTACTAAGTTAGAAGGAATGAGTCTCTATTTATAGAGTCAAACATTTTTTCTACAAGAGAAAAGGACTTATCAAATATGGAAATTTTTGTTTTTCTTTTCCTAAAGAAAAAATCAATTATGATAAGAAATTCAGAGCAAATACCAACATTGCTTTTTATTTGGTAAAAGTTCTTCAATAGGAAGAGGAATGGATTCTCCAAATACTCTCAAGACACTGTTGATGTTGAAAATGTATCCATGAATGAGCATATAGGTAGTACAATGTGGAGAATACTTGAAATGAGGATGATTTTAACGGAAAGAGTTTGAGGAAATCAAAAGTAGATTTGTTGAAGAACCTTTTAACTGCGATAATAAATCCAATGATTCGTATGATGATCATGCCAATGTTGAGTATGATTCTTTCTTAAACTTGGATACTTGACATGCCCAATATGCCTAAACTTTTATCTAAATTTAAGAGATCTTATACCAGATGAAACGATATTCCAAAATGGATGCTTATTATTACATCCCCTTAGGAAAGAAACTCTGATTCTTTATAAACTTCTGAGTTCAATAACATTAAGGTCACAGATTTCAGGTTCATCAATCCCAAAATTCTGAATGTTACTATACCTTCTACCTCTCGTCTTGCTAACTATAATAAGAAAGGGCAGCTAGTAGCACCGAGTGCATGATGGATGGAGTTGGAATTGTTTGGTTGTTCTGTAAATGTAGTTTGTAGAGTCCTCGCATGCTTAAAAGTTCAACTTAATCGTTGTTGATGACTGTCAATAATGATATCAAAGATGCATATCAAAGAGAAAGTTTTCGGTCTATCAAACTTTTTTGATTGTTCCCTTAATTTTTCCACTATTTTCCTTTCTTCATTTATGTAAGGTCAAAGAAAATTTTTCCCCACCAAAGGTGAATCTAGCAGTTGAGATTTTTTATTTTTTGTACAAATAAGAAACTTTCATACCAAAGAGATGGAAAATAATAATACACGACGAGTAGATTGAACTTTTAAGCATACCAGGACTCTATAAACTATATCTACGGAGAATAATTTCAACTTTATCCATCCATGCACTCATTTAGCACGACTAGCTGAACTCTTCTTGTTATATTTGACAAGTAGAGGATATAGTATTATCAGTAATTCTGGGATTGATAAATCTGAAATGTGAGATTTTAATGTCATTGAACCCAGAATTTTGTTGGAAAAAATACCTACTTTTGTAGAGGATTTTTTTCCCCAAAAGGAGTGAAATAATAAGTATTCATTTTAGAGTATTCTTTCTTTGGTATAATTCTCTTTCAGTCAATATGGTGTTTAGGCTAATTGGATGAGTCAGTTGCCCAAGCATGAGAAGAATCATACTCAATATCAGCAAGGTCATCACTAGAACCATTTGATTTGTTATCGCAGTTAAAGGATTCTTCAACAAACCTATATATGATTTCATTGAACTCTTCTCGTGTTGAAATTCGTCCTTCATTTCAAGCATTCCCTATGTTGTGTTTTCCATATACTCACTCATGGATTCGTTGTCGAGATCGATGATGTCTTGAGAGTTTTTGGAAAAAAATTCGCCTTTTATCAGTGCGATCAAGTAATTCATTTCTTTTTCTTTTGGATAACTTTTAACCACATAAAAACAAGAAGCCACAAATAAAATGCAATAAGACTTCATATATTTGGAATTGGTTGATGACACAAACAATAACACCTTGTAATTTATATCAATTTTACAGTAACTTTTATTCTTCAAATTCAGTGATTGATTTTCAAATATAAAATAAAACAAATAATAGAATTGATCCAAAGGATGGAAAATGAGTATTTATTTTAACTAATTCTATTATATAAAGAATATCTTTGATCCAACGGGTGGACGGGGGACATATTTAGTCCAATCATGGAAAAAAGACATTTTGAGTCACTTCTAAAGGATGTTTTAGTCCTCTTTCTGTAAAATATTAAATAATCAAAGAAATTTGATTTCTTTGAGTAAATATCATATAATAACAAAACAACAATAACAACAACATACCTAGTGAAATCCCACAAGTGGGGTCTGGGGAGGGTAAGATGTACGCAGACCTTACCACTACCACACAAGTAGAGAGGCTGTTTCTTGGAAACCCTCATCACAAAAACCTACTCATATAATAACAAAACGTGAAATATAAATCATGGATCTTAAAATATTTTAAAAATAAAAAAAATATAACATGCAGAAGTCTTCTTACCTGAAACAAGCCAACCTTCACATTCTAAACCTGCCACAAACCCATACACTCATTGGTCCAAGCATACCCCTCTAAGACCTAGATATTAAGCATCACTATTTTATCTTACAATTACAGTTATAGTTATTACTTTCATTATTTTATTCTTTTTGAGTATTTGTAGGAGACTCCTCCTATTGTTTAGGAGCATAGATAGCAGTTAGATTCCTTAAGGTTAGTTGTAGGTTGTTATTATCTGTTGTATTTAATTAAAGCCAGGCTATTGAATGAAAAAATCATCTTTCTATAGAGAAATATAGCAAAAGAAATGTATAATCGGAGAGACCTTTTGCTAGCCCAAGATCATTAACTAAGATCGAAAGATTTAACTAAAAAAGTGGAAGCTATGTATTTTGAAAAGAATAACTTGGTTACGAAAGCATGCTCTTGAATTGCTTTCAATTCTTGATTTTGGTTTTGGATTGTATACACATGACTGTAGCCTCCCCTATTTATACTTGTGTAGTGATGCTTCAAGAAATCATTCTACATACATCTACAAGAAATATCTAGATATTATCTTCTAACAATGTAACAAAATTTTAGATTATTATACGATTTACCATGAATATCTACCTCAAATATCTATTGCTCTAGGCTATCTAGATTTTTCCTAAGAACAAATATGAAAGATATTATTTTACAAAATTCTAGTAAATATATAGAATTTTTGTACCTCCAAAAGCTCATCTTTATTATTTTTCACGCTCCCCCTTAAAGTGATTCTTTGGAAATTATCTGATACTTGTCGTGGAAGAACTCAAACGAAACTTTGACCCTCACCTTGGTTAAAATCTCATCAGTTTCTTCTCGATTTCTTGTTGAGTTCTTAGACTCCGTCTTTCCCTTAACTTTCCAACAGTTGAACTATCTAGATAAACATATGTGATGGGCAAGGTCAGAACCCAAACTTGCTCCTTCTAATACAACTCCAGAATTAAAAGGAGATTTTATTTGTGTCGGTCCCCTCATTTGAGTCAGTAACTATTTGTTTATCAATTTCTTGTGAAGCCTTCATACCATAATAGAATCCACCATCAAACTCTCTTTTTGTTTCTTCAATGACTATTTATCAGCTTCAACGCATCCAAAAATTTTGTCATTTGTCTCTCCACCTGAAAATTGGGTTTCAAGGTCAGATTCTTCATCTATTTGATCTTCATCTTCTCATTTGCTTCCGATGTTTGATCGAAGGCAATGATTGGCCTCACTCTGGGCGACAATTAATCAGAGACTTTAACTTTTAATACATCTTTCTTAATATGTTTTTTCATTAGGGTCACCACTAGCATATATAGTTTCAGACACCGGGCGCTCAGGATCCACTTATTTGACTTCCTCTATAGAAGCTACCACACCAATATGAACAACTTTAGAAGTTTCTTGCTTCATATTGATGATATTAGTGTCTTGCTTCTCCATATGATAAACCGTATTATATTTTGAATTTTTTCAGTTATTTTTAAAATCGATAGAGGCATGGCATGTATTACTGGGGTCTCTACTACTAAGCACCTTCCCTAGTCTTTTTCTTCTTCTATAGCTTAATTATCAATTTGAGTCATATTTCTCTCTATGACTCGACAATATCTTTTTTATGTGTTCTATTTTTTTACATTGATGGCATCTGAGAGGCTTCTTACTATAATAGTTAGAATACTCTTCCTTATTTCCAAGTAAACTTGAATTCTGTTTTGTTTTTTCTTTAAAGTTTCTCTTGTAAGCTGCAAGAGCAATTTCTTCCCCATCTTTGATGAATACGTCATTCAACTATTTGGCTAGTAACTTCTGTGATGATTACAAGTTCTCAAATTCCTCAAAAGTTGGTTGTTGAGCCCATCCTTAAATTGACATCACAAATAAAATATAAACACATTTCAAACCACGAATGACAACCTTTCTCATTCTGCTTCAAAAATATTCTTCTCTGAATTAAATAAAGATATCTCAGAATATATATTCTTAATCTTCAAAAAATACTCAGAAATAGAGATATTACCCTGAATGGTGTTAGCCAATTAATTCTTCAATATCTAGGATGGTAAGCTAACTGAAATTTGTACTAACTACGGGCAGGAACGGGAACGGGAACGGGAGCATTATGACATATAGTATAAAATAATATAGGAAAACGTATGCAGTTAGTATTACTGAATATACTGAGTATAGAGATACATAATGCATGTCATAAACATAATAATCTGATGAATCTAAAACTAATGATGCAATGACCAGGTAAATAAATATTGACATTAATAATTGAAATAACTGAATAGCTGAAATAACTAAATAATTGTTACCAAGTCAATGCAAGATTCTGAGAAAAACACATCATAATCTAAGCGATCAAAATCACAAAATTACATTTGGTGAGTGATACCGCTAATCGACATATAATCATATGAGTTATAACATGAAGTATGATATATATAACCTTACCAAAATGGGCCTAATATGCTTGTCAAGGCATAAAGGTCAGTCTAAATAGATCTAGCAATTAGTTGATGACGCACCAAGAAATCATGCCTTAACTAATGAGTGACCCTCCTGAACCTACGGTGCTATGTAGTTTTGGAATAAAAAGATTGATATCTCAAAGGCCTTAGGCCTTTACTATCGGGTGAATCTTTATTTTTAAGTCTGCTCAGTATTAGGTAAATTCTCAAGAAGAATAGTCATGCATAATCAGTATCATTGTCCGTAAAATAATAAGAAACAAGTAATAGCGAATCATGTATGAAACTCATAATCATAGAATAACTCCTAAATTTGTGCTTTAGTATCATGTTCATGGTGACACTTATCTAAAACGTCAAAATCATACTTCACTTTCATGATGAAAATGCTCCGACTGGAAGCAAACTCTAGATTTTCATGGAAATAACTTGCTAATTTCTCAAAAGACTCATAATATCATAATTTCCTTCAAATCATAGTGGATGCATATCAATCTAGTTGAATTCATAATCATATCTTGCTTGTGTGGCATGTGTTTAAAAATTCATGCTTAAAATCAATGGACTATACTCAAATCATACATGAGAAGATCAACCTTGAAGAACTAAAATCATTTAAATAGAACCCACAAGAAATCATTGAAACTCTAACTTGAATTGAAGTAAAAACTGGTGAAATTGGGTTGGATTTGAGATTCCATATGTGGAAGAGGATCCATGGGTGAATTTTCCACACACACACCCCTTCAATGAGTTCCAGCCTTGAAACTTGAAAAGGAGACTTAAATCCTTGTAACCATATCTTGTTCTTCCTTGGCTTGACTTGAAAGTAGTTTTACAGAGATTTATTTTTGAAGTAGATGCTCACAATGGAGAAATTTGGAGAGTTTGGATAGTTATAGATCTTCGGAATAGCCTAACAACGATATAATTTCAATATAAAAAGAATGAAAAAGACCAAACTAACCTAGAAAAGAATGAAAAAAAGAGAGACCAAATTAACCTAGAAAAATAATTGTTGAATCATCCTTCACGAAGATCCTATACGGGTCGTACACATTACCACGGACCATACACTGGTTCGTGGAGGGAAAGGGGGCTTGTACGGAGGGGTATATGACCCATACAAAACAATATGCTCGTATAAGTGCCCCTAAAAGCGGGGCTTATGGGTTGTTGAAGGAGTCAGACTCAAAACCCCATACCACCATTGAATCTATTAGGGGTCGTACATTGTTTCCTGAAAGTTAAGGTTTTGGTGTTCTAAGGGGATCGCATCCATGGGACCTTTCATGATCTGTAAAAAGCTCCACAGATCATGGACCCAGTCCCAGTCAAAGCCTGGGAATTTCAAAAAAATTGGGCAAAGTACGACGGACAACTACTTTTCAGCATGTGATGATCTTTATGACCTGTACAACCCTTACACCAACAACCTTCTATATTATCTTTTTAACTATGACTTTCAACTTTCGGAGTATTATAAAACATGAATTTTTTATTATTTGAAAATTAAAATGATATATTTATACCTCATAATAACTACGTGTAACAAGATTAGATTGTTTATAACCCAAGCACTACTTGCATGTATAAAGGGTTATTCAGTTAAAAAGAAAAAAGGCAATGAACCAAAGTGCAAAAGGTCAATACCTCAGGGGTAGCAAAACACAAAAAAAACTCAACTTCTGTAGAAAGCCCAATCTTTTTCTTTTTATTTGGTGGAGAAAACACAAAGGAATCTGTATTGTGAGAGATTCCAAAATTTTGAGGGTTTTTACAGCGAGTCCTGAGGAAGAAGAAGAAAATGCCGTGCCTCAACATTTCTACGAACGTGAATTTGGAAGGAATTGATACTTCCTCTGTTCTTTCTGAAGCTACTTCCACTGTTGCCAAACTCATCGGCAAACCAGAAGCTGTATGTTGTACTTCTCCCTTCTTGTCTCTATCGTTAATTTTCATTTATACATATTACAAATGTTTCATGTATTTGTAGAAAAAGTTCTTTTGGGTCTCATTATTAAGTGTTTGGACAGTCACCCAGATGCATAAATGTTCAATTATTCTGTAAGTCATTGTGGGTTTCGTGCTTTGAGATTTTGGGGTTTTGGTTTTGTTTCATCTATGCTGTTTGGGGGGTACGTAGCATTTGATCTTTTTCTGTTCAATTGAGAAGTAAGAAAATAAAACTTGGAAAATAACAATATTGTCAAAGTTTATTGTACCAGTGGATTAGTACATCGGCTTTTCAGTCTGAATTCTGATGTCGATTTTTGCTTAAATGATACTTAGTTTTATTTAGTTTATACAAGTATTTTACCAAGAAGTAGAGAACTTCAACATTAAAATATGGTACTCTTCAAATTACACACAATCTTCTATATAAGCATGGATAAATTATTTCTGTCTGTCTATTCCCTCAAAAGCTCTGACTTATAGTATATTGTTTTGCATGACACACATTATGACTAGGAGGTCAGCATCCGGTGTCCTATGTATTCTCTTCTTGCTTCTGCGTGCACAGATATGGAGCACATCCTTTACTGATCCTGTATGCTTTAATGGTAGTCTTTACTTTTTCCCTTTAACTCGTAGTGTGGGGAAAAAGTCCTATGTATTCTCTTCTTGCTTCTGCGTGCACAGATATGGAGCACATCCTTTACTGATCCTGTATGCTTTAATGGTAGTCTTTACTTTTTCCCTTTAACTCGTAGTGTGGGGAAAAAGTGGACTCTAGAGGTTGTGTGCTGCATTCCAAACAAATTCAATACTACCCATCACAATCATGTAGTCACCTGCCAAACGATATGAGGTGATCCACATCTTAATCTGATTTTTTACTTGGAAAGGACAGGCTGACATATGTGATTCTCCTTTACTTCTTAGAACTTAGAATAGCCCCCTTTGTTGCCAACCAAACTAGAGGTACATCTTTTGAGTGACCCTAGGATCCAACTGATATGTGCAGGAAGCCTGACTTTCCTCACCAACAGCTTGTAGTAGTATGGCTTCATTGTGAGAACTCCATCTCTGCTTGGCCCTCCATCTACACAGTGCTGACTATTGAGTTAAAAAATAATTTTCAGCTAGAACTATCTTAAAGAAGTTTGGAAGAAAACACAAATAAGACAGATGTGAAAGTGAATATTTACAAGATGTTGAATACTCCTATCCTTGGATCCATCATATGGGATAGGAAGGAAAAGATAGAACGGAAACATGAGTAGCATAGAATAGTTTGACTTTAAAATGCACATTTCTTTCATGAAGGTTATTGTCGGTCAATATTATTATCTTGTTGATCGGTTCGACGAAATAATATGTTAAAGAAAGAATAGAAGAAAGGCACCCGTGCGTGTGGCTTAGTGGTCAATTAAGTGGGTTGAGAACCATGAGGTGTGAGGTTCAAATCCCAGCCGAGACAAATCACACTAAGCGATTTTTTCCATCTGTTGTAGCCTTGGTGGATAGTGTTAACTGGCAATTTATCAAACAAATGAAGTGCACATTTCTCTCTTCTCTATTCATTTCCTTTCCATATTGTTCTACCAAACAGATGAACCCAAGAATGAAATTGACCAACAATAAACTTCAAGAGCCCCAAGAATCCGAATATGGAGATAAGAGAAGTTGATATTACAGTAAACAGGCCAGTAAAGTTTTGGTCTAGAGGTGAGGCCAAGGACAAGGATTGGAAAATATGAGCTTTTGACAAGGAGGAAAAAAGAGTTGTTTTGCTGCTGTTAGTCAAACTTGTAGAAGTTTTGTTGGAAAGGAGAGATTTTTCTATGGTTGCTTTAGGTGGCAGGGGAGGTTTTAGAATTATTTCTTTTAAAAGAAAAAAAAGGGGAAAGAAAGAAAGAGTAAAGGGGAGTGGGCAGTGGTGGTTAAGAGGAACTGATATTGGCCATAATTGGCCCCAAGTAATCAAAGTTGGCTTTTGGTTCTTTGAACCCTTCAAATTTGTGATGACACTGATGATAAGCTGACCTCTTTTGGTCTTTCCACCTTAGTTGTCTACGTCTTCTTCAATTTTAGCTATTTTGACTTGTAAATACTATTTTCCTCATAAAATAAACATTTTAACTTTGTGGACTAAATGGTCTGTATTGCGCTTTGCCAAAATCTCGTCGCTATTGTCAGCTTTTGGACTTCAGCAATTTTGTGAAAGAGTATATACGTATATATATATGTACGTATGTCCTATGCACAGCTGAAATGATAATGGATTTTAATATATGGATTTCCAGAAAGAGTTTATCATAGATATATATTTATGACGTATGCATACAGCTGAAATGATAATGGATTTTAATTGGGCTGAAGACAGCTAAAATACTTTAGTAAGTTTTTGGAAAAACCAATGATTCTTTTAAGGAATTTTTTCCCCTGAAGAATTGGCTCTAGAGATTCTACAGGGTTAAGACTTTGCATTTAAGGTTCTGGAAGCTATTAACTTTGCATGATAATTAGTCACTGGCTTTTGGTGACTTCGTAAGTCACACCAAGTAGAAAGTAATTGCCTATTTGTAATGCTTTAGCTTATGAACAGTTTAGCAATTCACTCAACACGTTCTGCCTTTGGTCTCTCTTGAGAAGCTCAATTGACATGTTTCATTGTCCCTTTTTTTGGTTGGCTTCTCTGTAGTGTATATTAAGATTGCTTTCATTGTGCAGTATGTCATGATTGTGTTAAAGGGATCTGTTCCCATGTCTTTTGGGGGTACAGAACAACCTGCTGCCTATGGTGAGTTGGTCTCCATCGGGGGCTTAAATGCTGATGTTAACAAGAAACTCAGCGCTGCAATTGCTGACATACTTGAGACCAAATTGTCTATCCCCAAATCTCGATTTTTCCTGAAATTCTATGATACTAAGGTATGTGCTGGCTTCATAATCTATCAAGGATGAGTAAATTCGCCGCATATCTCTCATTGCATTCTTCCTGTTTGTTTAGGCCCATCAAAGTCAAGAATATGCACAGTGTCTGCATGCTTTACACCAGTACTAGATCATGTAAATAAACTTTCAACTGTCTAAGAACACTAGAAGTTTTTGTACTTATCCGATTCCTCAAGTATTTGTGGACATAATGTTCTACTTTAGGAGTGTCGGTCATATAAGTATTTTGTCCTTCTAAATCTGAGGAAACTGATGACTGCTGCTCTAATTTGCAGGGTTCCTTCTTTGGCTGGAATGGATCTACCTTCTGAATTTCTATTTCATTTCACAATTGGCCGTCTTTGAGCCACTTATGAACTGTATGTATGTGGTTGGATCTGTATCAGCCAAGTCACTTTTTATTACATCTTTCTTGGTAATAATACTTGGAATGATGAATGTCTGGTCCTTGTGAACGTCGGGATTATCCTGCTCCTATGCCTTTGATGATCTGATCATCCAAATGTTGTCTTGAATAGGAGGTCTGAGCTATCAGCACTCTTACGCGTTCATGTCGTTGTTTCATCCATATTCTCTCTCTCTCTCCCTCTCTCCCTCTCTCCCTCTCTCCCTCTCTCTCTGTGTCTCTGTGTGTGTGTGTTCAATATTTGCATGCCTATCTGAAAATTACCAATAGCTTTGCTCATTAGCAGAATCATTTCACATATTTTATGGTCTTAGTATGTAAGATACAATATGCTTTTAATGTATCTCTTCTATTATGCTATTGATTTTTATCAATTGAATTGAATTAATAGTCAACCAAGGCTTTTCATGAAAGTTTAACAGTAGTCTTCAATTTTAAATAAAGTATCCATTTTTCTATAAATAAAACTATCAATATTTTGCTATCTTCTACAAATAAAAAGTAAAATCACATGGAGTACATTATTCATCACAGTGCTCTTTTACTGTATTTTATTCTGAAAAAATTACAGGATATTTTGTCATTTAATACTAAGCGTCCATACATACTTTGCTCATCTCCAAAAATTAGTAAACAAAAATAATACTACTAGCTATGCTTTATTTTACACAACATTATTAATAGTGTTTGACAATTTAAAATAGTTTTTTTCTTTTAATATTATCTAGCTGTTTTCGAATAGAAAAAAAAAAGTATATTTTGTGATATTTCAGTGGAATTAATTAAGTGATCAAATGATAGTGAGTAAATGTGAACCACCAAAATATCCAAAGAGTCTACAATTGTGCTGGTCCTCTTATGGTTTCTGTAGCCTTTTATAAGTCATTTTCTTCAGTTAATTCTCTGTATGTTCATTTAAGTATTGGGAAGATTTTAGTAAAGCTATTTTTTATTTTTGTATAATGTCATTCAATTATAGCCTTATATCTTAAATACTAATGTTTATGACCAAACATTTGTATTACATCAATAGATTTCTTAGTTGACCTGGCATACTACAATAACAACATATCTAGTAGAATCCCATAAGTGAAGTCTAGGAAGGATAAAATGTATGCAGACTTACCCATTATCTCATAAAGATGGAGAGGTTGTTTCCGAAAAAACCCTCGTCTAAAAAATCAAGCCCCATAAGCAAAAAATACTAGATATGAAAAAAAAAAAATGAAAAGAAAGAAAAGTAAAACGATAATAATGAAAAGCAAATGATAATATGTAAATACTATAAAAGTAACCAATATAAGACAACGCATGATGTAAAGACACGACTACTCCTACTAACTTACTATATCATAGGTCATACATGGACATACATCTACTATCCTATTAGTCTTCTACCCTAATACGCGTTCTCCACTTTTTTTTATCTAAGGTCATGTCCTCAGTGAGATGAATTTTCGTCACATCTTGTCTGATCACCTCCCTTGAATACTTCTTCGGTCTACCTCTACCCCTCCGTGTAACCCCTAAATACAACCTCTCGCACCACCTAATAGGAGTATCGACACTTCTTCTCTGAACATGTCCAAACTATCGCAGTGTCGCTTCTCTCATCTTGTCAGCCACTGGGCCACCTCTAACTTCTCCAGGATGGTCTCATTCCTAATCTTATAACTCCCCGTATGTCCACACATTCATCTCAACATTCTCATCTCCGCGACCTGCATCTTCTAAACATGTGGGTTTTTAATCTTCCAGCACTCCACCTCATATAGCAGCAACGGTTTAACCATCATTCTGTAAGACTTGCTTGTAAGTTTAGGTGGTATCTTTTTATCACACAATACTCCAGAGACAAGTTTTTATTTCGTCCATGCTGCCTCAATACGATATGTGACATCATCGTCGATATCACCACTATTCTGGATGATGAACCCAAGATACTTTAAAGTTTTCTCTCCTTGGAATATTAGTTATCTAAAAAGCAATATTAATACGAAAACTCATATATTGATTGAATTTGTTCAACTTCCTCTATAATATATTGACTCGAATGTGCTATCCCAAAATTAGGGGTGGGTTCGATTTTTGCGGTTCGATTTTTTCCTAAAATCAAAGACAGAACGGAAGGTAATTTGGCGGTTCGGTTCGGTTTTGCCAAAAAAAAAATTAAACCATTGGTTTTTCGGTTCGATTTTTTTCGGTTCAATCTTCAGTTTTTTTTCGGTTTTTCGATTTTTAAAAATATTTTTTTAAAGTAAAATAATATGTTGGGTAGAGACATATCATTGTATAGATATGCTAAACAATTAGTAAAGAGTAAAGTTTGGATTAGTACAATTATCATAATATAAAAACTATAATTATCACCAAGAAAATTGCAAACATATGTTCTAGAAAAACAAATATCAAATACTCCTTAGAAGGTTCAAGTCAATTGTGTGTAGCCAAAAAAAAATTATCAAACAATTATCAAATACTCCTTGAAGTATCATTTAATTGTAGGTGACGGTAGCCAAAAGACTTCTCCTTGGAAGCTTCAAATATATGTCTCTTTCGTGCAACAAGAAGGACTTTCCTTCTTAGTCATGTAGCCTATAAAGTATAAACGACGTAGTATAAAAAAATTGATTTTTGACGGTTCGGTTCGGTTTTAGAAGACCAAAATCGAAATCGAAATCACACATAATCGGTTCGGTTCAGTTTTTTGTGTTCAGTTTCGATTTTTTACGGTGCGATTTTTTTTTGGTATTTTTCAATCGGTTTCGATTTGATTTTCGATTTTCGGTTTCACGAACCCACCCCTATCCAAAATTGATGACTACTTTGATTTCTAGTTTTGTTGATGTGAACTTGGAGTTTCCTAATATATAGAGAAAGATTTAACAAAAAGATTTTAATTAACTTTGAAATATTAAATATTATGAGTTATTATATCTTATAAATAAATAAAGATATAATAATGATAATTTTAATTAATTTTAGTATAAAATATTAGAATAATAGTTAAATAAAAACTATTTGAGAAAAATAGTTTTTGCAACATTTTCCCCCTTCAAATGATATATAACCCCCCTACCGTACTCTAGCTTGGTAGTTTTCACCGCCTGTTCAGGGTTGAGCTTTGAGATTTGGCGACGAACTTAAAAGGTCACCTACAGACACTTTAATCAAAACTTAGACCCTTTTTTGAATAAGATCCCTTAAGTTTGTTGGGGGCCTATTACCCTATGAAGTCATATAAACACTCAATAAATACATCATTTTGATCCATTTTGATATCAATTGTGTTGTCACGCAATACAGGCACGTGAAGAAGTGTTAAGACAACACCAAATCAATGTTAAAATGTCATTTGGTACTCTCAATTTGAATTGTCTTCTCCATTAAATAGACTCATACCATCTTCTCCACATTCTCTACTGCAATCGTTGGAAAGCTTCAATTTTTTTAAAAAAAATCTATGAAATCAATTGATCTATTGTGATTAGGTTTTGAAGGAGATTATTCTTATGATCTCAAATGCAAGCTTGAATCACATTTGTAATGACAAGAACAATTCAATGTTGCGTGTAACAATGCAATACAAACATGGAGATTTGCTTTAAATACAGACTTTATGGTCAAAAAAATGTGTAATGACGGTGAAAGTCATTTTTGATATTTTTGATAAAATTTTCATTTTACCCCTTCCGATAGCTGTCTCGAGTCATATTTGATTGGTTTTGAAAGTTGATTTTTGTAAATCTTGTAAAAGTTGGATTTTTGATAAAGAAATGAGTTTTGAAGGCTTAAGTTGCCTAATTTTGAATTTTTGAGTCATCTAGAGATTCGAGTCTCGAAATAGAATTTCATAGATTTCATCAGTTTCGATTTGTGAAAATTAGTGTAGGAGAGTTGCTGGAATTAGATTTTGAATTGTTATGTGAATTTTAGGTCCGAAGTTGGAATTTGACTTAGGTTTGACTTTTGTCAACATTTTGAGTTTAGGTACTCGAACTGGATTTCTGATGATTCCAGTGGTTCCAAGAAGTGATTTTAGTGTTAAAATAAGTTTCGTCACAATTTTTGAATGGCCCAATAGCTTTTTGGTATTTCTAATACCAAAGTTAGTTTAGTTGCAACTTATCGGAGTCCTAGACAAGGAGATCATAAATTCGATTTTCGACAATTCTAGTAAGTCCAGAATATCAAATTTTATAGGGTTGCATATGTGTTTGTGTGTACGGGGTTTTGAACGAATTTCGAGAATCCGTTTTGAGATTTTTATCTTTGTTGAATTTGTTGGTGTCTGATGCACCTTGTGCCCTTCACGTTCAAGGACCCTACCTCTGCGTTCGCGAAGCTGAGGATACTTAATCCATCGCATTCGCAAGGATTAGGTCACGATCGCGGGGATGAAAATAGTAAACACATCCAAAAAAGAAGGAAAAGGTGGAATGGGATTAAGAAATTTAGTTGGGTTGGGTTGGGTCGAATTGACATGAGGGGTTCAGTTGATAAAATCGTAAATATAGGAGTTCAACGAAGTCGAATACAAAAATATGTCCAGGTCATTCCACCTTTTAAATAAGTGAACGAGAGGAGCTTCGGGTCGAGCTGCTTATTCATTTTCCCAATAAAAAATAATGTATCACATACTTCCTTAGATATAAACGAGATTATTGGTGAAGCTTAGATCCACCGACAAAAATTGGATCCCCCTTCTCCATCAGTCAACTCCGCAATTAACCGTATAAATCAAGCAAAATCCCCTTTTTCTCTGCCATAAATCATTCACCAAACTTCTCTGCATTCCACGGGCGAAATTCTTAACAATGGCAGCTGCTTCATCACCATCGGTTCTTCCTATTTCCAACACCCAAACCACCACCACCGTCGTCGCCGCTGGTTCCACCGACACCCAACAAACCATCGCCGGTGTGGGTCCTACCCCTGCTCTCCGTTCATTCATCAACCGCATCTACGACACCGTCCAAGGTGGTCTTGCCAATCGCCGTCCTTGGGCTGAACTCGTTGATCGTTCCGCCTTCTCTAAGCCCGAATCCGTCTCCGATGCTACCCTCCGTATCCGCAAAAACTACTCCTATTTCCGCACCAATTACCTTTCCCTTCTCGCTGTTGTCCTCGCTTTCTCTCTCATCACAAACCCATTTTCCCTTATTCTTCTTACCGGTCTCCTGGCTGCTTGGCTTTTTCTTTACCTTTTCCGTCCATCAGATCCGCCTTTGGTTATATTTGGTCGGCAATATTCTGAAAGGGAAACGCTTGGGGTTCTTCTTGTTTCGACCGTTGTTGTGATTTTCCTCACAAGTGTTGGAACGGTTCTTGTTTCTGCTTTGATGATTGGTCTCGCAATCGTGTGTACTCATGCTGCTTTTAGGGCTCCTGAAGATCTTTTCCTTGATGAGCAGGAGTCTCCGGCAACTGGGTTTCTCTCTTTCTTGACCGGCGCCGCCCCCACTTCCGGCCCAGCCGCTGTCTCCGCTAGGGTTTGAGGCTTACGACGCCGCATCGGTGACCAAGGTAATTGAAACTTATTAGTTGATGAAGAGAAATAATCAAAATTATATTAAGCTCGATTAATTGTTTTTCTCTTCTTTTTTTTTAATATGAAAATGTATAATCAGGATCTGCTGGGGATTTTGTTTGTTTAATTTGTGATAGTACAAAGGCATGTCTAATCATTGATTGATTCATTTCTTACTTCTTGTTGTTAATAATAAATGTGTTGTATTTATTTTTACCAAATGTTTCAATTTTAAACACGACTCATTACTTTCTTCTAGGAATATAGACTTTGCTCTTATAAGAAATTAGAGACCAGATTAGTGTTCCATCCCCAATCTCCATTTATCATTTTGATCCATTTTCTGGTGAATCTTAGAACCTGAATACGCGTGTGATGCATATCTTCCTTTTAATTAAATATTAATAATGTACAAGTTTAAGCGGACCCAAAATATTTCACCAACAAAGATGATACTCTTTCAAATTGCCCATCAGATATTTCAAGGACCAGCGATTACTTCCCAATAATTAGATTCCGACTCAGAAAGCATAAGCTTGTAAACTCTCAGGGGTTGACCAGGTGATGGTGATAATTGACTTGAGCCTTGGGATTTGTTCCTTTCAAGGTCTCAAGATCGAAATTCACTGGGTGCAAACAATTTATGTCGGCCATCAGACTGGGTAAAACTTGAATAACCGTGGTACATTTGCGGGAAACTCCTTGCCGAGGGCCTGTGCACCTCGGAATTAGTCGGGCTCAAAAAGAGACTCAGACACCCGGTGCAAGTAAAAAAAAAAGTCTGAGTACTTTGGGAATTTCAAGTTTAATTTTCTGACAATTTAGACTTAGCTCTTTTTTACCTTGAGAACTCGAAAAGTTCAATCCAATTTTGACTGATGGAAATAACCTAAGAAAAATCGTCTAATAGACTCAAATTAGACATTCTAGTCTAAAATATCATACGGAAGAGTGGGAATAAGCTTCATGGAAGACGCTGAGAAATGATATGCGAGGAAGAAGAGAAAGAGAAGAGGGTGTTGACTATGATTTGAAGAGGAAGTAATTAAATAATAGAGAAAGGATTGATATGTGGCATTCTTTGATTCGTTTTTTTAAAGCAAATTTTCTCATCACGCGTGAAAACAACAACAGGGTCAAAAAGACCTTTTTACAAAGGTATTTAGTACTTTTGTGAGGTAATTAAGATGATTATTGTATTGCGTCCAGAAGTTGTAGGGGAGCTGGACAATTGTTGCCAAACTTTGAAATATCAACAATTTCTAACCATTCAAAATACAAAATCGTAGGGGCATACCCTATTCCTAACTACATAAGCATACCTTTGCCACACAACCTAAAATATATGGAAAATCAATTGTGTCGAGAGACCTAGAAGTTGAGGATGATTACTCGTTGCTGCACACAATCATGTAGTATTAGTACATAATACATACTGACAAACATTATTAGTTGATCAAATTTAAATCAAGCAACATAACATACAAATTCACAAATTCAACATGAAGATTCAACTCCACCTCAACAATAACATACTCACTGGAATCTCACAAGTGGGGTTTGGGGAGGGTAGAATATACGCAGACTTTATCACAACCTTATAGAGGTAGAGAAACTGTTTCTTGAGAACTATCATCTCAAAAACTTAAGAGTAGAATAAACTAGATATGGAAAAAAAAAAGGAAACAGAAAGAGCGGCTAATAACAAAAAACACATAATAGTATGTAAATACGATACAAATAACATATATAAGACGGATAATGACAACACAGAATATAAAGACACGACAAATTCTACTACCCTACTATACCCTACTATACCCCACGGCTAGATATCAATCTAACCCTACTAATATATTAACCTACTACTCTAATTCACGACCTTCACTTCTTTTTGTCTAAGGTCATGTCCTCGGTAAGATCAAGTTTCACCATATCTTGTCTAATCATCTCCCTTCACTACTTCTTCGGTCTACCTCTACTCCTCTCTGTAACTCCTAAATCCAATCTCTCACACCTTCTAACAGGAGCATTGTTACTTCTTCTCTGCACGTGTCCAAATCATCGCAGTCTCGCTTTCCTCATTTTGTCAGCCACAGGGGCCACCTCTTGCTTCTCCCGAATGTTCTCATTCCTAATCTTATCACTCCTGGTATGTCCACACATCAATCTCAACATCCTCATCTCCGCAACTGACATCTTCTGAATATGTGAGTTTTTGATTGGCTAACGCTCCACCCCATACAGCAAAGACGGTCTAGCCATCATCTTGTAAAATTTATCTTTGAGTTTAGATGGTATCTTCTTATCACACAATACTCCAGAGGCAAGTCTTCATTTCATCCATGCTGCCTCAATACGGTGGGTGACATCATCATTGATATCGCCACTACTCTGGATGATTGACCCCAAGATATTTAAAGTTTTCTCTCTTGGAAATAGGTTAAGTGGCAAGCCTCACATCAATGTCTGCTTAATCTCTCACAACACTAAATTTGCACTCGAAGTATTCTATTTTGGTCCTGCTCAAGTTGAACCCTATGAATTCTAAAGCGTGTCTCCAAATCTCCAATCTATCATTAACTTTCGTCCAGTCTCATCAGTCAATACTATGTCATCTGCAAAACTTAGCATTCTAACCATCAGACTTTTATTTTACGAGACAAACATATTTAGTGATTAGCCCCAATCAACTATATTACCCGACATCTAACACATAGCAAATGATTTCTCCCAATTAACAAGTATAATGAACCACATCAGCACAATCATAACGTATCCAAATGTTATGAACTCACACAACAATAATAAAGTGTACACCCAAGCTAAGGGTGTTATTTATGTCCAATAGCCATGGCGTGCAAGAGAATAATTTCGTCAAGAATACTGTACTAAGTAGTACCCGTTTCACAATAATGATATATATATATATATATATATATATATATATATAAAATATACTGGTTTAGTATACCTGCGTTGCACCTACAAGTCATGTTAATATTATTAAATTGAATATCACAAATATTTAAAAAATATTTCTAAGGACCTTCATATTTTTAAAGTAATATTAATTTAGTATATGTGTATTGAATGTGTATCATGCGACTATTAATAAAAGTATATATAAAAAAAATATACTATCTTTACTTTAACATTTTCCTCCCACAAAAAGATAAATTATTAAAGACGCTTTTGTCATTAATAAGACTCAAAAAATTAAATGTATTAAAATATTTTCAATCTACTTTTTTTTTTTGTTTGACAAATACTCATGCGATAAAGTTGACTTTAATTTTTGTGTAGTTAACCTTTTTTTTATTAACATGTTTTCTATATAGCATAAAAATAATATAATTTTTTAAATAACTAATCTTATTGACAAAGATAACATAAATTTTTAATTGTTATTGATCTATAGCTTTTTTATTAATATAGGCAAATTATAGACTATTTCAATATATTCTTAGTGTACTTCTATTCTAGCAATACAAATTTATAATGAATAATGCAAAAATTAAATAAAAAAAATGATACAGTTAGAGATATTTAAGTATTGCTCAAATTAGAATTTCATGTTAAAGAATGTAGAATATCAACGTCTCATATTAGTGTTCATCTCCTTTTTATTCTACATAATTTTGATTTTCTAAAATTCTAGAAAATTAATGTAGGCAACACTAATTGTCAAAAGAATTCTAAACCCAAATTGATATCAATTGTTGAACTCTAAAAGTAGTTTTTGCTAAGCTAGTCGCAGAAGAAATCTAAAATATAAAAAACTTGGGTAATAATCACATCATACACAAATTTAGGGTCATTAGATTGATATTTCAACTTTTATATTTGAATTTAAATAAATAATTAGATTCTCGTATCAAAAGATTAAAGAGAAGAGAGCTACAGAATCTTACTTCTCAAAACTCCACATAGAAGGAGACATAAATTAAACTATCCTCTAATAATTCAAGACACAACAGGCATATGAGGTGCTGGGATAATAGCATTGTAAATTATAATCATGGGGCTATCAGTCTATCACTATAAGGAGGAGTACCTTGGAGTACAAATAACAGTTTTCATTATTTCTCTTGCTACCTAAGGACTACTACCTATTTAATCAATGAGTAGAATTTGACTTTTAATTACTTTCTATCCAAGTTAGAACACCTATCTATTCATTGAGTATGTTATGTTTATTAACGTACCAGTGGCAGCGCCAAAACTTTTATTATGGAGTATCATAATATAAAGAAGTGAATTCACGAAGAAATCAAGGAGTGTCAATATGTAATATATATACATTAAAAAGTAATTTTATCTTACTACACCAAGTATAATTTTTCGACGAAGGGGTGTCGGTCGACACCCCTAAAAGACATGTGGCTCCGGCACTGAACGTCACTATGTAATATATAATATTAAAATAAGGTATCATAATTTAAGAAAAATATTGAAAAGACGATTTTGTATAAAGCGAAATCTTTTAATGAAAGGCAAAAAGTTCAATAACATTTTTAAGGGCCTTCACACTTTTAATATAGGAAGAAGATTATGAAAAAATTGTTAAATAAGTAAGAGGAACATATTATTTTTATATTAAAGATAAAATTTGAAACACTTACCCAAGTATTTCCTCTTAATACGTAATGTTGTATCTTCAAACGAAACAAAATTGTTTGAAAAAGAGAAAGTAGAAAACTGACTGTTGCAATTCTAAACTATAGTGTTATCGATGAATCCAATCTCAATCTCTTTATTTATCGATAGAAAATTTGGATTAGCACATTTAATGCATCTATTTATGATGTAATAAACTTTGCCTTGTTGCAATTTTTCGTTCCACTTTACAACATGATTGTTAAAAAGTGTAGCATTAACTTTTGTGCCCTGTTAAAAAAATTAAACGTTAACAACTAAAATATATATTTAATGTTAAAATATAAAAAAATAAAGAAAAAAAACTATTACCTCTTCGTCAACAAATGTTAAAGTCTTTCGAGAGCCTTCATTGGTGCCTTTTCTTATATTGTTTTATTGGTTCATTGCAAATAAGTAAGACTTTTATTATCCAGTAAGAATCATATTTTTTAAGGTATTAATTGCCACAACTTTATTGATCTAGTCCTTTCAGAATCCAAAGCAAGATTGTCTAAAATAAATTATTGAAAAGAATAATAATAAAATAATATACGAATTTATAATATAAAAGAAATTATAAGATGAAGAAGTATTACATTACTTTAGAGATATTAATAGATGGAACTTGTAAAAAGATGGAGAGGTTAGAAACAAAATAATAGAAATTTTTAAAAAATGATAATTTATTAGACTAAACTAACTAAACAAAGGTCATAATATAATTCGAATTTGAAGCAAGTTAAGCTGACATAACAATTAATATTATTTTCTTTAAATTCAAAAAGTGAAAAAGAAAGGGACAAAAGTATGAAACGAGTGTGTAATATATAGAAACCAGATAATCAAATTGAAGTTTGGGAAAAATTATAAAATAAGATCCAGCACCACTTAGTATAAATCAATGAAGGGAGTGAATGAATCAAAAGTCGAAGAGAGTGGATGAAATAAAAGTTGAAATTGAAGTGTTTTTATAGAAGTAGAGAAGTCATAAATCAAAAATGAAAAAAAATAATATTTTATTATATTTAGGATAAAACTTTTTATTTTATAATTAGGATTCATGGTGAAATTAGAAAAACTTTTATTTATTGTTAAATAATTAATATTTTTATCCCTTTTAAATTTATTTTTTTAAATCATTATTTAGGTTTCCTTTTCAAAGCAGGAAGAAATTTCCTTTTACACCAAGTTTATTTTAATTAGAAAAGGATTCTGGATTTTTCTTTATTTAATTTTTCCTTTAATTTTTTTTCTTTTTGACTAATTTGGACGTGTTTTCCTTTTAATTTTTTTTCTTTTGACTAATTTCCTTTTACACCAAGTCTATTTTAGTTGGAAAAGGATTTTTTTATTTAATTTTTATTTATATTTACTATTATTCAAATAATAAATATTCTAAAAAAAAGGGTGAAAAGATGATTTTGTCTAAAGAGGAGTGTTTTAGCGAAGGGCAAAGAGTTCAATCAACATTTCTAAGAGTCTTCACGCTTTTAATATAACTAGTTTATTTTACGTGTTTTGCACATGCGTATTGAGTTAATTAATATACAACGATAAGCAACAAAATTTGAAAAACAAACAACTATAAAAATTATATTTAATTCACTATTTATTTAACTATTATAAAAATAAATATTATTACATTGATACAATGATAAATTTAATATCTTTTAAATATATAATATGATGAATTTAATTGAATTAATTTTATAGTTTTTTGTAATTATGGATATTTTAATATATCAAGATCCAAATATATTAGATGAATATATTGACAAACCTTTAAATTTGTCAGTAAAACACATGATAAAATATTTTTTTTTCCTGAAGGGTCTAACTGTTAAAGTTAATCACATAATGCATCATACGAAATTTTACTATGATAAAGCTAAATTTTGGTATAAACAAATTAATAATTAAAAAAAAATCCGCAATAAAAATACGTGAAAGAAATCACCTGATATGATCATTACATGAATACTATTTCAATGACTCTTGTTTTAATCTCACAATAAGCATAATGTATTTTAACAAAAGGTTTTGTAGAAAGACTACTAACAAGGAGCATAGTATCAATTCATAAGTAATATCAATCGTTTTAGGATAAAATGTTTGTACTTTGTAGTATAAAAGAATTTGATCGTGAAAAATAAAGAGTTATAATTATACAGAAAACAAATTTGTTCTAGAATAGGTATTTCTATTGTAAGTGAAATTAAAATCAAAGTTGTATCAAGCACCAGAGCAAAATCAAAATTGAAATCTCAATTGAGTTGTCGATACCTCTCCAGGGGAAAGTTAGTACACTATTCGTGAACACTTGTTTCCTGAATTGAAGTTGGAAAGCTGAATCTTCAAATATTGAGCTGCTACATAGATCAGAACTGACTCTTAATGTCATTCTTCACTTTTTTAATCGGACAAATGTTACTCCGTCATTGATGTCCAAACTTGTAGCCGCAGAGGGACCCGCCTGCAATCAAAGACAAGCAAAACAAAACAAAATTTTTTTGCCCCCAGTTTGTGCTAAAAAAAAAATTTGTGGGTTATTTTGCTTGATTTGAACATCATATTAAACAAAATATAATAAAATAAATTTAAAAAAAGGGAAAAAAAACAAATATTCTGTTTTTTGAATGAAATTAGATTTTATACTTTATGAAAAACAAAAAAATGGGGGCTATCATGCCCTATGAAGATATGAACAAATATTATGAATGTTCACTCCCTAAACGAATATTATGAGGGTTCGCTCCCTAAATAAATATTATGAGGGTTCGCTCCCTAAACGAATATTGTGAGGGTTCGCATCCTAAACGGATATTATGAGGGTTCGTGCCATAAACGAATATTATGAAGGTTCGTGCCCTAAAAGAATATTATGACGGTTCGCTCTCTAAATGAATATTATGAGAGTTAACTCCCTAAATGAATATTATGAGAGTTCGTTCCTAAACGAATATTATGAGAGTTCGTGTCCTAAACGAATATTATGAGGGTTCGCTCCCAAAACGAATATTATGAGGGTTCGTGCCCTGAACGAATATTATGAGGATCTGTTCCCTAAACAAATATTATGAGGGTTCGCTCCCTAAACAAATATTATGAGGGTTCAAGTTCTAAACGAATATTGTGAGGGTTCATTCGCTCTCTGAACGAATATTATGAAGATTCGCTCCCTAAAGCGAATATTATGATGGTTCGCTCCCTAAACGAATATTACGAGGGTTCACTCCCTAAACGAATATTATGAGGGTTCGTGCCTAAACGAATATTATGAGGGTTCGCTCCCTAAACGAATATTATGAGGGTTCATGCCCTAAATGAATATTACGAGAATTCGCTCCCCGTAATAAATAAAGATACACTGCCTTACTATACTAATTTTTCTTTAATTAATAGTTCTCTTGGCACAAGAAACAAATAGACGCAAAATTGTGGTGTAGAAACTGAAAGATCTCTATAGAGAGTCAAGAAAATACAAAATACTTGGTCACCAAGAAAATAGACAGGACAGCATCAAACTATATTATCATCTTTTTAACTTTTTATTTTATGTGATCGTGTTTAATTTGACGGACAATTTAACAAGAACCGAAGGCTTTTGCCATTTATTTAAAACAAATCTTATGGATTTGTGTAGCTATAAACACGATATCATGCATAATTTTGTGAGACTTGATAAAAACTTTCTACATATTTTAACTATGGTGAATTAAGTAAAAAACATGAAAGACAACAACAATAGAGCTCCATCATACTATTTTATGGTAGTGTAAAAATAATGTTATGCAAAATCAAATGCTTAGATCAATTGAGCAAAAAAAAAAAAATTAATTTAATCACACGAGCAAAAAGAAATTAATCAAAGTGAGATTCAAGAATCGAATTAACTAAGATTAGATATTTAATAAGAAAAAAAAATTAAATCTAACGAAAGAAAAAGTATATAGTACTCTTTAAAACTTGTTATGCAAGATCATTGAAATTTCTTGTAGCTTTCTGGTTACTACTCGAGATAGGAAAGCAATTTTAGCTTCAATATGAATAACATAATAATTTGTGAAGTTGAGACTTGGAGTAGTCCCTTCTTTTCAATTTAATTGTTATAGTTTTCTTTTTTAGAGTCAAATTATATAGACTTTGACGAATATTTTTAAAATATATTTTTTCATCATATTGATATGAAAAAAGTTGGAATCAATAATACTTTTGTTATAATTTTTAATATCTAAATTTTTATAAACATAGTTTAACTTTAAAAATTAATCAACTTGCTTTTCGAAAAAGCGCAATATGATGACTAAAATGGGATGGAGGGAATAGTGTTCATTGTTTTTAACATACTAGTCCAATGCACGTGTTTTGCATATTTGAGCCACATCAATTTAAAAATTAAATATAAATAGTACTTTCCATTAAATAAATACAATATTCATATAAATGAAATTAAATAAATACTATTAGTTTCATGTAAATAAAATTAAATATATATAATATTCAATTGCTTATAATATAGATATGTTAATAGATTTTAATTACATAAAGTAATAATTTAGAATTGAATAGTTAGAAGTTAAATAATTAATTGATAAAAAGTTAATGTAACAAAAGATTCCTAAGTATGAAAGAAGTAGTTTAATGTTTTCAACATAATTTAAATGATTTTTTCTTTTTAAATATGTTAATTTATATATTTTTATTAACAAAATATTTGATAGTCAAAATTAATTTTTATTAATTATTTACATATAATGTCCTAAATCAAAAGTGAATTCTAACTATAAGGAATTTCTAATCTAAAAGGAAGTTTAAATAATAATTTTAGAAAAATAGCAAAAAGACGATTTTGTCTAAAGAGGAGTATTTTAATGAAGGAAAAAAAGTTTAAACAACATTTCTAAAGGTCTTCACACTTTTAATATGGTACTAAAGTAGTTTAGTGTATGTGTTTTGCACATATGTGTTGTGTCAATTTAAAAATTATATATAAATAATATTTGTCATTAAAATCAATATTCATATAAGCAAAATAAAATAAATACTAATAAATTAAATCATGCATCAAATAAATACTATTTATTTGATGCATGATTTAATTTATTATGAATAGACAGGATGAGAAAATCAATTGAATCACTTACCATATAGAGATATATTAATAGTTTATGAATATGTAATGATTTGGAGTTGAATAGTTAGGAGTTAAATAATTAATTTATGAAAATTTAATTTTTAAATAAGACTCATAAATATAAAAGGTGTAATTTAATGTTTCTAACGTAATTTTAATTACTCTTTTTCTTTTTAAATTTGCTATAGTACATACTTTTATTAATAAAAAAAAATTTGACAATCAAAATTTTAGTCAATTCCAAACCTTAAATATTAAAATAAAATAATAATATTTTTTTCTTCATAGCGTAGACAATTATTTATATAGAATAATCATAAATCAAGAGTGAATTCTAAACATAAAGAAATTCTAATTCAAAAGTAAATCTTGAAACTAAATAAATAAAGGATAAATAATAATTTAAAAATAGCAAAGAGAAGATTTTGTCTAAAATAGAGTATTTTAATGAAAGACAAAAAGTTCATACAACATTTTTAAAGGCCTCCACGCTTTTAATATGGTATACAATAAATAAATTTCAAGAACAAACTAAAATTGTAAAAACATCACAAGCAAATTTATCTCTTCAATCATAGGTACTATCAAGATTTCAATATATTAAAAAAAACCAAACTTATTTTTCCACCAAAGACAATTTTGAAAAAATAATCTATATAAACCTAAATAAAGAGAGACAATGAAGTAAGTAATATTAATTAGTAAAAAGAAATTTTAATCCAAAAATGATTCTTAAAATTATACAAATCTGTATAAATACTTATTTTGTATAGTTTCATGAATTATTAATAATAAAACTTGATAATGTTAAAATAGCAAATTATATATATTAAAAAACTATCAAGTGTTATTATTAGATAATAATTTATGAAAACACTACAAAAATAAAGCAAAAAATAATAATCTAAATTAAATTGACATTGCTTGATACTATGTTATTTTAGAATTTTATTATTTTTAGAAAGAAAATAAAGGAGTACTATTCTAATTTAATTAAATTTGTGTAGTTGAGTTCATTTAGTTTTAGGATTCTTTTTATATTTTAAGACTCCATATATTTTATATTTTAGGATTCCTTATGTTATAAGATAAATTAAATAAAAATTTGAGAAAAAAGGTGAAAAAACGATTTTGTCTAAAGAAAAGACTTTTAATGAAGTGCAAAATGTTTCAAATAACATTTCTAAAGCCAAAGCCGTCACGCTCTATTATAGTGTAGATATAGATATAGATAGATAAATTTATTCAGGTTTATAATTTGATAATTTAAAATAGACCTAATAATCAGTTCGTTATAGTCATTCCATTCGATCAATTAAATCAATTTTTAAAAGCTATTCACATTATTTAACTTGACACGACATTTCCTTATTAATAGTTACTTAGTCCCCAAGGAAAAACCCTTTATTATCTTCATTACTTAACGAGAAGTAAATACCCGCACACGGTAGTACTACCAAAAATAAACAAACAAGAAAAACACGTTATTTGTAATTATTATTATGAAACCCAATTCGACTTGGAAAAGGATTTGAACCACTCTATAAATATACCACAGGACAGAATTTTTGTTGGCCAAAACCAAAAACACAAAACTTAGATACTCAAAACATCTAATTTATATTCTTATAAATTTATCTTTAATGTCTTCTAACATTCCCCAAAGGTGATTTTCTTCTCTTATATTTCTGTTTTGGCCAACTTTGTAGTAGTATTCCATTATTATTAGGTATTTGTTTCTTTATGATTTTTTGTTCAAACAGGAAACAGAAGAGGAGGCGTAATGGATCTGAGTCGATAGAGGAGATTTTGGTGAGATGGAAAAATTTAAATTGTAGAGATGAAGAAGCGAAGAAGAAGAAGAGGAGAAAATTGGGTGCTAATGGATCCCAAAAACGTTGTATGCCAGGCAAAGGGGGTCCTGAGAATTGGAGTTGTAAATACAGAGGAGTTAGGCAGAGGACGTGGGGTAAATGGGTGGCTGAAATTCGGGAGCCTGTATATATTAGTGGCAAGCATAGGAGCAATGGCAAGCGTCTTTGGCTAGGTACTTTCTCCACTGCTGAGGAGGCTGCTGTTGCTTATGATGAAGCTGCTAAGGCTATGTATGGATCCAATGCCGTACTTAACTTCCCTGATTGTTGTGACTCCTCCATTACTCCAACATCTTCACTGCAATCCAGTGTTCAATCTTCTGTTGATTGTGCTAACAACATTGAAATTCAATCTGATTTGAAAACATCAGATGGTGTGGTTGTAAATACAGATTTAAGTTATTATTGCAGTAATCAAGATTCTTTTGAAGTTAAATCCGAGATAGAATTAACCGATTTGGAGAGCAATTTGAGATTTAGTTCTTGCGTCAAAGTTGAGATACCTGAAGAAATTGATTTGGAACACCTCAACTTCAATGACATGCCAAGCATCATGTTTGGCAAAGATTTCTTGAGGCCTGACGATCAAATTGTGCAACAGGACATGGTATTGCAAGAACAACCGTTGGATTTCAGGTGTGGTGAAAACTTGAATGAAGATATTCGTGTTCGTCTTGACTACATCGAGCATTGTCTAATGGAAGACAGTTGGACAATGGAAGCAACAAAAATATCAGACACCTTTTGTTTGGCAGAGAAGCATGATGAAGCTTACAATTTTCAGAAGTGTTTAGAGGAATCGTTTGATTTCAAACCAATGAAAGAACCTCAAGGGACAAATTCAGAGATTCGATAGTTAGCAACCAGGCTGATTTGATGACTTTGGAGCAGGCAAACTGCATTCTTTGCAGCCAAGATTTGTCTGATTTTGATGTATCATCATATATTAATGATATTAATTAGGAAATATAATGGTCCAATTCATTACCCTTCTGCTATTTTTGTATTAGCCACATAAAGTCTTTTGTGTCTTTTTTCTTTTTTTTCCCCTTTCGGTGTCTGATTAATTTGGATTCACGTCGCATAGGGCTTATTTTGAAATTTTCTCATCCACTGCACCACATTCGTGGTGGTTTATTTTTGTGTGTCTTAATAGAATTCAAAGGGAAGAAAATAGACTCCGAGCACTTTCCAATTGTGATAAGACTTCACCATGAATCAATTCTTAGCTCATTTAATTTCTTTATGGTTGGAATCCATGATGTACGATGACATAGTTCTTAGAACCTTAAGATGAAGATTTGGAGACAAATCCAAGGGTCTAAAGAATTCAGGTTGAGTAGGATCAAAATAGAATATAGGACTAACATGAAAGTAATGTTTGATACACAAGTTATCCAAATTAAAAAGAGAAAATCAAATTGAGAGGTTGACAATGATATCAAAAGAAAGATTACCATTTAACAAATCCAACATAAAAGCAAGATAGGATCTTGGCGACTAAAAAGAATACCAACCCTGGGATATAGCAAACAAGTCGTCATAAATGACCCTACGTATAGGTTAGATAGGTCCGAGAAGAAAATTTTTAGCCTTTTATTATTAACTCTAGCCGAAAACGAAAGGAAATGCGCAATCAGTGTTGGGATGTGGAGCCTGATTAATATGCAAATGTTCTTTTTATATATTAACGATCTCGTCGTTCAACCTCCGCGGTGAGGTTGCCAGGAGGTGGGGGGCTCCGCCCCCACCCGAAGGCGGGGTTTGGGGTTCGGGGCGGAGGCCCGACCCAAATTTTAGGCTATACTATTTTTTTATTATTCTCCGTGTATTCTGTAACAGTGTTATTTATTAATATAAATACTGCATCACCGTGGAGATTACCCCACAAGGTGTTACCACAAACTGCTTTCTCTCTCTAGTTTACTAAATTTTCTTGATTCTTGAATTGCTCTTCGAAATCACTAGGTGTTATTGTAATCGATCCTAACAACTGGTATTAGAGCACAGGCGATTCAACACGATCACTGAAGATGGATAGTTGTAGCTTGGAATCGAGAAGTTTGATGGATCTGATTTCAGTTTCTGGAAGATGCAGATCGAAGATTATCTTTACCAAAAAGATCTTCACGTACCCTTGATTGAGGAGAAGCCTGAAGCCATGGTAGAGGATGTGTGAAAACTCAAGGATCGCCAGGCGTTGGGGCTGATCCGGTTGTCTTTGTTGAGGAATGTGGCGTTCAACATCGCAAAGGAGAAGACGACAACAGATCTATTGAAGACGCTATCAAATATGTATGAAAATCCATTGGCGATGAACAAGGTATATTTGATGCGTAGGTTATTCAATTTACAGATGTCTGAGACTGGATCTGTAGCGGATCACATAAACGAGTTCAATATGATTGTGAGTCAACTGTATTCTGTGGATATTAACTTTGAGGATGAGATTAAGGCGTTGATTTTGATGTCATCTCTACCCGAGTCTTGGGATACTGTTGTTGCTGCAATTAGCAGTTCCCATGGATTTGAGAAACTGAAGTTTGATGAAATCTGTGATGTTGTTCTCAGCGAAAGTATTCGCAAACGAGAAGTGGGTGATTCATCGGGCAATGCTCTTAGCGTTGACGGAAGGGGGAGAAACAAATCGAAAGGCCAACATCAACATGGCCGATCAAAATCAAAGAATCGTGGAAAGTCTTCGAATAGACCCAACGTGGTTTGTTGGAATTGTGGAGAGAAAGGGCACTACCGGTCAAGCGGAAGACATTGGGGATGCACTGATTCTGAGCATGGACAACCCGGTTGAATCCTGGATTCTGGTGCATCTTTTCATTCTTGTCCGAGCAAGGAATTGTTCCAAAATTTCAAATTTGCATATTTTGGAAAAGTGTACCTTGCAGACAACAAACCCTTGAAGGTTGAAGGAAAAGGGGATATTTGCATTAAGACCCCATCCGAAAATCAATGGACATTGGAAGATGTCAGGTATGTTCCTGAGCTTAAGAAAAATCTACTCTCTATTGGTCAGCTGGATAGCAGGGGCTATACAATACAATTTGGAAATGGTTCATGAAAGATTGTGAAGGGGGATACGATTGTTGCTCGTGGCACGAAAATTGGAACCTTGTACACCACTGTTGGGTGTATGAATATGGTAGTTGTTGCTAAGGATGGTTCTGGTTCATGTCTGTGGCACAACAGATTTGGATACATGAGTGCCAAGGGATTGAAGATGCTGGTTGCAAAAGGAGCATTAGAAGGTTTGAAATCAGTTGATATGGGTCTTTGTGAGAGCTTTATTATGGGCAAACAAAAACGAGTTAGCTTTGCAAAGACTCCAAGACAACCAAAGAAGGTGCGATTAGAGATGGTTCATACAGATGTTTGGGGGCCATCCCCAGTTTCATCACTAGGAGGATCCAGGTTCTATGTCACCTTCATTGATGACTCCAGCAGAAAAGTTTGGGTCTACTTCTTGAAGCATAAGTCAGATGTATTTGCGACTTTCAAAAAGTGGAAGGCTAAAGTTGAGAATCAGACTGGTTTGAAGATCAAATGCCTGAGATCTGACAATGGTGGAGAGTACGACAAGTCAGAGTTCAAAGCATTTTGTGGTGCTGAGGGAATTAGATTGATGAGGATAGTTCCGGGGAAGGCAAGACAAAATGGAGTTGCTGAGAGGATGAACAAAACATTGAACGAACGTGCAAGAAGCATGAGGATACACTGTGGGCTGCCCAAGATGTTTTGGGTAGATGCTGTCAACACAACTGCTTACTTGATTAGCAGGGGACCATCAGTTCCCCTGGAGTTCAAGATTCTAGAGGAGGTGTGGACAGGAAAGAAGTCAAATACTCATACTTGAGAACCTTTGGCTGCACAGTTTATGTTCATGTTGATCCAGAGAAGAGGGACAAGCTTGATGCTAAGGCTGTAAAGTGTCACTTCATAGGCTATGGTACTGACATGTTTGGCTACAAGTTTTGGGATGATGAAAATCGAAAAATCCTAAGACATTGTGATATCACGTTTGATGAGTCTGTCCTATACAAACACAGAGAGCAGAAAGATTCAGAAACTACAAAGCGAGTGGGATCTGAAAAAGGGTGCTAATAGAACCATTCTCACGCTTTTCTTCTGGGATCGACCTCAACTCTGATTGAGTTCTATATTTGATCAACAACAACTTTACTCTTCCTTTTGGAGTGTAATTTAGGCATATCAGAGGACACAGTTAGGCAGAAAGTTAGTCGGTAGTAGAGTGTTCTTTTATGTCTCCTTCCTTATTAATTACTAGTAGTTGTAATATTTATCCTATAGTTTCTTGTCCTCCAATTTATGTTAAATTTTACTATCTCTTGCACTTCGAGTATCACACTATTTTGTTGAGTTTATGTTCTTCTTTTTTTTCAGAATGTTTTTATCATGCTTTCCTTAATGTTTGCTTTGATATGTTTTTTCTTGAGCCATGACTATATTGTAAACAATCTCTTTACCTCCAAGACAGAGATAAGATCTGTACACTCTACTTCTGAGATTATATTGAGTAAAAAAAAAAATTAATAAATACTCCCTCTTTCCCATTTTATGTGATACCCTTTCTTTTTTGGTTCGTCCTAGAAAGAATGTCACCTTACTCTAATTGGAAATAATTTACCTTTAAAATTTCCTTTTTACCCTTAATGAAATGATTCTCAACCACACAAATATTTAAAAATGATTTTAGACCATAAAATTTTAAAATCTTTCTTTATTTCTTAAATATCATGCCAAATCAAAGGGTGTCAAAATGGAACGGAGAGCAGTGTTTTTTTAAGCAAACTGTCAAGTCAGTATGAGTGTGTTAAAAGAAATGGAGTATTCTATTTGCTTTGTTTTTCAGTTTGAAGCACTAAACAGGCCCCCGTCTTTGTCATCAAATTGTCTAAACAACAAACAATTGCAAGAGGGTCAATTTATTATCAGAAATCAGTTTGTAAATGAGTTTTGCATGAAGTAGTAGATATTCTATATTTTGTTTCTGTACTTTGCTCATGTAAACTACACATTTTTTTATGTGAACATTTGACATTGCCTTACTATATTAATCTTTCTTTGCGCATAAGAAACAAATAGCCGCAAAATTCGTGGTGTCACCAAGAAATTGGACCAACACCCTACCAAAGCATCAAAGGATCATAACATTTAAAATAGTGCTCGACTATTTGAATTGGTATAAAATTATTTTTTATTTATTTTTTAATTCTTAAATGTTCTTGATGTCAACTTTTTGGTTCAAAAACATCCTTAATATTAACTTATTGGCTCATATTTATACTTATTTTTAACAATTACCCTAAAGTAAAATCACTAAATATCTATCTATTATATTGTCTAATAATCTAATTGGTTCAAATTTAAACTTCTCATATAAATGATAAAAATCATATATAATTCATATTTTGGCTTGATAGCCCTGAAAATAATATTCAAAAATTTATTAAGTTCATAATAACTTTCTATTGGCCTATATTAAATCAACCCTCAATTTATTAATTCGACTCATAACTATGAATCCAACTAAAATCATACTCGCCCATCTGATTGTCCTTCTAAAAACATACTATTATTATTATTATTTATTAATATGTTTTCTATCAATTATTTAATTGTCTTGTTCATTTTCTCTTTTTATTCTTTTATTCTTAATTAGGATATCAGGAGTTCAAACTTGAAAAGAACTTTTATGTTCATATTCTTTTAATTTTGTATGATTATTATTATGGTGGAGTGGGGATGAGAATATGAGAAAAGGTTCTTTTAATTCTTTTGTTTTGAATTTTGGATACATACAAAAGAAAAGTATTGACACTTATATAGTTTCTTAATTAAGTCATCTTCAATTGAACTAATTATTCCTATAGGAATATCATCATTATTTTTCTCCTTTTTTTCTTCCTTGTTTAAGTTAAAAAATAGTAGACAAGATCCAAGAAGGAAAAAAGTGGAAGCGAGAGGAGGTGGGGGTGGGGTGGGGTAGGGGTGAGGGTAGAAAGAAGAGGACTAACATTTTTATCGTTATTTTCAATTTATGATAGAACAAAAATCAGGCAATCATATGAGATCATATATTGTGTTATTTAAAATTATTTTAATAGAGAAAGACGTAAATGTCCTTATACTGTGAGATTTGTTACAATATATCTTTCATCCACCTTATGAGTATTGATTGTCGCGCCCCATTTTTTCCTCGTGGAGAAACGGGAACCTGGACGACGTCGTGGCAACGACTCTTTTGGGATTTTGAAAAAAGAGAGTTACCACCTAATGATTTGAGGTGCATTAGGACACCTATTCTAAGATCTAAATCTAATCTAAGGGTCAAGATCACCAGAGATCGGGTAAGGATTCTAGTTACCTCGAAGGGAAGGTGTTAGGCACCCTTCGAGGTCCGCAAAGGCGGGTCCCGACCGTGTCTCATATTTATGTGGGGGTTTACAAATAAGGGTCTCTATTTTTAATAAAAACCTAAATTATTCTAAATGACAAAATTAAATAAGCAAATTAATTAAAAAGAAATAAATGAGACGAGATGAGAATTAAATAAGTTCTTTACTCGGATCAGTTACTCGGCTTTATTTTCGGATTTTAGCTTCACTTGGCTTATAAAAGCCTAAGGACAAAACCAGAGTTCATCCTATTAAGCCCGAGTTATATTCATCATTTCCGAGGGTCCTATTTACCCCTACTCCTCCTAAGTTGATTTTATTATTTAACTTAGAGGCGTACTAAAAGAAAAGTAAAAGCCTAACGTTTCCTAAAATGACTAGCGTCCCTCCTAATGTCCAAGAGGCATTGGACTTCTATTTTAGGGTGGTTCTAGACTTAAAAGGAATATAAGCTTCCTATAGGACCCCGCGTCAAATAAAACAGACAAGACGATCATTTAGCATGGAAATCTCAAGTAAGCCTCAAAAACACAAGTAAATAATGTGAAATGTGTGGCATGCTAATAGTAAGTCTCTAATCAACATTAGGTGGAATACTTCAAAGATTAGTTAATTAAATAAAGATTTTAATTCTTTTGAAAAACGTTAATATTTTAAAACAAG
Organism: Solanum rostratum; assembly: GCA_029948455.1. Classification (NCBI taxonomy): domain Eukaryota; kingdom Viridiplantae; phylum Streptophyta; class Magnoliopsida; order Solanales; family Solanaceae; genus Solanum; species Solanum rostratum. The sequence continues at coordinate 57,237,401 of CM057055.1, forward strand.
CTTATACGACTTAAACAAAATTTCTAAAGATCATTAAAGGATTTATTAAAGACAATTATGTTATATACGTTAAAATTAAATTGAGTCCTATAGGCATGATTTCTAAAAATAATATTTAAACATATTTAAAACAAAATTCTATAGGCATGATCTCTATCACAACAAATAACCTAAGGACAAAATCTTTATGTAAGAATAAAATAATGAAAGATGCAATTTTCCATTAATAACCTAAAACACGACTAAACAAATAACTTAAGCATAAAAAAAACAAACACATGCAAAGAACAAATACTTAAAAATCAAGAATTCTACTAAAATACCCCAAAAAAAGGCAATATGAATGGACAATTTCTAAATTAGTAAACAAATCCTAAAATATGGTATCTAAACATACTATTATCAAACAAATTAGAGCACGATATCCACAATTATATCCCTCCCTTTTTTAGTTGAGACAAATAGAGAAAATGTTGTTAAACATGCTAATCACATGACTCCCTTTTATTTATTTTTCAGATCCTAGGTTGAGATTCGCCTAGGTGAGTTACGCGGATAAGTAAAAACGTAGCACGTAATTCCCCTCCCCCTTTAACTAATCCCCAATTCCACTATATTTTATTACAAGCTTTGCAAAAATTAAAATACAACATAAAAAAAAACTCCTCAGCCCATCCTCCTGAGGTTCTCGACAACTCTTCGTGTCTTTGGATTGTAAAAGAAACTTAAAATGAACCTGCAACACTTATCAAAACAATTAAATCCAACAATTGCTTGAAAACTAGAAATTTTAATCTTGCACTTGGGAGAGATGCAAACCAAAGTAGAGCAATGTTGTAAGAGAATTATAAGATGGAGAATTGTAGAATATTGAGTCTCTAAACTTCCTTATGAAAGAATTGTTTGTGGATTAATTTTTGGGTAGTGTGTCTTCTGTGTAGAGAAGTGTCTTTTTTGAGAGATTATGAGGCTCTACTTATATAGTAGAGGAAACCAAGTACTATATGGAAATAAAATCAATCAACTTAATTTAAACTTACCCAAAAAAAGAATAAAATCAAGTACAAACTAATTGAGATTTTTACCAAAAAAAAATAATTCTAGATTAAATAAAGAAAACTAATTAAGGGAAGTCAATATTATTACAAATCACAATAATATCAAAAGAAACAAAAAAAAATTGTTCTTCCATTTTCAATAATCACTTTACCATAACAAGAGATAAAAATCCGAAAATATCACAATTATAATTTCGTATACAAGTGTCAGTCATATAATTCATGAAAATATCAGTTATGCCAATATATATATATATATATACATAAATATATATATACATATATATATTTAAATTAAGAGTCGACAAAATAAAGCATTATACTAAATCATGCCGCTAAAATAATACTAAGTAACATAATAAAAAATAATCAAATAGTATTATTACTATTACCACTAAAATATTTTTTTCGAGAATAATAATAATAATAATAATAATAATAATAATAATAATAATAATAATAATAATAATAATAATAATAATAATAATAATAATAATAATAATAATAATAATAATAATAAAGGTAGTTGAAAAAATGACAAAATAATTTACGAACAATTTTCGAAAATCTAGAATAAAATAAAAAAAAGCACAATTATTTGAATAAGATTGAAAATAGACGCGTTTATTTACAAAGTTTCGAATCTACCTATTTTAATAAAGTGACAATCTAAAAAGGGTATAGGTCGGTCAAAATTGGGTGTCAACATTGATTGTTAGAAATAAGAGTATTTTTGAGTTAAAAGATTGATGTCAGGGATATTTAGAAACTGAAAGGTGTGTGAATGATAGTGTGTACCAATTCAAATAGTTGAAAAGCATTATTTTATTAGGCCCTTTTCCATTTCAATTTATATGATATTGTTTGATCTTAGCACACAGAAAAAAAAAGTTTTTTTTTTTAGATTAGTGGTAAATAAACTCTATATCTTTGTGGCTCAGAGGCGGCTCAACACTATTGGTGGTCTAACGCTGAACTTCAATGAGAGACCTTTATTTTGTTTTTCAAGATAAAAAATATTTTAGAAAAAGAAAAAGGAAGGCCTTTATTACTTTACTAATATATAGAAGCGGCTAAGGAAGCTGTTGTCAGTCGTCATGCCAGCTTCCTTAAAGCACGCAACTAGTCGACATGCCTGTGTTATCGCGAAAAATGGCTTTGGTTTGAAAATTCGATTTAAGACTTAATAGATTTAAGTAAAACCGAATCTTTAAAAATTAGAGTCGCCACTTAATTTTTAAGGGAAAATCAAGAAAACCGATTTAAAAATTATTTTTAAAAGAATTAACAGAAAAAATCCTTTTAAAATCCAAAGAAGGGTTCGGGTTCATATTCCTATTTCAGGAAGGTTTTACGCACCCGAAATATCCGCTAACTTGCGGTTGTCCGACGATTAAATATTTTGACTAGCTTTAAAAATTAATCTTAATTTATACTCTTAATTAGAAAAGATTTAAGTAAATATTTAAAGATTAGAAAAAATATTTAAAACCTTATTCAATTAAAATTGATCTAAGTGAACCATTTGAAATAATTAAGAAAGAAAACCTAATATTAAAGTCTAACCAAACTTTATTTAATTAATCGAGATTAGTGAGTTAGACTAAGTTAGTAGAATTTTGAAAATCCAATAAAGTGTCTAAGTGTTATAAAAAAAAAATATTCGTAAGTTATTTTAAAAAAATGCTTGGAGTATTTTAAAGATAATTTATAAAATCTAATTTTTTTAAAAATAAAAAATCTTGATACTAAAATGTTCAGAGACAAAATTAACATAGATAGTCGACTTTGGGGATTTAATTAGATTAAAACACCAAATTAGTGTTAGTATTCAAATAAACACAAACATGTAAATGTAATAAAAACAAATAAAAGAAGAGAATTGAGAGGTTTTGGGGCCTCTTGGCCCATTTAAATCTCTGCTGCAACTTTTGGGCCCCAATCTCTGCCTGTATAACTCAAAGTATATACACTGTATATCAGTGTATATACCTCGATTTTCCCTTCGCTTTGCATCAACATTTCTTGTAAATTAGCTCCCTTTGGCTGCCAAAAACTCCCAGATTAGCTTGGACCCTCCATGGTCCCGAGGGATGCAAGGCAAAAGTCCCGAGAGACTCGAACAAACGCATAGAAACAAAAGAAAAAGTAGATTAGGGATCCGGTAAGTCTAAAGAAATTCCAATTGAAAATGCACTTGAAATAACGAGTTGCAAATTTGGCACATTATATTTAAGACCATACATAGACTCATTAATTTTAAAAACCAACCATCAACGCATAAACTCCTTGAGTTGAGAATCAACCTATAGACCCATTAACTTAAAACTAGGAATTAACATATGCTCATCTCTTTAAAACTAAAGGAATTAACATATGCTCATTTCTTTAAAACTAAAAATAAACGCCAAACTCATATGGAAATATCATTATCACTACCTCAATTGTCACAAAACCAAAAAAAAAAAAAAAAATCAACCAACATATATACATACATACATTCACGTTAATTAATTAACAGAAGCAGGAGCCGTATAGGTTTAGAAATGGAAAAAACATACACATTAATTAATTAACGGAAGCAGAAGCCATATAGATTTAAAGATCAACCAACATATATACATACATAAACATTAATTAACAGAAGCAGAAGCCATATAGATGTAAAAATGGGAAAAAGGTTGAGGAAATTGGAAACAGTGAACAATGCCTTGAATCAATTTAAATTATGCAGGGAATAATGTCTAACATAGCGCGTTAAAATATTTTTCGACAGCCACGGCAAGGAGCCTCAAACAGGAAAGGAAACGATCATTCATGAGTTCAAGGATTTCCAAGTTTCCAATATTTAACAGGAGCAATACTAAGGAAATTAGAAGAGTGTAATATTAAGAGAACTAACATCAGGTAGAATAATTTCCCTACTAATGTCAACCAAATTCTAAGAATACATTCATCGAGAATAAAGAAAAGAAAACTGCGAATCAATCAAAACTAAGAAGAATTTACCTCTTTTCGGGCAGCAAACCAGAAACACGAACGAGAATCGACTCCAATTCCAGACCCCCGAACTCGAAAATCGTAGCTAAGCTTATAGGAATTCAAAGACTTTTCAAACAACTCTCACAAAGAAATGTTTTCTAATGGAATATAAACTATCAAGGTTTCACAAGAACAAAGAAGCTAGTATTAAGAATTCGAAAAAAAAAATCTCCCCCCAAAATCCTCCTGGAACCGACCCCTTTTTTCAGTCAACAATGGGGGTTTTATACCCCAAAATTGGGGTACAAATCCGTCCCAAAAACCGGGCCAAAGTCACCAACAACTCCAAAAATCCAATTGATTTTCGGAACCCTCCACAAGTCTCAAATCCTAGCCATCGATTTTGAATCGATGGCTTAGATTTGAGACACGTAGAGGGCTCCTCTAACGTGCAAGGACGAGGGAAAACGTGTTGACCGAGTTAAATGGCCAAAAATGGAACTGCCATGGCTGCTCGCGACTGGTTCAGAGCTGTCCCCTTGCAAACTTTCGATTGACTCTTGGTTTGTGAGGAGGCGGGCTAGGGGAGGGACGAGGGTACAAGGGATCAAACGAGTTTGGCATTTGGTACCATGAAGAGCACTGAGAATGGCTGGTTCTCGGCTGTTACCTCTGGTTTTCGATAGGGAAAGGGGAAAAGAAAGGATCGGGGAAAGAGAAAGACAAAGGGGAGGGTTTAATTGGTGAGTTCGGGCCGGGTCGGGGAAAATAAGCTGGGTCGGATAGGGAATTTCGGGTTAGGGATTTTAAAAAAGATAAAATGGGCCAGCCGGGTTCTGGGTTGGGGATTGGGCTTGGGATTTTGGGCTAAAGTGGGTAATGGGTTAAAAGAAAGAGTTAAAAGAGTTTAAAAGAATTAAAGATTTAAAAATTGGCCGCTTAAACTACAACTATGACCAATTTGAAAACAATCGATTAATTCGACCACGAAATGAATCAATATAAATTAATTAAGGAGCTTTTAAGTATTAGCAACTTAAAATAATTAAATCAACTACGGGGTAATTAACCCTAAAATTATTAAAATAAAAGCGATTAAAAATAAAATCTATTTGAGAAATTTTGAAAAATTCACGAATCTAATACTTAAACTATTGATACTTGAAACAAATATAATACGCGATAGATAAACATAATTAAAAATTAAAATATTTGAACCTAAAAATCACTTGAAAAATCTTTTTGCGTTTTTAAAAGCTCATTATTTCAAATTGTTAAAATTAAAAGCTCGATGATTAATTTATACTGTGGAGGGTCAAAATTGGGTGTCAACAGCTGCCCCTTTCTTTGGATAGGGTCGATGGAAGAGACCATGAACAAAGAAATTTGACAAATCCAATTTTGACCGACCACTATTTCATCTCTTTAAAAGAGAGGTACGGACTTTGAAAAATTGTGGCCGGACCCTGGTGTCGGGTTTCCTACATATCTCAGGTTACATGAGAATTCAGGCCACTTGTAGTTCAAGATGCTTGATTTAACGCACGATTATGAAAGAATTCAAAGCTATTTCGGAGTCGAATTATAGAGAGACCGAAAAGCTATGGAATAGAGTGACGGGAAGTTAGAGTACAGTCGAGTTTCCAACATCGATCCTGCCTACATATCCCGAACATGGGAATCAGACTGCTTGTAGTTCGACTCGATCGGTTGAAAAGGAAATCTTCTTATGCGAAGATAACCTTCTGTTGGGAGGAGCGACAAATGATTGAATATGAAAAAGAGGCTTGCAACCTCTTATTCATGAATGTGGAGCTCTTCACATCCATAAATAAGAACTCACACGGACATAATTTCCAGTTACTTGGTATATTGTCACTCGGATTAGAAAGATTGCCTCCAATGAGGGTTAAAATTGCGAAACTGAAATTAACAAACTCAAGAAAGTACCCACATGCCTCTGACAAGGGTGTGGTTGGATTGTGGTGGGAGTCGCTTCTCAGCTCGCGTCCGAAGAGTTTGACATTCCTCTTCAGACTATGTTCTAGTTCGCTGCTAAGAAAAAGTTCCACATTGTGCCGCCTCCGATTTGATGATGTCCACACCTGTGATTTGTTTTGAGAATTCATCCTTTCGGATGCTCCCGATACAACTTAGACAAAATTGTTAGTAAATAATCATAAATATAAAGATGATGTCTTTTACCATGTTTGGCATGTTCTTCTTTTCAATGTGATAGGTAATGAGCTGATACGATGTGGTATGATAATGGCCTTCTTGGCAATAAATAATGTAATCGCCCTCTAGGCGATGAATATGTGATGGCCTTCTCGGCGATAAATATGTGATGGCCCTCTCGGCAACTTGAAAAATAAAATAGCATTCTTGGTGACGAATATGCAATGGCCCTCTCGGCAGCTTGAAAAATAAAATAGCCCTCTCGGCGATGAATATGCCATGGCCCTCTCGGCAGCTTAACAAATGGCCCTCTCGGCGATGAATATGCAATGGCCCTCTCGGCAGCTTTAAAAATGGCCCTCTCAGCGATGAATATGCAATGGCCCTCTTGGCAATAAGTATGTGATGGCCCTCTCGGCGATAAATATGTGATGGCCCTCTCGGCGATGAATATGCAATGGCCCTCTTGGCGATGATTAGTGGCTTGATAATTTTCCAACTGTAACGGGGTGGATGGCCCGATAATCTTCCAACTGTAACGGGGTGGATGGCCCGATAATCATCCAACTGTAACGGGGTGGATGGCCCGGTAATCATCTTGGCAATAATATAGACATAATGTCATTCTCTGTGATCATATGCACATGATGCTCTTCTTGGCAATAACATAAATATGATGATAGTCTTGGAAATAAATTGACGATGATATGTATAAATATTCCTCTTGGTGGTAATATAAATATGATGATAGTCCTGGAAATAAATTGATGACGGTATGCATAGATGCTTCTCTTGATAATAACATAATTGTGATAATAGCCCAACTGTAACGAGGTGGGTGGCCCGATAATAATCCGACTTGGTTTAATATAAAGTCCCTGAAACAGACAAACAAACTACGAACCACTTATGGGGTGGTTAACCCAACAAAATCATATGTCGAAGCCCTCGAATAGGCAAGTAAAATTCATAAACCACTTATGGGGTGGGCAACCCAGAAATTCTAAAATATTAACCCTCACATGGTTAACAAATACGCATGCTTAAATAGATACGTGACAATCATCCTAATGGACAAAGTAGAAACCATATTGACATGTACATTTGTCATGGTTACGGCTACCTCTTTCTTAAGAGGCAAAACGATTGAGGTGAGATGGCTGAATTCTTTTGCACAAAGATTAAAGCCTCTCTCGTTCTCTTCTAAAAAAAACTCAACAAACTTTGAGTTTATTGCACAATATCTTTAGCCATTGCTGAAGACTCGAATTGACTTGTAACCTCAATTGTTGCGAAGACATGTAATCTTCAGCGTCTATTGATTCGATAAACATGCTACTTTGCCTTTGCAACACTTTTGCAATAGCATCATCTTCAGATTTGATACTGGTTTCAGTATTGTCCCAACTTTACTGGCGTAGCCACCTGCAAAACTTGAGATCAAACATTAACAATCAGAATAACGTAAAGTCTACACTTAAGATAAAGTATGAGGTTATGTCATTCAAGCTATAAAGATCAGGCCATGGTAAACTAAGCGGTGATCTCAATCATAATTTATCACTACTTGACGTTTGCTCCTTTGCAATCTTGTAGTCCTTGCACACGCTCCGTATCCGGCGATGCAAACTTGATCCTTTTGAACTCTGAGAGAATCTGTCAAACTTGTTTCTACTTACTGCAAAATATTGTGAAAGTAATTAGAAATCATCTCAACATAATATGATAAATTGAAGATAAGATGAGATGAGAAGGTATTTGATTGATTATGTTGAGGCCATGGTATGTGTAAATGGCGCCTTATGCTTAAAGATTTGGGCATCATCATTGTTGTGATTTTCACTGTTCCTGCATCCAAAGAAAAATTCTTAGTTTGAAAGACTGGTTTGTGTTGGCCTTGTCCTCGTGCTCCTCCATGCAACTGACTCGCGTACTCATCCGCTCTTTGAAACATAGTTTTAGTGGAATTTTTTAGGATCCTCCTCAAAAATTCTGCCCCAGTTTGCTTGAATGTAGCAAATGATATCTTTGTGATTTCATTCATTTTTAGCCTTTCTCAAAACTTTGTCTCCGGTTATGCACTTCAACAAAATTCCAAACTTGATTCGTTGGAAAAACATCTTTTGGAGGAATTTCTGAGACCTTTTAAAAAAAAATCTGCCCCAGTTGCATATTGTGACCCCCGATCTTGTTGGAGAAATTTGCCTTCTAGTGAATTTTTGAGATCCTCTCAAAAATTTTGCCCCAGTTTTCATTATAAGGAGGAATGAAAATCTTATGGGGAATATGACCGAGCCGTTGTGGCGCCTACGTATCCCGTTGAGGCAGGAATCAGGTCAAACGTAGTTCAAACAACAAGAACATTAAAACATTGATAATAAAGTGACCGAGGCCGACATAGGCCGCCTACGTATCTCATTCTTGAGAATTCAGGTCAAACGTAGTTCATTACAAAAGGATATGTGCTAAAAGAGATAAAATGTGCAATAACTTCATATCTTATCAATGTTTTGCTCTGTTGTTTTGTCCTCTGATGGCGAATGTTCCAAGCGATCATACTTAAATCATATTGCACTTACTCTCGAGCATGAAATATATTGTCATTTGGGGAAGTTTAATCAATTGTGATTAACTTCTTATCAAGCATATTCTGAATCTTGATCTTGAGGGTCGAGCAATCCTCTGTATCGTGTCCAATAGCTCCTGTTGCTTTCAACCTTTCATAAAATTGAGTTTGAGACTCCTTCAGTGGCGTAAATACCTTGGGAGGCTTTCTAAAATTCGAACGAGTGAATTTTCCTTGACTGATATGGCGGTCTTGATATTTCTTTGATGGAATATCTCTGACAACAAATACTTCTTCTTCTTCATTCTTTGACATTTTCACATCACTAGTTTTGGTAATTTCTTCATTAACTTGTAATGTGATTCTTCCGGTCATGAAGCATCCTAAAGCTTCTCCCACCTTGACGACATCGATGAATTATCTTCCTATCATACACAACATTTTTTCATAGTATTCAGGCTTTTGAATACGAATAAACGTTTCATTGATTTCACATTCAGACGTTGGAGGCTGAACTCTTGCAGCCTCTCTTCTCCAACGAAGGGCGTATTCTCGATAGTTCTCAGTAGACTTCTGCCTGATCTTCTCCAAATAGTAGCGATCAGGGGAGATCTCTATGTGATGTCCGAATCTTTCAACAAAAGCCTTTGTGAGCGCCTTCTAGCTCTGCCGTTGTTTTGGCCCTTGTGAGGTAAATCATTCCAAGGCTTTTCCCTTAAGACTTCGACTAAGAAGGTGCATCAAAAGTGGTTAGTTTTTCCAACCCATATGAGTCGATCGCAATAAACTCTCAAATGAGTCAGAGGATTTCCAACCTCTACGAGTTGATTGCAATTGGGTGTCATTTTTGTGAGCTCCCTCAACACAAATCAGTTCTAATTACCTGATACAGAAAAATAACTCAACAGATGAACGTATTAGTCTCTGTTCATAATAAATAATGCAAAATATCACACATAAAATTAAGCACATAATAGTTGCATTGTTCGAAGACATACCAACCCACAGATATAGAAAGATGACTAAATAGGCCGAATGTTGCCTATTTGATTTGAGATTTGTAGATCGAGGAGGCTTCGATCCATGATTTTCATTGTTCAAGCGAAATTGAGCATAATTTTGTAAGGATGAGGGAAAAACATGTTTTCCCCAAAATAAGGGAAAATATGTGTTTAAAAAAAATGAGGGACCGAGCCATTGAACGTTGCCTACGTATCTCACAAAAGAGAAATCAGGTCCGACGTAGTTCGAACAGCTTGAATCATTTTCAAATCGAAACGTTTTTTTTTAACCTCTTGTTAGATAAGAGAGCAAAGTTCAGAAGTGGAATTCGAATTTTTGTTGAGAAACTTAAGACTCGAAGGGTATTTTGGACGAACGTTTGATAGTGACTGATATTTTATGCTTAGGAGGCTCTAAGAGTTTTTTTTTTTTTTTTGAAAGAAATGGGCTAGAATGTGTCCGAACAAATCAACATAAACACATAAACAGTTATAGCAGATATCACAGAAACAATTATTGCTCGTCCTATAGAATATGTGACCCTTTTATGCCAAGGGTTGGCCTATCGATTTGAAGGATGTATCTTGTCATTTTAAATATTTCATCGTTCCCCAAAAAAGTGAATTCTATAAATAAATAAATATATTACAAAACGTAAATAATAAGGGATATATTTTTTAGGGAAAGGGAAAAAATATAAAATATAGATACAAAGAAAAACATTCCCACGCAGGGGATTAACTAACTAGAAGATCCTACTCATTTCCGGCTTTCTCCATCTCTTCTCCGGATGTGGTGTCGATACTGTTAACAAAGTGAGCTCATCGATTACCCACCTACAAAACCAAATGTGTTAGAAAGTTCCCCGAACCCCCGAACGATGATTTATTTAAAAGACATATACATCCTTCAAATTAAACAAACAATATGATCGTCCAATTGGGCCGGAGGCCACTTTGGACTCAAGGTGGGCTACTAATGGGCCCAATACCCCGAGGGTATTTGGTCGACCTAGGCCAATGCACCTACACGGTTTTGGTTTCGTTCTACCCTAGGTGTCTAAGAGTGGGTTTATTTTTGACTGTGGAAAGGTGACCCAAGCGGACAACCTGGGCTGGGGAAATTAACGACCGTCGACCCCGCAAGATCGACTCAATTCGTCAGGGTACCCCGATGGAAAAATTTAGACTAAACGGCTGCGACCCGCATAACTGTCGTTTTTTGTGGAAAATAAAAAAAGTGCCAAGTGGCGGAAAATGTCATGCATGTATGAGAGTTAATTATACAATTTAATTAAAATCAGACAATTAATCACAAATAAGCAAATAATAAAATAAACAATTAATAGGGTTAGTCAAAATATTAATCTATTGTTTAGAACCTAATTAAATTCCCCAGCAGAGTCGTCATTTCTGTTATCGCGAAAAATGGCTTTGGTTTGAAAATTCGATTTAAGACTTAATAGATTTAAGTAAAACCGAATCTTTAAAAATTAGAGTCGCCACTTAATTTTTAAGGGAAAATCAAGAAAACCGATTTAAAAATTATTTTTAAAAGAATTAACAGAAAAAATCCTTTTAAAATCCAAAGAAGGATTCGGGTTCATATTCCTATTTCAGGAAGGTTTTACGCACCCGAAATATCCGCTAACGTGCGGTTGTCCGACGATTAAATATTTTGACTAGCTTTAAAAATTAATCTTAATTTATACTCTTAATTAGAAAAGATTTAAGTAAATATTTAAAGATTAGAAAAAATATTTAAAGCCTTATTCAATTAAAATTGATCTAAGTGAACCATTTGAAATAATTAAGAAAGAAAACCTAATATTAAAGTCTAACCAAACTTTATTTAATTAATCGAGATTAGTGAGTTAGACTAAGTTAGTAGAATTTTGAAAATCCAATAAAGTGTCTAAGTGTTATGAAAAGAAGAAAAATATTCGTAAGTTATTTTAAAAAAATGCTTGGAGTATTTTAAAGATAATTTATAAAATCTAATTTTTTTAAAAATAAAAAATCTTGATACTAAAATGTTCAGAGACAAAATTAATATAAATAGTCGACTTTGGGGATTTAATTAGATTAAAACACCAAATTAGTGTTAGTATTCAAATAAACACAAACATGTAAATGTAATAAAAACAAATAAAAGAAGAGAATTGAGAGGTTTTGGGGCCTCTTGGCCCATTTAAATCTCTGCTGCAACTTTTGGGCCCCAATCTCTGCCTGTATAACTCTAAGTATATACACTGTATATCAGTGTATATACCTCGATTTTCCCTTCGCTTTGCATCAACATTTCTTGTAAATTAGCTCCCTTTGGCTGCCAAAAACTCCCAGATCAGCTTGGACCCTCATGGCCCCGAGGGATGCAAGGCAAAAGTCCCGAGAGACTCGAACAAACGCATAGAAACAAAAGAAAAAGTAGATTAGGGATCCGGTAAGTCTAAAGAAATTCCAATTGAAAATGCACTTGAAATAACGAGTTGCAAATTTGGCACATTATATTTAAGACCATACATAGACTCATTAATTTTAAGAATCAACCATCAACGCATAAACTCCTTGAGTTGAGAATCAACCTATAGACCCATTAACTTAAAACTAGGAATTAACATATGCTCATCTCTTTAAAACTAAAGGAATTAACATATGCTCATTTCTTTAAAACTAAAAATAAACGCCAAACTCATATGGAAATATCATTATCACTACCTCAATTGTCACAAAACCAAAAAAAAAAAAAAAAAAATCAACCAACATATATACATACATACATTCACGTTAATTAATTAACAGAAGCAGGAGCCGTATAGGTTTAGAAATGGAAAAAACATACACATTAATTAATTAACGGAAGCAGAAGCCATATAGATTTAAAGATCAACCAACATATATACATACATAAACATTAATTAACAGAAGCAGAAGCCATATAGATGTAAAAATGGGAAAAAGGTTGAGGAAATTGGAAACAGTGAACAATGCCTTGAATCAATTTAAATTATGCAGGGAATAATGTCTAACATAGCGCGTTAAAATATTTTTCGACAGCCACGGCAAGGAGCCTCAAACAGGAAAGGAAACGATCATTCATGAGTTCAAGGATTTCCAAGTTTCCAATATTTAACAGGAGCAATACTAAGGAAATTAGAAGAGTGTAATATTAAGAGAACTAACATCAGGTAGAATAATTTCCCTACTAATGTCAACCAAATTCTAAGAATACATTCATCGAGAATAAAGAAAAGAAAACTGCGAATCAATCAAAACTAAGAAGAATTTACCTCTTTTTGGGCAGCAAACCAGAAACACGAACGAGAATCGACTCCAATTCCAGACCCCCGAACTCGAAAATCGTAGCTAAGCTTATAGGAATTCAAAGACTTTTCAAACAACTCTCACAAAGAAATGTTTTCTAATGGAATATAAACTATCAAGGTTTCACAAGAACAAAGAAGCTAGTATTAAGAATTCGTAAAAAAAAATCTCCCCCCAAAATCCTCCTGGAACCGACCCCTTTTTTCAGTCAACAATGGGGGTTTTATACCCCAAAATTGGGGTACAAATCCGTCCCAAAAACCGGGCCAAAGTCACCAACAACTCCAAAAATCCAATTGATTTTCGGAACCCTCCACAAGTCTCAAATCCTAGCCATCGATTTTGAATCGATGGCTTAGATTTGAGACACGTAGAGGGCTCCTCTAACGTGCAAGGACGAGGGAAAACGTGTTGACCGAGTTAAATGGCCAAAAATGGAACTGCCATGGCTGCTCGCGACTGGTTCAGAGCTGTCCCCTTGCAAACTTTCGATTGACTCTTGGTTTGTGAGGAGGCGGGCTAGGGGAGGGACGAGGGTACAAGGGATCAAACGAGTTTGGCATTTGGTACCATGAAGAGCACCGAGAATGGCTGGTTCTCGGCTGTTACCTCTGGTTTTCGATAGGGAAAGGGGAAAAGAAAGGATCGGGGAAAGAGAAAGACAAAGGGGAGGGTTTAATTGGTGAGTTCGGGCCGGGTCGGGGAAAATAAGCTGGGTCGGATAGGGAATTTCGGGTTAGGGATTTTAAAAAAGATAAAATGGGCCAGCCGAGTTCTGGGTTGGGGATTGGGCTTGGGATTTTGGGCTAAAGTGGGTAATGGGCTAAAAGAAAGAATTAAAAGAGTTTAAAAGAATTAAAGATTTAAAAATTGGCCGCTTAAACTACAACTATGACCAATTTGAAAACAATCGATTAATTCGACCACGAAATGAATCAATATAAATTAATTAAGGAGCTTTTAAGTATTAGCAACTTAAAATAATTAAATCAACTACGGGGTAATTAACCCTAAAATGATTAAAATAAAAGCGATTAAAAATAAAATCTATTTGAGAAATTTTGAAAAATTCACGAATCTAATACTTAACTATTGATACTTGAAACAAATATAATACGCGATAGATAAACATAATTAAAAATTAAAATATTTAAACCTAAAAATCACTTGAAAAATCTTTTTGCGTTTTTAAAAGCTCATTATTTCAAATTGTTAAAATTAAAAGCTCGATGATTAATTTATACTGTGGAGGGTCAAAATTGGGTGTCAACAGCCTGCCTGAGCAACTTGAGGGTATATTCGTAATTTTTTATAATTTTTCCAATTTAATTTATTTGTCTTATTTTTAGTGTTTTATACATTTAAAAATGGTGTAAAAAATACTACTAAGCATGCTAATTAATTACTTAAAATAGTTCTAAAAAACATTTTGCATAAGAGTATAGAAGATACCATAAATCATGATAACTGACAACTTAAAATATTTTTAAAATGAATAAAAGAATTTGATTGATTACTGAGATGAATCTTCGACTTCACACAAAATGAAACAAAGTTACCTTATTCATAAGAGGGAGTTTCAGTTGCTCAAGCAATCAACATGCTTGCTTGAACAGCTTGAGGTTATCTTCGTAATTTTTATAATTCTTCCGTTTTAATTTATTTGTTTTATTTTTTGTGTTTTATATATTTAATAATGCGTAAAACATACTATTAATCATGATAGTTAATGACTTAAAATAGTTTTAAAAAATATGTCATATAAGAGCGTAAAAGATATCTAAATCGTGATAATTGACAACTTAAAATATTTTTAAAATAAATAAAAAAATTTGATTGATTATTTAATAATCTGTCCACGTCACATAAAATTGGACAAAAGAAGTAACATGTATTATTTAAAATCGAAAAAAACTACATAAAATGTATTATAAATCCAGATATTTAATAGTAATATTATGTCTATATATGAAAATTAAATAAAAGTGTATCAATAACAAGAATTAACAACTTAAAATATTTAAAAAACACATAAAAAGTTCAATTATCACTCGAATCAGTATTGTTACGTCGAAAAATGACTTTCGGTTTAAAAATTCGATTTAAAACTTAATTAGTTCGAGTAAAACCGAATCTTTTAAAAAAGTAGAGTCGCCACTTAATTTTTAAGTAAATATCAAGAAAACCAATTTAAAATTATTTTTAAAAGAATTTATAGAAAAAATCCTTTTAAAAAAAATCCAAAGATTAGGTTCAGGTTCAAATTTTCATTTCGAGAAGGTTTTACGCACTCGAAATGTCCGTTAACGTGCGGTTATCCGACGATTAAATATTTTGACTAACTTTAAAAATATTAATTTTATATTATTAACTAGAAAAAGAATTAAGTAAATATTTAAAGATTAGGAAAAGTAGAATATTTAAAATCTTAGCTACATTTTATTCGGTTGATATTAATATCGATTTAAAGGAACCGTTAAAAAATGATCGAGAAAGCATAACATTAAAAATTTAACTTAATTTTATTCAATTCATATCGATTTAAGTGAATTACTTAAAAATAATCAAGAAAAATGTAATATTAAAATCAAATCAAATTTTATTTAATTAATAGCTAGTGAATTATACTAGGTGATCATGATTTTAAAATCTACGAAAATATCTAAGTGTTTAGAAAAAGGAAACACGCTTTCGATTTATTTTAAGGAAAATGTGCTTAAATTATTTTAAAGAATATTTTGGAATCCAATTTTCTAAAGGTGATTTTTATAGTCGAGATTCAAAATCATAAAACGACATAGATGGCTAACTCGGGGAATTTAATTAAGAAAACGTAAAAAATAAAAATTAAAGTGAAAACAAGAACAAATATCATAAGCAAATCCATATAAGATATAAAATAAGTGACGCAAATCTGATTGGGCTTGGCAGGCCCAATCCAAAACCTGTCTTAATTTTCTAATTTTGGGCCTGCCAACCCTTTTGTCATTTCCTTGGGCTGCTGGCCCAATTCAATTCTCAAAAAATCAGCATATGGTCCCACCTGCTGCCGGATTGGGCTTCTGGCCCACATTTTTGCACAAATAATTGGGTTTATGATCCAAATCAAATTTTTGTATACCGAAACTGTATACCAGTGTATATAGATGCGTTGTCGCTTCAAAAATAAAATACCGCAGTTCCGAGTAGCTGGACATAGACCGAGATTGATCCAACGCTCAACGAAATGCAAGGAGGAGTCAAAAATAGACTCGGAATAACATTACATGCAAAGAAAATAAAGATTAATCAACTATTCAAAGGAAAAACGAAGAAAAATCAAATTTGACACCATGAAGTAGCATGTGATGAACTAAATAATCTTTTCAACATGGAAGACAAGCATACCATCACATGGAAGGAAAAAATACACCATCCCGCAACTCAAGATGTTTCAAACCGAGAAGAAAGTGTATCTAGAGCATGTATTTAAGTTCAAGTTGGAGCATATATTTTATGTCATGAGCTAAGAGAGGAAAACTATCAATATCACAAGGTTGAGACATTGTCAAGAAAAACAAAGAGATTTTTAAAGCTACTTATGCATATTTACATTATATATATAGATATACACATGTATACATGAAGCACAAGCAATATTACATGACAATATAACCCAACAACTTTCAAGTTCTATGAATACATGTGTATATATGCATTTGTGAATGTATGTATATACATATATATAAATACATATTCATTGCAAGACCACCATGTAATCAAACAAACTAACAAACTTTTGACTCATAAACACTTATATATCTAGATGTAGAAATACACATACATGTATATATATATATACATTATTTGGCAGCCCAACAACATATCCGGACAACATTCAAATGGTAGATACACGCTTATATATATATATATATGTGGATATTCATGTATGTATGCATGTATACAACTGCATATACACTGTGATACGACTATACCATAGCACAACCAAACAACTTTTCAAGTTTTATACATACATATACGTACATATACCTTCATATACATGGATATACAGAGATATACAGCCCTCAAAATTCATACATATTCAGCCACTTCTCAAGTTTATACAAACATGCGCGTATATATCATCATATACATAGATATACAGAAGACCGACCATCAAAACCAACGTGAATTCAACCATCTTCCAGTTTTAATATATACATATGCATATATGTTCTTGTATACATATACACGAAAAATCAGTCATCAAACCAACACGTATTCAACATTCTTGCAGTTCAAACATACATATACATATGTATTTTATAAACAGACATATACGTATACAAATATGTATACCAACAGTTACACTAACAACGAACTTAGGAACGATTTCAACACTCGCATTCGAACATTAACTTGAGATGAACAGTAACGAGTATTACCTTTTCGGGGCAGCGAAACTGGAACTTCGAACGAGAATCGACTCCGATCCAAGACCCTCGAATTCAAAACTGTAGCTAAACTTCTAAGAATTCAAAGACCTTTCCAACACTTCTCGCAATGAAATATTTTTTAATGGAACATAAACTATCAAGATTTCACAATTTCAGAATCAAGAAACTATGATTAAGAATCCAAAAAAATCTCCCAAAATTCCTCCTCCAGCCGACCCCATTTTTCAGTCAACAATGGGGGTTTTATACCCCAAAATTGGGGTACAAACCCGTCCCAAAAACCGGACCAAAGTCACCAACAACTCCAAAAAATCCAATTGATTTTCGGAACCCTCCACAAGTCTCAAATCTTAGCCATCGATTTTGAATCGATGGCTTAGATTTGAGACACGTAGAGGGCTCCTCTGACGTGCAAGGACGAGGGGAAAACGTGTTGACCGAGAAAAATGGCCAAAAATAGCCACTGCCATGGCTGACCCGCGACTGGTTTTCGGACCGGTTCTTCGCGTAATTTCTCGATTAAACCATGGTTTGAGAGAGGCGGGTTAGGGGAGGGACGAGGGTACAAGGGATAAATCGATTTTTGGTATTTTTTGCCATTTTTGGGGACGGATTTTGACTGGTTTTGACTGGTTTTCTCTCTGTTTTTCCGCTCAGAAGGGGAAGAGGGGTGGGGGTCGCGGGTGAGGGAGATAGGGAATGGGGAAAGGGTTTAAAGGGTAGCGGGTCGGGTCGGGAAAAAGGGGGTCGGGTTAGGGATTAAAAAAAGGACTGGGCCGGTTGGGTTGGGGAAGGGATTGGGCTGGGTTATTTGAAAAAGATTGGGCCAGAAAACAATCTTGGGTTGGGATTGGGGTATTTTAAAGAAGAATTAAAAGAATTAGGGAAGAGTTTAAGATTTAGCCAATTAAATTACCAACTTGGCTCATTTGAAATTAATTGATTAATTCGACCCTGAAATGAATTAATATAAATTAATTAAGGAGCTTTTAAAAATTAACGACTTAAGAACAAAGTAAGGTATTCAAAGATAGAATCTATTTAATAAAATATTTTAAATATAACTAAAATTAAAAGATTTATATAATACGCAATGTTAAACATAAAAAATATATATAATACGAAAAAAAAAGTGGCGTAAAGTAATACGCAATATTAAAATAATATAATACGAAGGTGAAATAAAGTACTTTAAGATAAATATATATAATGAGCAATATATAAACCTAATAAGATTGAAATTAAAAGATTCGAACCTAAAGTTACTTTGAAAAGAATATTTCTTGCATTTTGAAAGCTAATTAATTCAAAATCATTAAAGTTAATAGCTCGATGATTAATTTGTACTGTGGAGGGTAAAAATTGGGTGTCAACAGTTGTCCCTTTCTTTGGGCATGATCGATGAAAACGATCGTGGACAAAGAAACTTGACCAATCCAATTTTGAGCCGACCACATATCCATCTTATGGAAGGGTCTTGGTACAGGCTTTGGAAAATTGTGGCCGGACCCCGGTCTCGGGTTTCCTACATATCTCAGGTTACATGAGAATTCAGGCCACTTGTAGTTCAAAACGCTTGATTTTACGCACGATTTTTGAAAAATTCAAAAGCTATCCAACATCGAATTATGGAGAGATTGGAATGCTTGGGATGAGATTTTGAGGGTAAATGTTAGAATACAGCCGAGTTTTCAAAGTTGAGCCCGCCTACATATCCTTGGACTTAGGAATCAGGCTGCTTGTAGTTCGACTCTATCGGTTGAAAAGGAAATCTCTTATTCTGAGATAACCTTTGGTTTAGGAGGAGTGACAAACAAAACGAATTATGAAAAAGAAGCTTGCAACCTCTTCACCATAAATGTGGTGCACTTCACACCCATAATTAAGAACTTACACGGACATAATTTTCAAAAATCTTGGTACATTGTTACTCAGATTGGAAAAGACTGCTTCCGATGAGAATTGAGATCACCTGGATGCGAAACTGAAAACTAACGAACTCAAAGAAATACCCACATGCCTTCTGACAGGGGTGTGGTTAGATTGTGGTGGAAGTCGTTCCTCAGCTCGCGTCCGAAGAGTTTGACATTCCTCTTCAGACTATGTCCCAGTTCGCTGCTAAGAAAAAGTTCCACGTTGTGCCGCCTCCTATTTGATGACGTCCACACCTGTGGTTTGCTTTGAGAATTCATCCTTTCGGATGCTCTCGACATAATTAAGAGAAAGATTATTAGTAGAAATCATAATTTAAGCATGAGGATGATATCTTTTACCATATTCGACATATACTCTTCTTTTGATGTAATAGACAATGAGTTGATATGATGCAATATCACGATGGCCCTCTCGGCAATGAATAATGATGTCTTTCTTGAGTATGTGATGAATGTGATGGCCCCTTCGGCAATGGACATGTAATGGCCCTTTGGGCGATTTGAAGATGTAATGGCCCTCCCGGCAACTTGAAAATGCAGTGGCCTTCTCGGCAGCTTGAATGATGAAATGGTCCTCTCGGCAGCTTGAATGATGAAATGGCCCTCTTGGTGATTTGAAGATGCAATGGCCCTCTCGGCGATGAAAATGCGATGGCCCTCGCGACGATGACTGATGAAATGGCCCTCTCGGCGAATTGAACATGCGATGGCCCTCTCGGCAACTTGAAAATCTAAACGTCTTCTCGGCAATTGAAAATATGATGGCCCTCTCGGCGATGAATGATGGAATGGCCCTCTCGGCAGCTTGAACATGCAATGGCCCTCTCGGCAGCTTGAAAAATGTAAATGTCTTCTCGGCAATACAATGGCCCTCTCGGCAACTTGAAGATAGAATGGCCCTCTCGGCAGCTTGAAAATGTAAGTGCCTTCTCGGCAGATTGAAGATGAAATGGCCCTCTCGGCGAATTGAACATGCAGTGGCCCTCTTGGCGATGAGTGATAAAATGGCCCTCTCGGCGAATTGAACATGCAGTGGCCCTCTTGGCGAATTGAACATGTGATGGCCCTCTCGGCGACTTGAAGATGTAAACGTCTTCTTGGAAACTTGATAATGAAAACGTGATGAACGGCTGGAGATTTGAGTGAGACAAACTGTTTACGCCTCGGTAGTTTCCTCGCAGACAAGTCCTGTAGATATTTCCCTGCATTCACAGAAAATTCCTTAGTTTCAAAGCGAATTGATCTGTGTTGATTCTTCGATCGTTTGCTCCCTGTCTTGTCTTTTGGTTGAACGCTCCGATCTCTTACCTCTTGATAGACAAAATATAAAATATACATTTGACAAGATATTTGACATGCAAAACTTTGAAAAATAGGTAAATTTAGAAAGAAATTTTTTGAAGAAAAGGTCACTGCCTATTGTCATGTCACGTAAATGCTTTAGATGAACACATTCGATTTAGAACATGGCTTCTTTGACGCATCACAATTGTTTTTGAATTTTCTGATCAGGCTGAGGATCTTCAGGGCTTTTAACGACACTTCATGAAATTTTTGAAAGCGATCTCAAAAATTTCTGTCCCAGTTGAATGTCGTAATGAATCAATAACTTGGTAGAGCTCCGAGAATTTTTGAGATCTCCTCAAAAAATTTGTCCCAGTTGAAATGTCATACTGAATCACTAACTTTTTTTTTTTTTTAGCAAAAATCCTGAGAATTTTTTGAGATCTCCTCAAAAAATTCTGTCCCAGTTGAAAATTCCTAATGCTTAAAATTCTGACTTGTTGGAGGTGTCTTCTTATTCGGAATTTTTGAGTTCCTCTCAAAAATTCTGTCCCAGTTTCCTTTATGGGAATATGACCGAGCCGTTGTGGCGCCTACGTATCCCGTTGAGGCAGGAATCAGGTCAAACATAGTTCCCCTCTCGGGAGATAGAGAAAAATATGAGTTTAATAAGAAAACAACCGAGGCCGACATAGGCCGCCTACGTATCTCATTCTTGAGAATTCAGGTCAAATGTAGTTCAAAATACAAAAAGGGAAAAATAAAAAGGGATAAGGGGATGACCGAGGCCGACATAGGCCACCTACGTATCTCATTCTCGAGAATTCAGGTCAAACGTAGTTCATTACAAATGGCAGATAATTTGATAACAAACAACAAAAATGATTACAAGCAAATGATGCGATTACAAACAAAGAGATTAAAAGCAAATTTTGCGTCCCTAGATGTAGCGTCTCTTGATATCATACAAGTTGATTGTCAAGTTCTAGTAGGTGATGTTCGTGCTAAATACTAGCACGTTGTCACATGACCAAATAAATACATTAACATATTCTTCAACAGGTTGATGAGTTCTCTCCTCTGAGTCTCTATCAAATGGATACTGATTCTGACTTCTCTGATTTTTTGTCTTCTTTCATATTCATAGTTTAAACTGGCTTGAGTTGCTCCGATTTTGACAAATGGCTCGGATATCACGGTCTCTTCATCATACTCTTTGAACACTTCATCAGTAATCACCTCATTTGTTCATTAAGCTCGTGGCATGACATAATATGACAGGTTTTAAAGTTCTTTTACTAAAATCATAAACAAACATCATCAGATAGGAAAAATGAAGCGAGTAAAGTAAACTTCCATGATAAAAGAGGCTTTCATTTAAAAGAAAGAAAACAATTGAAACTTTGGCATAGTCACAAGGCAGTTTGACCCCTTTTTTTCAAAATATTACTAGAGAATTAAAGCATAACGAAGTAAAACAATATAAAAGGTGGGCCTCGAGCCTATATGGACTACCACCAATTTCAGGAATAATATAAAAATCGACTTTGTCTATCAAGATGAGTAGAGAATCAGGAGCAGAGTAGATGTCCAATTATCATTTGCTTCTCTGACTCGATGTCTCGTGCTTAGCTTCATGGTCACCGCAGCATCATCTCCTTCGAACAAATTCTAGATTCCTTTCCCTAGACCATTGTCCTCGTCGTGATTTTGCACTGGCAAAGACTGGGGCAACTGAGGCAACGATTTTGATAACGTGCGATCGACCTTATTCCTCTTCTCAATCATCAAAGCGAAGTTGGTGAGGTATCATGACCACAAATCTAGATGTCACCTGCTGACGAAGGGGCAGGGGATTACTATTGACACTAGGAGTAACAGCCTGAAGAGTGACCACTTTTTGATCAATTAAGTCCTGAATTTTGTGCTTCAAGTTGATACAATTTTCAGTGGTATGCCCAATGGCTCCGGAATGATAAGCACATTTCTGATCTGCTTTATAAAATTTTTCGAAAGGATTGGCTGGTCTTCCTTCTATAGGATGGAGCATACCTGCGGCTTTCAATCTCTCAAAGAGTTGGGTTTGACTTTCAATCAAAGGAGTAAAGACTCGAGGAGTTCTCTTCACGAGATTTGGATTAGAAATGTTGCAATCATTTGTTGAAGACAAATGCGCCTGACAGTAGCTTGGAGGATTCTGGAAAGTAGGTGCTGACATTTGGAATTTTGGATATTGTGGGGCTTGGTAGCTTGGAGGGATATTTTGATAATTTAGCAATGGAGTTTGGTAACTTGGAGGGATATTCTGGTAATTTGGCCATGGAGCTTGGACATTTGGGGAGATGTCTTGGTAATTTGGCAATGGAGCTTGGATATTTGGAGAGATACTTTGATAATTTGGCAATGGGGCTTGGATATTTGGAGAGATACTTTGGTAATTTGGCCATGGAGCTTGAAAAATTGGAGGGATATTCTGGTAATTTGGCAATGGAGCTTGGACACTTGAGTGGACGGGAAAGACTGGGTAGGGATTTGTGGAGCTTTGGGGTAGGTATTGGATAGTGAATGCGAAGGAATGTCATACTTGACATGTTTTGATCTTAGTTCGGATGAAATAGAAGGAACATCTTTCCTCTTCCTCCTCAGTGGAACTGAAGGTTTTGTTCGAGTAGCTATTCGGGCGATTTTTCCTGTCTCAAGACCATATTCGATAGCCTCGCCGACTTTAACTATCTCGATAAATTTTGCTCCAATGAGAGGTAACATCTTATCAAAGTAATCCGGCTCTTGAATGCGCAAGAAGGCTTCGTTAATCTCTTGCTCGGTCATAGGAGGTCTAACCTTTGCGGCCTCTTTCCTCCAACGGTAGGCATATTCTCGATAGCTTTCAGTAGACTTCTGTTTGATTTTCTCCAAAGAATATCGGTCAGGAACAATTTCGATGTTGTAACAAAATCTTTCAATAAAGGCATTGGCCAAAGCATTCCAACTGGACCACCGTTTCAATCCTTGAGAAGCAAACCAATCTAAAGCTTCTCCCCTCAGACTTTGGTTGAAAAGCCGGATCAACATAGCTTCATTTTTCTCAACCCCCACGAGTCGGTCACGATAGACTCTCAAGTGAACTAGGGGATTGCCGTCTCCACTAAAAGTGTCAAATTCCGGTACTTTGAACCCTTCTGGGATGTCCAAATCCAAGCGAGTGTTCAGATCTTCATAATCCAACCCTGCAGTGCTCGACACGTGGTACAACCCCTGGATTGCTTCTGTAGTCTCTTTTCTCATGCCTGACTCAATTACCTCCTTTTGGGCCCTCCACTCGTTTTCCTTCTCCTTGTAAGGTCGGGCTCGGAATATGTGATGAAGGGAAGATATGTTTCTTCTGGTATTGTCGGGGTATAAAGAGTGGCTTTTAGGGGTGTAGGTTGAGTAGTTTGGGGACTTCGAATGTTTGGATCAGGGTTTTGATATGCGAATGGATATATTTGAGGGTTGTGAGAATTTAGACTTAGGAGAGGAGGCGGTGTTTGGCGTGATGTGCAAGCATGATGAAAGTTGGGAGGGGTTAAGCCGATGATGGGAGTTTTTTGTGGAGGAATAGTTTGGTCGGTGGTTGAATTCGGAGGAGGAGAACAAAGTGGAGGCCTTTCATCGTCTGGAGCATGAGTATTAGTGGCGATGGCTAGATTCGCCGGACCTTGAGCCCTTTGTATCTCAGCCCTCATTTCAACAATCTGTTGTAGTAGTTGTGCAATCAACTTGTTTTGTTCAGTAATTGCAGGGTCCGTCACGGTAACTTCAGTTAAACAATTGTCCTCACTGTTCTCAGTCATTGTTTCTTTCCCTTTTGACAGATTTTGGTTAGGGAAGGAATCTTTAGAATTCTTAGACCTCGTAAAGTAGGAATGTCCAGTCATTTTCTCAACACAGATCAATTCTAAGCACCTGTCGAATGAAAAATAACTCAAAAGATAAACGTTTTAGTCCTTGTTCATAACAAACAATGCAAAATATCACACAGAAACGTAAACACATAATAGTTGTATTGTTCGAAGACATACTAACCCATAAATATAGGAAAATGACTAAATAGGCCGAATGTTTGCCCATTTAATATGAGATTTGTGAATTAGGAAGACGCTTTGTCAGAATTTTTGAATTTTCTAAAATTTGTGATAAGATTGAAGGAGGGAAAATAAATTTTCTATAATGAGGGACCGTGCCTTAGGAGGCTGCCTACGTATCTCGCAAATGAGAAATCAGGTCCGACGTAGTTCGACCGATCGGAACATTCAAATGGAAGATTCACCTCTTGTCAAATAAGAGAGCAAAATCTAGAATTTTAGGAGCAAAATTCGGATTTTGTTGAGAAACTCAAGACTCGAAAAGTATTTTGGACGGACTTTTGATAGTGACTGGGATTTTATGCTTAGGAGACACTAAAAGTTTTTTTTTTTTTTGAAAGGGATGGGCTAGAATATCTCCGAACAAATCAACATAATCACGTAAACAATTAAAGCATTTAGCACAGAAACAGTTATTGCGCGTCCTAGAAAATAAGTGGCCCTTTTGTGCCAAGGGTTGGCCTATCGATTTGAAGGATGTATCTTGTCATTTAAATATTTCATCGTTCCCCAAAAAAGCGAATTCTATATTACAAAACGTAAATAATAAGGGATACATTTTTTAGGAAAAGGGAAAAATATAAATACAAAGAAAAAACATTCCCACGCAGGGGATAAATTAACTGGAAGATCTCGCTCCATTTCTGGCTTTCTCCATCTCTCGGTGTTGATGCAGCACGACGGTTATAAGCTTGATCAAGTACTGGCGTTTGCTGAAGAGTGGTAATCTATTTTTTAAATTCCGATCTAACTGAACCAAACACATTCTTCGATTAACTTTTCTACAAAAACAAATGTATTAGAAAAAACCCCCCCAAACCCGTAAACAATGATTTATTTAAAAGACATATACATCCTTCAAATTAAACAAATAATATGATCGTCCAATTGGGCCGGAGGCCACTTTGGACTCAAGGTGGGCTACTAATGGGCCTGATACCCCTTGGATATCCGGTCGACCTAGGCCAATGCACCTACAGGGTTTTGGTTTCGATCTATCCTAAGTGTCTAAGAGTGGGTTTATTTTGACTTTGAAAGGTGACCCGAGCGGATAACCCGGGCTGGGAAAGTTAACGACCGTCGACCCCGCAAGATCGACTCATTTCGTCAGGGTACCCCGATGGAAAATTTGGACTAAACGGCTGCGACCCGCATAATCGTCGTTTTTAGTAAAAAATAAAAATAAAGTTGCCGGGTGGCGGAATATGCTATGCATGCAATGACAGTTTAATAAATTTAAAATTAAACAAGTAAAACGAACAAACAAATAACAAAATAAAAACAATTATTAAAGTTAGTCAAAAACTTAGTCTAATGGTTAAAACCTAATTAAATTCCCCAGCAGAGTCGCCATTTCTGTTACGTCGAAAAATGACTTTCGGCTTAAAAATTCGATTTAAAACTTAATTAGTTCGAGTAAAACCGAATCTTTTAAAAAATTAGAGTCGCCACTTAATTTTTAAGGAAAAATCAAGAAAACCAATTTAAAATTATTTTTAAAAGAATTAACAGAAAAAATCCTTTTAAAAAAATCCAAAGATTAGGTTCGGGTTCAAATTTTCATTTCGAGAAGGTTTTACGCACTCGAAATGTCCGCTAACGTGCGGTTATTCGACGATTAAATATTTTGACTAACTTTAAAAATATTAATTTTATATTATTAACTAGAAAAAGAATTAAGTAAATATTTAAAGATTAGGAAAAGTAGAATATTTAAAATCTTAGCTACATTTTATTCGGTTGATATTAATATCGATTTAAAGGAACCGTTAAAAAATGATCGAGAAAGCATAACATTAAAAATTTAACTTAATTTATTCAATTCATATCGATTTAAGTGAACTACTTAAAAATAATCAAGAAAAATGTAATATTAAAATCAAATCAAATTTTATTTAATTAATAGCTAGTGAATTAAACTAGGTGATTATGATTTTAAAATCTACGAAAATATCTAAGTGTTTAGAAAAAGGAAACACGCTTTCGATTTATTTTAAGGAAAATGTGCTTAAATTATTTTAAAGAATATTTTGGAATCCAATTTTCTAAAGGTGATTTTTATAGTCGAGATTCAAAATCATAAAACGACATAGATGGCTAACTCGGGGAATTTATTTAAGTTAAAACGTAAAAAATAAAAATTAAAGTGAAAACAAGAACAAATATTATAAGCAAATCCATATAAGAGATAAAATAAGTGACGCAAATCTGATTGGGCTTGGCAGGCCCAATCCAAAACCTGTCTTAATTTTCTAATTTTGGGCCTGCCAACCCTTTTGTCATTTCCTTGGGCTGCTGGCCCAATTCAATTCTCAAAAAATCAGCATATGGTCCCACCTGCTGCCGGATTGGGCTTCTGGCCCACATTTTTGCACAAATAATTGGGTTTATGATCCAAATCAAATTTTGTATACAGAAACTGTATACCAGTGTATATAGATGCGTTGTCGCTTCAAAAATAAAATACCACAGTTCCGAGTAGCTGGACATAGTCCGAGATTGATCTAACGCTCAACGAAATGCAAGGAGGAGTCAAAAATAGACTCGGAATAACATTACATGCAAAGAAAATAAAGATTAATCAACTATTCAAAGGAAAAACGAAGAAAAATCAAATTTGACACCATGAAGTAGCATGTGATGAACTAAATAATCTTTTCAACATGGAAGACAAACATGCCATCACATGGAAGGAAAAAATACACCATCCCGCAACTCAAGATGTTTCAAACCGAGAAGAAAGTGTATCTAGAGCATGTATTTAAGTTCAAGTTGGAGCATATATTTTATGTCATGAGCTAAGAGAGGAAAACTATCAATATCACAAGGTTGAGACATTGTCAAGAAAAACAAAGAGATTTTTAAAGCTACTTATGCATATTTACATTATATATATAGATATACACATGTATACATGAAGCACAAGCAATATTACATGACAATATAACCCAACAACTTTCAATTTCTATGAATACGTGTGTATATATGCATTTGTGAATGTATGTATATACATATATATAAATACATATTCATTGCAAGACCACCATGTAATCAAACAAACTAACAAACTTTTGACTCATAAACACTTATATATCTAGATGTAGAAATACACATACATGTATATATATATATATACATTATTTGGCAGCCCAACAACATATCCGGACAACATTCAAATGGTAGATACACGCTTATATATATATATATATATGTGGATATTCATGTATGTATGCATGTATACAACTGCATATACACTGTGATACGACTATACTATAGCACAACCAAATAACTTTTCAAGTTTTATACATACATATACGTACATATACCTTCATATACATGGATATACAGAGATATACAGCCCTCGAAATTCATACATATTCAGCCACTTCTCAAGTTTATACAAACATGCGCGTATATATCATCATATACATAGATATACAGAAGACCGACCATCAAAACCAACGTGAATTCAACCATCTTCCAGTTTTAATATATACATATGCATATATGTTCTTGTATACATATACACGAAAATCAGCCATCAAACCAGCACGTATTCAACATTCTTGCAGTTCAAACATACATATACATATGTATTTTATAAACAGACATATACGTATACAAATATGTATACCAACAGCTACACTAACAACGAACTTAGGAACGATTTCAACACTCGCATTCAAACATTAACTTGAGATGAAGAGTAACGAGTATTACCTTTTCGGGGGCAGCGAAACTGGAACTTCGAACGAGAATCGACTCCGATCCAAGACCCTCGAATTCAAAACTGTAGCTAAACTTCTAAGAATTCAAAGACCTTTCCAACACTTCTCGCAATGAAATATTTTTTAATGGAACATAAACTATCAAGATTTCACAATTTTAGAATCAAGAAACTATGATTAAGAATCCAAAAAAATCTCCCAAAATTCCTCCTCCAGCCGACCCCATTTTTCAGTCAACAATGGGGGTTTTATACCCCAAAATTGGGGTACAAACCCGTCCCAAAAACCGGACCAAAGTCACCAACAACTCCAAAAAATCCAATTGATTTTCGGAACCCTCCACAAGTCTCAAATCTTAGCCATCGATTTTGAATCGATGGCTTAGATTTGAGACACGTAGAGGGCTCCTCTGATGTGCAAGGACGAGGGGAAAACGTGTTGACCGAGAAAAATGGCCAAAAATGGCCACTGCCATGGCTGACCCGCGACTGGTTTTCGGACCGGTTCTTCGCGTAATTTCTCGATTAAACCATGGTTTGAGAGAGGCGGGTTAGGGGAGGGACGAGGGTACAAGGGATAAATCGATTTTTGACATTTTTTGCCATTTTTGGGGACGGATTTTGACTGGTTTTGACTGGTTTTCTCTCTGTTTTTTCGCTCAGAAGGGGAAGAGGGGTGGGGGTCGCGGGTGAGGGAGATAGGGAATGGGGAAAGGGTTTAAAGTGTAGCGGGTTGGGTCGGGAAAAAGGGGGTCGGGTTAGGGATTAAAAAAAGGACTAGGCCGGTCGGGTTGGGGAAGGGATTGGGCTGGGTTATTTGAAAAAGATTGGGCCAGAAAAATATCTTGGGTTGGGATTGGGGTATTTTAAAGAAGAATTAAAAGAATTAGGGAAGAGTTTAAGATTTAGCCAATTAAATTACCAACTTGGCTCATTTGAAATTAATTGATTAATTCGACCCTGAAATGAATTAATATAAATTAATTAAGGAGCTTTTAAAAATTAACGACTTAAGAACAAAGTAAGGTATTCAAAGATAGAATCTATTTAATAAAATATTTTAAATATAACTAAAATTAAAAGATTTATATAATACGCAATGTTAAACATAAAAAATATATATAATACGAAAAAAAAAGTGGCGTAAAGTAATACGCAATATTAAAATAATATAATACGAAGGTGAAATAAAGTACTTTAAGATAAATATATATAATGAGCAATATATAAACCTAATAAGATTGAAATTAAAAAATTCGAACCTAAAGTTACTTTGAAAAGAATATTTCTATCATTTTGAAAGCTAATTAATTCAAAATCATTAAAGTTAATAGCTCGATGATTAATTTGTACTGTGGAGGGTAAAAATTGGGTGTCAACAAGTATCGCATAAATAGGAATGGAAGAATAACGAATATTGTTTAAAGATGACATAGACATAATATAAATCGCAGTAATTGAAAAATTAAAAATAAAAAGACATATAAAAAATTTTAATTTTCGAAATATTAGCAGTGCCACATAAATTAGGACAAGAGGAGTAACATATATTATTTAAAAGTTACTCCAGATGTGCCAAACTTATTCTAATAATTCTTTATTTCAGTAAAAATAACTTAGTATTTTTTTCAAAAGTATATATAATCTATTATTGTTAAAATAAGAATTGAGGCCCCTAAAATTTGGAGACCTAAAGTGTTTGCCTTTTTTCTAACACTGTCGAGCCATCTTTACGGGATGGCTGGATTGAAAATTTTGTGACTTAAGTTTATGGTTCGTTCAAGCTAAATTCTCATATAGTATTGATGAATATATTATAACTTATAGTTGAAAATAAAATTAAATACAAATAAACAAATAAATATTCAAATTGAGGTGCAGAAGATACACGTCCACTGCGGTATAATTTACATCTTTCAATAGTATAATTCTTGACTTATTCCTTTCATGATACTACTTTAAAACGTCGTATAACTCAAACAAGGAATAATATAAAACTTACCATTTACCTTGATCTCAGCTAGCATCTATATCTTCCAACTTTGGATGTGTCATATGCATCTTACGTGGCATAATACACGTCAAATGCCACGTAGGATACAAAATTATCATGTAAGACACCATATAGGACGAATGTATCTTTTTGTTTAATTTTATATAAGTGTAAGTGTCTACTTGTGCAAACTCAAAATTCAAACGATATAGATATCACTTTATGCCCTCAGACAACAATTCTGGATTTATTAAAGAGTCCAAAGCTGAGGGGAAAAAAACATCTTTCTTCAACATAAAATTACTCTTTTTTTCTATAGTGAGTGAATAAGTTGAAGAGTTAGAATATTTTACTTTGTCACAACTCTCTCTTTCAATATATATACAGAGAAGGAGCTAAAATGCCCTCGAACTATTGGAAATGGTATAGAAATGTCCTTCATCTATCTATTGGGCCTAAAATGTCCCGTCATCTATCTTTGGATCCAAAAATGTCCTTCATTCACCTTTTGGCTCACTTATACCCTTAAAACTAACAACCCTCTCTTTTTTTCTTTTTTAAATATTTATTATACTTCATTTTCTTATGGAATAAAGTAAACCCTCATCCCCAATTACTTTTTTACAAAAAAAAAAGATCTTATAATTTTATTTTTTTTTTTAAATTTGTTTTGGGGTTATAAAGAAAGATATTATTTTAATTTGGACAAAATATGTGAAAATGTAATTTTATAAAACTAGTAGTTTTACTGTAGTTTTTTAAAAAAAATAAATAAATTAGGGCCATGAAGAAGGTATATTTTTTTTATATTTAATAAATTATGGAAAAAAAATCTTTAAAAAAACTCTCTTAAAAAAAATATCTAAAGTTACAATAATACGCATACATTTTATAATATACTGCAGAACAATCAAAAAGTTACAACAATACTTATTTTGATTTTTTTTTTTTAAAATGTGCACATACTTTTATGTAGACAAAATAATTGATCTTTTAAGTAACAAAGTGAATTATCAAAACTGATTTAGTTTTCATAATTTTTTTGTTTAATCAAATTTGAACAATTTTCGTTATTTTTAATATAACATTAGAAAAAATAAAAATTTACTAGCTCTTTCATTAACTTTATATATTTTTAAAAAGTTTTCTTTTTTAGAAAGCTAAATCGGTAAATTATTTTAATAAATCATTTTTTAAAATAATCACTTTGATCCTTACAGAGATACATTATTTCGGTTTAGATAAATTATGGAAAGAAATCTAATAAAGATGGAGATTTATTTTATTCCATAAGAAAATGAAACATAATAAATATTTAAAAAAGAAAAAGAAAAAAGAGAGGATGGTTAGTTTCAAGGAAATAAGTGAACCAAAAAAGTTTGAAGCGCATTTTTGAATCAAAATGTGGATGACAGGGACATTTTATAATCAATAGGTGGATGAAGAACATTTTTGTATCATTTCTAATAATTCAAAAGTATTTTAGGCCCTTCTCCGATATATTTACTAAATTCAAAATAAAAATACAATATAACACTTTTAATACTCCTCAGCCACTTCTCATAATTTTCCTCTATTCCAACACACAAAAAAAGCATCCTTGTATAAATATAGAAATTTTCCCACAAAGAAATGTCAAGAATGTGGATAATCATTCAAAAGGTAGTGAAATAATTAGTAGGGGATAATAAAGAGAATATGTCATGGTTGTTATATGAGTTATAAGAAGAGAGAAAAATATTAAAAATATTTGAGCATGAATTATTAATTTCATCTCCGAATTATTGACAGTGTTAAAAATATTTTCTATTTGATTAACTGAACTTAGATACACTTGTGATTTTGCAACATAAGTTAAGAGGTGTTTTTAATACTTGTAGTGATCGAGGATATATTTTAGTTTAGTTATTCAAGTAAATGAGTGTTTTTAAAAGTGTCAATAGTTCAGGAATAAAACTAATAACTTGCACCAAGTTAAAATATGTTTTCAATATTTCTATCTTATATGAATACTAGTTACAACTATCCGTGCAATGCACGGCCCAGTTGTTATTCATAAATTTGTATTTAATGATCTAATTAAATGTTATTAAACTATCTTATTAAGTTTAAAATAAATATCCAATAAATATTATTAATATTGATTAACTTTAAATTTAATGATTTAAAAATTTTACTCTAAAATATATTGTAATATATATATATATATATATAGACACACACATACACACATATTTGTGATAGTAAATCATCTCATTTTTTGTGCAAATCTAATGAGAAAAAGTCCATTGAGATGCCTTTAATTAAAATATTTTTTGTCATTGATTGCCCTTTTTTGACTAAAAATACACAAATATTATTGGCACTCAAAATAACGAAACTATAGTTAAAGTATATAAATTTAAAATTAAATATTATAATAAAGTGGGTTCCATAATTTTGAAGAAATCATACACCAATTACATCAAAATAAAACAAAAAAATCTTATTCAAATTCTCATAAGTTTAGGATGAAGCAGGCACATCGATGAAAAAATGCCTGCTTCACCGCTACTCCCGCTTATATAATCAGAGAAATAACATTATTTCTCCCCTTAATGCCTACTAAGTATTATACAATTTAGAACTTTAATTTTACTATTAAAATACATGTATACACGAATATATACATTTAATAAAATTTTAAAAATCCAAATATATATAATTTAAATAATAATTATTTTCACAAAAATCTGCGACTTATGCACTTAATCTGCCCTGGGTGTATCAATAAGCTAAATAAGAAGATTTGAGGAGATTAACCTGAAAAGAAAAAATCATAGCCAAATACCAGCAGCTCTTTGCAAAATTTGTGCTCCTCCCTTCTTATTGATATGTATTTCATGTTAGGGGCAAAATCAGAACTTCATCTAAGAAATCGAAAAGTTCCACATTGAGAAGTAAAACGTTTTCTAATAAAAACGATTTCGTAATCAAGAAATTTAAAATCAAAGATGAAGGGGTATTGATTAATTTTAAGTTTAATGATTAAATGATTTGAAATTTTACTCAAAAATAAATTATAATATATGTATATACACACACACATTTGTGGTAGTAAATCATCTCATTTTTTGTGCAAATCTAATGAGAAAAAGTCCATTGAGATGTCTTTAATTAAAATATTTTTTGTCATTGATTGTTATTTTTTTACTAAAAAATACACAAATATTACTGACATTCAAAATAACGAAGCTATAGTGAAAGTATATGAATTAAAAATTAAATATTATAATCAAAGTGGGTTCCATAATTTTGAAGAAATCATACACCAATTACATTAAAATAGAACAAAAAAAAGTTATTCAAATTCTCATTGAGAGTTTAGTATGAAACAAGCATATCGACGAAGAAATGTCTACTTCACCGCTAACTCCCTCTTATATAATCAGAAAAATAATATTATTTCTCACCTTTATGCCTACTAAGTATTAAACAATTTAGAATTCTAATTTTACTATCAAAATACATGTATACACGAATATATACATTTAATAAAATTTTAAAAATCCAAATATCTAATTTAAACAATAATTATTGTGTTCACAAAAACCTGCAACTAATGCACTTAATCTGCCCTGGGTGTATCAATAAGCTAAATAAGAAGGTTGAGGAGATTAGCCTGAAAAGAAAAAATCATAGCCAAGTTCCAGCAGCTCTTTGCAAAATTTGTGCTCCTCCCTTCTTATTGATATGTATTTCATGTTACGGGCAAAATCAGAACTTCATCTAAGAAATCGAAAAGTCTCATGTTGAGAAGTAAAACGTTCCCTAATAAATATAATTCTGTAATTTAGAAATCTGAAATTAAGAATGAAGAAGTACTTACTACTCTATCATAATTCTTATTGGCGTGAATATATATGTGTTACTAGACTAGTATTGTTTTCTAAAAACTAAATTTAGAAAACTAATGAAAACGAAATATAAATGCTACCTTGATATTGTCAACCACTTGCCATTGTATTTTGGTGGAAGCATTTAAAGGAAAACGTGGAACAAGAACCACCTTAAATTAAAGCTGGGAAATAAATACTATCTGAAATTTCGTACTTATTTACTTTTCAGTCTGCGTAATCAGATATCATAAAATTAATATATATGCTGAAAAAGAAAGGAGAGAAAAAAGGACTATCATTGCAAAAATATTCATATTTACAATCACATCACTTATTACGTCGTTAGAATTTCTTAAAAATAATAAAGAAATCAATGACAATCTATCAATATTTTTAAAGAATTTAAACAATATAATCAATGAATAATTGTGGGTAAGCATTTAAACTAAGCATAGGAAATTATTTTTTTTTTAAAGAAAAATCAAATGAAAATATGATAAGTAACCTGAACCCAAAGTAGACCGGGCCGGGCTGGTTCTGGGCTTGGGAAGCAATCCAGAAGGAGGCCCTAGGATTAATGGGCTCAGCCGGACCCCCGGGCCCAACACCCCTAATTCCAACATGCTATCTCATTCAAACCTTTTCTTCGACGAAAAATAAATATACGATAGATGTTGAATTTATACGACCAGTCCATGTATCTATTTTATTCAAATTTATAAATCTCAGAATAAAAATTCGAGCTTCGTCATTACAATTAACCTTGAGGAGTTCTAGATTAATCCTGATCTGATTAGAGTGAGTTAGTGACTTGGTACTCTTACCTTGTGCATATATATAGAGAACCCCAGCCATCTCAAGTTAAGAAGCTGTGAAAGCGCGTTTGCCTCTGTAAATGTATATAAGCAGGGTGCCTAAAGTGAAATTACCATCAAGAAGCTAGTAGCAAAAGCGAGCATGAAGAAGCCATGAAACTCAGGATGGATAGCGCTATAGATAGCTAACTAACCCAAAAAAGCTAAGTGTATAGCCCCCATAATGGTGCTATCCCTCCTGAGCTTTATAGATTCTCCATGCCATTTCCAACAAATGTAATATTGAGTGAGAAAGGAGAAAGAAAGAGTAATAAAAAGATGACATGAATGTGTGGTTGGGAAGTGTTAAAAGGAGGGGGGCCTATTTATAGTTGCAAAAGTAACATGGGAATTGACTAAGTATTTCAACAACGTCACTGATTTTCCTTTTGGTCAAAATTCAATACCTTAAATAGTTAAATATTCTTCTGCCGACTACGTTACTCTCCTTCCAATACTTGAATAATTAAGTATTTACGTACGGTCTGAATTGAAAATTCTCAATTATTTCTTGCTTTTACAAATGGCTATTCACTTTCATTTACAACTTGCTCTTATTATTTGACACAATTTCCCAAATTTTACCTTACATTCATCATTGCCACCCAAAATGAACATACTTGAAATATCTAATACTTAGACTTTTTGCATTCTTAGCCAATTAAGGGTTTTCAACATGAAAATCATCATTATATTGTTGCAAGTTTGAAGAAGTTGATCTTGAATTTCAAATATAAATCAAGTGGTGTTGTTAGAAAAACTTTGAAATATTTACAGGAATAAAATTGATACTTCAAACTTCAAAAAATATGTTTGGAACTTCATCTTGAAGTTCTCCATTAGCTAGTGCCGGCTTTAGAAAGTTAATAAAACGCAAATGCCCTAGCCCTCAAATTTGACGAGCATAATTTTTTTTTAATTATTTGTATGCGTAGATTATAGATTTTCCTATTAAAAAATAAAAAACTGAATACTATTTGTAGAAAAATAAACTTTTCATATAAAAATTAAGAAAGAATAATTAATTAGAGAAGTTATTTGACATATGTAAAACATTATATATCTCAAGACATTGGTTATATTTCAAAAACTAGTAAAACAGACTCTCCCTATCTTTATGTATATAAAATTTTGACATATATATCTCAAATTTAAGGTCTTCATCCAATTTTAACTTTTAAATTCCAACTTTAGCAAGCCAAACACCAAGCAATAATTTCAAAAGTTTGAAGCCCCGACAAGTCAAGCTTTAGTCAAAAGTTTACTGCCAAACTTCATATTCATATGTCTGAAGTTAATTTTGAAGCGATGACAACAACAATATATTTAATCAAATTTCTACACATTACTGCCATAACTTAATTAAGGTTGATCCCAATAAATGAACTATGTATGCCGTTCCCTAGTTTTCGTATGACTGAATATGTCCTTTTTAAGTCATTGACATCCAATGATGTTAAACAAGGATTAATTAATAATATAAAACTGAATCTACTCAAATTACATCATTATCACCTAAATTCCTGTAGGGGGACCAATGTAATCTTTATAAGATCTAAATGACAGTGAACCAACTTATAAAGTTTATACATATATTTGACAATAATTTGAGTGAAAATCTTATCTAAAAATGGAAATAAAATTGACAAGATAGCACAACTATATAGCATTTTCTTGAGCCTAGGCGGTGCGTCCAATACATGATTGATTAATGACGATTCCGTAAGGTCATTCTTTTAATTACATAATTCCTTGTGGGGTCAATATTACAAAATTAAATATGCTTTTTTTTTTGTAATGTCGGTTGAGTATTAGTATATAAATTCTTTTGCATGAATGTAACAGTGAAATTAGTAATTTCGAATTACATCAAGTAAAAAATTTAAAATGAGAATGAAATAAAATAAATAATATATATAGTTTTTAGAAAATATAAGAATAGCAAAAATTTAGAAAACCAAAAATAAAAATTAAAAAAATAATCAATTTGTAATTGAATATAATAATCAGTAATTCACAAATATTTATATTATCTTTTGACTAAACAATTATATTCAAATTGTATAATTACATGTAATTAAATAAAATGTTGCAGATAGTGTAGTGTAAAAGTAAGGTATTAGGTGAAGTATGTAAACATTTATTAGAGTTGTTGGAAATTGATCACCTCTTTTTCTGACTCTCATCATTTCTAAGCACTCAATATGAGTAGGTAAAAAGAAACTGCTCACACATATAAATAGATAATTCTCTGTCATTTCATAAAATTAATATATAAATAATATTATTTTTTCTATTTTATTTTTGATAGTTGATAAACTTTGAAAAGATATCTTTGATCAATTTAAAAAATTATTAATATACATTAAATAAGAACAAAATAGAAAAGTCACTTTTTCTCTTAGCGCAAGTGTCATTACAAAAGTTGACATATAAAAGGAACTAGAGAGAGTAAAACATTTCATTCACATTATAATATATATTTTTACTTTTTATTTTAAAAGTTGAATATATTCTTCAATTATTTTTTAAGGTATGAAAAATAAACATATTTATAAAAAAAATTTATAATAAATATCTGGTAACAAACATGTATACAAGGTATTTTAGTATCTTTTCAATTCTTTCTGTTGTAACAATTGGACACAAAAATTTGACCAAATTTGTCCACAGCGTTTAAAAATCTATCCATATTATAAATTATTTATTTAAGACATTTTTGTCCTTTACCTTAATAGTTGAATATAGTATTCAATTATGTTTTTAATACATTAAAAATTATTAATGAGATTAATTATTGATGATTTTATACAAAAATTGAGAAAGAATTCACAAAGTCCACTATTTTTTTCTGAAAATAAATGTATGCCAATTTTATCAATGCCAAATACATTTATTTTGTGTATTATATGAAAGATAAAAATTAAACGACCTAAATATATATATATATATATATATATATATATATATATTATTTTTTTGTTAATGAACGTGAAAATTTAATTTAATTTTTGTACTTATTATTATTAAAATAAAATTCACGTAAAGGTACATTTGACCCCTTTTTCAAAATTTAGAGATAAAACCAATATATGTCTTCTTCTTCTTTTTTAATCATTTAATCTAAAAAAGTTATTAGCTAATATATGTTTATTTGATTAGAATGTATTCTTATTTTTGTGATATATTTTTATTCATTTAATTTTCATATTAAATTCTCATATATAATTATTTTTTTTTAAAAATGTACAAATATTATTTGAAATCTCCGAAGAGAATATAAAATAAAACGGAAAATGGTCTAAAACGCCCTCGAATTATTGAAAATAATATAAAAATATCACGACCCGAAATGGACGTGATGACACTTGCTCAAACCACCAGAACAAGTCAGCCTAAACCCATTAAGAATTCGAAATGGCGTGCGAAAGTACTAAATAAAATAGATAACTAAAAAGAGAAATCTTCACAAACTTAATTCCCACCCAAGGATTGGTTGTCACGTGTACACGCCACTAGTCATACAGAAATCCAAAGAATTACAAGTTTGAAACTGTCTGTCTTCTCAAATAGAACAAAGCAGAAAGGAAACAGGACAAGAGAGTTAGCCAAATGACAACAGCTACCTCTCTAAATCTCCTGAGAAGCCTCGGATGATCAAGAAATATACTACTCACGGTCCGGGCTCAAAACCTACACAAGTGTAGAAGCAAGGGTGAGTACCAAAAATAACGCGGTACCCAACAAGTCAACTAGCAAAACAGAATAAGTCTGATAGAATACACAAACTTCTTTCACACCCAACCATATACCGTCGAACTAGCACACAAAAAAGTCTCAGTCCAGCAACACATAATACATTCTAGAGATAGTTTCCCGTATATTACAAATATCAAATCACAAGTCACAACTCACAAGTAACAACACAATCAAACACGGGAATAACATCCTGCCACACAGGAATATGCAAGGATGAGATGCAATGCTTATGCAATAATCGCCGGCAATGACCTCGGCATCATAACATCACTGAAAAATACCTCAACATCACAACATCACCGGTAAATACCTCGGGATAATATCATCGCCGGCAAAGACCTCGGGATAATATCATCGCCGGCAAAGACCTCGGCATCACAATATCATCGCCGGCAAAGACCTCGGCATCACAATATCACTAGTGCAGATCTCAACATCACAATCTCGCCGGCAAAGACCTCGGCATCACATCTCGATCGGTAAAGACCTCGGTCCCAACTTTTTACCATCTCACTCATGTTAATATTCAGAATAATGCAAATGTGTGTGTCATAGAATGAATGAATATGAGACGAAGTCCACAAACAAATCCACCCCTCATCACCAACCACAATAATATATCTCAAAAGAATATATATATAATTCTCATCACTTAAACACATGTTTATTTCAAGTGTCACAACAACACACCAACTCACATTTTATATTTAAGCACCCTCATTAAAATATTTCACGAATCACACATAGGAGAAAGGATATATAATTCGAGAATTTTACAAGAATTACAAAGTTTTAAAAGTTCACTTGCCTTAGTCGAATCGTGATCAATTAAATACTTGAGCCCTTCCCTCTCGAATAGAATCCGTAGCACCACGATCTAGTCAAATAAATTATCACAATAAGATTTCAAAACTAACGACACCTAAACTACTATATGTCTAGCCTAGACCCAAAAACTCATCTAAAATCTTATAATCAAGTTTAGGGTTAAACCTTAAATCCTTCAAATAATTTAAGAAAAATATACATACATAGATACCTACATCAGAAGGCATACAATATAGGATATAATTGCTAATGAGAACCAAAAGCACTGGCGCAGACAAGAGATAAGCAAAAGTGCTTCATCTGCACTTAAATTTGGAAGCAAAAGTGCTTCATCTGCATTTTAATTTGGATAAGCAAAAGTGCTTCATCAGCACTTATATTTCCAAAGGTTACACGTGCCCACCACACTGCTATATAGCATGTGGTTGACACTAATCAAAGTTTAAGCAATTTTCTTTAATTCTTCATCTATAACATATATAAAATTAACAATTAGGTTAGCAATTACCTGCAATTCGACCGCTTGTTCTCACCGATTTCTGCTTTTGCGTTTCGTTGAAACCCTCGCTCTCTTCTTCTCTTTATTTTATTTATTTATTTATTTATTTATTTATTTTTAAAAAAAAAACTGATTATGTGCTAAAAGTGCTGAATTATATTAACCTAATAATTAGTAAATGTGGTATAGGCTCTTAAAAAAATTAAAATTT
Source organism: Solanum rostratum (assembly GCA_029948455.1). Classification (NCBI taxonomy): domain Eukaryota; kingdom Viridiplantae; phylum Streptophyta; class Magnoliopsida; order Solanales; family Solanaceae; genus Solanum; species Solanum rostratum. Next base: position 57,278,037 of record CM057055.1, read on the forward strand.
AGCCCACCACTTATTAATTGTTCAAACTTACCCATAAATTAAATAGTCTTAGTTATTGAATAGTCCAAAGTACCTATTTAAAATATTTTTAGATAAATCTTGTAGGAAATCAAGAGGACTAATTCTAGAAACGATATTATAGGTCGTTACATTATCCACCACTAAAAATCATGTTCGTCCTCGAACATAAGGTCGAAGAAAGTACCTGAAACTTCGAAGAGATAAGGATATTTAATACACATGTCAGACTTTGTCTCCCAAGTCGCCTCTCTAACTGGACGATTCTTCCATTGCACCTTCACGGAAGCAATCTATTTGTTTCTAAGCTTTCGAACCTGTCTATTCAAAATAGCTATAGGATCCTCCTCAAACGACAAGTCTGGACTCAACATCACCTAATCAAATGAAAGTATATGAGACTCACCGGGCACATATTTTCGGAGCATGGAGACATGAAACACATGATGCACGGATGACAAGCTAGGTGGCAAAGCTAGTCTATACGCCACCTCTCCAACTTGCTCTAAAATCTTAAATGGACCAATAAATCGGGGGCTAAGCTTTCCCTTCTTATCGAACTGCATAATACCCTTCATAGATGACACTCTAAGCCAAACATGATCGCCCACCATAAACTCTAGGGCTCGAACCCTCCTATCTGCATAACTCTTTTGTCGACTCTGAGCGGTCAACAACCTACCCTGAATCATGCGGACCTGCTCCATAGTATCCCTAAGGAAGTCTGCATCTAATGAGTCCATCTCAGCAGAATCAAACCAACCAATCGGAGATCTACACCGTCTACCATACAAAGCTTCGAATGGAGCCATCTGAATACTGGAGTAGAAACTATTATTATAGGCAAACTCTGCCAAGGGCAAGTGTTGGTCCCAACGGGAACCAAAATCGATCACACACGCTCGAAGCATGTCCTCTAACACCTGAATCGTCCGCTCAGACTGTCCATCTGTCTGAGGGTGAAATGCTGAACTCATATCCAACTGAGTGCCTAGACCGTGCTGCGAGGCCCTCAAAAAATGTGAAGTGAAGAGTGAACCCCGATCTAAAATGATAGAAACAAGCACACCATGCAATCTAACTATCTGACTGATGTAAAGCTCAACCAACTTCTCCGCTGTATACTTAACCTTGATAGGAATGAAATGGGCCGACTTAGTCAATCGATCCACAACTACCTAGATAGAGTCATAACCACCCACAGTAGTAGGTAAACCCACCACGAAATCCATGGTAATACGCTCCCACTTCCATGTAGGAATGGGCATCCTCTGTAACTCACCTCCAGGCCTTTGGTGCTCATACTTAACCTGCTGACAAGTTAAACACTTGGACACAAAGTCTGTGATGTCCTTTTTCATGCCACACCACCAGTAATGCTGATTCAGGTCATGATACATCTTCGCTGCTCCTGGATGAATGGCATAACGAGCACAATGAGCCTCATCCATGATCACTCTAATCAAGTCACCCACCTTAGGCACACAAATTCGACCTCCAATCCTCAAGACACCATCAGGATCAAGTGTCGCTTCCTTAGCCTCTCCTCTAATCACCTTGTCTCTGATGAGACACAACTTTTCATCCTCAAACTGGAGCTCTCGAATCTGGTTCATCTAGGAACAATGAGCCTCAATGAAAGCAAGTACACCACCCTCATAAAAAAGTTGTAACCTGACTAGGCCATTAGCTAGACGCTGAACATCCCTGGCCAAAGGTCGCTCCTCAACTCTAATGTCAGCTAGACTCCCCATGCTAGAAGTCTTTCTACTCAAGGCATCAGCCACCACATAAGCCTTCCCCGGATGATATAAGATGGTCAAATCATAGTCTTTTAGCAACTCAATCCACCTATGCTGCCTCAAGTTCAAATCCTTTTGACTGAAAATATATTGAAGGCTCCTATGATCAGTGAAGACCTCACAATGAACCCCATATAAGTAATGACGCCACAACTTAAGCACAAAAACCACAGTCGCTAGCTCCAAGTCATGGGTAGGATAATTCTTCTCATGAACCTTTAACTGTCTAGAAGCATAGGCAATCACTTTCCCCTTTTGCATCAACACACTACCTAATCCAACTCCTGAAGCATCACAATACACCGTAAAGTCCACACCTGCCTCAGGTAGTGTCAAAATAGGAGCTGAAGTCAACAAAGTCTTGAGCTTTTGAAAGCTCTCCTCACACTCATCGGACCAATGAAAGGCTACATTTTTCTGAGTTAATCTAGTCAATGGGGCTACAATAGGAAAAAAACCCTGAATAAACCGTCGATAATACCCAGCTAACCCCACAAAACTGCGAATCTCGGTAGCTGAAGTAGGCCGTGTCCAACCTCTTACTGCCTCAACCTTAGTCGGATCCACTCTAATCCCCTCCTTGGACACCACATGCCCTAAGAATACCACTGAATCAAGCCAGAACTCACACTTGGAGAATTTTGCAAATAACTTTTCCTCCTTCAACCTCTGTAGCATTATTCTCAAGTGACGAACATAATCATCCTCAGTCTTGGAATATATCAAAATGTCATCAATAAATACTATCACAAAAGAATCTAAATACGGACGAAACACCCTATTCATTAATTCCATGAATGCTGCAGGGGCGTTAGTCAACTCGAAGGACATCACCAAAAATTCATAGTGGTCATAACTAGTTCGGAAAGCTGTCTTAGGAATATCTGATGCTCTAATCCTCAGCTGATGATAACCAGACCTTAAGTCAATCTTAGAAAACAAGGCCGCTCCGTGAAGCTGATCAAACAAGTCATCAATACGGGGAAGAGGGTACTTGTTCTTGGCAGTCACCTTGTTCAACTGTCTGTAATCAATACACATCCTCATAGACCCATCTTTCTTTTTCACAAACATGACTGGGGCACCCCATGGTGACACACTAGGACGAATAAACCCTTTGCTCAGCAAATCTTGAAGTTGCTCCTTTAATTCTTTCAGTTCAGCTGGAGCCATTCTATATGGAGGAATAGATATGGGCTTAGTGCCTGGCTCTAGATCAATAGGAAAGTCAATATCCCTATCGGGAGGAACACCTGGAAGGTCAGTAGGAAACACATTGACAAACTCCCGAACCACAGGAATAGACTCCATAGAAGGTGGTTCAACGCTGGTATCTCGAATGAAATCTAAGTAAGACAAACACCCCCCATCAATCAATTTCTTAGCATGGATGTAGGAAATAACTTTGCTAGGATAAGAACCACTATCACCCTTCCACTCAATCTTTGGTACACCAGGCATAGCTAAGGTCACAGTTTTTTCATAGCAATCAAGAATAACATGATAAGGAGAAAGCCAGTGCATCCCCATCTACCATCTCCAGAATAATCATATCTACTCAAGTATCATACCCAGCCAGAGAAATAAGACAGGATCGATACACTCGATCCACCACTAAAGGCTCACCTACCAGTGTGGAAACATGCACGGGCACTGACATCCGTTCACATAATAAATCAAACCCAGATGAAAAGTACGTAGACACATAAGAATAGGTAGATCCAGGATCAAATAGCACAGACGCAGGTTGATGACAGACTGGAACAATACCTGTAATAACTGCGTCTGAAACCTCAGCCTCGGGCCTCCCAGGAAAAGAATAGCACTGAGCTCCTCTACCACCCCCAGTTTGAGCAACACCTCGATCTCTACCACATGGAACCAAGGCACCACTATCTGAAGTCCTGCCACCTCTAGTAGTTTGACCCCTGCCTCGACCCCTGGTCGGTGGAGTCGAATCTTTAATTGGAGCTGCCGAATAACTACGATGAGGCCCTGAATGAATCTAAAAGGGACAGTGTCGAATCAAGTGGCCTGGATCCCCAAATCCAAAGCAAGACCTCGGTCCCAACTTTTTACCATCTCACTCATATCAATATTCAGAACAATGCAAATGTATGTGTCATAGAATGAATGAACATGAGATGAAGTCCACAAACAAATCCACCCCTCATCACCAACCACAACAATATATCTCAAAAGAATATATATATAATTCTCATCACTTAAACACATGTTTATTTCAAGCGTCACAATAACACACCAACTCACATTTTATATTTAAGCACCCTCATTAAAATATTTCACGAATTACACATAGGAGAACCAAAAGCACTAGCGCAGACAAGGGATAAGCAAAAGTGCTTCATCTGCACTTAAATTTGGAAGCAAAAGTGCTTCATCTGCACTTTAATTTGGATAAGCAAAAGTGCTTTATCAGCACTTATATTTCCAAAGGTTACACGCGCCCACCACACTGCTATATAGCATGTGGTTGACACTAATCAAAGTTTAAGCAATTTCCTTTAATTCTTCATCTATAACATATATAAAATTAACAATTAGGTTAGCAATTACCTGCAATCCAACCGCTTATTCTCGCTGATTTTTGCTTTTGCGTTTCATCGAAACCCTCGCTCTCTTCTTCTCTTTATTTTATTTATTTATTTTTTTATAAAAAAACTGATTATGTACTAAAAGTGCTGAATTATATTAACCTAATAATTAGTAAATGTGGTATAGGCTCTTAAAAAAATTAACATTTAGCCTACCACTTATTAATTGTTCAAACTTACCCATAAATTAAGTAATCTTAGTTGTTGAATAGTCCAAAGTACTTATTTAAAATATTTTTAGATAAATCTTGTAGGAAATCAAGAGGACTAATTCTAGAAACGATATTATAGGTCGTTACAAAAAATGTCCTCCATCCACCTATTGGGCCTAAAATTCCCTTGTCGAAGTGACATCATTGAAGAAACTGAAGAAGACGAAGAGGAGGAAGAAGATAAAGAAGAAGAAGAAACAAAGGCAATTTTTTTTTTCTGATTTTCTTGTTGGCTTTCGTGATCAAATCAATACTCTCAGTTCTTTTCTCCTCTTAAGATTTTGATTTCTTCCCATTTTTGAAATCTTTTTTGGGTCCTTTGTTCGACTCTATTTTTGTAAAATTGTAACTGTCGAATTACTCATGTTATGATCTTTTACATCCTGGGTCTTCCCGTTTCTTCATCTGGATTATGTTCTTCATGTAGCAGACCAAGGTTCCTTACTGGTAGAACTCTGATGTTGATGTTATGGTATATATGAGTCGTGATGGATGTTTATGATTTAATGTCTACTCTTTATCATTGTCCTAGACGAACATTGGTCCTTCGAGTTGAGTTGAGTCGAGTTTCCTTGAGGTGAGTCTTATGTATTGATGATGTTGAGATGAGATGTTGATGAGTCATTTATCTACTCTTTATTCTTGCTTTAGATAGACATTTAACATTCTGATGGAGTATGATGTCGAGTTGATGTTATTCCTATATTATTCTACCTGTTTCTGTTTCATTCAATTATTTTACATACCAGTACATTCCACATACTGATGTCCCCTTCTGGGACTGCATCGTTTTATGATGCAGAGACAGATATTTGAGACCATCGACAGGCGCTTTGTTGAGGATCTATTCACATTCAGCTTATCGGTGAGACCTCCTTGTTTTAGGAGGATTTCCATACTATTATCATCTAGCTTGAGTTGGTACTTTATTTTCCTTGAGTTGGGTAACCATAGCCTGTCGTGGTACCATCAAGATGTTAGAGGTAGCGGCTTCATAGACATTGAGTAGAGGATGTTATGTATTGTTTTTTTCCAACTCTTCTTTATTGGAAATTAACTTTTATATAAAGACTTGATTACTTTAATTACATTATAGTCTTTTCCTTGAGGATGTTCCTTCCGTTGTTGAGTATGAGGTGATGATGAGGCCAAGTGGTTCACTCGGGGACTAGCAATAGTTTCTGAGTGCAGGCCACACCAAGGGTACCCTCCCGGGGCGTGACAAAATGACTCTATGAAATTACGTCGATACTTTCACATATTATAGGTGACGTAGGAGACATCTCTATTTTTTTTCCCCCGGGAATCTTTAGAATTTCCACTGATTAACTTTCATTTCGCCTCTGACCACAGGTTGGCAGATATGATGCCGGTTAGCTACCAGAAAGGACCACCATTGCTAGCATTTGGTTGGGTATGTCATGCATTTGCATATATATATATATATATATATGGATGTATGTATTCACGACATGCGATACTCGAGCATACTATGCATATTTGATCACTAGGAGGTTGCTTATTGGCCATTAAGGCTACTTGAGTTTTGGTTACAAGTGGTATTTCTATTAACTTTTTTACTACGGTTATCTATGATTTTACTTCCTGCCTTACATACCAGTTAATGCTTATTCGTACTGATGTCCCTTTGCCTAGGGACGCTGCATTTTATTTCGTGCGTGCAGGTTCAGGTAGAGGTTCTGATATACCCCTCCACTAGGAGCCCCATTCAGCTGTGAGTTGCTAAGCTCCACCTCTTCCTGGAGCTTTAACAGGATGCTTAATTTTTGTTGTACAGTTGGGTATAGTCGGGGCCCTGTCCTGACAGTGTTAGTGATTCTCTTAGAGGCTATGTGGACATGTTATTATGGATTGGTTCTTTTGTGCCTTTCAGTCTCCAGTCATCAGATTGGCATGTATATATAGTGTGTGCCTGTACCTCTATTGTGGTAGCCTTGTTGACTAATTAATACTTTATCGTTTTGGTTTATCTTTCTTGATGTACATGATTTACTGTTGACCAGGTCATGACCTAAAATGTCCCGGCTTAGTCTTTCAAACGTCATGCTGCCCGGTTTTCTTCTGGTCCCTAGTTTAGTTAACTAGCATGTTTAATGGCTTACCCGACCAATAACGGTATCGGGTGCCAATCGCGCCTCCCCTCTCTTTGGGGCGTGACAATTGTATAAATACTTATGTGGTGTATATCTATCATATCGATATTATTTGTTATGTAATGTATCAACATTGTATAAATTATGTATTAGCATGTATCAAATATTATATAAATAATATGTAAACGTGTATTGATATTACATAAATAGGTGTGTAATATTAATATTATATAGATGGTGCATAATCGTGTATCGATATTGTATAAATATTTATGTAATGTATCGATATTGATATTTATTTGACTAACATGCATTCCCACCTTAATAAATAAAATAATAAACAAATAATAATAAAATGACCTAAATATTTTTTTTTTCACAAAAAAAGTGAAATAATTATTAAAAAAATTAAAAAAGAGCCCAAAAAAATTTAAAACAATGGTTTTATTTAATTTAAATGGCACAAAGAAAAAATAATATATAATGAAAGTTTTTTTGTTTTTAATTAATGGGAAAGAAAATGGCCAAAGTAATATTGAGGATTCCTGCCGTCAAAATGGAAAATGAGCAAGTTGGTAATAGCCAAGCAGCTATTTATTATAGCAACATTGGCCAAAAGGTCATTTTTAAGGGTAAAAAAGTGAGTTATTTTTTTGTGTAAATAATTTTTTTTAATGGTCTATCTATATAATTATTCTATATACTATATTTAGAAAATAGTAATAATATAATTTTAATATATAGTGCATATTTTTTTTTTATCAAAATATAAATTTAAGATATTTTAAGATATTTATAGTACATCTTTACTGCATGCAAAATTACGTTTTATACATAGCATAATTCATTTATATTATATGCATAATTCATTTTTAATATATAGTGTAATTTTTTTATCAAAATAATTATAATACATATATATTACATAGATAATTTATTTAAAAATAAATATTTTTCAAGTATGAAATATCGAGATAATAAATAAAAAATTTATTTCAAATCAATGAAGCAAAAGCAATAGATATAGGCATATTCAAAAAGTCACGTAGTTATCTTATTTAAAAAATAATAGATATTTTATAAAAGAGATTAAAAAAATAATTATTCATTTTTATTTTTACCATGGGCTTCATTCAGCCAAAACTGGGCCTTTGCAGGATGGGCTTGTCCGGGTACATATGTATTTAAGAGCGTAAATTACAACATTTAAATTTACTATTGAATAATTACTATTAATAACGTTTTTATTACGAGTTATAACAGTTCTATTTTAATTTAATAATAATATTTAACTTTTATTTTTAATATTTGTGAAATGGTAATTTAATAAGGATGAAAGAGAAAAAACGACGGTTTTTTTTTTAATCAATCAAGTGCTATAATCTAGAGGATGTATTTGAACATGATTTATATATTCAGTTTGACACTATTTAAATATATAAATTATACTATTTATCTATTGTTAATAGTTTTATGTTATAAATCTATAATATCGACAACACTCCTATGAAATTTATCTATACAAATTGCACACTTTCATTGAACTCTTTTTGAATTATTATAAATTTGCATTTCTATTTATTTTTTCATTGTAAAATCTATTATATACTATATTTATACATAAAATATACCTACTGATATATACAATAGACACCCATAAATAAACACTAAATATACCAATTATATTTGTGCCCGAAATATATTGAAAATTTAATTTGATATCGTATATATACAGAATTTATGTCGATTATATTTGATTAAACAGTTAATTGTTTTCGATCTATACAACTTAACACTTTATATATCAAAAAAATTCAATTAATATTTGTACACCAAAAATTTTGCAATCAGTATTTTTTTAATTACATAAAAAATATACCGCATATATACTTAGATTATTATAGATATGCATTCCTACTTATTTTTTCACTATATTCATTATAAAATTTGTTATATACCATATTAATACACGAAATATATCGATTGATATCAATCGTAGAAATAAAAAATTAAACACTAAATATATTGTACGGGATCATAAATTATACCAAGTATATTTGAGTTAGATACATATTTTAAAAATTCAATTGACACCACATGTACAAATGAATTATAATTAATTCATAAAAAATTTTATTTATTGAAAGTTTGTAATTGGGTATTACATAAATTTATTATACTTTATATTGATTATATACAAAATATACTGCATAGATTCATAATTTGTACAAATTAGTAAATATTTTGAATCTATATTATAGATTTTCATTCCTACATGAATACACACCAAATATTATACATAAAATTATATTTATAAAGTCGTAAATTACTCAACATAGAAATCAAATTTTATTCACAAAATATATAGCATTGAAATATAAATTATTTGAAAAATATATCGAACGGTCTTCTAAAATTGAAAATTCAGTGTGCAACATCTGTTTCTTACATTTAAATAAGTTTTTTTTAAAAAAAAATTGAAATTATAACTACTTTTCAGAAGGATAATTTGGACATGTCTTCTTTTTGTAACCCTTTCAACGATATGTGTTGCACGTAATTTTAGATCTGTTAAATTTAACATCAGTAAATTCCATTCACCGTATGGTGTACAATCTCCCAACTTTTCTTTTAAATCAGGGAGCAATAATCTAGGCTCCGACACATAATTTGGTATATCCCATGTACTCTCTCACATGGGAGAGGTCCAACGAAAATTGCATATGCGTCCTGATAAATTTTATTGCTATAATGTAGGGTGCATAAATCTTCTTCATGTAGACTTCTATATCTAAGAACAATCATTGCATGTCCACAAGTCCACAAGCATTTCATCAAGTTGAAATCGTTCACAATTACATTTTCTATTCCTTATAGACTGCAAATCGTACACATTTTTTTCATTTGAAAATTAACATATATACTTGCATGTTTCATAAAAAATATATTAATTTCATGCCTGCACTTGAAAACTATAAGACGTTATACCAAATTACTACGAATAATAATCACAACAAATATGCATTACTCATTATGATAATGTCACATTAAATTCATAGTATAAAATAACTTAAGACATACACTCAAAAATTATAGCAACATGATATGAATTATATATATATATATATATATATATATATATATATATATAAAGAATACAAAATGTATACAAACTTTAAACTAGTATAAAAGACAAAAGCAATTTCTATCTTATTGTACTTAATTGTAGGGTTTCAAAATTATACTAATTCATATTAATGCTAGTCAAGAATTTAACATATTTCATATCAAGTTAATACAAAATTAATTCATAAAATATATTTAATATATATTATACCAATTTCATACAAGATCCACGCCATATGCAACCAAAATGCACGCATATACTTTGAAATCATATCTATTACCTATCAAATTATGTTTTTAGCAATCCATAAATTAGTACACCAATCATAAACAATAAACATATAAATATTATACCAATATAATAAATAATTCCAGTTTACATATTATAATATTAAATTGAATGATTCCAAAAAATATACTAATTTTAGGCAAATGTTCTTCAACTATTTAAAACGTTTACCCTTCACATCACGTTAATACAAAATATAAACACAAATAAACAGTTAATATACATTATATCGACTGAACAATATATTGATGCCACCTAAAATCTTAATATACATTGCCATGAAATAATATAAATTTTATACCAATTTTATGGCAACACACAAATAGTATTGTCTACTAACTATAAATATATTATATATAAATCACGAAAATCAAATTTATATAAAATTCATCTCAATTAAAAAAAAAAAAGTAATTGTCCCTCCAGGAACTATTGTAAGATCTGTTAATAATTTCAATAAGATAAGAATTCGTGAGAAAATCAACTGTTAATAATTTCAATTTCCAGGAACTATTTTTTGTTTTGGGAGTCTTTTACTTCTCAAAGTAAACATTTTCCTAAAAGGATTTTTACCTCAAGAAGCAAGAATTCTTTTTTTTTTGTTTTAATTATAGACATTTGCCTTGCGTTTTCTCAAAAGTAAAAGTATAAATTTGTTTAATTGAAATGTATATTTTTCAGAAAGAAACATCAAAATGACTAAAATAAGAGCATATTTTGTCTATGAAATGATTAATTAAATGTGACACTTCCAGATTTTTTTCCTTCTACATATACAATAATGATATGTTACAAATTAAAGTGAACTAAACTACGAGCAAAGTTCAAATAAAATGCTAAAAATAATTAATAATACTATACTAGAAATAAGTTATGGTTAATTATGAACCGCCATAATCTATTTTCAATTTTTTTATTTTTAAAATCTATTTAGAAAATGCTTTTTGAATAAATAATCTATGGGAAATAACATCTTTTAACTCACATCAAATAGGAATTAGGTATTCTTAGAGCCCGTTTAGATTGACTTTTGACTTATGATTTATTTTAATTATTTTGTCATAAAATAATTACTTATCATCATTTTTTAATTTTATCCAAACACTTCAAAATTATTTAAAAGTTATTTTGAGTTAAAGCACCTAAAACAAATTTCTAACTTATAACTTTTGGCTTATTTTATTATTTTATCATAAAAATAAGTGCTTATAAGTACTTTTTAACTCTATTCAAACACTTAAAATTTATTTTAATTTAAAAATACTTAAAATAAGTCAATCCAAACGAACGCTTACTCTCTATCCTTCTCAAGATTCAATTGTGTAATTGTCATAGTAAGGAATAAGGTATTTTGTATTTATTTGTTTTTTGCATGATACTAGGTCAAGATCATATTTTCTTAAAATTAGTTATTGCTAAACAGACAAACCTGCAACTATAGAACAAAGTAAACAAGAAAAAAGATTCAGAATCAACATAAATAAGAAGAAATGATAGCTTTTTCCTTGTTTGGTTAGACAGAAAACAAGAGAAAGTAGAGAAGATTCTTTCATCAAAAGGATTACTTTTGGGAGATCCAATAGAAAGTTTAGCAATAACTTGTTTTCTCTCCATTCTTTCTTCAGAAATAATACTTTTTTTTTCAGCAAATCTCCAAAAGCAACAGTGGGATATTGAAAAGGAAGAATGATCTGATTTCTTTTTAATTTATATATATATATATTTAAAAAAATAATTTTTTTATGATATTTTAATTTCATCATCTTACATGGCATGTTTAAGACTATTAGATTAAAAACATTTTGATATATTTGATAAAACTTTAATTTAGAACCACAAACATCATGTCAAATCAAACTAGATCATTCTTTTTAAAAAATCAGGAGTAGTTTTTATTTAACAACATCCTTAAATTTTAAATAATTCTTACATCTTTTCTGACTTTTAGGGTATTATTTGGCTATTACTGCCTCTGTCTCATTTTTGTGAATTTAAATAAAACAATATAGAACCAGAATTTTAAGTAGTATTTTCATTAAGAGAGTTCGAAATATAAAAAATAAACACATAAAAAAGTAAAAAAAGATACAACATCTACTGCATGTAATACATAGAATAATTTTTGTAATAAAAGTAGATAGGAACTTGTTCAGTTATTATTGAGTATGAATTGTACCACCATCATGGATTGTGGTGGAATAAATATATAATTCCTCTATACTTAATCAGATGTCTCAAGATGTATGAAACAAATCCCGACAGGTGTGTTTGATGTAATAGCCCTGAAGGTCATTTGTGGATTTTTTCAATTAAATTATCATTTTTCCCTTCCTGAAAGTTGCTTTGAGTCATTTTTGGATAAGTTGAAAAGTCAGATTTCGATAATCTTGTGAAAAATTGAAATTTTGCTAAAGAAAGAGTTTTCAAAGGCTTAACGTTTGAAATTTTGAGTTTCAAAGTCATTTTGAGTTTCGGGTGTCAGAATGCGATTTCATTAACTCCAGAATGCAGAATCTGGTCTAGGAGAATTGACGAAACTGAATTTGAAGTTAAAACGGAGATTTTGGATCCTAAGTTGCATTTTCACTTGAATTCAGAATATAGTTTGACTTTGGTTAACGTTCCGAGTTCGGAAGCTCAAATCGAAATTTCGACAGTTCTAGTAGTTCCAGATGGTGAAACTAACACTAAAAATGATCTCGTTGTAATTTTGAGAGTTTCCGAGGGCATTTTCGGTATTAACTAGTTTCGATGAGCTTTATCGGGTTATGGGTCAAAGAGATATCGGAATCAAATTCTAATAATTTCACTGAGTCCGAAATGTCAATTATAGTAAAGTTTCATATCTGATTTGTGTGTATTGGGTTCCGAACGAACCCTGAGGGTTCGTTTCGAGTTCTTAAAAATAGCTGATTTTCTGAAATCTAGTGCAACCATACTTGTACTCCACGTTCGTAGGATTGGGACATGCATTTGGGGAGGCCTGTACTATGTGACATCTGCGTGCGAATCCCAATCCATATTTGCGGAGTTGTTGGAAGTGAGATCTTCGCGTTCGCGGAGTGTTATATTCCCTGGAACGGTATTTAATTTTTTAAGTGAGGGATTTCATCATTTTTAATATTCTAAACTCGATTTTGAAGAGATTTCTCAAGGATTTTCGAGACAAGGTTTTTGGGTAACGTGTTCCTAACCTATATCTTCAATTCTCATGAATTAATTTGTGATTTTACTATGAAAATTGGAAATTTTAATTGGAGAAATTGGAGTTTTCTTGGACATCGATTTTCGATAGAAAAATGATGATTGTGAGTCCATTTTAACTCCTTTTTCAAAGCGGTTTTCACCATTAGACTCCTTCTTACTTGTGGAATATTTTTATATAATAATTTTTATATTCCGAGAATCTTTTTTGATATGAGATTTTTGAACAATTTTGTCCTTTTCACCTGAATTGCTTGATTTTAGTGTCAGTGGCTTCGTTGAGATTGTGAATCCGTATTTGACTAGATTGTGACGTTTCGGGTGAGAATTCAAATGGGAAAACTGCAGTCTTTGCTTGATTTGGCTATTGATTAAGGCAAATAGATCCTTGAACCTTGTTAAGCTTACTTGAACACTATATTTTCTTTATTTGTGACTTAGAATGGTTGGATGATTGTTGATTGACTAAACTAAACTTGGTAAATTGTGAGAATTTGATTTAATTGCGAACTTCCCTTATGATGAGAAAGTGAATGTTAATGATTGATATGTATTGACTTGTGATTTGTGAGAATCCCTTGTGATATCAGAATGTGGATTGTGGATCATATTGTTTTTGTTCATAAAAAGTACTGGAGATATTGTTGTTGAGTTTCACTTGTAGGTTAGAGAGTTGACTATAAGTTTGGAATGGATCGATCATTATGCATGGTATATGGTGATATTTGACTTAAATTGATATGATTGTGGTAGTTTGGACTCTTGCATGCACTTCTCATTATTGCATCATATTAATATGTTCTTGATGTGCATTCTTGACTGAGTTTCACTAATGTGACACTGATATAAAATAGGGAACGGGCCACACGAGTCGTGGCATGTGAAACTGATATAAAATAAGGAACAGGCGACATGAGTTGTGACATGAGACATTGCTTATACAGGGAATGAGACTCACAAATTGGGGCAAACACATGGAAATATATGCCCCCCCTTGGGTTTTGGATTGATTATATCAGCGGATGTGTATCGTAAGACAAACATGCATCATTATTACTTGACATTGCATTGATTCATTTCATTTCATCCTACTTTGTGATTATGACTTGATTCAGTTGTGGAGATCTGATTACGAGATGATTATGCCTGGACTGTATTTGTTAAGTATTTGAGATTAACTTAATATATCCTATTGTATAATCTAGCTGTACATTAAAATATACATTCTTTGTATATCAGATCTATACCTTATGACAGCTGTTAAGGATATTTGTTGTGTTGTTTGTGTGCGTGTTTGTCTCTGTGTATTTATATATATTGTTGTTGTTGTTATGCCGAGACTTTTCTGCGTTATATGTGTAGTTTGGCGGTATGTGGTTGGTGGGGAAGAAGTATTTTGTTCAGTCTTCATTACTTGTGTGTAGATCTTATTGCTGAGTGCCCATTGTTTGATGCTCACCCTATGCTACATTTTTTAAGGTTGTGAATCCAATCTCTCTTGTTAGATTTTTTTCGGTCATAAGATCGAGCTTCAAGATTTCTTGAGAGGTAGCTGCTTATCTCTTCGGCAGACCTGTAACACCCCCTAATTTCTTTTACCTAACCTGGAGTGGATGCACAGAGGATGCTAAGAAAAGATTGAAAAAAAACTGCAGGAGAAGGTTCACGAGGACCACTTATGACTCGTAGACATGTCTACGACTCGTAGAATGGGTCTCGTAAAATCTCCCAGATGACTTGGTGAAATTTTTTAAGTCTGAGGTCTATATATGAGATGATATATGACTTGTAAAGTATTCTATGGATCACAAAAGAGGTTTCGTGATAAATTCCAGTAACTCAGATTTTCAGACCCCTCATTCACGAGAGGTTGTCTATAGCCCATAGAATGGTCTACGATCCGTAAATGAGGTCTCTTAGACTCAGACAACAGTTTTTAAGAGGGTTATTTTTGTCTATTCCAATCCTTATTTAATTAAGTTCTTGGTCATTTTAGGCTTGAATAAAGCCTTAAAACAGAACCCTAGGTGTATTATTCACCATTGTTCACATTCAAGAATTTCTTGAGAGCACTAGCGGAGAAAGAAGAGCGTGGGTTTTAATTCAAGTGCAAGGATCTACTGGAGTTTGATTGTTCCCTTTTCTCCCAGGTATGTAAGGCTACCTAAAGCGCCAGATTATGTTCATCCACACGCCCCTTCGTCTACTGAGTGTTCTAAATCATGTGATTCTTGAGTCCCTAATTCTTGTACATGTCTGAGTTTTATGAATATATTTAGTTAAATTATGAGTTGCATTATTCTTACCATGAAGTATGAATGTATTTCGAATGCTTGATACCCTAACCCTAAACTTAATATTTTCTTTGCTTAATAAATTGTAATTATGAACCTAACCTTCTAAACCAAGTAAGTTGAGCCTGAGAAATATGTTTCCTTGTTTCATATATGCATGTGATGAATATCTATTATGTCTTATATGCTGAGCATGGATGGTATGATGTCACTTGACCGTAATTTGTGAGAGTCTTGCATGATATGAGCTAGAGTTTTAAGTTACATTACATATTAAGTCTAGTTCTAAAGCATGATTTCCAACTTTAACTTGCATCAATTACTTGAGTTGAGTTATGAGACGAGGAGTTGAGTCTCGAGTAGAGTCGTTTGATTGAGTCTGAGCTTTAATTATTTCTTGAGCTATTTTACATACCATACATCTCACGTACTGACGCCACTTGGTGATGCATCGTTTCATGATGCAGATACTGGTGACAAGGGACTTCAGCAGGCCCACTGTTGAGGTTCAAAGTTCTTGAGTTCCAAATTTGGTGAGCCTTCCTTGCTATTCGGAGGAGTCTTCTTTATTTCACTAGTATTTCTATTTTTATTGAGTTGGGTAGCCTTGACTTGTCATGGTATCATCTAGACGTTTAGAGTAGAGGCTTCATAGACCTTGAACAGAGTATTGTTGAGTATTTCATTTTCTAGACCTGATCTATTTTGGAGACTATTTATGAGATCTTTATCTTTCCCTTAATACTTGTATTGAGTATTTCTTCTGCTGTTGAGTAAGATATGACGATGAGGCCAGGTGGTTCTCTAGAAATCAGCAATGGTTCTTCAAGTGCTGGCCATGCCAAGGGTACCCACCCGGGGCGTGACAAGACCTTTGAGGATTCTTTATCTTATTATGTTCTATTTGAGGACTAGACATTGAGACTTGTATTTTTTTTGAGTATTATTATTTTAGGCTTGTACATATGACACCGGTTCTGGGATGGTTGTTAGTTCGGTTTCTTTATGCTTATCTTCTATGTTAGACTTTACTTCTTCTGCTTTTAGTATTACGTAATGATTGAGCATGTTTAGGCTAATTTGCCTTGGTGGGTTAGGCAAGTACCATCACACTCATTTTTGGATCATGACACCTTAATTCCTATCTTTAATGTACCTTACCTAAATTATTCACACCCAATACAAATACTCGCAGAACAAGAAAAAAAGTATGAATTGTATTCGGCTAAACTTTCTATCACGCCCCGTGAGGGTACCTTGGACATGGCCAACACTTAGAGACTATTGCTAGTCCCCAAGTGAACCTCTTGCATCGTCACATTCATTCAATCAATATTTGATGTATCAACGGAAGACTAAAGATAGTAAGAGTAGACAATCTCAATAAGTAAATGGTCAAGTCAACTCAATAGGACTAGTAAAAAAGAAACTAGCCCAAAAATACATATTCAACTCACGACAAATCAAACTCTAGTCTATGAAACCTCTATTAACTGTTCAATGGTGCCAATGATAGACTCATGACTACCTAAAATGAAAATAAAGCTAATCTAAAGTCTAACTCTAAAAAGCTAGATGAAACAAATCATGTGCATCCTCCGAAGTCAAGAAGGACTCACCAATCAACTGATGCATGAAATAGATCTTTAACGGAGCACCTGTTGATGATCTCTAGTACATGTCTCTGCATCATGAAACGATGTAGTCCAAATGGACATCAGTACGTGGAATGTACGAGTGTGTAAAATGGCTGAATGAAACATGCATCAAGGTAGAATTCTATCAACTCAGACAACTCAAATCAAGAGATAAGGAACTCAATCAGAATGTCAAATGTCTATCTAAAGCAAGAATTCAGAGTAGACAATGACCCATCAATACAATCTAATCCAATCTGAAATAAAATCTAATCCAATCAGAGTACTATTAGTATAGAACCTATCTGGGAGTTTCTCTTATCCGACAACAATCACTTCTGAGCTAGTGATTGTACAACAATCTCGCTGATGTTGCTGCAACCATCGTACTTGCCAGGTAAAGAACGAATTGGATCCATAAAGGATCTAGTCAATCAAGTCCTATATTATTTCAAGGACTTCCAATCAAGAGAGAAAATCCGATTTGACTGTTCAATCCTCACTTACGCTTGGCGACGTAGTTAATGAGTTCGAGTTGGGCTTACTCTTACTCATTTCGGTGCTCGATACTCCTCCCAAGACTCAATGCTCATAAGACAATCCATCTCAAAATGCCCTATTTTGATCTTGTTTTAAGTTTAGGAGGGTTTGGGATGCCCCTTGCGATAAATTGAAAATTTTCCCTTCGGCGTACCAAGTTGACGTCGCGGACTTGGTCAATTTTTGGGGGTTTTCGTCGAGAATTTTTCGATTAAGTTTTCTAATCCCGTAGATAATATTGGGATCACATCCAAGTGTAAGTCCGCGACATGCACACTTCTCTGGAATTGCATTTTCGCTTAGAGAAATTATCTTTTGATCTGGTTGCTCTAAAAATCAACTAGGACCATTTTTCATACAATTTTTCGCGCTTATCGCATTTCCGAAAATTTAGGAGGACACATTATGCGGACATCACTCATCTAGGGGTATTTTGATAATTTTATCGGGTGTTACACTTTCTGTAACAAAAATGTGAATCCTCCCTATTTGAAGTTCTTTACTTTATTGATTGAGTTTAATATGAAAAATAAAAAATCGTGATTTATTTTCATTTTTTGCTAATTAACATCTCAATAACTAATTAATTGTTTCTAGTTAATATTTCAATAATTATTCTTTAGCTAATTAACAAATTCTAATCAACATTTCAACAACTAACAATTTACCGAACATATCTAGCTTAAATTTTAGAAAAAAAGTTAGAATTAAAGTCACTATTTAATATAAAAAAAATTATATTTTTAATTTTTATAATTGTTTAATTTTAATTTCTTCAGGTTCCTATTTGATTCCTTAAATTCTCAACCCACCCAACCCGACCCCACATTAATTTTAAAAATAATTACTTCAATCTATTTCGCACCCTCCCACCCCACCTCGTATATCTTTAAACCCGCCCCGCCACGGATAATTCTAGTCAAGTTGTCACATAGCTCAATTGGGCTCGTTAAATAATTGATTGTAAACAAAGAAAGAAGATGTAAAAATCTTATTTTTGATAACCTTCCAAAATATATACTTATTTATTGTATATAAAGATCCAAACTTGTGTTTCATGATTAAAAAAGGAAAAGAGAGATTACTTTTTGTCTGGGGAATCAGAAGACAGAAAGAAGGCTGTATAGTGTACGATGTTTATTCTTTGATTCCCCATATATATATATATTTTACATTTGGACAAAATGGAGCAGAAGATCAAAATTTCAAAAAATTAAATAAAGATATATATATTGTACTTTCACCTGAAATAATGTCTCGACAACAACGAATATTACTTACTACCTGCTATGGCTGAAAAGGCATAAATCTGCATGCAAAAGATCTTTACTCCCACTTTTCCCATGCTTTTTTGCCTCTTTGTTTTCTTATCCAATTTTATTTTTCTGGCCCGCTAGTTTTACCACAACAACAACATACCTAGTGTAGTTCTATAAAATAAAGTTTGAGAAGAGTAAAGTGTACATAGATATTACTATTATCTTATAGATAGAAAAATTGTTTTTGATAGATTCTCGATTCAGGCTAGATAAAAACAGTCCAAAGTAGTATAAAAAGAATTAATGGAAATAAAGACAATTATGATAAAATACTACAAATGACCTAACAAGTCATCCTAAATAATAGTCATGACAAGATATAACGATAATCAAAGTGGAAGAGAATCATAATAAATAACAAGAAAAGGGTCAAGATTGGCCTCAGAATCATAATAAATAACAAGAAAAGGGTCAAGATTAGCCTCTGAACTATGCAAAATAGACCACTTATATCCTCGTTACATTTTGGGATAAAAAATGCCCCCAGTATTATTCCCAAGAGACTACAAACACCCTCAAAAGCTAACAACCTAATTTTTTGTGATGTATCAAGTCACGTGGGACTAATCCCTCCACCTAAGTATTGCCAACTAGGATTAACTACAAGAAATGAGAATTTTAGCGATGACTAAAGTCTCCACAAAATTCAAAAATATTGCCACTAAAGTTTTTCGCCTATTTTTCCCTAACAATAGCCACTGACTTTCAATTAAAAAAATATGATAATTAATTTTTGGTTACGAGCTGGCTTTTTAAAATCAATATTAAAATCATCCAATATTGTTATAAAAACACCAAAATTATTTCTCAATTCGAATTTCCTACTTGAGTATGTTTATTGTATATTTTATGCATTTACACATGACATAAAAATCTAAAGACATTTTAGTGTCTTCAAACTTCTCCTTCATCAACGTCATTTTCGGTTTGTAGTATGTCAAAGAAACTACAAGGGTAATACAACGTTCAACTAACTAACCAATCTCCTATCCTGAAATTTATCTTTCACTAGCTTTATTATTAAAAGAAAAAAACTTCTATCATAACTAATTACTCCTTCTGTTTTAATATATAAGATACTTTTCACTTTTCGAAATTCAAATTAAATATTTTTATTATTAATAATTATTATGATTTTTAGTACCGTAGAGAGAAATGATAATTGTGTTCGACACATGTCAATCATGTTGCTGAGAATTCTTAAAAGACTAATTAACTGAACTTGTTTACTCATATATAAATTTTTGTATAAAATATTTTGAAATTAAGAAAAGAGGAGGATTTAAAGTACTGAACATAGTACTCACACCAAACTGCAGGAATATATGCTGTACATTTCATTGTACTCTAATTTGTCTGTATATTGTCTATTTCTACTATAAATTACTTCTAGCTATGACCATAGAACAGGACCAAAAAACTTAACAAACTAAAAGGGGAAAGTAGAACTCAATATTATGGTGGAAGATAAGAAAATTAGTGGTGTTAGAGGATGCATAAAAACTAGCAGAGGGCCATGGCTGGTTCACAGGACCGCCAAAGACGGCACCGTAGTGACTAGGTTCCGTTATCCTTCTGATAGGGAAAGGCAGAAAAATAAGCAAAGGGAGCAAACTCGCCGAAGAATAGCACACAAAATCTTTGCTGGACTCCGAGCTCACGGAAACTACAAACTTCCAAAGCATGCGGATACCAATGATCTTCTCATGGCTCTCTGTAAGGAAGCTGGATGGTATGTTGAGGAAGATGGCACCATTTACAGGAAGGTGAGGATGAAAACCTTGCTATCATGATTTTTTGGTGTCAATGTAATTTATATATATGATGACTATTTTGTTATGTATACAATGACTATTATTTTGTTATATATATGATAACAGTTTTGTTATATATGATGACCTTTTTTATGTTAGGATCTTTACAGCTTTGTATTTTAAACTTTATAGGATCAGGTCAAAGACATGCCAAGATTGATCGATTTAGACCCCGCTCAAGTTTCTATGGATGATCAAACTAAAGATGCTCAAGTTTCTATGGACGATCAAACTAAAGACGGAGACTACTGTAAATGTGAGGATCAAATTAAAGATGGAGAGCACTATTGTGAGTGTGATGTTGACATGAACAAAGTCGAAATTGAGAAAGGTAGGCCAAAAGGATCGCTTACGCCATCTGCTGAAGTGTGTGATGTCAATTTGACTCTGTCACTTTCTACCTAACTATTTTTATCGTAGTAAAAATAGTATTTTAAGATAAAAAAAATATAATTTTAATCTAAGTATATAATTTATCTATCTATCATATAGTTTAGATTAAAAGGATAAGTAATATGTCAAATAGAATATGATAATCTATATCAAGTGACCTCAAACAAAGTCTAATCAAATGAAGGAACTTAAACGCATGTCATCACTCTATTATTTTATATTTCTCTAATTTTAAGATCAAAAAGTTACGCATATATACAATTGTCAGTTTTCATAGTCGTATTCATCTGTTACCTGCAATTTCTTGCTAGAGAGAAAATGACAACTCAAATAATGGCTCCATAGCAAATTTATGTACAATCTACTAAGCTTATGTTTGAGACTAAAATCAGCCAATTTATTTTAACTTGTATTAGTTCAACTGGCAGTGCTCAGTAACTCAACAAATTAATTTTAATGATAAAACAAATAGCCAACTTTAGAACTACATCATTTTAGTGTAAAGATGGTGGCTTGAATTTGATCTGCATTGTTGATTTTCTCATTTGCTTAATTTTTGCTATTAGTTTGACCTCGAATCTTAAAAATTGCTTGTTATAAACGTGTATGTAAGACGAAAAGCTTCAAGTTTGGTATGTTTGTTTAGTCAAATTCATTTCTTTGTGCAATTGGTTACAATCATGACCTTCAAGAATTTCCTGACACTATATGAACAACAAAAATCACATGCTTTTAAGATGGATACTGTGTTCTAAACATTACTTTTCCTGTCCAAGATATATAGGCATATTGCTGCTCACACTCACTGTCTTCAACTTGTACTATACATATCCACTTGAGTAATTTGTATGTATACTGAATTAGCTTCACAATAAGTGCAGTAGTATTGTTTGTCCACTGGCTTGATATAAACTTAATCGGCCAATACCTTGTCACAAAAATTGAAACAGGAGCTCATTCCATACATTAGGCAAGCACCACCGGATGCAATTTGAGTTAACTTGCATGATTTGCTAATTAATTTCTCGGGGAGAATGCTAGGATAGACAAGTCAAAGTCACCATAAGTTTCTTCTTTTTACTGGTGTTCATTTTTGTACTCCTGAATATACGGAGTAACAAAATGATATGTCTAGCACGATTTCTTTCTCTAGCGAATGTACTTGACAAAAAAGAAGAAGATAAAAATAGGGTAAGAAGAAAATATAACCAAGAAATCCTTTTTCGGGGGAATTGAAGGCAGAAAGTTGAAGTATAATAGTGGCAAATCCAATAAATCTCTGAACTTAATTCCTTATATGAGAGCATGATATACATGTGTTGATGTTTCACCATTATATGATTAAAATTAGGTGGACAACGGTGTTTTCATTTGAATGATAGCATGATAAAATTTATCTAAAAAAAAAAAATTTATTTATGATCGTCATTTTGAATATACTATCTCCTTGTATATACCGCTTCAATATTGGAGACTTATATTATTGGATAGATCTTTTGAAAACTTTCAAGCAATATATTATTTGTAAAATTTCGCTATGTAATGAAGGAGATATGATTGTCAAAAGTAGGCTGTCCAAAACAGAAAGAAATATAGGATTTTAGCTTTAACATCTACGATGTGTTTGTCTTGTGAATTCTTGCAAAATTATAGAGAACTTACCCTCTATTGGCATAAGTTCATAGGAATAAGTTATGCGTTTAGGCTCGATTCAACTCAATTTTGTTACGACGAAAGGATGCAAAATGTAACATCCGGCAAAAATTTTCAAAATACCCCTAGAAGAGAGATGTGCGCATATCACATCTTCCCATGCTCGGAAGGCGAATCCGAGACTGGATTTGCGATCAACACGAAAAATTGAATGGGAAAATGGTCTCGGTCAATTTTTAAAACGAACCGATCAAAAGATAATTTTTTGATCCGAAGATCGAAACAGTGTTGATATGCAACAGAGGCGCGTCGCGCCTCTGTAGCGGACTGACACTTACGTTTTTTCAACGGGATTGGGAAAAAACTCATTCAAAAAATTTTCGGCGAAAAATACACCGGCGCGCAACCAGTCTGGGTCGAGGACCTGGTATTCCGACCCTAAAAAATTTCTAAATTTTATGAGGGGTATTCCAATCAATTCTCAACCCTCCTAAACTTAATACATGATCTAATTAGGCCGTTTAAGCGTAAAAAAGGTTATAAACCCTACTCCAAATCTTTCAAAAACCTTTAACAAAAAGAGACCTAGGGCTAAAGAGAAGAGATAAGAGCGAGGGCAGAGGTGAGAACATCTGCAGCCATAACAAAAAGGGTTTCCCTTAGACTCATAGTATCCAGATCTTTGACCAAGAGTGTTCGGATTTGCAGCCAAGAAAGAAGCAAAGTTTCCTGGATAGTGTGTGCTCCTATACACCTTCCTTTGCTTTTCATCTTGCATTAGGAGTGAGTAGGCATGATTTGCAGAGGGCAGAGGTGAGAACATCTATATGTTACTTTTTTCCAGTAGCATAGACATCATTCAAACCCAATCAGAAATTGGACCAATCTCTCATCTTGAATAGACTTAGCCATTTTTCCTTTTCCACCACATTGGCAGTCAGAACTATTCAAAGCATCAAGCTCGTCCCAAAGACTTCTAATATTTGTGAAATAGCCATCAACATCATTTGAACCCTGCACCAAGTCACTTAATTCCTTCAACAAGTGATAGAGTTGTGCTCCATTGGACTAGCCAAATCTGTCCTCAAGTTTTTTCCATAGATCTTTTACTGTCTTGGAGTAGATAACATTGTCAGCTATCTCTTTTGAAAGAGAGTTGAGCAGCCATGACATAACCATAACATTGGATCTATTCCCGAGCTTGAAATCTGGTGATTCTGAAGAAGGTTCTTTGTGAGTACCTATCAATGAACTGTAACGCCCGCGAAATTACCGAAATACCCCTCAAGGAGAGGTGTGCGAGAAACGTGCCTTCCGATGCTCGGATCAGAAATCCGAGAGCGGATTCATGATCAGCACTGAAAATGGAGCGGGGGAAAGGTCTCGGTCGAATTTTAGAGCAACCGAGTCAAAAGATAATTTTTCGTTCCAAAATGAAAAACAGTGAGCCTCCGCGACGGAACCGCGACGCGGACTGGTCGCGGAGACACACTTATCTTTTTCTGAAAATTTCGACGGAGTTGAATTTCCGAAAATACACTGTCCGCGACCATTCCAAGGGCATTATGGTCCAATCCCATCTATCCTAAACGTACCCCTATGACCTATATAGGTCGGTTTTCACGAAAAAGGGTTGAAAAACCCCATTGAAGAAGTCTTCCTAAGGTTCTTAAGGCTAGGGCTTGAAGGAGGTTGAAGAGAGCAAGAGGAAAGAAGGTGCTTTAGTGTGACTATCTTCTTTCAGGTATGTAAGGCTAAACTTAAAGCATGGGAATGTCCTCCCATGTGCCCCATGAGTAAGGTATTAAAGTCTAATGGTGAATGATGTTAGGGTAATGAAGTGAAACATGTTAATTCATGTAATGTAATGAACAAATGCCATTATTTTATACATAAACCTACATATTTTCCTGCATTAATGATGACCCTCATAAAAACCCTCATGCATCCTTTTAAACTATTTTCTTGAAAAGCATTTAGTTGAAAACCTTATATCTATCGCATATGTATTCTAGAAAAGCATGCATGATGAATATGGGTGTGTGTGTAGAGACTAGAGTAATGACAAATTAATGAATGATGAATGTTGAGAATGTGAGTGTAGGATTGTCTCTAAGTTGAGAGTCCAAGTTCCTAAACTAGTGTCCCTAAAGTCAATGATGTTGATGTTAATGAGATGGAATGACAATGATGTTAATGTTGATGTAAAGGAGATGCTAATGACAATGTAATGTGTCCCTATGGGACAAATGAATGTTGATGCCAATGATAATGTATTATGCCCCTATGGGGACTAATGATGATGAAATGTGTCCCTATGGGACTAATGAATGTTAATGTTTTATGAGCATGTCGAGTTCTGGGAGGAGTATCGAGCACCGAAATGGATAGAAAGGTGAGTCCCACCTGAATCCATTAACTACGTGGCCCGCGTAGGAAGAGAGGATTGAACCGCAATGCGGATGGCACCTTTCTTGTCCCAATGAGGACTTCTGTTTCTTTTCTAATGAATGTCCTTTACCCTGGGCAGGGTATTGGACGGATGTAGCAACGACATCGCTTCGTTGTACCATCTCTGGCTCATAAGTGATGGTTGTCGGTTAAAGAAACTCCCAGTTAGGCCTCTCAGAAAAGGTTTCCCTAATAGTACTCTAATGTAAAGGTCAATGTTAATGTAAAGGTCAATGTTCATGTGTCCCTGATATAAATGTTAAAGTCTCATGATGATGTACGTTATGTTCGGATGATTCTAATGATGTGATTCAGCTATTTTACATGCCAGTACATTCCACGTACTGACGCCATTTGGCGCTGCATCGTTTCATGATGCAGATACAGGAGCTAGAGAACTTCAGCAGCCGCCCCGTTGAGGTCAAGTGTTTCCAAGTTCTGACTGTGGTGAGCCTTCTTGTTTCCGGAGGAAACCTTTATTTATGAATGTTATCCTGTTCATTTGAGTCGAGTAGTCATGGTTTGTCATGGCCCTCTTCTTAGACGTTTTAAGGAATGTTAGAGGCTTTGTAGACAATAATGGTGTAGTCAAGGTGAATGTTATGATACCTGAGCAATATTCCTTTGCTTGGTGAAATGAACAGTTTTGATGTTTGGCCACTGGCCCACTTTATTTAGGTATTATTTTCTATCTCTTTCCGCAATGTTCATAATGAATGATGTGATGAATGCTAAGTGGTTCGCTTGGGGGCTAGCAATAGCCTCTGAGTGCCGGCCACGCCTAGGGTACCCTCCCGGGGCGTGACAAACTTGGTATCAGAGCACAGCGTTCAAGAGTCCTAGGGAGTCTACGAAGCCGTGTCTAGTAGAGTCTCGTTTATGCGTGTGTTGTGCACCACACTTCATAAACAGGATGCTACAGGGCATTAGGAAATGGTTCCACTTCTTTGATGTTCTGAGTCGTGCGCTAGAGCTTGACTTTAAGCAAACCTCTTTAACTCGTGTGTTACGCGTATGCAGAAAATGCCTCCAAAACGCACTGCTGCCCAAAGAGATGGTTCTGTCCCAAGTACTGAGAACCCCTTGCCAGAACGTGAGGTAAGGAGACGGGGACGACCAGCTAGAGCTGCTGAGGCTCCACCAGCACCCCCAGCACAGTCAGCCCCCACTTCAGAGGCAGACTTCAGGGGAGCCATTGCCATGCTCACCCAGTTGGTGGCCTCGCAAAGTAGCAGTCGTGGTCCCAGGCCCCAAGCTCCAATTCCCAAGAGCCAACTGCTGCGTCCAGGCTCAGAGATTGTTTGAGGATGAATCTGCCAGTCTATACGGGTTCTAAGGTTGAGGAGGATCCGCAAAACTTTATTGATGAAATGCGCAAGATCCTAAGGGCAATGCATGCAAGTGAGAGTGAAGGAGTGGAGTTGGTCTCATATCAACTTAAGGATGTGGCCAATATTTGGTACAACCAATGGGAGGATGTCAGAGGTGAAAGTGCTGAACCAGCCGAGTGGAAAGAGTTCGAGAGTGCTTTTCTCGATCATTTCTTTCCCCAAGAGTTAAGGGAAGCCAAGGTTGAAGAGTTTGTGAACTTAAAACAGGAGGGTATGACCGCCAAAGAGTATAGCCTAAAGTTCACCCAGCTGTCGAGGTATGCTCCGGAGATGGTTCTTGATATGAGGGCCAGGATGAGAAAATTTGTGTCTGGACTGGGCAGACATGTGAAGAGGGAGTGCAAGGCAGCACTGCTGATCCCAGACATGGATATTTCCAGGCTGATGGTTTACGCTCAACAGACCGAAGAGGACAAGAAGAGGGACAGGGAGGAACAGCAGAGCAAGAAAGCCAAGGCTGCGGGCCAGGAACAAAACCAGCAAAAGGGGGACAAGGGCAGCAAGAACTTCTTTCAGAGGAAACCTCCTCGCCATGCAACACCGATGGCGAATGCACCTGTTCAGCAGCACAGGTATGACCAAAGGACCCAGGGCCATCAGAATTTCAGAGCACAGGTATCTCAGTCCCAGGCCAGTGTCGCCCAGGGCCCCAGAGAAAAAGCAACTTGTGGCAGATGTGGCAAACAACATCTTGGTGCGTGCCGGGAAGGCACCAATTTATGCTATACGTGTGGACAGCCTGGCCATAACCAGATTGAATGTCCTATGAGGAGCCAGAGGGGAAACGACAGAGGTAATAGAGCCCAGTCATCTACAGCGCCCCCTGCGGGCAGTCAACAGAGGGCTACTGCTACGATTGCCGGAGGCGGAGCGAACCGCCTGTATGCTATGGGAAATCGGCAGGACCAAGAGGCTGCCCCAGATGTTGTAACGGGTATGCTTCAAATCTTCTCTTATAACTGTTACGCATTACTTGATCCAGGTGCCACCTTATCCTTTGTGACACCCTATGTGGCTAATAAGTTCGAAGTTGCCCCAGAATGTCTACGTGAGCCATATTCCGTTTCAACTCCTACTGGAGAGTCTATTCTGGCTAAAAGGGTCTATAGAAACTGTGTAGTATCCATTTATTATAGGGATACATTGGCTGATTTGGTAGAATTAGAGATGGTGGATTTTGATGTGATCCTTGGGATGGATTGGCTTCACGCTTGCCATGCATCCATAGACTGTAGAACCCGAGTGGTTAAGTTTCAATTCCCACTTGAACCAGTCTTAGAATGGAAGGGAGGTTATGTTGCACCCAAGGGTATAATTATTTCTTACCTGAGGGCAAGGAAGTTGATCTCTAAGGGGTGTATCTACCACCTAGTAAGAGTTAAAGCTGATAATGTTGAGACCCCTACTCTTGAGTCGGTCTCAGTTGTTAATGAGTTTCCTGAGGTGTTCCCGGAGGATTTACCTGGAGTCCCTCCTGATAGGGAGATTGACTTCGGTATTGATGTACTCCCCGATACGCAGCCTATTTCAATTCCGCCATATAGGATGGCCCCCGCTGAACTGAAGGAGCTGAAAGAACAGTTGAAAGACCTGTTAGAGAAGGGTTTTCTTAGACCCAGTGTTTCTCCGTGGGGTGCTCCAGTTTTGTTTGTGCGAAAGAAAGATGGGACGCTTCGAATGTGTATAGATTATAGGCAACTGAACAAAGTCACAGTCAAGAACAAATATCCTCTTCCTAGGATTGACGACTTGTTCGACCAACTTCAGGGTGCCTCATGTTTTTCAAAAATAGACCTCAGATCGGGCTACCATCAGTTAAAGGTGAGGGAGCGTGATAAACCAAAGACAGCTTTCAGGACCAGATATGGTCATTTCGAATTTTTAGTGATGTCCTTTGGGTTGACCAATACACCAGCGACCTTTATGGACTTGATGAACAGGGTATTTAGACCCTACTTGGATATGTTTGTAATCGTCTTCATTGATGATATTTTGATATATTCGAAGGGTGAGGAAGAGCATACTAAACATCTCAGAGTTGTCCTTCAAACTCTTAAAGACCACGAGTTATATGCTAAGTTCTCCAAGTGTGAATTCTGGCTTAAGTCAGTGGTTTTCCTAGGCCATGTGGTTTCGGGTGATGGTATTCGAGTGGATAACCAGAAGATTGAGGCGGTGGCAAGCTGGCCAAGGCCAACCTCTCCAACTGACATAAGAAGTTTCTAGGGGTTGGCAGGCTACTACCGGAGGTTTGTGGAGGGGTTTTCTTCCCTATCTGCACCATTGACCAAACTGACCCAGAAAAGGGCTAAGTTCCAATGGTCTGACGAATGTGAGAAAAGTTTCCAAGAGCTGAAGACCAGGTTAACCACTGCACCTGTTTTGACATTGCCTGACGGAACAGATGACTTCGTGGTATACTGTGACGCATCTAGAGTTGGGTTGGGGTGCGTGTTAATGCAAAGAGGAAAGGTGGTAGCCTATGCTTCCAGACAACTTAAGGTTCATGAACGAAACTATCCTACCCATGATCTTGAGTTGGCAGCCGTTGTGTTCGCACTTAAAATCTGGTGCCACTACTTGTACGGAGTGCATGTGGACGTGTTCACGGACCATAAGAGCTTGCAGTATGTATTCAGCCCAAGGGAGCTCAATCTGCGACAGAGGAGATGGTTAGAGTTGCTCAAGGACTATGATATGAGCGTCATGTACCACCCAGGTAAAGCTAACGTTGTTGCTGATGCTCTTAGCAGGTTGTCTATGGGTAGCACGGCCCATTTTGAGGAAGAAAAGAAAGAACTGGTGAAAGAGGTGCACAGGTTGGCCCGATTGGGGGTCCAACTTGAAGAGAATGATGAAGGAGGAGTTAGTGTTCAAAATGGTCTTCATCGTCCCTGGTGACTGAAGTTAAAGAGAAGCAGGATCGAGATCCCATTATACTCCAACTAAAAGAAGATGTTCAGAAGCAAAAAGTGATGGTCTTCTCCAAAGGGAGAGATGGGGTATTGAGGTACCAGAACAGATTATGTGTCCCTAATGTTGATGGTGTTCGAGAAATGATTTTAGCTGAGGCCCATAATGCTAAGTACTCCATCCATCCAGGTTCCACCAAGATGTATCATGACTTGAGAGAAGTCTATTGGTGGAGTGGAATGAAGAGGGACATCGCAGAATTCGTTTCCAGATGCCCCAACTGCCAGCAAGTCAAGGTTGAGCACCAAAGGCCAAGTGGTCTGGCTCAGAATTTTGAAATTCCAGAATGGAAGTGGGAGATGGTGAACATGGACTTTGTCACGGGCTTACTGAAATCTCGGAGGCAACATGACTCCATATGGGTGATTAGACAGAATGACGAAATCAGCACATTTCTTAGCAGTCAAGACGACTAACACTGCCGAAGATTATGCCAAAATATATATTCAGGAGATAGTGAGATTGCACGGAGTTCCCTTGTCTATTATTTCAGACAGAGGAGCCCAATTTACCTCTCACTTCTGGAAGTCGTTCCAGAAAGGGCTGGGTACTAAGGTGAACTTGAGCACGGCCTTTCATCTACAGACGGATGGCCAGGCAGAACGCACTATCCAGACGTTGGAAGACATGTTGAGAGCATGCGTTCTTGACTTCAAAGGAAATTGGGACGACCATTTACCCTTGATTGAATTCGCATACAACAACAGTTATCATGCGAGTATCCAAATGGCCCCTTATGAGGCCTTGTATGGGAGAAGATGTAGATCGCCCATTGGGTGGTTCGAGGTTGGAGAGGCCGAGCTGATTGGGCCAGACCTTGTCTACCAGTCCATGGAAAAGGTGAAAACTATACGAGAAAGGTTAAAGGCAGCCCAGAGCCGCCAAAAGTCATACACAGATGTAAGGAGAAGGGATTTAGAGTTTGAGGTGAATGACTGGGTTTATCTGAAGGTATCACCTATGAAAGGCGTCACGAGGTTTGGGAAGAAAGGGAAGTTGGGTCCTCGCTATATTGGTCCCTACCAAACTGTGCGAAGGATTGGAAAGGTTGCTTATGAGCTGGAACTACCCTCTGAATTAGATGGGATTCATCCAGTGTTCCACGTCTCAATGTTGAAGAAATGTTTAGGGGATCCTGCCTTGGTAGTGCCTGTAGAGAGCACAGGAATCAAGGACAGCCTGTCCTATGAGGAAACCCCAGTCCAAATCCTTGATCGGCAGGTTCGCAGACTAAGGAACAAGGAGATAGCTTCTGTTAAGGTACTGTGGAGAAATCAATTCGTTGAAGGATCCACATGGGAAGCTGAGGAGGAGATGAAAGCAAAGTACCCGCACTTGTTCGTGCCCGAGGTCGATGGAAGCATCGAAGGTAATGACCCTACTTAATGTAAATTAATGTATATTACATGAATTCCATGTGAAATTGTTAATGTTGAATAAATGAGCCTAAAGACCAATGAAAGATGAAGGTAGTAGGTTATTAAAGTAATATTGAGGTGAGTCGTGAGCCTATTCGTGCTAAAATACTTCCCTACTTATCATTCGAGGACGAATGATCCCAAGGGGGAGATAATGTAACGCCCGCGAAATTACCAAAATACCCCTCAAGGAGAGGTGTGCGAGAAACGTGCCTTCCGATGCTCGGATCAGAAATCCGAGAGCGGATTCATGATCAGCACTGAAAATGGAGTGGGGGAAAGGTCTCGGTCGAATTTTAGAGCAACCGAGTCAAAAGATAATTTTTCGTTCCAAAACGAAAAACAGTGAGCCTCCGCGACGGAACCGCGACGCGGACTGGTCGCGGAGACACACTTATCTTTTCCTGAAAATTTCGACGGAGTTGAATTTCCGAAAATACACTGTCCGCGACCAGTCCGCATCGCGGACTGTGTTATTTCAGGACGGGATTTAATTTCTTAAAATTTCCAAGGGCATTATGGTCCAATCCTATCTATCCTAAACGTACCCCTATGACCTATATAGGTCGGTTTTCATGAAAAAGGGTTGAAAAACCCCATTGAAGAAGTCATCCTAAGGTTCTTAAGGCTAGGGCTTGAAGGAGGTTGAAGAGAGCAAGAGGAAAGAAGGTGCTTTAGTGTGACTATCTTCTTTCAGGTATGTAAGGCTAAACTTAAAGCATGGGAATGTCCTCCCATGTGCCCCATGAGTAAGGTATTAAAGTCTAATGGTGAATGATGTTAGGGTAATGAAGTGAAACATGTTAATTCATGTAATGTAATGAACAAATGCCATTATTTTATGCATAAACCTACATATTTTCCTGCATTGATGATGACCCTCATAAAAACCCTCATGCATCCTTTTAAACTATTTTCTTGAAAAGCATTTAGTTGAAAACCTTATATCTATCGCATATGTATTCTAGAAAAGCATGCATGATGAATATGGGTGTGTGTGTAGAGACTAGAGTAATGACAAATTAATGAATGATGAATGTTGAGAATGTGAGTGTAGGATTGTCTCTAAGTTGAGAGTCCAAGTTCCTAAACTAGTGTCCCTAAAGTCAATGATGTTGATGTTAATGAGATGGAATGACAATGATGTTAATGTTGATGTAAAGGAGATGCTAATGACAATGTAATGTATCCCTATGGGACAAATGAATGTTGATGCCAATGATAATGTATTATGCCCCTATGGGGACTAATGATGATGAAATGCGTCCCTATGGGACTAATGAATGTTAATGTTTTATGAGCATGTCGAGTTCTGGGAGGAGTATCGAGCACCGAAATGGATAGAAAGGTGAGTCCCACCCGAATCCATTAACTACGTGGCCCGCGTAGGAAGAGAGGATTGAACCGCAATGCGGATGGCACCTTTCTTGTCCCAATGAGGACTTCTGTTTCTTTTCTAATGAATGTCCTTTACCCTGGGCAGGGTATTGGACGGATGTAGCAACGACATCGCTTCGTTGTACCATCTCTGGCTCATAAGTGATGGTTGTCGGTTAAAGAAACTCCCAGTTAGGCCTCTCAGAAAAGGTTTTCCTAATAGTACTCTAATGTAAAGGTAAATGTTAATGTAAAGGTCAATGTTCATGTGTCCATGATATAAATGTTAAAGTCTCATGATGATGTACGTTATGTTCGGATGATTCTAATGATGTGATTCAGCTATTTTACATGCCAGTACATTCCACGTACTGACGCCATTTGGCGCTGCATCGTTTCATGATGCAGATACAGGAGCTAGAGAACTTCAGCAGCTGCCCCGTTGAGGTCAAGTGTTTCCAAGTTCTGACTGTGGTGAGCCTCCTTGTTTCCGGAGGAAACCTTTATTTATGAATGTTATCTTGTTCATTTGAGTCGAGTAGCCATGGTTTGTCATGGCCTTCTTCTTAGACGTTTTAAGGAATGTTAGAGGCTTTGTAGACAATAATGGTGTAGTCAAGGTGAATGTTATGATACCTGAGCAATATTCCTTTGCTTGGTGAAATGAACAGTTTTGATGTTTAGCCACTGGCCCACTTTGTTTAGGTATTATTTTCTATCTCTTTCCGCAATGTTCATAATGAATGATGTGATGAATGCTAAGTGGTTCGCTTGGGGGCTAGCAATAGCCTCTGAGTGCCGGCCACGCCTAGGGTACCCTCCCGGGGCGTGACATGAACCCAACTTTATTTTTTGCTGAAAAAGCTATCAATATTGATCTCCTCCATCCACCATAGCCTTTCCCATTAAAGGGTGAGTTAACCTGATTCATTCTTGGAGAATCTGAAGCATGGAGATAGAAAGGATGGGTGTGGTCAATTCATGAGTTGGTGGTATTTCTGGGGGTTGTAGAGCTACCAGAAGTGAGATCTGTTGTTGTCACCATTATTGAACTAAGAGATGGAGAGTATGGATAAAAAAAAGGGAAGAAGAGGCAACAAAGAGACTAAAATTCTCAAGATTGCTCTGATACCATGTAGAAAATCAGAGACTAAGAATGAAAAAGTTTTCTTGCCTTCTATCATTCAGTTGAGATGTATATACACAAAATACCTAAAGAGAAGGAAACAAAAACAAAAAAAATTCCTGTACGTGTATGAAATTTGATTAGCTACCACTACAATCTAATTTTGGATAGCTATGGATGTACTATTCTATACAAAATTTGAATAAATCCGTTAAGGGAAATTTGAAATATCTGTTACTTCATTTCCGCTTCCACATGGCCCTTTCCCATTTGTCCGATCAGCTCTTCTAAATGAGCTTGGATGGTTAGGATTAAAACTTATATTGCTTGATCCAAAGGCTGAGAAACTTCCATCTGTAGGGTAACTTGAATTGTGGACTACTTGAAAATTGATCAACTGATTATGTTTGTCTTTGATTTTCAATTGATTGCATAGCTTCATTGCAATAAGAGCTTGAGTGCTCTCTTCTTCCACGGTTGCTTGTTGATCTTTATCAACTTTATGGATTTCAATTCTAATATTGTCGAAGACGTATTTTATCCAAGTGTAATCACATATCTCCAACAATGCTCTCTTTTCACTATATCTAACAGTAGAATTGCAAGAACTTGTTTTATCCAAAGGCACTAGGAAAACAAATCAAACATATGCACAAAAAATCTCTTCAGGCCAGCTCATAGAGAAACATTAAATTGAAGTGTTCATCCTTTTTCTAAAAAAAACTCATGCACAAGCCATAGGAAACTTGCATATTAAACTTAGGTGAAAACGAAAAAATATAATTTTTATGATTACCAAAATTTGTGACACTGACCTGGAGATTTCTTGAGATGGTGAAATTTTCAGTTTGGTTAAATTCGAATAAAGATTCTTACTTGGATGAAGATTTATCACCACTGAATAAAGCAGCTTTGACCAATTATATAAGATGGCAAGACTACGAAGAATAAAAAAAGAGATAATTACACTGAGGGAGGCTTCACTTAAAGTAATTACAAAAAAAATAGTCGTCAACTTAAGAAGTACGAAAAAAATTAGCTCACTCGACTGAAAGGAGAGGGATGAGAGTAGTCTTTTTCCAATAGGCTAGCTGCCTATTGCAGAAGTTCCTGACCTGAAAGGACACCATCTTTGTATAGGCATGTATAGTCGGTGTATATTGTGTATCATAATGTATATTTAGTGTATAGCTCATATATAAGTAATATATATTGTATAGTAATGCATACTTTCTTTAACTTTTGACAAACTATATTGTATAATCATGTATAGTTTCGCTGATTTGGGGATATTTTTATGTAAATAAAACATGGGTTATATTTATTATAAATTAATTTGTTTTTTTTGTATGAATATAAGATTTACCCATAAGAAAACGAGTCCTATGAGAATCTACTAGTGTTCTCTCCCTTCAATCATGTCTGCATTGTGTGATAATGGTATCGGATCTTTTATCAGTTAGAAGTTTCTGTATAAAGGCACCAGTCCATATATACTGGCATATTCAATATATCTCTAACAACTATGTAGCGTAAGAATTTCTTGTAACTTTCACCTGAGCTTTATTGGAATAACATCTACTGGTGTACTAGACTGGCTAAGTTGATCCTATCTTTCATTCCAATTGGAACTTCTTTTACCCAGTTCACCACGTCGTTGGCTGTAATGGAGTACTTGGTCGCGTGAACTAAGACTAAGTCCTTGTTCAGCTCTGAGGAACCTTAGATTAGTCTTTGACAGTGAAGATTCATTCCTCTTTCGGATCGGATAGCATTACAAATAACATCAATCCACTGTCTTGGTAAAGACCTTAAAGCTGATAAGAAATGAAATTTCGGCTAACTCAACCCCACAAACTAGCCAAGGCGAATTTATTTTTTTCTTAATGCTCTAATATATGATATTTAGAATGGAGTAGGTAAAGTTAATCAATTTTCAGACAGTTGATGAATTATTACAACCTTTTTAGTCTGTTGAGACTAATTTCCAAATTCTAAAACAAAGTCGAAACATAACCTGCTTCTCAATGTGTATAACAATTAATGTAAATCTTGTTGCACTACATACATTTCAAGGCTTCTATGCACAAAGAAGAACAAATATCATTACAATTTCAGTAATATTTTTTTTGCACATAGAAAAAATCTCTATTCATATAATTCTCTTGAGGAATCCATGATATAAGCATAAAGAATCTGATTCCAAACATCAGGCACACCAGGAAGGCACCAATGTACACAATCTGAATTTTTCCTTGGATTTGACAGTTGTTCTTCTGTTGGAGCAACCCAATTCCTCTTGTAAACCGATGGATGTCCATCTTTTCTATACTCCGAGAGTTGTGTTACGTTGAGATATTGTATGTCTAATCCCTTCCTCTTCAGCCCATTAACAGAGTTCTCTGCTATTTTCATCATATTTCTATCACTCTCACTCCCCCAATACTCTCTTCTTGATATTGGTTCTGTTTCACCATAGCAATTTTGATCATTTCCCATGCCCCAATCTGTACCGCTGCATGTAACAAAAAGGATTAATCTTTCCTTGTTTGTACTAAAACATAGATTTATGTGGACAAACAAACAAACAATACAGTCATTTGTCGTACTTTTTGTGAGACGAAGAGAGGCTCATGAAGAACAATCTTGTCCTTTTTCTATCAATTTGAAATTCCAACCAATCTGACCATGTTCTAAAGGCCATCTCATAGCGCCGCAGCTTCATTCCAACCTTCTTGTAGATTGCATCAGAGCTATTAAAAGATCCCCACCTATGTAAAGTTGGTATGGAATTATAAGATAAACAATCATGTTACTACGAGATCAGTGTATATAACTTAATTCCAAATATGAAATGCTTGGCATAGAATGTGAATATTTGGTGAGAAATAGACTTACAGAAGTGTCATATGGGATTCAAGCCACCAGGTGAAAGAATCAAAGATGAGAATGTCTGCATCAATCCAGTTCCTAGCATGTTTTTCAATGGCCTCAATTCTGATAATTCGATCACGGACACGGTGGTGTATCGGATCATCACAATTGGATTCTACCAGCAACGGTGACCAGTAGAAATCAATTGTTGAATTGTATTCCTTGTCATATATAAAGAATGAAAATTTTTAGCCCCACAACAGAAGCAGTATTTCTCTTGAAATTCCAGAGGATAAGAAGTGTAGTGTTACCTTGACCTCAAAGGTAATTAAGTTGCCTTTCCATATAGGTGGCTTGAGAGATGGAATTCCAGAGGATTCAATTAGGCATACCATAGAGGCCCATTGATTCTTGTTCAATGAATCCCCAACAAACAACACTCTCTTCCCTTTTAGCTTCTCCAATAATCCCTTCGCATTAAACCTACACTCTTACAACACACATTTAAAAAACGAAATTCAACTAAACAGCAACATGTCCTCGCAAGTGGGATCTGGGATGTACAAACACGTTATCCCTGACTTGGAAGGTAGATAAACTGTTTCCGAATATGAAATTCAACAAAACAAAACAAAAAAAAAAAAGAAAACCAAAGAGAATCTTTTGAGTTTTGTACCTTGGAAGATCACAATCATAAGGTTGCCATCTCCAATAATGATATTTTGAATCTTTTCTTCCAAATTTGTGACAAGCAAAGTCATCAGGCATGAAAGAACATTTTTGTTCTTTGTACAGAGGATATGATACATTATCAAAAATCCAACTTCCAGAAAACAAATCACACTTTGGAGATGAATCTTTTCTTGTAGGCTTATTTGCTAGAAAATTAGCAGCATCACTATTATCCCCTATTACATAAAAAGACACAAAAATAAAGACCACTAAGAGGATGCCTAAAATAGAATGCAAATTATACTGAATTACCCATGATTTATGCACTACTTTTTCTGCCATATTCTTCTCTCAATTAACCTCTTTCATTTATCTTCTTATAAGTATATAGGTACTTATATAATACTAAGGAGAGAAGCAGCACAAGGAATTGAAGTTGTTGAATATGAAAGATATTTGAGTTGGTAACTAAACTTGCCCTTTTTGCCAAGAGCTCAAATTATGTATTTATATATTAAAAAATTTACTCCAACAGATATATTTGGAACTCAAGTACTAACATTAAAAGTTGTTTGGAAATTTTAATAGTTCAGTTGGTTGGCTATCTGAACTCTCACCTTATTGGTGAGAGTTAAATTCGATTCTCCACATTGTAATCCCTTTCCCCTGCTCCAATTAAAAAAAAACATTAAAAGTTGTTATTCTAATCCTTCTGCAAAAAGAAAACTATTATATTACTCACATAAACAAACAACAAACAAACAAGGGAGTAATATTAAATAAAGCAAACAGAAGCTGGTCAAAAACTAGTAACACTATAGCTGTGATTTAGTTGATTTTATTTGACTTTCTTTAATTAATAATGAAAATAACTTCTCTAACTAATTTAATATCTGTTTAAGTTCACCTAATCAATGAGCTCAGTTAATCTGATTATGAATCTGCTTTAAGTCTTTATTATGAGATAATTTGCCTAAGTCCTAATTAATTGTGGCATCTAAAAAGCAAACTGTTGGTGTTTCTTTAATTAATAATTTCTAAATATCTGCAAATCTATTATATTTAATTCCTGTTTCATAGATACGCTAATCTTTTTTTGTTTCTGTCACTTTTAATTAATTTTGGTATAGATAAATTATTGCTCTCTTCTGCAAGATTCTTGATATGTCTGGCAATAAACGTGCTGAAATATTTACGAATGTTTGTTAATAATACATACACATGCATCCACCTCGTAAAATGTACAACCTCTTAGGCTATCCCATTTGGAACTCTATCATAAAATATAAGTAATAAATAATACTAATAGCACAAACTGAAAACAAATGGCAGAAAGTACTATTTTTTTTTAAATAGAAGCACTAATATTGATAGAAGTATTTTTCAAATTGATTAGATATGCTCATATTATTATTCTCTAAAAATATTTTTTTTAAAAAAGTATTTTTGATAAGAAAAATAATTCAAAATAAGATAATTTTGAAAGTTTGATAAAATAGACTACAAGTGACTAATTATTCTCCTTCTACAAATGCAAAGTACATTATCAGTATTCATTAAATTTAAGTTTTTAACGATATTCTAAAATATATTTTCTCTGTCCAATAATAGTTGTTCATTATTGATTTGGCATAGAGATTAAAAAGCAGTAATTAACATAAATAATTTTACCAAATCACTCTTATTAAATATAAGTCATCTAACCACTAAAAAATGAAGTCTATTTAGCAATAAGGGTAAAATAAACATAAAAAGATAAATTATTCATTGATTTTACAAACTGAACAATACTTGTTGCACATTCTAAAATAATATATTAGACAAATAAAGATGAACAGTAAAAATATGTAAGAACTTGACTATTCATTTATGACATTTGAAATTCATATGGTTTATTCAAAATGATTATGAAAAACTTTGAAACTGCGAGTCGCCGGAAATGCTTGTTTTAATATAGTAACTAATAATAGCTACTTAATAAATTGGAAGTTTTAATATTTTTAATTGTTTGAAAGGGATGGCTAACAATCTTATGAACTTAAATAGTGTTGGGTTTCTTTTGTCATTGTTATATTTTATCATATAATAATAGCAAATTAGAAAGCTAAAACATGTTTAAATTTTAAAAGTTTCATTAAACGTATGTCACCACTTAGAAATAATTTTTATAAAGAAAAGGACTCATAAATCATAATGCACAAAGGTTGCGGGTCCATTAATAAAATTCATACGATCGTTTGGTTTGAATATAAGTTATGATGGGATTAGTTATATTGAGATAAGTTATGCTTAGAGCAGTTTCTGTTGTTTGTTTGATTTGGCATATTCAAAATACTATTCTTGGTATAATTTCTAAGAATAAGATATTTGTTTACAAAAGTTCTCTTCACCTTATTTAGGTTTTTTTTTTAATTTTCTTTGCAAGCTTTAATTATTCACTGTTAAAAATAAATTTTTATCTTATTAAACATATGTGTATGCATTTTCATGATTGTGCCATGTATTTTCAAAATTAAACTTTCATCTTATTTAACTTAAAAATAAAACTTCCATCTTATTTAGCTTAAAAATAAGACTTCCATTTTAAGTTTACTAAAAGTAAATATATATATATATATATATATATATATATATATATATATATATATATATATATATATATATATATATATATATATATATATATATATATATATATATTATTGAAATAATTTACATTTTAATTGATATATTAAATATAATTTTTAAGTGAGTAAAAAACTATTTAATTTAAAATATAGAATTTAGTAGTGGAGTGAACATTTTAAGAGAAATCAAAACATAAATAAACATAAGTATTAGACAAATAAATTCAACTTATAATATATTCATAAATAAAAATTGTATTTATAAAATATAATTTCTTAATAAAAAATATATAAAAACGACGATCAATCAAGGTTGTGAATATTTATAAAAAATATGTTAATATACATAAATATAAAAGTATTGTATAAAAGAGTTTTTTTTTTTTTTTTTTTTGGGGGGGGGGGGGGAGGCATTTTTGTTATTTCATATATTCTATGTCAGGATAAGTTATCCTATTTTTATTATTTCACCTCTTAAAAGGAATAACTTCTCCCGAGAGTAATTGTTAATTCTTGAATAAATTGCTCCACCCTGTGCTCAAATATATATATATCAAAGTCGTTTTATATGTCAAATTTGTGTACCAATATTTTTTTGAAGTTTGCATGTGTGTTGTAGTTATATTAGATTTATATGAGTATTGTGTAAAAGTTATACACGAAATTATTGCAAGTATCTTAAATTTTCAGAAACCAATAAGAACTTCACACAAAATTAATATGGTTATATACATATTTTACATATGAATAACGAGCATGATTCGATGAATGATTTTTTTTTTCCAAATATCTAACATGAACTTTATACAAAATTTATATAATTATATATATATTTTATGCATGAAAATATTATTATCAAAATTCTAAGCATTGAGCAAGATATACATATTTTATAGAGATTTCATATAGTTTTCATACATGAAAAATGTGAAAAAATTATAAGAGTCCTTAAGCAATTAGATTATATACTAGATTGGCTGCACGCGTCCAACATGCACTACTAGAAATTGGGCTTATGGCAACGGTTCGGTATTTGTTGCAATAGGTGCTAAAACCGTTGCCATAGCGATACTACAACGGGTTAGCAACCGTCACATCTGATCGCGTAGCCATAGCTCTATTGGGACGGTTCGTGCGACGGTTCCCCAAAACCGTTGCCATAGGCATCCTATTGCA
This sequence comes from Solanum rostratum, assembly GCA_029948455.1. NCBI lineage: Eukaryota > Viridiplantae > Streptophyta > Magnoliopsida > Solanales > Solanaceae > Solanum > Solanum rostratum. Next base: position 57,319,152 of record CM057055.1, read on the forward strand.
ACGGTTTTTTTCCATCTACAGGAACTATTATATTGCATCTATGGTAACGGTTATTAACCGTCGCAATATAGTTTATTGCAACAGTTATCAACCGTTGCAGTATAGTTTATTGCAACATTTATTTTTCTATATATAGCTTATTTTTAATGGTTCCAGCAACAATCTTAGTACTTGTTGCAACAGTTCTGTATCCAAACTATTGCAACACTTCTTGTATCTGCTTCAACATTATATAAAACAACAATAATCGATCGCAAGGGCTACAAATATAAATATAACGCATTATACAAAATATAGTAAACTACAAATTCCATAAATCATGAAAGAGAACAATTAATAAGCCATATTTCGGAATATCCAAATCATAATACTCAAATAGACAAAATATACCAAAACAAGTTTCCAACAGTTGGCACAAGTTTTATATTGTTGAAAAGAAAAGACCGTAGCTCAATACAAGTTTCAAAATATGGAAAGAAACAAAAGAGTTGAGCTTAAACATTTGAAGTTTCTTGAACTTTTGAATCAATTATTTCATCAAGTAAGGTCTTCAGTGCTTTCATCACCCCCTAGATCATTTTCTCGACCTATAAAAACCATAAATAAAAATTAATTAAAAAACAAAATAAAGTGGTAAATAAGAAATAATCTAACTATACTAAGTATTGTTAGCCTTATAATGAAGTGGACAAAAAAATTATCAGCAAAATCTAAAGAATAGTTGATGTATGTATGATGTTCTTTTCTTGTGCACTTTTCTTTGTAGGCACTAAAATATATGTCATACTTGTGCCAAAAGGCAGTCCTTTGTCATAGTAAAAATACTTTGCATTTTGGTTAAGAAGGAATATATTGTTGTCTAAGAAAAAGAGTCAAATAAATTGGAATGCAAGGAGTAAGAAGATGAAGTTGTTTATGTTGTATATTAATGAATAAAGCTATATATTGAATATCTTCATGCAGAGTAGTCATAGAATAAAAGGTAACAGCAACACTCTTACCTCTAGGAAAAAACCAGTAGCATTTGTCAATAAGGGTGCCTCTAGAGGAACAATATTGTATGGTGCAAGTTCCCCTGATAAAGTAGCATCAGATTTCTTGATCCTTCTCAACTAAACAAATTATGAAAGATGACATATGCAGGGAATTAATCTCAGACTAAACTCAGACAGAAATACGAAGTGAAAGAAAATATTACCTCCTCCATCATAAGAGGTAACTAGAAACATTTCGATAAGTAGTTGACAAAGCAAACATCAAAAGACATTACCTCAACAACCAATCCAATCATCATATAGATGACAATATTTCCTTGTAGTAAACCTTCAGTGAAGAGAAATGATACACTTGCACAACCTACTTAGCAAAAAGATGGCAAATATCCTCACTATTCTGCCTACACCACAACAACGCATAAAATTTGTTGTAACCATACACCATTGCAGATTGCCATACTCAGATTCAAATGTGAAAAAAATAGTGAGACTTAAATGGCTTACAACTTTGGACAACAGAACCAAAGCTACACTTAAAAACTAATCAATGTAAAGACAACTTTAGAAACCGAGCCAGCATCACTAGAGCTCCAGGTTTCCAAACCAATAGGATACCACTCTTTAAAGATCAGCAGCTAATCCAACAGTCACCTTACAGAGCACAAAGCTGACTCTCTCGTTAGTTATGCAAATTTTGGTTTCACGTTATCGATTTTATGATCAAGCATAAAACTTTGTGGAATCAACTATATATTAATTGATACATCATAATACTTGCTAATGGACTACCCTGTGCAATATTATAAATGATAATAAATTCACAGTGTTGTATAAATAAACTTACGTATACTTTCGACATCCTTTATAATACTTCAAACATTTGTCCCTCAGAGTCTCAGGACTTTTCTCCAATGATTGGATCTGTTCCACCACCACGAACAAAATTTAACGTCTCCAACTCATGGTAAAGGAACGTCAACAAAGATAAGCAAATATTATTGACCATGTGTACATCTATTGTTGCATAAATACCAATATGATTGTATGTATCACATAAAACGCCTGCTTGACCTGCTGTTTATGAACAGACTTGTCGAGGTGTTACCGTGTAAGATCTAGTTATAATAAGAGATACTAGCCCTAGATTATATGTCAGTTAACTGTTGGCGTATCATCAAATAGATCTATACAAACTTTCATATTGAAGGCGTTGGCGCTATACCTATCATCTGACCATGAGCTATATACCATAAATCAACATAATTTTAGCAATTGACATCTAACAAAATATAAGTGTATGCTCGTTCAAGAAAGAACCCTTCAACTAAAGCAAATGTTGCATAACTTGTTTCTCCTTAGTTCTTTAAACTACTTTTTGGCAAGCTATCCCAATCCTCATAGTCTCAGCCTCTTATTTATTCCAGGCAAACCAGATTCATCAAAGCCAAATACAATCCAAACAAACTGTCCAATAAATTCCTCAATCACCAAGTACAACTTCTCAACTTACTATGTTTCACTTTTAAGACAAGGATTACTAAAACATATGAATGCCAAATTGGAAAAAATTGACAAGAAGAACCCAATTGAGACGGTATTCGGCTAGTTAAACAATGTAGAATTCACAACAAAACTTCAACTAAACTAGAATTCATACGAGCAATTTTATGTGTATATGCAGATCTTCAAAAATAAAAAATAAAGAGTTGAAGTACTATATATAACTAATTCAGAGAGATAGTACCGGAAAGCTTCAAATCCAAAATTGAATCAATCCTTACGCATCCCATTTCTAATTATATTCTGTATTCGGACTGCTGCCATCGATTTTCACACGAATCTGGTGTGAGCAAAAATATTGTGTTGCTAGTCAATCTCACCGGAGAGAAGAGGAAGAGGATGGAGCCCGCCGACAGCCCTGGTGGTTCGCAGGTGGTCTCCGGCGAGGGTTCTTGCGATTCTTCCAGTGAAAAATGGAAGACAAAGAGGAGAGGAGGTTTTGGGTCTGGTTCGAGAGGGAAGGAGGGGACGCCAGTAGGATCTTTGCCGACGAGGGAAGTTTCCCGGCAAGGAAGGGTCATTTGGTCGCTGCATGTTGACCGGCAGAGGAAAGGGCTGAGAGGGGGTCTTTTATGGTGGAGATGGCGGCTGAAAAGGAGAAGGGGAAGGGGAAGGGGTCGTCGGGGTGAACCGGTGGGTCTGGTGGTGCGGCAGTGGTTATGGGGTCTTTTTTCGGCAGATTGAGGGAGGAAGAGGAGCGGTGGTTATGAGGTCATTTTCCGGCAGCGTTACGCCGGAGGAGGGAGAGGGAAGACAGAGCTCGGGGGTGAGGTTGAAAGGGTGACTGGGTAGTGGCGCCCATGGATGGCATAAAGAGAGAAAATGGAAAGAATTAGACCATATATAACTTTAAAACATGAAATTTCACAACCTTATACCAAGATCTTCCTAAACCTTATGCAACGCATTTAACCGTTGCTATATGTACTCTATGACAACAGTTTAACAACTGTTGCTATTGAAGTCATCATCATACCCGTAGCTATAAAAATAAAACTGTTGCCATAAATATTTATCACAACGTTTGTATAAAACCGTTGTAATAAGTTCTCTACGGCAACAGTTATTTGAACAATTGCAACACTTGTTTGATAATATGTGTTAACAAGTCAATATACTTTATGCAACGCGTATAACCGTTGCCATAGAGTTCTATAGCAACGGTTCTGGAACTGTTGCCATAAATATCGTTGCCATAGGCCTAATTTCTAGTAGTGATGGTTGCTTTCAATGTCATTCTTCACTTTGGTAATATAATTTAACTAATTTAGTAAAATGACTTTGCACTAACATAAGTAGGAAAGTAACATTCTCATGTACATGTAAGAAATAGATAAACTCATATATATTTATTGGACACTTATCAAATTCAATCTATCATATCAATTATCAACTCTTTCGTTCGAAATATTCTTTTAGGACTAGTTTATGACTCATCAAGACTCTTTTTTCATCCATCATTCACACCCAAAATATTCATGTACAAAAACGAAGTTAAAACATTAAAATTTTATAGACTTTTCAAGCTCAAATCATGCTCAACTTATTCTCATTATTTACAATTACCAGATCATATTCATGAATCTCTATTTAAATGATGTGTAACACCCTTGGTCTTAAGCTAAGACCCGAGTCATCCCTCGTATGCGCATAGGCTCGACTTGGTGACTTCTAATGTGGTGGGATCAATTTCTAAGTATTCAAAGTGGAGTATATGGGGTTTGGGGTCATAAGGCATCTCTTACCTTGAGCCAAGACCAAAGGATTCCAATCGAAAAAGTTTTGGTGTGAATTCATATAAGGGTCAACTTCAAATGGGCATAATATTTAGCAAATAATGAATTGGGTGACACGCTACTTACCAAATTGTAGGTCTTTGAATCATCTTTCCAACGCATCTGATTTTACCTAATTCCGAGTTCGGAGTAAAACATTATGACCATTTTACTTAAGCTTGTCTACGCTGTCAAAAAGCGCCATGGTCAGTTTGACTGCTGAATGCATTCGGCGCATCGTCGAATTGGTCGCTGAATTGCTCCGAATAGTTTAAAAGATCATCAAAAAAGGCATTCTGAAGGTCCCATTTGGCGTACCGCCGAATGGTTCGGCGTACCGCAGAATTGTTCCGCGATAGGACCTCTGCACTGCCGATTTTGCCGTCAGGACGCATTAAAATGTCAGTTTTTGACCTTTTGATGATATTTTTACTTTCCTAAGAAGGGGTTTTGACCTATTTATCCCAAATACACCTTTATAAACCTAATTTTCTCGTATTTTTAGCCTTATTCCTCTCTCAAACTCCTCTCAAATCTCTCAAGTTTTCTCTTCCAACATTCATCAAAATTTCTAGGATTTCCAAGACCACTCCATTGAAGAGCAGGTATCCACAATTATTCCTCAAGTTTCATCAAGTCTCCTTCATCAAGTTTCAATACCTTAAGGTATGTGGGTTTGATTCTTGGTTTCCTTTCAATCAAGAAGCCCTCTTCGAAAATTAAATTTTGAATTACGAGTTTTCAATCTTTGATTTATGGGTAATTGCATATTAATTGATATTTTGCTTAGATTATGGTTATTCATACATTCTTATGATTATTTAGGAATAGTTGTCAAGGTTTTGCATGATTTAATTCAAGCATTACGATTTGCCATGATTTAACCTAATCTACACATTCAAACTTGGAACTCTCTTATGGGTTAATATGATTTTGATCATATATTGCTTACTTGATTATTTTAAGCTTGATTATGATTCAGTTACATGATTTTAAGGTTATTTGACAAACACCAAATATGAACCAAGTTGATTTACAAATTCCGAAAATTGACCTTTATGGCATGCATTTAAGTATATGGTTTTGAACAATGATAAGAAGTATAAGTTTTCATTGATATTGGGTTACGCAAGACCAACTCCGAATCAAAATGGAATCTTTGTTACAGAGCTATTCTTCAATACAAATTGAATATGCTTTGACAAGCTAAGACCTTCTAAATTATGTTGAGTTTTGATTATTTCGATTATGCATTGTCCGTTTCCGTAAAATTTTGACTTAGTACTGAATGAGTTAGGAGTGGGGCTCGACCTAAGGGGTCTTATATAAAGCTTCTAATCTCATAACTACATGTCATCGTAGGATATTTTTATCATGCCGTTTTAGTCCTTCCGACTAGTGGATCCATCTAATATTTTCGTTTCCGGAGTTTACCTTGACAAGTAGGTTCACTCTTTGGCTAGTGTAGAGTATAACATCGATATTTCATATTATAGCTCAAATGGTTTTGGCGGTTACAGTTTTATTCCCACACTTATTTGCTTATGTGCTTCTTTTGCATTATCATGACATTATTTTACACTTTATTTTGAAACTGATAATATTGTTAAAGCTTCAGAATTTGGGCATATCTGGTACGTATTCTTTGTCATTATATTTATTTGTTGCATTGCATACTTGCATACTTAGGAGTCGTTTGGTACAAAAATGGACAATGCAGGGATTAGTAACACATGGATTAGTAATGAAGGGATTAGTAACATAGAGATTAGTAATGCAGGGATTATTTTTTATCATGTTTTTGGTTCATTGTTTTCCATCTAATCTTGTGCTTGGTTTAAAACTCTACAAAAAGCTTCTTTCCAATTATATTCTTGAATTATTACGAAATTTTCTATTTCATGTAATTAGATCAAAGTAGAATTTTTTTTTGGCTTCTAACTAATTAGGAGAATAATAATTTTGTCGCCATGTTTGCTATTTTCTCACTTGAATTATTTGAGAATAAATGATTATGATCTTAATAAATTCATAACTAATAAAATGCCAATTTTAACTTAATAAAGATAGAACATCTATTATTAAAATCGAAAAGATGGTAAACAATTGTAAAAATAAACAATCTAGATTTACACATAAAAATTTGGAAATTATAATTTTAATATAGTGTTTAAAAATTTTGTATAATATTTTTAATTGTTTGAAAGGGATCGCCAATAATGTTATGAACTTAAATAATATTGGGTTTCTTTTGTCATTGTTATATTTTATCATATAATAATAGCAAACTAGAATGCAAAAACATGTTTAAATTTTAAAAGTTTCATTAAACGTATGTGACCACTTAGAAATAATTTTTTATAAAGAAAAGGACTCATATGGTAGAAAAGTCATATACGACATAATTGCAATTATCTTAATTTCTTAGAAATCCACATGAACTTTATACAAATTTTATATGGTTATATGCATATTTTATACATGAATAGGAGTGTGATTCGATGCATAATTTTTTTTCAAAATCTAATATGAATTTTATACAAAATTTATATATATATATATGAAAATATTGTGGTTAAAATTCTAAACATCGCGTGAGATATACATATGCGGTTCCGAATTCAAGTTGATTCTATTTCGACTCTTCCTCAAAGAAAGACAATCAAACAATTCCCAATCATGATTCTTGTGGATCAGATCGTCCATACAATATAGAAAAAGAAACTCCAGATATTTGAGATCTTTCTCTTTGAATAAGCCCTCAATTCCAGCGACGGTTTCATAAGATATATTACAACTAAAATTCCTCTTTTTTTCGATCCAGTTCCTCCACCAACACGAACTCTAGTTGGATTCAGGCATGCTACACTTTTTAGTTATTGGGAGAACCCAGTACTCTCTTTCGAACTCAGGAAATAACTCTTAGAGATCTTTTTTCCTTTAGGAAGATACAGGAGCGAAACAATCAAACTATTGATGTTATTTTATATCAATTTTATATAGTTTTTTATATGAAAAATGTGAGAAAAATTTTAAGAGCCCTTGAGCAATTAGATTATGTATATTGTTTGAAAAAAAAAAAAGTCATGTTGTATTTGGTAAACACAAATTTCTTGCTACATTTGATATATATGAATCTAATTTTGTATATACAGAAATTTTTCTTTTTTAAAATAGGGTATTAAATTCGTGGTTTAAAACGGGTTTAGTTAATAAATAGACAGATCATTAATCTTCTTCATATTACTTGGACTGAAATAAGTTAAAAATGAAATCATAGTCTAACTCCAAACTCTTACCAAGTTCAATTTTGTCGTTTATTGTCTTATTACTTAATTAATTGCATATTTTTTAAAATTATGCCTATGTATAGGGGTAATTTTAGAGGTCTCCTCTCATAACAAGTGTTCTAGTTGTATAATACAAATCAGTTTGATGTATCTTACGTAAATTGTCATTTGGGATGTGTGTTCAACTTATAGACGGAATTCTAGGATTTCTCCTGGAGGCAAATACTTTTATGCATACCTCTTCTGGTTGATCCACAACATCCTCTATTCTCGTAAGATGATACACACTAGCTAACAGCCTGCCAGATGCTACATCATAGGCACATTGAGAGTGTAGATAGTTGTACCCATATACATAAAAAATAATAGCGATGGAATGTCAATCCTCGGGCTTTATTTGTAAAGTCTCTATTCCTTGGTAATCAAAGCCCAAAGATCTATGAACTAGCCAATGCTTGACTAGCCAAGCAGACAAACGACCCTGCATCTTTTTTATCACTTCCGCATTTTTATTTGTATAAGTATTTCACATTTACGATTTAAATTTATGAAAATTGACCCACCACTTCTTATTCTAGACAAAGGAATCCTGTCTAATTCACTAATATACAAATTTCAGTGTCTATTTATCTAGACCCAAAGTTGGAGGACGTTGATGCCAGCTGAAGGTGAGTTAAGGAGCTCATTTATGTATACATGAGTGCCAAATGAGTGTGTCGGATTGAAATTAGAGATATTAAAGAAAAATTTACATAGATATACTATATTTAAAAAATATTTACTTATCGTCAATAACAAATTTTTTTCACTGAACATTTATAATACAGTTTTATTGAACAATAATATATTTATCACACACTTTAATACACATTGTGTCAATTTCTTACCAAACAAGCACAATGTATCATAATATGACTATGTATTATCATAAATGATAATAAATAAAAAGTATCGCTAAAATAAGTAATTAATTTTTAAAAAGTACTTGCCCAGTTAATGGACTATGGGGGGGAGGGGAGGGGAAGGCGAACGGGAACCAATCGAAAACCCGAACCACTTGACTGACCCCTTCATAGTCCATAAGATCGTTTGAGTGACCTTCAATGGAATTCATTTGTCATTGCCGTCATCATGCTTTGTCTTTTTTTATTTTAATAATGAAACCCTTTTGATTCTGGGCTAATAAATGATTGTGATTAAGGGTGTCAAAATGAGCACAAATATTGGTAACTCGTTCAAAATTTTATGGGTTGAGCTTAAGATAATTTTAATCGGATTCAATCTAAACTCATTCAAGCCCTAATTAATATCCAAAGAATCTTCAATTGAACCCAATTTAATCTCCAATTTCAACCCTTTCTTTACTTGCATTGATGTAATATATGTTTTCTATCTATTTTATATTTTCAATGATTTATCTATCAATTGGTAACTTTTTATTTTTATTTTTGAGTTGAAATTCAAATTGAGCTTATAAAAAATAAATAATAATATATTAAAATTATTGAGATTGAGCGGGTCAAATTGGACAGGTCATGACCCAACCCAAATTTTAGCCCATTTGAGCCCAACCCGTTTGAGCCCAAAGAAATTTAGGGTGGGTCATAATCCAACCCAATTTCTATCTCAACCCATTTTAATATTCTCAATTTCAACTCAATCTGCTCGTTTGACACCCCTTGCAATACATATACTTTTTGTTTAGCGTCGGTAACATTTATTTTCGATTTTCATATTCCACTGGGTATGTTATTGTTGTTGTTTCGATTTTCATTTTTTTTTTTTATAATTTTCAATTTTCATATTATTTTATTTTTAAAAATAATTTGCACCTTTATTTTTTTTTTTAATTTTTTCAACGACTGATCAAATACTCTTTTCTGAGATATTCAGGAGGACAAGATAGAACAAATACTATTAAATTTTAAAAAATTATATATATGCGTACATGTAGGGGTATTCATGGACGGGTTGGTTCAGATTTTTTAAATACCAAAAAAAATTATTTTTATCGGGTTTTTAAATTTAAAAATCAAACCAAACTAATAAAATTGGAGTTTTTCAACCTCAGATTTTTTAGGATTTTTGTGGGTTTCTCGGGTTTTCGAGTTCCTTCGGTTTTTTTTTTTGGATTTTTTTCGAAATCCTCGTATTTTCGAATTTTATGATAAAGTATTTATAAAAACATATAATTAACTTATGATTCAAATATTTCTTTAGTCCTACCAAAATATAAATATCTAAGATGTTTTAAGAAAAACACAAAATATGATATTAGTGAAGAAACAAAAATATTCAACAAAAATTAATGATGAGATTGCATAAAACAAATATTACAAATAAATAAGTCATAATGAAGACGATCATAATTTTAAAGTACTAAATCATGTTACAATAAGTCATAATGAATATATCATAACTTTAAAGTATTAAATCATGCTAAAATAAGTGTAGTAAGTACTTATTAATTACATTAGTAAATATTAAAGAAAAATTAAAATTTGTTATGTATTTTAATTATATAATCCAATGTAAAACTAAAGAAAAAATATTCATTATTATTGTCATTCTTAGTGTTGAATTAATTTTTTTGCTAGTATTAGAATTGATTTGATTTTTTCTAGCTTTAGAGTTACTAGTATAAAATTTTTTACCTAAATATACCATTTAAAAATTATTTGTCATTTATAGTTGTATAAACTAATCTTAATAAGTGTATAATTCACTTTAAATATATAATTTAAATTTTTTATCAAAATGATTCTAATACATTTTAAACACTTACAATACATCTATATTGCATGCAAACTCATTTTTATACATAGTATAATAGATCTATATTATACGCATAATCTGATTTAACACATAATGCAATTTTTTACCCAAACAAATATAATACATATATATTACATATATAATTCACTTTTAATGCATAGTACTATTTCTATGAATGATAAATATTTTTTAAATATGGTATACCTAAATATAGATAAGAAAAATATATTTAAAAATAGTAAATATTTTATAAAAGAAACTCTAAAAGGTAATTATATATATATAATTATAATTAAATCTATGGACTATAACCTTTATTAGATCATCCGAAATTCTAAGTCAAATTTAAATAATATGTTAAGAAGATAAATTCTATATATATATATATATATATAAAGAGAGAGAGAGAGAGAGAGAGAGAGAGAGAGGGGGGGGGGTTGGTTTTTTAAATTAAAATCAAACCAATCCAAATATAATCAATTTTTTTTCACTATCAAATCATATTAAATTAAATCACTAGTCGAATTTTTTTCTCGAATTGACTTGATTTGTGATTTAATTAATTTTATTCACCCCTAAATACATGGATGAATTCAATATGAAGAGGCTTCAGACAGTTAACTATGCAAGGCTCCATTTGAGACATATATGATCATTTAAAATTGGTGGGACACAATATATAGGGCCAAAAATAGCTCAGGATGCATTGAAAACTGTAAAAATAATTCAAACACCACCCAAGATAAGTATAGTCCTACATATTATATGCAGATAAATATAAGATGTGACAAGCTCAAGTTCAAAGAAGATAATTTTGTATCTATACAAAGTGTTACCTATGAAAGATGTCATGTAATAAATTGAAAAAAAGAAAGCTTAATTTAAAATATATTTGGCGAATTGCACGGATACTTAATTTTGATGCACTTGTTTAACTACTATCAATTTTTAAATTATTCTTTTACAATATATCCACTTTTTTAAAGAAAATTTTGCTACAAACCTACAATATTAGCGTAATGTCATGGTTAAAGGAAATATTACATAGTAAAGCAAATATGTGTTGTGTATTTACTACACACAAATAGTTTTAAAGAATTATATCACATAGCTATACTTAAAATTTTATAGCAAATCTCTCCTCTCTCACAAACTTTCACTCGCTTCTTTCCCCCTTCGCTCTATATTTCCCTTTTTGTCCTCTAACTGTCTATCTCTCCCCTAAATTGAAATTCAATAAGCAATAAAGGACATGGGGGATCAGATAGGATATTATTGATACAAATCAGATGAGGGATGAGGAAGACCTCTCTTCTTCCTCTTCTCCTCTACAATTTCTTACTCAGACTCTTAGTATGTCTGAATGAGGCATAAATACAATATTGTATCAATTATATCATGAAAGAGTATGTAACATATGATATAAATATATAACAAAATAAAAATTTTTTACAACGAAATACATTCATTAAAATCTATAATAAGTTGCAGATACACTAAATATGTTGCTATAAATTAACATGAATACACATAAGGATACACTTTATATAATTATATTTGTTGATACAAATAAATTGTATCTGTGATACAACAAATACAACATGTATTTATCTTCTCATTTTCCATATTTCACTCACCTCTCTCTTTCCTACCTCGCTCTATCTCTCCTTTTCTAGTCCCCTCCCTCTCTATCTCTCGCCTGAATTGAAATCCAATAAGTAATAAAGGACCTGGGGGATCAAATGGTATATTACTGATACAAACCAAGTGGGAGGTGGTGGAGACATCTCTTCTTATTCTCCTCGACAATTTCACATTCAAACTCTCAGTATGCCTGAACAAATCATAGATACAATATTGTATCAACTATACTATAAAAGAATATACAATATCTGATACAAATGTATAGTAAGGACAAATTAAAATACAATGGATTACATTGATTCAAATATATAATAAGCTGTGAATACACACAACTAAATTGCTAGCTACGAATTGAATACTTATAAGGATACATTTTATACAATTGTATTCGTTGATATAAATAAATTACATTTGTGATACAACAAATATAGTATATATTCATCCTCTCTTTCTCCAAATCTCGTTCCCTCTCCCAAATCTCACTTGCTTATCTCCTTCCTTTTCCAATCTCACTTGCTTCTCTGCTCCTTCTAACGTGTAGTTATGAATCACAATTAAGCAAACTATAAAGCTATAAATCTATAATCAAACCCAAACTACATAATAATTTGAAAGTTCCTCCTAATTATAATAATCTGTAAACTATCAGATGCTATATATAGTCGGTACATATTTTGAAAACTGAGAAAATAATTCAATCATGGATACAAAAATTAGGGTTTTAAGTATCATCAAGTAACATTTAAAGCATGATACATCAAACATAGAAATGATTCAAGAATCAGAATTAACGTATTCGAATTATTGAATTAATGTATTCGAATTACTGAATTAATGTAATCGAATGAAACTAAAAGATTTTTGAAAATTTTGGAAACAGGTAGAAAAAATATAATAAATAAAAAAGTATAATTAAATAATTATTTCATCATTTAATTCCAAAAGAAAGAATTCCCACATAACAAATTAAAAGGGAAATGTTTGTGATTCTAAAAGGGGAGTTTTCAAAAATACCAAGTTTTTGGATAAAAATTACATGCCCCTACCGAATCATTGAAAAATACCATATAAAATACCAACTTTATTTACAAATTTAGGAAAGAGAGTGTTTTGAGTGTGATTATTGTGGTGTGTGGTATGATATAATAGTGTTGGAAAATGAAAAAGAGTGTTTTTTTTTAATATTTTGATAAATAAATTTTAAAATGTAATTTTGGGGGTGAAAGTTGTTATTCATTCTTAAAATAAGAGAGTTGAAAAGCCCCATGTGTCACGAATATACTTAAGCTCCAATTGGTGAAAGCAAATATGAAAAAGTTGGGCCAACATATGGGCAGGCACGTGACATATACACACCAAGAAATAATGTTCACTACACACTTTTTATGTCTGAAATTTTAGAATATTAGATAATAATAAATAGTGTAATTTAGTAAATATATGAAAAGACTAAAAAAATAATATATGTGTACGTAAATTTTATCCTATCTTCATAGAGAGATAAAAAAAAATATTTTTTATAAATCCTTGAATAAGTATGATTTTAGAATATAATGTTAATATTATATTTGTAAATTTTAAAATTTTAGAATGATAGCTATTTTTTAATTAACAAAAACTTAACAATAGCTAATTATTGTGAATTTTTCGATAATATTAACATTGACTTTCTTCGGGTACTCTTTTTACTTTTGTTTTGTTGTGTTTTTCCATAAAAGTCGGGTGTACATGGACCCAGTAGGTTTGAATTTTTTAAATATCAAATCGAATTATTTGTGTCGGATTTTTAATATATAAATCTAATCAAGCCAATAAAACTCGGTGTTTTTCAACCTCGGGATTTTTGGGGTTTCTCGATTTTTTGAATTTTTTGGGTTTTCTTTCGAATTTCTTGAATTTTTGGACTTTTTTCGAAATTCTCATGTTTTCGAGTTCTTTTTTTGAATATTTTGATAAAGTATTTATAAAAATATATAATTAACTTATGATTCAAATATTTCTTTAGTCCTACCAAAATACATAAATCTAGGATTTTTTTTTTTAAGAAAAACACAATATTTGATATTAGTGAAGATACAAAAATATTCAACAAAATATAATAATGAGATCGCATAAATAAATATTGCAAATAAATAAGTCACAATGAAGATGATCTTAATTTTAAATTACTAAATCATGCTAAAATAAGCCATAATGAAAATATCATATATTGAAAGTGTTAAATCATGTTAAAATAAGTGTGGTAAGTACTTATTAATTATATGAGTAAACATTAAAGAAAAATTAAAATTAGGTTATGTATTTTAATTATCTAAATCAATGTAAAACTAAAGAATAAATATTCATTATTATTATCACTCTTAGTGTTGGATTAATTTATTTTTATTTTTTTGCTAGTATTAGTGTTGATTTGATTTTTGATTTGTGCTTTAGAGTTACTAATATCGAAAACTTACCTAAATAATTTATATGTAAAAATTATTTACTATTTATAGCTATATAGATTTATCTTAATACATGTATAATTCACTTTAAATATATAATTTAGATTTTTTATCAAACTAAGTTTAATACATTTTCTCTATATTGCATGCAAATTCATTTTTATACATAGTATAATACATCTATATATATTACATGCATCATTCGTTTTTAACACATATTGCAGTTTTTTCTTACCCAAATAAATATAATACATATATAATTTACTTTTAATGCATAGTACAATTGTTATAGATGATAACTATTTTTTAAATATGGTATTCCTAGATAATAAATAAAAAAACATCTTTAAAAATAGTAAAATATTTGATTAAAAAAACTCAAAAAGGTAATTATCCCTACTAATATCTATGGACTATCACCTTTATTAAATCATCTAAGATTCTTAGTCAATTTAAAATAATATGTTAAAAGGGTAAAATTTATATATATAAATTAATGTCGGATTGGTTTAGTCTAGGTGATGAGTCATGAAAATACGACTATTATGACGCTTTGAACATAGAATTTTTGCACGTTCTCAAGCACATATGTTGGTTTGATGTGTGTATTTTATTATTTTTCAGGAAAATAGTGACGTCATGGAACGATGGGTGAAGTGCGAGATAAAGAGAGAAAAAAGAGCTGAAGTGGGGGCATACGAAGACCCTCACGGCCCGTGTAGCCTCACACGGACAGTGGGAGGGTACGTGAAGTGGCCCAGAACGAAGGAAGCAGGAAATTAAACCAAGTGAAGGACCACGAGCGTCTTCACGAACCGTGCCACATTACACGGACCGTGAACCCCGTCGTGGCCTCACACTTGGCGTTAAGAGCAAAGGAGCTAGAATAGAGCCCAAGGCAAACTCCACGAGACCTTTCACGGACCGTGAAAATTGACACGGTATGTGTCACGTACCATGAAGTTGACGTAAGTTGGAAGAATCACCATAAAAAATAACAAAAATCGTGCAAGTGAAGAGAGACGGGGGCCGTCACGGACCATGTGACCAACTATGGACCATGACATGGGCCGTGAAGATGGAGGATTAAAGTGTTGTTAAGAAGTTGCTAAGGAAAAGTATACAGGCCATTTCACGGTGCGTGAACCTCTACACACACCGCACCTACGCGTGGGATCATAAGAGCAGTGAAGACTCACGGACCGTTTCACGATCTGTGTGGGCCCTCACGGTCCGTGTAGGGACCCGTACCCATGCCGACATATATTTTCCTATTTTAAATTGGATAGATTTTTCCTTGTATATATATATTTGTTTTATTCCATTCTTTATTATTATTGAACACTGGAGTTAGAGAACAAGAGGAGAACACTATTGTGCTATTATTTACATTGAATTCTTGGGTTTCGATCATTTCTTTAGAGATTGTAACACGTGGATTCATCATTATATCAATAGTAAGTCATTTATCATGATTCTTTTATCTTGTTGTGGGCGAATTGTGTTGAATATGCTAGGCTAAACCCACAACTAGGGTTGTGGTAACCATGACAATTCAATAAGATAACAAAATATGGGGGTGAACTCTTGGGGTTGATCATCGCATACATTGTGGTGTTCTTCGCTTTAACTTCTCCCCTAATGAGTCAACGCGTTAGGGTAAGCCTGTATTTGTTACATGCCGGGGAGGGATGTAATAACTAGAAAAAGAATTCTACAATGGAAATTTGGGGTTTTTAACTTAGTCTAAGTACTTGAGACCGAAATGTGAGAGTATTCTGAGATCTAGAACAAAGGTTACTATTGTACACATTCTGAGACCGAAAGGTGATGAGTGAAATATATTTAGGAAGGACCGGAAGGTGAAGTAGGTGTTATCTAACTTGTTTGATCTTGTATGTGCAATTATGAATGAGTTTACCGTACCAATTTAGTTATCGTATTAGACGTCATGGGGAACACAACCCTAGCTTCTCATTAACTGTTTGAACTCCAGTAGTCAACATATGCATTGGTTACTTTATATTAGGAATTCAATTGAACCATCATAAACCCCTCATTTACTTCATGCAACTTTATCTTGAGAATAGAATTTACATCTGAAAAAGGGTGCTAATAGAATTATTCTCACGCATTCCTTATGGGATCAACCTCAACTCTTGTTGAGTTCTATATTTGATCAACGACCGCTTTACTATTCCTTTTTGGAGTGTAAATTTGAGCGTATCACTAGGGTTTGTCTTTTAAAGTTAAAATCAAACCAAACCAAATATAGTCAGATTTTTTTTCCAGTACCAAACCAAGTCGAATTTTTCTCTCGAATTAACTTGTATGGTTTGATTCTTTTTCGATCTGATTATGTTCGCCCCATCTAAAGGCATAGATTCGGTTCCGTCGTCCTTCCATTTTTTTACTACTTGGTCATCAGCATA
Organism: Solanum rostratum; assembly: GCA_029948455.1. NCBI lineage: Eukaryota > Viridiplantae > Streptophyta > Magnoliopsida > Solanales > Solanaceae > Solanum > Solanum rostratum. Next base: position 57,336,067 of record CM057055.1, read on the forward strand.
AACAGAGAGTCATCTTTTACTAGTTATTTTTTGATAGTTCATTTTTTTTTCTTTAAATTTTTATAAATAATATTTATACATTTAGAAACTACATACTAAAAACATTATAAAACATAACAATTAATAATTTAAAAATTTTCAAAAGATGCATAAAATTTGATTGAATTTTTTTTAGTTAACTCTCAAAATTTCATCTGTGCTACACAAATTTATAAAGGAATAATTTTTAAATATATAAATTTATTTTAAAATTATATATCTAAATTCATATTAAATATTAGTTAGTTTGACTTTAATATTCCAGAAGTATCTTATTCGTCCTACTTTTTTTTTACTGGAATTGAGCTGCTCGTTAGGTGGGGCAATTCTCAGTTGCAGTTGTTAAGTCACTTTCACATGCCATATGCATGCATCTCGTAATTATCAGATAACCTCATCTTCTTTTCTTATTATTTCCGAAAAAGAGAAGAATTTATTTTGAAATATTGATCCTAACAAAGGTAATTTCATATTTACGATTCAAATTTGAGATTTTTAAGTGAGGATAAAAGGTATTTATCACTCCAAGATAATTCTTGTTTATCACTAGCTCCTATCATATATCTTCAAGAATCAGTTGAGAGTGTAATCACATAAAATTTATTAAAATATAAATTTTATAAAATCATTCAAAATATAGTAGTTCAAAATATAATTGGGTTAATTGATTAAATCCAATAAAATGTATATTTAATTAAAAGTTCAAATTCATTTATTTGGACTACAAAAGACGACTCACTTTATAAAATATACCCTCATCCTAGAGACTCACTTGATGCCACATGTCTGGTGTGCCAAGTCAAACAAAGAAGTCAATAATATCACGCCATGTGTCAAAATGATGTGGCATTTTTATCCCAATCAAAGGCCAATAAAAATGTGTCACATGTACAAGGACGTGTTCCAACCAATCAAATGTCGTCAGGTCACTTGGAAGGAAATCTATTTCTATCACCATGTCACCTTAAAGTTGATTGGTCAGAAGAAAGTCTAATTCTATCATAACCCCTCTATTCTACAAGGGTACTCATAATTCAGAATTAACATCAAAAATTCTAACAAGAAGTCAGAGAGAGAGCTCATGGATCAACGTCGCAGATTTCTCGACAAGCAACAAGAATTCAAGAAATTAAAAGAATTCAAGAAATTTAAAATATTTCTCTTTAATACAAATTAAAAATTGATTAATCTGATCTGATTGAATTTAAAAGTTGATCCACTTAATCAGTTTGATTAACAAATTAAAAAAGGTCCAAACAAATAGAGATGGACGAATATATTATAACGCAAACCACCAAAGGTTTGAACAAGAGCTTATTTTATAACATGTTATCTTTAAAAAACTAAAGTACTCTCCCCGGTTTCAAACACTAATTTTTAAAGCTAAATTAGATTAGATTAATTTACTATTTTAAACTTGGATATTTAAAATTACTATACAAAAATATTGTAAGCTACTTACTCCTTCTGTTAAACAATAATTGTTCATTATTCACTTGACACATGAACTAAAAAGCAAATGAATGATAAAGGCAATTTTACTAAATCACTGTTATTAAAAATAAGTCATTTAAACATGAAAAATTAGTATTATTTAATAATAAGCCTAAAATAAGCGTAAAATGATAAATTATCATTGATTTTACAAACTTGATAAGTATTGTTACACATTTCAAAATAGTAAAGTGGACAAATAAAGATGAATGAAGAGAATTAAATATTTTTGTATATCACTATAATTAAAAATATATTTTAAAATATTAATTAAAATTTATATTATTTTACTTTAAAAAAATTAAATAAATATTTCGAAACCGAGGGAGTAATTTCTGTCTCGGAATCTTCCCTACTATAGAACCAATTACTATATAGAGTAATGTCTTAATTTTGTAGCCTCCGCTGAAAAGCCGCAATTAGCCAACCAAAGAGCCTAGAATAGCTAGGTGGATACAAATATATATATAAAAATAATAAACTATCCCAGGTATTTGAATTTCGTATAAATTATTTAAATTTTCTATTGTTAGGTTTTATGTATAATGGGTGAATGGTTAATGGTACATTGTATAAAGATTAGTATATTGAAAAAATGTGAAAGTTGCAACTATAAATGAATTCATTTCATTCATGCAACCTTACGTATTTCGGTGCAACCTCTCGTCTACTATTCATGAATCATTATACCATCCTATTGGCTATAAAAATCTGAATCCTTCTCAGATGTTGGGAGAACTTGAGAGAAGAACAAAGAAACTTTTGGTAGAAAGGTTTAGACAAGTTTCAAAAGAAAAAAGTGTTGTTCCGAAAAATTCAAGTGTGATTACAAGCCATTGAGTGGTTCGTTGGACAACAAATTTGAGGTACCGCTATTTGTTTGTCGTGAGTCATTTTATCCAGGGAGGATATATTCCATAACCTCATATACTTGTCGGGAATAATTTCCTTAAGGAAACTCTGTGAACTCAGATGGCGTGACTCCTCTTTCCTTTCATCTAGTCAAATGTTCTTAAATTGATTTAACTTCATATTGAATATTACATTAATTAGATGAAATTTGTATGATGTTATTTCATTGGAAAAATTAGAGTTTGTGCTACACAATTATCATTAATACTTACAGTAACAACATTCTTAAGGAAATTAATATCTTATTGTGTAGTTATAATTGGTTTCTAGAGATTAAAACCTTTGTGGGTTTATGCTCAGTTTGGACTCGATATTAACTCAGAGAACTTGAAAAGTTCGTCAGAACATCGAAGTTCATTCGATTAACGGTTGAGAGTTATAAACTTCACCGTTAAACTAGAAACAAAGTGAAAATAAAGATCAAGTCTTTATTTGAAGTGACTAAGTGCACTTGTCTTTTTGTAACAACAAAATGATAAATGAAACTAAAGTCATGAATAATACGACATTTAAAACTGCAGCAATGAATATTGCTTCGCCGAGTCATACAGGTGTTGCACTTGCCATAGCATCGACTGAAAAAACTGAAAAATTCACTAGTATGGATTTTAAGAGGTGGCATCAAAAGATGATCTTTTATGTAACTACTTTGAATCTTCAACGATTTATCAAAGAAAGTGTTCCTATGTTAGCGGAGTCAACTCCGAAAGATGAACGCTTTATGGTTATTGAAGCTTGGAAGCATTCTGATTTCTTATGCAAGAACTATATTCTGAATGAGCTTCATGATGACTTGTATAATGTGTACAGTAATAAAGAAACCTCCAAAGACCTTTGGGATGCTTTAGAAAAGAAGAATAAGACAGATGATGCCGGATTGAAGAAATTCATCGTGGCAAAATTTCTAGACTGTAAGATAGTAGATAACAAATATGTGATTACTCAAGTTCAGGAATTACGATTGATTATCAATGATCTCCTCATGGAAAGTCTAGTGACTAATCAGGCCTTCCAAGTAGCTGCTATGATTGAGAAATTACCTCCTTTGTGGAAGAACTTCAAAAATTACTACAAGCATAAGCGAAAGGAGATGTCCCTAGAAGATCTTATTGTAAGATTGAGAATTTTAAGAGGACAATAAAGCTTCTTAAAAAAGATATCGTGGAAATTCAACAATATTAGGAGCCAATATTGTTGAAGATGGAAGGTCTAAGAAGAGAAAGACCAATTCTGCAGCAAAGCAGTCAACCTAAGAAGAAATTCAAAGGTAATTGCTTTAATTGTGGCAAAAATAGTCACAAGGCTGTAGATTGTAAGGCTCCAAAGAAGCACAAAAGAAAGATCAAGCAAATGTTGTTGAATTCGAGGACGATCTATGTGCCATGCTTTTTGAATGCAATCTTGTTGGCAACCCAAGAGAGTGGTGGATAGATTCTGGTGCCACCCACCACGTATGCACCAATAAAGAACTCTTTACGTCATATGAGCCTATTCAAGGTGATGATAAAATCTACATGGAAAATTCAGCAACTGTAAAGGTTGATGGAATGGACAAAGTTCTCTTGAAGATGACATTTGACAAGGTGGTGACTCTCAAGAATGTGCTTCATGTTCCTGGATTAAGAAAGAACTTGGTTTCTACTTCACTTTTACTAAAAATGGATTCAAATGTGTATTTGTTTCTAATAAAATTTTAATTGGTAAAAATGAAGTGTACGTAGGAAAGGGGTACCTTTGTGAGGACCTGTTTAAGCTTAATGTAATGGTTATTGCTGATAATAAAAGTTCTGATTCTACTTATTTGCTTGAGTCAAATGATTTATGGCATGAACGTTTGAGACATGTCAATTATAAGACCTTTTGCAAAAACTGATTAGCTTAGAAGTGCCGCCTAATTTAGACACTACCAGAAATATGGCCTACGACAATAATACTTTTGTAACGGTTTAAAAACTGTTGCGATAAATAGTATATAGCAACAGTTTTAACCATTATAACTATAACAATAATATTATTAGGTTTTATGTATAACGGGTGAATGGATAATAGTACATTGTATAAAGAGTAGTATACCGAAAAAATGTGAAAGTTGTAACTATGAACAAATTCATTTCATTCATGAACATTCATGCAACCTTTCGTATTTCGGTGCAACCTTTCATCCACTATTCATGAATCATTATACCATCCTATTGGCTATAAATATCTGAATCCTTCTGAGATGTTAGAAGAACTTGAAAGAAAAGCAAAGGAACTTTTGGTGGTTTAAGACAAGTTTTAAAAGGAAAAAGTGTTGTTTCGAAAAATTCAAGTGTGGTTACAAGCTATTGAGTAGTTTGTTGGATAACAAATTTGAAGTACCACTATTTGTTTGTCGTGAGTTATTTTATCCTGGGAGGATATATTCCATAACCTCGAGTACTTGAGGGGAATAATTTCCTTAAGAAACTCTATGAATTCAGAGGACTTGACTCCTCTCTCCTTTCATCTAGTCGAATGTTCTTGAAATTGATTTAACTTCATACTGAATATTACATTAATTATATGAAATTTGTATAATGTTATTTCTTGGAAAAATTAAAGTTTGTACTACTCAATTATCATTATTACTTATAGTAACAACATCTACCTGAAATATCGTCCAATGATCCGCGTAACACACACCAACTATAGACCAAATGTTTCTAATCTTGTTTGGCCATAAAATTTTCGTTCACTTAATATATATGACGATTCTATTAATTAGCTAATACATTATATATATATTAAGACACAAATGAGAGTAAAATGGTCAAAACTCCTCCTAATTAGTAAGTAAGAAATATTTTCTAAGGACGTATAAAAGAGAAACACGATAGATATAGATAGATGAGTAATATTAGTTAAGAAAAATGAGTAATAATAGATTTTATGTGTTGATGATTGTAGCGTGAAGACATTGATTATTATAAGTGGACAAGAAGATACACGGGGATCGTGAATTAAAAAAAGTACATCAACTTGCATATACAAGTTGCATATATCAATTCAAATTGCAAGATAACTAGGAAGATGATCAACCACTTGCATTATCTATATATATTTCTCTGTCCCCTTTTACCTTTTTTTCCTACTTAAAACAGTACGTACGCAAACAATTCTGATATGACAATTGAATATTTTGCAACTTGCTCTTTTTCTTTCATTCATTATTTGATTAATACATAATACTATATATAACTACATGTCACCTAATTGACCTCTCTTTCTCTAAAGTCCCCTACAACTTGCCTCTTTTATTCTTCATCAACTTGTCTCAATAATTTATGGCCATATATACTATATTAGTTACGCCTTCTATATTTGTACTATCTGCGACTCTGTGTATATATACACTCCAATGTATCCAATTATATATGGTTCATTAACTTGTGAAAAGAAATATAAAGTGGTGATATAAAGAGTAACGCGTAATATGACTTACATGCTATAATCATTTTCACCTTGGCTAATGTATTAAAAAAAAAAGGTAGGTAGTCACTCAAAAATACTTTAGTTATATTTCATAGTTATGATTTGGATAATTACATTTCATAACTATAATTATAGCAATGTTTGTATGATTCGCTATACAATTCGTAGTTTTTGTATAATGTTGATATAATTCGCTATACAATTCACACTTTTTGTATATATTGTTGTACAATTCACGCACAACATTTGTATAATTCACTATACGATTTGCAGTATTCGTATGTTTCACTATACAATTTATGCACTATTTGTATAATTCGCTTTATAATTTACAAATTTTGTATAGCGTTAGTATATTTCGGTATATAATTACCACGTTGCGTTTGTATAATTTGCTTAGTGTTTGTATATTTTTCTATGCTATTCGAGCAATGTTTGTGTAATTTGCTATACAATTCACAATGTCTGTATATTTGATACAGTTGCTTATACAATTCGCTGTACAAATTTAAACCTGTAATTGTACAAAGATGTTAGTCGTAAGCCGTAATTATTTCAAACTATAGCTAATTAACTAATATATATCTGTTTATCCGCATAACCATCACCACCACCCCCACCACCCCAAAAAAAAAACCAATAAAATTATAGAAGAAATGATTTTGGAAAAAATAATGTTTGATACTCCATTAGACTTGACACACCTATTAAAAAAATAATTATCGGTATAGTGAATTTATCAATTTACCTGTGTCAATTGGTAGGGTTCCAAACATATTTACGCACTATATTTAAAAAAAAATATTAACTCAATATCAATAAATTAAGGATACAATAGAAAAAACTGCAAGTAAAAGTAGAAAAATTAGAAAACATTTCATAATAAATCCGAAATGAAAAAGTATGTACTTTCATGGTTTCTGCAAATTATGTCATGAGGTTATTAATGAGAATAGTGCAAGCCAGTGAAGCACTGTGATTTGCTTAAACCTATGCATAAAGAAAAGAATTAATGACAATTAATTAACTAGTGAAAATTGAGGGTCTATATACATTGTACTTGATGTTTATTAATTATGGCCATAACCTTAATTTAACTGCTTCACTGTATTCATACTCAATCTTCTCTCTGTTCATTCATTTTCTTAATCCCACATAATATTTACCGCATAATTACGTTACTAAATTTATTCTTAAAACTATGAAGCAAAATCAGAACCCTCTAGCCTCCTCGTCATTCTTATAATTTGCATACATTAAAAGGGTTTTAATTAATAATCAAAACATTGCTAAATAATTATACTCCTAAGATTTCATTTCATCATCCTTCCTTGGACTAATTTATGGAGACAATGAATTGAAATTTGTAGTATTACTCAAGTAACTAACATGGAAACAAAAATAAAGCAAAGGACCTATCAATTAACAAAAAGAAAGAAGAAGAACTAAAAAATCAATCACAGATCAAACAAATTAATTCTGCAAAACAAGTTCCTAACCATGAACTTTATCTTGAACAAGTGATGAACAACATTAGCTAAAAGGTGCAATGATTCTTCAAATCATCGTACCCTAAAAAAACAACATTGATCATCGAATCATAATATCATCAACAAATATCATTTAATGAGTCAAAATTTATTTCATGTAGCCTTTCTTGTACTCGAATTCTCCGCGATCTGCGCCAACGATTGAAGGTTACATTTGACAATAGTATCAACAAACACACACGTCTCCTCTTTAGTATTACCCTTTGGTACATCCACAACGTATGATTCCACCACTATCGTCCCATTCCCTAAAGGGTCAGGGTGCAAAGTAGTAACGGACTTATAATTCGCGAGTCGGTGGTCCCCACCAACTACGCTAAAACTAATGACGTGGCGCTCTTCGTCAAGTATTTCCAGTCTCTCCGTGCTGTTCACAGCTGGCAGCCCGGAGATGACTCGGACTTCGCGAAGAGTGCCAACGTTACCGTCGCCGTCGATGAGGTGGCAGCTCTTGACGAAGTGTTTGTACGCTTGAGGGTTGTCGAACCGGCGGACGACGGACCATACGGTGGACACCGGAGCTGAGATCCGCTGGATCGCGGCGGAGCAGCATTGATTGGGTCCCACTAGATGAGCGTGGTATTTGACGACGGAATCTGGTACTTGCGCGGTGCATGGTATTGATTGGTGGGATTGTTGTTTACAATTACAAGTATTGTTGGAGTTGATCCTTTGAAGTAAAATAGATGAGTCTTGAGGATTTGGAATCATTTTTTTTGGAGAGATTTAATTTCAGAGAGGATATCAATTTACAAATTATAGTGGTAGAAAGCAAATATGAGAGTTTTTGTTGTGTTCTTTTCTAGGGGGTGATATAGTTTTTGTATAGAAATATATAGAGGGGAGAGAGAGAGATTGGACTTTGAAAGGAAGAAAGAGGCAATAGGTTTCATGTGAGGATGATAAAAATAGGAAGCTAGTTGCTTCTAGTCAACTTGATAAAACAACCCTAACCTTGAAAGATATTCTTCTCTACTCACTTCGTCCATTTTTACTTGTTCCTTATTGACTTAACACAAAAGAGATTAAAAAGTAATAAATGATAAAAATAATTTTACTGAATCACCCTTTGAATATAATAAATACAATTTCTTAAAGAATAAAATAGATAAATGACTATAATTAACCAGGGCCGACTCAACAAGATCGAAGGCCTAAAGCCAAATTCTAGAGAGGGGCCGTAATTCTTCTTTTAAAAAAATATCTTATATATTTTTTATTTAAACTCTACTTCTCTAGCTTTTTTAGATGCGAAGTCATTAATTATTATTTTATAATCAGTTTGTTTTAATAATTCTTTTTCAATTGATAATATATATAACTAATCCATTCAATCTTTCTTGAGACATTGTTGATCTTAGATAAGATTTTATCAATTTTAGTTTTGAGAACCGTTAACATTATTCTATAAGGAATATATGTATTTGGAAAAGAATCAAGTCTTTTTATTTGATTGAGTATTTTCATTAGATCATTATCTTCTACTTGTATTATTTCTCTTAATACTAATAGATCTCTCTACTTTGTATCTACACTATTCGATTAACTTGGATCATATATATTTTTAGAGATGCAACTATTTAAATTATTTAATAGTTTTTATTATCGGGAGCTACATCACATTTTTTCACCACTTTCTGCTAGATTTTTTTTCTTCAATATTATTATCATCTAACTCAATTCTATTAGTAACTTGATCACTTGAAGCACATCCTCCCATATTTTTCGTTCAAGATTTTTATTATTTGTTAAAAATTTGTCAAGGGCTCCTTTTCGAGATTTATTTAATTTTTCAAATTTTTTCTTCTTCTCTCTTTTTGTAAAACCCGAATCATATTTTCTAGTTAACATATTTAAATAATTCAATTGAATAAATTTTAACAATAACTAAAACAGTAATATATGTACCTATGAACTAGGAATATCAACAATAATAAATTTTAAAGGAAACTGGAAAAGTATAAAAGTTAGAATGATAAAACCTAAAATAAAGTTAGAATGATAAAACCTACTCCACTAATTTAATAAAATGTATAACAATATTGAAATAGTGTTGAGTTCCTTCAATCACTTCTTGAAATTTTGAAGAAACACTAAAAAACAATTCTTTTGTAACTTGTAAGCAGTAGTAAGACAAAAGTTTTTGTAAGAGAGAATATAAAATAATAAAATAGAGAATTAAAAAAAAGTATAAGGTAAATAATAATATAAAATCAAATTAATAATTATTAGGAGATATATTTAAGAAAGCACAATTTCCGAGAAGTTATTTCAAAAATTGTTCTATTTCCTTGAGGAAGAAATGTACTAATGCCTTTTTTTTCCCTTGTATTCTTTTTTTCTTTTACACGTTTTTTTTTAAAAATAAAACTAAAAATATACATAATTTTTTAATAATATATATAAGTACATTTTTTTTACAGAAAATGGAGGCCCCAAAAAATATGGGCCCTACGCAATAACTTTAGTGGCCTAGTGCTTAAGACGACCATATAATAAACGATAAGAGTAAATTAAAAACTAAAATATAAAATTGTTTCTCGATTTTATAAAATGGATAAATATTATTGAACATCTTAAAATAATACTGAAGACAAGTAAAAATGGATGGGGTACTTTTTTCCTTTTTCTATTTCCTTTTTTGTTTTCTGCATTTCTACTTTTCTTTTGGGAGTTTACCAAATGAAATAACTACTTACATGTACTAAATTAAATAATTGATCATATGAGTTGCAAATTCTAGTAAAAACTAGATACAACTAGATACATGAGGCTGTGTCAGCAATCGCGCAATATATGTTACTTTATATATCTTAAAATATTTAAATTATTAATTATTTTAATATTTTGTTACATAATTTTTAAATAATATATTACTTTTTATGTCCCTATTTATGTGGCTCAAATAGAATTTGAAGAGTCAATCAATTATTTTTAATTGGTCTTACAAATATTTTGAGTTATTAATTATTGTAATTTATAGTAACTTTTTAAAGTTTCTTCAAATAATATATGTTACTTTCTTTGTCCTAATATATGTTACACGAACGAAATTTTGAGAGTAAATGAAATTTGTTTTTATATATTTTTAAAAATATTTTAAATTATTAATTATTGTGATTTATAATATTTTATATAATTTTTAAATAAATAAAAAATTTCAAAAATACAAACTAATTAAAATTGAAAAGGTACAAAAATTCCATTAAATGATAATAGTTTGCTTCTAGCCTCTTCTATATAGTACTAATATACTTATATGATTAAGTGATAAAGCTTGTACAAAAGATACTTATACAAAAGATATGTATGTTATATTTTTTTTTAATTTCTCGTTTGGTATTGAAAGTTCATATCAAAGCCTTGATTAAATCTGAATTATAAAGCAATCTCATTTGTATCACTAACTCATATTGATATATATATATATATATATTGCATTTCTTATTCACTAGTGAAAACATACTCGTGCTCTTGCGATTAGAAAGGAATTAATGAATCTTCCAAATGATTAATAATTTAATAGTAAATTAAGATATATTTTTTATGGAAAAATAAATTCTCATAATAACATAATTTGATTTAATTATGTTGGGATTTTTGGAGTGAGATACACACGGCAAGGTAGAAAATATAATCTAATATTGTTGGTCTCTCTCACTTTTTGCTTTTACTAGTAGTGCTTGATATTGATAATTTCTAAATATATATTTTTCTTACAGTATTTGCAAGGAGGATACATAAATCACACATTTATATTATCATTAATGACATCTCTTTAATAATTAAATATCAACAAAAATAGTTATAGAAATTACATCAATTACCAAATGTTATTACAAAGCAAATGATTTGCGGGTTGAGCTCAATCCGCCCCGCACCCATTCTATTGTCATTTCTATTTCTATTTCAGGTCATGTCCTTGGTGAGATAAAGTTTTGTCATATCTTGTCTAATCACCTCCTCTCAACTTGGTTAATGTATTACTATATTCATCTGGTTACTAGAAGCAACACCTTATATTTCACTTTTATTTTTGCTTTTTATGCACCAATCCAATTGTTTGCCCCTTATCCTACTCACCCATCAATCTAATTCTTGTATGATTTTTGAACCAAAAACATTGAAGATGTCTTCACAATTTTTACATACATAATAGTTTTATATATATGAAGTCATTGTCCAAGACTTTTTATAACCAAAGGTGTCATATGTGGGCCTCAACCAAACCAATTTTCTGATTTTATTGTGACGTCCTTGATGGTGCTTTTTACTCAATTTTGTTTAGATTGGTCTCCATGATGATTACCAATATGCTTAACAAGGTGTTATCTGACAACCTAAGGTCCAAAAATTTCATTGGAAGACCTTATGTAGATTGTAGATCAAGACTGTTTAGGTTAGACTGCGACTTGTTTAAACATGTAAATGTATGACATTTCGGCGTAGATTAACTCCAAAAGTTAGCTAATAAGGGGAGGATTGTCCAAATGCAAACTGTCAGTCCATTCCTCAACTAATGTGGGACTTTAATCCACTCTAACATCCCCCTCCACTCCAAAAGTCCACTAGGTGTTTGGATTGGGAGTCCAAACGGGATGGACCTAGCTTTGATATCATGTAAAAATATGATATATGTATATAACTCAACCCTAAAAACTAGTTCATAAGGGGAGGATTGCTCAAATTTGTATAACCAGACCGTCATTCTATTCCTCAACCAATGTGGGGCTTTAACCCAATCTAACAAAACAATGGTATTATCTACCAAGCTTTACAAGAAAAATGTAAATTTACATATAAAATAACTTCTTGAAAATTACTTTCATTTAGGCTTTTAAATTTCGTTGAAGAATTCATAATGGTTGAAAGGAGTTCCATGAAAAACTGTCTCATTTTTTTCAAGGGGTGCAAAGACTGGGGCAATGAGTTTTAAACTTGCAATAACCACTTTGTACCAAATTCATCATTAGCTGCAAAACTGGCTAAGTTATTTTATATTCTCTTGTCTAAATTAATTTGAATAAATTAATTATGTTTGGTAATGTTGTAATATCATGCACAATCGCTTGCATTTGAGCCTATTTTATTCTTTGGATTTTGATGATTTGGCAAACTATGAAGCTTGCAATCTTATGCGTGATTGAAAAGCTTTATACCCTGTAGTTAACAAGAACCAGATTCTTATACAAAAACCAATTAAGTTCAACCAATACACTTATACGGAAAGAACACACGATGTATAGTGGAAAAACTCTTTGCTTAAGGGAGAAACAACTATTACCTATAACTTGTAGGATCTTAGCACCTTCACTACTTCAAATGAGCAATGCCAAGATTACAACTTTGCAAGATTTCAAGTTTTAAGCATCAAAAGTGTTGTATTTTGACATCACATCATCTACAAAACTTTGGTAAGCCTGTGATAAAATCCATATTGTTCATCTCCCACTTCCATTCTGGAATTTCAAAATTCCGGGCTACTCCACATAGCCTTTGGTGTTCAACTTTTACTTGTTGGCAGTTTAGGCACTTAGAAATAAAGTCTTCAATGTCTCTCTTCATCCCAATCCACCAATAAACCTCTCAAGTCGTAATACATTTTGGTAGACCCAGGTTGGATAGAATATCTAGAGTTATGAGCTTCTGCCATGATCCTTTCTCAAATACTATCAACATCTGGAACACACAATCTAGAGGTCGGTATCACATTAAATTAAAATTAAAATTCAATTGATCATGTTAATACCGACATTTGGAGATCGGTATTTTATATTAATTTATTTTTTATTTTACATACAATCGACTTTTAGAGGACGATTTATTTAAATTTTAATAGAAAATATTATTTATTAGTTTTGTATATTTTAATTTATATTAGATTAAATTTTATTCTTGATTTAGTAATATATTACCGACCGCTAAGGGTCGATATTAATAAAAAAATTAAATAAAAAGAAAGATATCGACTTCTGGTAGTCACAATCTATATATTTTAATGAAAATTAATTTAATCATATAAAATTTAAACTTACCGACCTCTGGAAGTCAGTATTATAATTTATATTTTTTTGCTATTTTTCGCATAAGCGTCCGTTGGAGTACAATTTAATTTAACATAATTTCTTTTTATTTATTTATATTTAGTTGAGATAAAATACAATATTATTATTTATTTATTAAATTCAATACCGACCACAAGAAGTCAGTTTCCTTGTATTTATTTTTTCCCGAAAATTTTTTTTGACTTATGGAGGTCGATATGTTGTTTTCCCGTATTTTTTTTCCATTTAAAACCGACTTCCTAAAGTCGATTTTCTTAAGTTTTTTTATTTTTAAATTATTTTTAAATATACCTACCTCCGGAAGTCGAAAATTACCGACTCCCGTTGGAGGTCGATTTTTTTGAGGTCGATATTCACAATTTTTTTAGTAGTGTCAATACCCCATCTCCTCCTTTGACCAAAGCCATCACTTTCTGTTTATACACATCTTCCTTCAATTGGCATAAGATGGGATCTTGATCTTACTTCTCCTTTACCTCCACTACAAGAGATAATGCAGACCCACTATGCACAAGTATTCCACCTTCCCCTCTATTGTTTCAGGGACCTATCAAAAGGAAATCTGACTTAACGATTTTAATCCTCCCCTATATTTGGTGACATAGTTATTAAGTTCAAGTTGGACTTACTCTTACTCAATTCGGTGCTCGATACCCCTCCCAAGACTCAATGCTCATAAGACAATCAATCTCAATCAATTCAATCAAGGAGTCTTATAAGGACTCATATCAATCTATCAATTCTGTCAGAATCGAGCCTTTCGGCCTATCAACAATCTAATCTTACACAATCGTTAAAAGAACTATTAATTTTGGCCAATCATTAAGGGGCTATTAGTTTGGACCAATCATTTGAGTCCAATTTTGAAGTCTCTTAAGACTATCAAGTTTTATCCACTTATCATCAAGTTCACATCACAATTACAATCAAATTCTCAAATCAAGGCTCTAGACTCAACCCCTAGGTTCATTCATGCAATCTTTTATGAAATAACATGTAAGGTTTCTGAAATAACTCATGAAAAGCATTTAATCAGTAAAATCAAGTTTACGATGATCATCAATATGTGAAAATACGAAGGATATGTATGATTTGCAAGAAAAAATTCAAGAAAACATGCACAAAGACTTAATACCTCCATCTATCGATCTATCTAAATCCAGGGGCACATGGAAGAACAATTCCATGCTTTAGGTTAGCCTTACATACCTGGAATGAAGTTTGGCAAGTCAAATTGCACAGGCTTCGGCTTCAATCGTTCCAGTTTCTAGCTTTTCTTCTCCTCTCATTAGCCTTAGTCTTTGTTAGAACATTTAGAAAGGCTTAGGAATGAGTTTTAAACCCTTTTTATGCTTAAAACGATCTATATTGGTCGTGTTTTAAGTTTAAGAGGGGTGAAAAAAAGGTCTGGAATGCCCCTCGAGAAAAACTGAAAATTTGCCCTTCGGAAAACCAAGTTTGCGTCGTGGACTTGGGCATTTTATGGGCAATTTTTATCAAAAATCTTCAGATTGAGTATTTAACCTATAGAAAATATTAGGATCACCATTAAGTGCAAATTCGCGACAAATCCACTACGCAGATATGTCGCACACTTTTCTGGAATTGTATTTTTTCTTCGAAGAATTATCTTTTGATCTGGTTGCTCTAAAATCAACCAGGACCATTTTTCCACACAATTTTTCTTGTTGATTACATTGTCGGCCTCGGATTTGCCAAAAGAGCTTAGGAAGACATGTTATGCAAGCGTCTCTTATCTAGGGGTATTTTTATAATTTTACCAGGTGTAACAATTAGGCCCAATATCCTCTCATCCTAGAGGCCCACTAGATGTCACATGTCAGATGATGTGACATGCCAAGTCAAACAAAGAAGTCAATATGATCATGCCATGTGTCAAAATAACATCACATTCCCTTCTCAATCAACGGCTAATAAAAATGTGCCACATGTACAATATGATCATGCCATGTGTCAAAATAACATCACAGTCCCTTCTCAATCAACGACTAATAAAATGTGCCACATGTACAAGTGACTTGTTCCAACCAATCAAATATTGTCATGTCATTTGAAGGAAACCTACTCTTATCTCTTTTCCAGCGCCGTGTCACTTAAATCTGATTGGCCGAAAGAAAGCTTGATTCCATCATAACTTCTCTATTTTACAACTATATATAGGGGTCCTCATAATTCAGAATGGACATACGAGAATTCTAACAAGAAGTCAGAGAGAGCTCGTGAATCAAATTGTAACAACTGATCTTAAGATGAGAAGTCCCACATCAACAAAACACAAGAGAGATGCTAGGTATGTAAGTAAACATGTCTTATCTACTAGTGACATGTTTTAAAGTCATGCGGGCCTAGGCCCAAATCGAACAATATCACTAGCGGGCTGAGCTATTACACAAACTCTGCAGATTTCTCTAAGATCAAGACCACTGAATTCAAGATCAAGCCCAAAAGCTCTTCAATTCAAATATAAGTCAAGATCAAGTTCAAAAACCAGTCCACATCAAGTTTAAGTTCATCAAATCCGTAAATTAAGATCAAGACCACCGAGTTTAAGATCAAGCCAAATAGTCCTAGAAGTGAAACACAAGTCAAGATCAAATTCATTAAGTTTTACAAGATTCAAGATCAGGCTAAAGAGCTCTTGAAATTATATTTGAAAAGACGAATAAGAGGATTCATAGACATTGTTCACTCCTTGAAATAAAAATACTACAATTGTCACAATATGTTACGTTCCTTGATTGTTATTTTCTCGACGCAAATTTTATCGTCATACACATTACCATAACATATTTTCTTGAAGAGACATCTCAACATCTCATAAGTTTTTAGGATATTTATAAAACAATCAAGACATCAAATATTGTCTTTGTCAGAGCTGCACCCTACATTCCTATCAACCAAATACATCATAAGAAGGTCCAAGTTATTCTACATTTGAAAAAATATGCTATTAAATATTCTCGAATTACGGAGTAAATTTAGAGAGAAGGGACAAAATTACCCACAAATATTTCTAAATATGTTCATTGTTTGATCATCTTTTATTTGTGATTATAATCAATTTTCATCACTTTAAAATTTATTACCTTCAATAGGAATTTAAATATCTTATAAACTCTTAGGTAATTAACTAATTATAAAAATATTAAGATATCACATCTACAAACAGAAAAATTATAGTGATCAAAGATTAAGACATCTCGAAATCTCATAAACTCTTAAAATATTTATAAAAAATTAAGTCATCACATATTACCTCTTTGAAAATCGTGCTCGACTTTCCTAACAATCAAATACACTACATGAATGTTCTGATTATCCTATAGAAAAAAAAATATAGTCAGAAACTTGATTAAGTTGCTACAACATGTGGTAACTCATAAAAGAAATAAAAAAATAATTCTCCCGTTCAATATTTTTTCCGTTGACCTTATCACATAAAACTTGTCTAATAATTATTGCAATTTACATTTTTAATATTAAATGGATTTACCATTACACAATCAAAAAATAGAAGAGGCTGCCGGTTAAAACAAAAAGAATTGTGGCAGGATATAATTTAAGAAAACAATAGTAAAGGAAGCTTGCAAACAAAAAAAAAAGTTTATTTTTTGAAGCAAAATAAAAAAAAAATTAATGACGTGATCGAATTATTATTTGTCACGTGAACAAAATAAATTTTGCAAAATCAAATGAATTTTCATTTTCTCAAATGAAAAATGACATAAATCGTTAACCAATGACATAAAATAAATTATTTCTCGAAGTTTGATGACACAATCAAAGATAGGGGCTTCAAGTTTGCCACTACAAAAAGAAAAATATAAAAAGCAATTGCATTTCACATAAAATATTTCACCCGACGAAATAAATTATTAGATTTAATTAAAAATTAAATATTAAAATATTATTTTCTCAAAAAAATTATTTTTTAAATAAAATTTAAAATATTTTGTCACCCCACATCACTATTTCCTTCCCCTATTTTATTTTATTTTAAAAAAATATTATTATTTTTTTTAAAAATCTCTTATAAATTCTTCTTTTAAAAAAATCTTAATTCAAATCTCTTGCCCCAGTCGCACCTCACTAACTCCTCCCCCATCTACTCTCCCCCCTCCACCCAAAAAAGAATTAGATATTGTATTTTTTAAAAAGAATTGCTAATCATTTGCTTTCATTTTTTTAAAATACTTTTCTCTGTTGTTTTAAATGTATACAAATATTTTTTTAAATTTTTTTTCTACTTGCGTACTGATTATAATCTAAACAAAATAATTTATTTAATTTTTTTTTTTGTGATAATGCTTTTCTAAAGATATATATGTAAATTTAATATAAAATAAGAAAAATAAAAAATAAAAAAAAGTTGAGACTAGGAGGTAAGATAGGATCGGATAAATTTTCTTAAAAAAATAAAAATAATATTCTGTTGGGGAAGACAAAGGGGCTGAAGTAAGAATTTTTTTTTTAAAAATAATTTGGGGGGGTGGGGGGGTGGAGAGTTGTTACATGGAAGGAGGGTTTTATTTTATTTTTGGATAATAATAATAATAATAATTTAATTTTAATTTTTTAATTAATATTAAAAATTTATTTAACTTCTGTAAATATTTTGTTCTTATGAAATCACATGTGATAATTTTTTAAATAAAAAAAAGAATGTAGTACTATATAGTATCAATATAGATTTTAATATATACTATAAAAATTTCTTAAATTAATGAATAATAATTTAGACTAAGCATACACCCTGTAATTTAGACTCTCATCAAACTTTTTTTCTAAAACTAATTAATAATAATTTAGATTATTAAACATGCATTCCCAGTAATTTAGACTCTCATTAAACTTTTTTTCTAAAAAAAAAAAAGAACACTTGAGTCTTAAGAAAACAATAAATGGGTTTATTTTTGAAAGAAATCAGCGATAAGAACAATTGTACAGGTAGAGAAAGGATTGCTCATATTTGGGTGTGGAAAGATTGGGAAAGAAGAAAACTCAAATCCACTTTTATCTCTCTGAATTTGAGTGAGGGAGAAAGGAGGAAGAAGAACTGTTTAAGCTCTTGGAGGTTACTTCATCGGTTTATAGAAATTGAGGATGGATCAGATATTGAACAAAGTGGGTTCTTACTGGATTGGTAAGAGAGCCAACAAGGAGATCAATTCCGTCGGAGACGACATTAATGTATGCTTTCTCCCACTTGCTATTCAAATCTATCCTTCTTATTTGAATTTTCATGATCTAATTTTGGGATTTTGTCTAAGCAATAAATTGCAGCATCGGTTGCACAGTTTAGCCAGAAGTTTGACCTCAATTGTTTAAATTTTGTTAAATTAGCTAGGTTCTATAGTGGATGTGACCGCAATTTTCATTTCTCGAAGTTACCGGTTATGAATCAACTTCAGTGTTTCCTACAATCTTTATTATTTGAGCTTTTCCTGTCGTCTAATTTTGGGAATTCTTAATTATGTTTGTAGAAGCATTATACTCTTACAGCTTTGACTGCAAATTTACCTTAAGACTAGGATGTTTATTGCTGAAAAGCTCTTTCTTGCTAGAAGTGGTTACAGGATTTTAAGCTCCAAGTATTTTTGTTCAACGATTAAGGTAGTACAATGCAGGATTTATGATGAGTGCACAAAAATTTAAGACATAATTAACACCATTTAAAGGTGTCTCTTATGGTGAGAGCCCTACACTTCCATCGAAGAAACTGGCAGTTATAGACTTCTAATTATGAAGGGCAGAAAGTGGGAATTACTACTTCTGGTCTGTGAGGGAGGGGGTTTGGGTGTTAGGGTTTACCAGATCAAAAGAAACAGCTCTATATCATCTCTTGTATCAAGTGAGTTAATTTTGTGGAAGTTGTCTTAACTACGTATTCGTTTCATTTTAGAGAGAGTATGGGAAGTGATATAAAGATTTCAGAAATTAACGGGAAATGAGACGTGGCAATTTGAGATTCTAGACTTCAAGGATTTTTGTTAAGACAAAGGGAACCCGCGGCCGCTACTCTTTTGGGTAAACCCCCGTTCCTATGAAATAGCACGCAAACCACATAGGAGAGATAACCTGCACTAGGCAAGTCCAGTGCGACGAGCTTGACCCAGAAGGCAAATCCCTTGCTTTTGCTGGCAAGGAGTTTCGAACTTGAGACCTCCAACATGGAAGCCCCAAGCCCAAACCACTATTTTGAAACTGTATTCTTTTTAACTTTATGGCGTCAGCTATGAAGTACTCCCTTTGTCAAATTTATGTGACAATGTTTGACTGGGCATAAAGTTAAGAATAAAGGTAAGACGTTTGAAACTTGTGGTAAAAAATAATCAATAGGCATTTGTGAGGTTATAAATCTCCTTATCAAGGGTAAAATGAGAAGTTTCAAAGTCAAATTGTTATTATATGTAGAAAAGTTCCATTCTTTTTGGGATCGATAAAAAAAGAAAGAGTCACATAAATCAGGATGGGAGAAGTATAAAATAGTGTATATCAAGATTCCAATTTGCTGATCCCTATGCAGCCTGGTTATCAACTGGTGCCACTATATGGTATTTTGATCTATGTTGTTGCTATTCAGAATGACTATAACATGGCATAAATATGACTCTTGTGACATGATGGAAGCCAATTTAATAGTCAGGGAGGTTACTTTCATTGGCATTTTTGAGGATTATTCACAGAGTGATGACGTTTGAAAATTGGTTCTCAGTACATATTTTAGATGTACTGCATTTTCATCTGTACCTTGGTATTTCAACTTAGATGTATTGGGAAATGGTTCTTTGGCTGTAACTGGGAATTCAGAACCCTTCTTAGAGGAAAATGGATTGATAACCAGGAAATGCTACTAGATTTAATTTTTTGGATAAGACTTCCACATACAAGAAGCTTTAGTGAAGGCTTGATACACTGGATTTTATCTCGGATGTGCTAAACTTCACAACTTTTTGGATGAGCAGTATCTTCTCTCTCGTGTTGTTGTTCTTCCAGTTTTTTTGTATCTCCTATATTGTTCTTGGAATAGAGATAAATTTTGATTTGCCATTGCTGGTCTAAGGCTCATGGACTTACTTGTGTGTTTGGCCTTCAATTTTGATGAATTGCATCTTGTGTTGCATTTACTATGTCCGGTTAGGACGTATGATTTCCCCCCCCCCCCCCCCCCCCCCCCCCTTTTTTTTTGAAAAATATTTTCATTGAACATTGTTTTTGGTTATAGATTAGAATGATCATTTGGTTAGTTGTTGAAGGTGAAATTTTCAAATTTGACAAAGTGAAATTTTTTCTCACTCGCTCACAAAACTTCAACTTTGTTTTCAAGTGAAATGCATGTCCAAATGCAACTTCTATTTTCAATACAATTTTTCAACTTCAATATTATTTTTTTTTAAATATCACTCCGTCGATGTCCAAATGCCTACTTGCTTGATTTAAAGAACAATATAATTCTGTATATTCTGTGGTGATAAAGGAACCTTCTAAGCATCATCTCCACCTTTATTATTCAACTTCAGCATAAACTTGACAGTTGGACAATGCCGATGAATGCTAGTGTGAAGCTATTAACTGTGAATGCAAGAGGTAAACAATTGAAAAACCTGAATCCCCAAGATGACAGTAAAACCCAAAAGAAACTTTTAAATTCTAAAATAAAAAAGCCAATAGAAACTTCTATGTTCTAGTATAAAAGTATTATGATGTTATGATAGTTCTTCAGGAGATAAAAATGGTAACTATATTCACTTAAGTGTCGTGGCGCACTGAAGCTTGTGACCGTAATTGATGGAGAGATTAAAAAAAACTTCCGATACAGCAAAATCTTGATAATGTCAAATTTCTAGCGCATCAGTTGAAACCAATTTAGAATTCTTATTACCTAGGAAGAATGATAGAGTTTGCTAAGTTTGAATTGTTTGGCAAAGAGCAGTTGGTTCCCATTAATCACTCCTCTGTGTGGTATTTCTGTGTATCTGTTTCAGTCATTTTGATTCATACTTATCTTTTCCCTTTCAATAATCAGTCATTGCAGAGCAGTATTGAAGGAGGAACGAAATGGTTTGTGAACAAGCTTAAAGGTTTGTGTTCTCACTGCATAACGCATCATACTTGCTCTTCCATCCCCCACCCTACCATTGTATGTTCAAGATTTGCTGTCTGATCCACTGGCACACCTGTCTTTCTCCAAGGCAGTTGGAGGGCAAGTACAGGAAAATAAAATCGCTATGTTTCTGCCAAAAATATCTCTGAATAGTGTTTTTGAATATTAAGAATGGTGAGTGAATACAGTTTTTTTCACACACACACACATTAAAAAAAAAATGGTGAATGAATTAGTTGATGAGAATTCAGGAGTGCTGGGGGGAACATTTCTTGTGAAGTTCTGTGTGCTGTTTTTACTTTTTCATTTGGGTGGAGAGGAATCTTCCAGCACAGTGAGGAAGCTTTTTGTTTGTAAGGAGGGAACATTGGCTGAATATGGTATACAGAATCTCTCTCTGGTGATGTTTTTGTTGGGCGTCAGCTGTTCTTTATTCTCTGACTGGGAAGTCCCTTACTCATTTTCTTGACGATTTTCTCGCTATATCAACAAGTTTTAAACTATGTAGTTTGGTACAAGTGATATTCTTTCATCTTTCCTGCTGTCTTTGTTTTGTAGGAAAATTGCAAAAGCCATTGCCAGATCTTCTGAAGGAGTACGATGTTCCAGTAGGTATTTTTCCTCGGGATGCCACCAATTACGAGTTTAATGAAGAGACACGAAAGCTCACTGTCTATATACCCTCTGTATGTGAAGTCGGTTACAAGGATTCATCTGTATTACGCTTCTCTACCGCTGTTACTGGATATCTGGAAAAAGGAAAGCTAGTCGAGATTGAAGGAATGAAAACAAAAGTGATGGTGTGGGTAAAAGTTACTGCCATCTCATCTGAAAAATCCAAGGTTCATTTCACAGCTGGGTTGAAGAAAACCCGGAGTAGGGAGGCTTATGAGGTTCTGAGAGACGGAGTAGCTGTTGAAAAGTTCTAGTGAGATAACTGTATTTGAACATCCAATATACTATGAGGCCATCCTGAGGGCTCAAAATTACAACTTTTGTATGTTAAACTGTGTCTCTTCTTTGTATGTGCTGCTGCAACCGCTGTGTTGGTTCTCTCTGTTTGATTTCAAAATTTGTCCCTCAACTTTGGCATGTTAAAGTAAAAGAACTCAGCTAAGCCAGATCAGGCATTTGTGTCAAAATTCTTTGCAGGGAAAAGTTGAACATTTTTGGTGAGGCATTACTTCTGAGTTCCGACTAGTTCACCCTCCCAACTGGTTTTATTCAAGGTTCTCGAGCTATTTGAACCTATTTCTAAGTGAAAGCAACTTAAAATATTTATGGAATGGAAGTTACATCTGTTTCAAATCCCACTTGAAGGATTTTATTGGGTATGCTGTTGTTGTTGAAGTTACATCTGTCATGAGCAGAGTGATTCAGGCTAAGAAAGCTTTTCTCCGGACCCCAAATGCTCAAACTCTGTGGAAAAAAAAGGAGATCGATCTATCATTTTATTCTATTAAAGCATTTTATTTAGGTGGATATATTGATGGTCTCTTAAACTAGTCCAAATATTTTACTTGAATACCTCAAATGAGTCTCTTTTCACTCTACGAATTTCACTTTATCGCATAGGGCCTGTTTAGACTTAGGATTTTGTTTTGGGATGCAAATTATGGTTCCAAAATTGTATGACCAAACACATTTAAAATCATGTCTTTATATCGTCTTCGTAAGAACTTGAAGCTCCCTCTCTCTAAATAGAAAAAATGCCATCGCATGTCAAAGTGTTGAATAGTTTGTAATGTGGAGTCTCCCACATTGGTGGGAGAAAGGCTTCCTTGAGCCTATTTAAGGTCAAGCTCATGTAGTTTAAATGATTGAGTAAAAGCTTTTACATATATATATATAAATATATATATATATTTAATTGTATATCCAAATGACTTGGACTTTGGGCACGAGTCGGGTCGAACCTTGAACTACATAAAAATTTAATTTTTTGTATTTATTTTCTTTTAACTAATTTGTTTATTTAAAATTTAAATTAATATTTAAATTGTATTTAAACTGAAAAAGTTGTGTCCATTAAGAAAAAGAACGACTCTTCAGAATGGACTCCTTAACAAACTCTATAAATACAAAGAGCGACTCTTCTGAAAGGACTCCTAGACTCTATAAATACGATGAACTCCTGATGTAGCGTATTCAATTGCATACATATTTTAGGCTTTGTTGTGTCCTGATAGAGCATTGCTTGTTAATTCCTAAAAGAATATACAAGTAATTGCTCTTAAAAGATAGTTTCTTTCACGCCTCAAAGCATACAATTTCTCTGCAATTTTTTCTTAATTTTCAAGAGTAATTTTTGTTATGGAGAAATTATTGTCTGCTGTTGAAAATCCGAAGGAGATCATAAAACTTGATCATTTTGTTGGTTCAAATTTCACTCGCCGTAAAGAAAAGATGATTTTCTTGCTCACTGCTTTGAATATATTCTATGTTCTTGATCCCGAATTGGTTGCACTTCCAGAACCTACCCCCAATGATACTAACGTGATCATAGTATAGAGAAAAAGAAGCGTGAAGAAGATGAACTGCTTTGACGGGATCACATTCTGAATACGTTGACTGACCGCTTGTATGATTTGTACTCGAATTTGAAATCTCCAAAAAAGATCTGGATAACATTGCAGACTGCATATGAGAACAAAAAATGAGGTATTGATAATTCTTATCATTACAGTATTTTGAATTTAAGATGGTTGATACAAAGCCTATCATGGATTAGATTCATGAGTTACAAATCTTAGTTTCAAAACTAAGTGATCTTGGAGTGAAAATTCCCGATGCACTTCAAATAGGTGCAATTCTCTAACTACCTTCTTCATGGAATAACTATAGAAAGAAAATTCTTCATTCTATTAATAAATTAATTGTGGAACAGTTTTGGACTCACCTTCAAATTGAAAGTGAAACTCGTGTTAGAGATGCTTTAGTTCAAGCCTGTAGTTCCACCATTAATAATGTTAGTCAGAATAATTCAGGAAAGGGAAATCAAAATCTGAAAGTTTCCAAGAAGTCTCTTGACAAAAAGATAAAGAATATGAATTGTTATCATTGTGGCAAGAAGGGCCACAAAAATCGAGATTGCAGGTTTAAGAAAGCAGGAATAAACTTTCATTCAAAGGACTCTAAAATATCTAAAAAAATTGAGAAGGTAAATATTGTGGAAAGTTCTTTACAAGGACTGATTGCTATGATTACTATACAAGAATTGAATACGACTGCTAAACCACAAAAAGTCAAGATTGGTGGTTGTATTCTGGTGCAATAATTCATGTTTATCATGACAAGAATATGTTCAAGACCTATTCAGAAGTGAAAGATTCTAAAAAAGTGTTAATAGGCAATCATGTTGCAGCCGAAGTTGCAGGAAAAGGAACAATTGAAATCAAATTCACATCTGGATAGAAGTTGACTCTTCTGAATGTGTTTCTTGTTCCAAAAATAATGAAGAACTTGATTTCTTCTAGTTTACTTTCTAAGAGAGGTTTAAGATTATAATTGAGTCTGATCATGTAATTGTGCCAAAGAGTGGCTTGTTGTAGGAAAAGGCTATCATTGCGATGATGGCATGTTTAAGTTAAGTGTTAATGTAATAAATGATGCTTCTATTTATATTGTTGAGCCGGATTCTTATTATGGCATGCTAGATTGGGACATTTGAATTTTGCTTTTTTGAATTATATGTTCAAAAATGATTACATTAATTGTAAATCTAAACGTGAAGGAAAGCGTGAAATATGTATACAAGCGAAAATGACTAAGATATCTTTTCGTAAAGTTGAAAGATTTACAGAGATGTTACATTTGGTGCATTGTGACTTAAATGAATTAAATGGAGAATTAGCTAGAGAAGGCAAAAGATACTTCATTACATTTATAGATAATTTCTCTAGATTTACACATTTTTATCTCCTTAGAACAAAAGATGAAGCATTTCAAAGATTTAAGGAGTACAAGTCAATCGTGGAGAATCAAAAGAATAGGAAAATAATAAATCTTTGAAGTGATAGAGGAGGAGAATACTTTTCTATTGAGTTTAATAAGTTTTGTTAAGATCAAGGTGTTATACAGACATGCATCATGATACTTGACACTGCATTACATCCTTTCATTTCATATCACTTCACTACATATCATATCATTATGCCATGTGTTTTAATCTTGTTTTGGATATCGAAAATGCATTAATGAGTTGATTATGCCAGTATTGCATTTGTTGAGTATCTGAACTATCTAATGGTATCTGTTATATAACCAAGATGTATATTGAAATGTTGTTGTATATTTGAACTATATCTTGTGATATCTATTGAGAATAAATGGTATATAGATTTATATGTATATTGTTGTTGTTGTTGGGACTTTTTTGATTTCAGGTGTGTAGTTCGGTTGTATGTGGTTGGTGTGGAAGGAGTATATTGTTCTATATGCTTTGCTTGGTGTTTAGATCCTCTTGCTGGGTGCCCGTTGTTTTTGGTACTCACCAAGCTTCCTGGATATTCGAGAGGTAGCAGCTTGACTATTTTGGCAGACTCTCGGAGTCCCTTTCCATTTATCTTATGTTCTATTTGAGGACTAGACTCACACTTGTATTTACTCTCTATTGTATTCAGTACTAGAGGCTTGTACATGTGACGACAGTCTTGGGATAGTTTTATATACTTGATATTGTAGCACTTGTCTTATATTAAGAGTTCATCTCTTCCACTTTAATTTATGTTATTAATTCGAGCAGGTTTTGACTTACTTGTCTTGGTGGGTTTGGTAAGTGTCATTACACCTATTTTTATATTGTGACATTTTATAACTACAATTCGAATTTCAACTCAAGAAAATAAATACAAAAGTTAAATCCTAAAAGATATAAAATAGATAGTAGTTCATACCTTTAATATGAGAATATACATTACACCAATGTAAATAAAGAGCTTTAAAACATGTTGAAATTGGAGATTGAATTGGATTTAATTGAAGATTCTTTTAAAATAGGTTAAGGCTTGAATCGGTTGAGATTGAATGTAGTTCAATTATCTTGAGCCCAACTCATAATTTTGGACGAATTACCTATACTTTGACTCATTTTGACATCCCAAGAAAGGAAAAATCTTTATTCTTATACATGGTCACGATAGTATTTTTTAGGCTTCAGGAAATAGAAGATCAGTACATTATATTACTTAAATAATAACTTGATACATGTACTTGTTCACAGTTTTAAAGCCACACCCCAACTTCATAATTTTTCATATTAAGTGATATGCTTTGGAAGAAACTTGTTTAAATTATTCACTGTTGACAAAATTGATTGTAGTTTTCTATCGTAAAGTTGGTACCTCATGGACCATTCTTTATGTGACATATCAGCCTTTTTTTTGTAACAAATTAACATCATTAACACAAAACAATCAATGTATTGTAGATTGAGTTGACCTATAGTTCAATATATATATATTTAGGATGGGCACAATAACTGAGGAAATTTTTTCCAATATTTTGGAGCTCCTTCTGACTTAAAGATCTCATATATTTTTGATTGGTAATGATTTAATTGTTTGGCCTATTATATATGCTCATATATTTGCTATTTTTCTCTCTGTCTATATATGTCTGTGAATTGGAGCCAGGATTGTTATGTTATAGATTTTGAACCATAGTTCTTTTTGCTTATTGAGTTCTGAATGGATTATTTGCACATAGTATATGAACTTTTTTTAATACAGATACAAAGTTCGAGTCAAAGTTAATGGATTCTGTCGACTTGTACCTACTATACTAGCTCCGCCCCCTGTGTTTGCGTTGAAGAGATTACACTTAAGCTCTACCTCCATAAGTTTTGATCTATTTTAAGCTTCAATAGATCTATTATTGTAGACAGATTCAGTACTTTACCAATTTCTAGCACCTTAAGTTTGAAGTACTAACAATTGCTCTCGTTTCTTTCTGGCTATGTTTTGTTAGTACCATGGTGATTGAGGCATTATCAATCCTCAAAGAAAAAGTATGGGATCCGTACGTGGGACTTGAGGAAAAACTAGAAACCATAAGAAGAAAGATGGAAGTGTTGATCAGTCGAAGGAAGGATGTCATGGGTGAAGTAAAAGATGCAGAACTCCATTCGCGTAAAAGACAGAAGACTGAGGTTGAAAATTGGAAGATTAGTGTACAAAAGCTAGAACATGAGTTTGAATGCTTTCAGCAAGAAGTACAACAGAGTTCCAGCTTTTCGCGCATAGATTTGTCAAATCGTGCTGATAAAATTCATAAAGAGGTGGAATATCTCCTAGAGCAAGGTAAATTTTCTGAAGGAATTGCGTATCATATGAATGAAGAGAAGATGCAACCATTGGTGACGACAAACTTGAAAGGTCAAGCATTTGTGAGAAGTCTAAGAAAGGTGCTAACGTCGTTGAATGAAGTTTCAAGTATTGGTATTTATGGTATGGGAGGCGTGGGGAAAACCACTCTTGCAATGCATTTACATGACCATCTCCTCAAAGAATCGAGATTTTTGGGTAATGTTTATTGGATTACTGTATCGCAAGATTTTAGCATTACTAAAATTCAAAACAACATTGCCAATACTATCGGTCTAGACCTTTCGAGTGAGGATGATGACAAGAAGAGGACAGCAAAATTGTTCCAGAGTTTGAAGAGGAAGAAAAGCTTTGTGTTCATATTGGATGATGTATGGAACATTTTTGATGTACAAAAAGTGGGAATTCCACTGGAAATTGGTGAAGGTAAACTAATCATAACTAGTCGATCGATTGAGGTGTGTGATAAGATTGGCTGCCAGAAGAAAGTAAAAGTAGAAACTCTTTCAATGACAGAATCATGGGAATTATTTGTGAAGACACTTGGCCATTCGGGAGATCTCTCGAAGGAAATAGAAGAAATAGCGAAGAAAATGACAAAGAAATGTGATGGATTGCCACTAGGAATAATAACCATGGCTGCAAGTATGAGAGGAGTTAACGATGTTTTTGAGTGGAGGGACGCGTTTGAAGAGTTCACAGACTCGTGTATGCAAATGGAGAATATGAACAATGAGGTGTTTCCAATTCTCCAGTGTAGTTATAACCGACTGAGAGATCCAAGACTACAGAAGTGTTTTCTTTATTGTTGCTTATACCCCGAAGACTACAAAATTAAGAGAGATGAATTGGTTCGCCTTCTAATAGTGGAAGAGTTGCTTGTCAAAAGGAACAGCAGGAAAGCAGAACTTGACCAAGGCTATGCAGTATTGAACAAACTGGAAAGGGCGTGCCTACTAGAAAGTGTCGTGAATGGTAATGGATCCCGATGTGTGAGGATGCATGATTTGGTGAGAGAAATGGCATTGCAAATTGCAAGAAATGAAACTAATTTGATGGTGAGAGCGGGAGAACAATTGTGTGAAATACCAGGGGAGCAAGAATGGTCAGAGGACTTGGACAAGGTTTCATTGATGAATAATGATATAAGCAAGATTTCACAACCCTTATCTTCTCTATGTCCGAGACTTGCAACTATGTTATTGCAAGGAAATTATAATTTGAGTCAAGTTGTAGATCCCTTTTTCGTGCAGATGCCTGGTCTGCGTGTTTTGAATTTAAGCTACACCGCAATACATCAGCTGCCTAGTTCTGTGTCAAATCTAGTAAGTCTCTCTGCATTGCTGCTGCGACGTTGTTATGGACTCAGATTTGTGCCACCATTGAACAATCTCAAGAACCTCATTGAGTTGGACCTTTTCCACACAATTATCCAGGAAGTGCCCCAAGGTTTAGAAAGCTTAGTTAAATTAAGAAGCTTGGACATGACAAGAGATGAAAGAGTTTCTCAGACACTATCTAAAAAACCAGCTGTAGATATTTTAGCTAAGCTCTCTAGTCTTCAATTCCTCTCGATTCCTTTTGTTGTAAGAGTAGAAGACTTATTAGGGATGAGACAACTAGAGGTATTTCATGGGAAGTTTGTTGATGTTTGTAGTTTCAATAGGTTTGTCAAATATCAACAACCTAGGGGGAAGCCGAGTTCCTTTGTAATTGCTTTAGATCCGAAAAGTTCTTCCAACTCAATTTTGGAGGGTGATCATCTTTCTTATGATTTGACCTTTTATTGTGAACGGGTCTTTCTAAGGCATCTTCCTCTCACTGGAGACAGCATAGAGATGCTACGGTTTGATCAGACCGAAGAAGAAGCACGAAATGTGACTCTTCTACCACTTAGCATTCAGGAATTACTTATTTCAGAATGTGATTTTCGCACATCGGGCAATAGCTTATCAGATGCTATTCCATCTCTGATTCAGTCCAAAGACTTGAGAGTAATTAAAATTAGTAGATGTAATGGTATAGAGTTCCTAATTAGGCTACCGAATTGTAGCTCAACGGGACATCAGGGACATATGCCTACTTGCAACCTACTCGAAACTCTTGAGAGATTGGTTTTGCATTGCTTGAAAGAATTCAATTGTCTTTGTAAGTTGGAAGTAGGAGAACCTTTGCCTCCCATTGGAACCTTTTCCCATCTCCGGTGCCTTGAAGTTTCCTTCTGTGATAAAATGAAGAAGTTAATCCCTAAGTGGCTGCTGCAATACCTCCTAAATCTGACAGAAATTACTGTAAGGATTTGCGAGGAAATGGAAGAGATAATAGCAGATGATGAAGAAGAACACCTTAACCAGTACACAAGCTTTGCCTCATCATCGACTATCATTTCTTATAATCAAAGCAACAGCATCAACGATGAGGTTGTTCTACCTAAGTTGCAGATTCTTTATTTACACGCATTGCCAGAACTCAAGAGCATATGCAAGGGAAGAATGACTTGTGGTTCTATTCAGCGTGTAACAGTTTCATTATGTCAGAAGCTGAAGAGACTTCCATTTATCCTTCCTCTTCGAAATGGGAAGCCATCAGCTCCTCCAGATCTTGAATTTATCAGAATGGGAGAAAAATCATGGAAAACTTTAGAATGGGACCATCCTCAATACAAGAATGTCCTCCATCCTTTTGTGAAAACAAACTAATACAAACCTCAGGTACATATTCCTACTCATATTGTAGCATGACTTCATCTATATGGATTATCTCAAGCTAGTTCATTTTGATATTTCATTCTAATAATCATCAATCTTGAGCTTATGTCAAAATAATATTTTGAGTTATCAACAAGTCCATGGTATTTCAAAACAATCTGAAGTATCATTGAGACAATATGAATGATTGCAAAAAAGGGGGGGAAAATCAAATTTGAATTGGTTAAATATGGGAGAAATATGTTGCAAAATATTTGGTGTAAGTTGACGCATATCCTACCCTCCCTAGATTGCACTTGTGAGACTACACTAGGTATATTGTTGTTGTCGTACACTATAGAGAGGTATAAATGAGGCTCTCTGGAGGTTTTTGGTAAGATAGGAAACACATTCAAAGTTTATATGTTAACTACTGCATCTGCAAGGAGGAGTATTGGATATTTGCCTATCATTGCTACAGTTTTCTAGAATAAGTAGCTTCAGTTACTTAGTTTTAGTAAGAGTCTACTACTTTAGCTGTAGGAAGAGTCTACTACTCTATTTATGTGCCTATATAAAGGAATTTGAATAATAAAATTTATATGAGAATTTTTCATTCATATTTTCCATCTTATTGTTTGCATCTCTCTCCAAAAAAATAATAACACACATAAGAAGTGCATTGAGATATAGTTTTCTTGGATGGTTTCCTTCTTTGTGCTCTTCTTCTTCTGATTGTTCTTCCAGGTAAAACTTTTAAGGTAATTGATGCTGTAATAGCAAATACAACTTTATACAGGAGGCCCCAAATTTGTTTAATATATGAAATGTTGACGTGCGCAGTCGAGGGAGCCATAACTGCTGAGCAGTTAGAAACTACGGGTGTCTCGTGGATTTATCAAGGTAAAAGCTACAACTTTTAAGTGCTCAAAAAGAGAAGAAAAACTCAAAGTGTATCCTCTTTGGGACACATAATCTAGCTATGTGCACAAATTCAGAACATAAGGAGACTGAAAAATTAACAAGAGAGCTAAGGACATTGGAAAAACTCCGAGTGAGCAGAGCACCAGACATTCATAGCAAGCTGCGGTTCAATGTACATATAGAAGGAACCCTATCTTTGCAGTGTTACACAAACAGAATCAGCAGCATTCTGGACTATGAAGTTCACAAATATTTCAAGTTAGAATGCATTTGTACTTACAACTTGCCACACGTTTTATCTTTTCAGTATTTTCCTTCCATCACAATTTTGATTTCTGATGCTTCTTTTCTTTTAAGATTTTTGTCATTGCCATGTACAGCGGTCGTTGGAAGTCTCATCTGAATTCCTTTAAGCATAAAAGAAGTGGATCATCACATGAAGTAGTATTCGCCCGGTGTGCACTCCTTAAAAGAAATTAATTTAGGCAGAAGTGAATCAGTGAATGACTTCCCAAAATAACAATCCTGGTGAAGAAGACCAATGCTATTATCTGCTCTTTCACGTTGGTTGTTGTTCATTATATCGTTGTCGTGCTTTTGAATAGAGCTCAAGTGTATCTTCATGGCTAGAGTCAAGACACAGGGCTGCTTCACAATCTCGAAT
Organism: Solanum rostratum; assembly: GCA_029948455.1. Taxonomy (NCBI): domain Eukaryota; kingdom Viridiplantae; phylum Streptophyta; class Magnoliopsida; order Solanales; family Solanaceae; genus Solanum; species Solanum rostratum. The sequence goes on from CM057055.1 coordinate 57,368,303, forward strand.
GGTAGATGTAGGCTCACCCATTGAGTCATGAAAAGCTGCTCGAAGATGGAGCAGATGTAAGTCAGGCTTGAAAGCTATGACTTTTGTTAGCTCTGAGATGGCCTCAGATTCCTTATGGTCATCCATTAGAACTGAAAATACAATACACAATGTTACTTCTCTATCCAACCAATCAACTAAGAGATATAAAAATTTCAAGTTAGCAGAATGATCACTTGCATGATCCTACATGCTAAGAACGACTGTCACCTCTGCTACACACAAATTATTCCAACCAAAAGGAAATGCTTGTCTCCAATTTCATTTCTCAGATTATGATGCAATAATATTTATTTATGTTTGACAACCAAGAAAAATTGACTATATCTTAAGACATTAGTCTGACTTTCAAGAAAAACAACCTAGTGACTTTAGTCGCTCTTCCCATCAGAAACTAAAATTATGTCCAAGTAGAAGATATTGCTTGATTTCGTTGGAATTGTGAGTTGGGACTCCACAAGCAGAAGATGCACTCTAATCCAGTTTTTGAGAATTTAAGGGTACAAAACAAGACGTTTGTCCAATTACTTACATGTACCATTCTAGAACAGCTAACCTACTGAAGCACATAAGAAACAGTTTTCTGATTTCCACTAAACAAATTCCAAACAAGATTCAACTTAGAAATGCTTGCGCAGTAACCACTGTTCTATATATTGGGTCTTTCTAAGGTAAAGAACTTCTTTCAAACTGAAATCTTCATTGAGCTTAGACTCTAAAGTAGAGCCTAGAGACTGCAGGCTAATGTCATGATTCCTTAAACTAAGTGCCATTTCTTCTCCACCACCAAATTATGTCCACTTTGTGGCACAGAGACTAGGTCAGATAAGACAGGTTCGTTTTAAATCAAAAACAATGAAGTGTGCCTAATGCAATCATAAGAATCCATGGAACTGAAGAAAGATTTGGTTGACCAAGTCGTTAACTTTTTGTCAATACATATTTTAAGGGACAGAATTCAAGGAGATTTTACTAATATCTTTCTATCTTTTTAATATGTAGACCAACCTATAGACCACACAAGAAACTCAGATACTAGATGGACAAAAAGGTATGTCATTACATAGGAAAAAAGCAACTAGACGGACCAACCAGAACCACAATCAATAAGAAACGCCACCTCACTACATATGGTATGAAAAGATGCAATTTACCAGCTGCTTTGTATCTGTATGGATATGTCCTGAGAGGATCTAACTTTGTCGCCATTCTAAGATCACTTTTAGCCATTTCACGATCACAATATTCAGAACGCTTCTCATAAGCTGATGCATTGTAGCTTGCCTTCTCAATCAACTTTGTCATCTCATCATATGCAGCTTTCCTCTGATTTTTGAGATGGTAAACACGCGCCAGGCCCTGATGAGCTCGTGTATGCTTAATAGTCAAGGCATTCATGTAGCAATCAATTGCATTGTCTAGTTTATCAACATCTACATACATACTTGCCAAATTACTCAGAGCCTGCAGAAGTATGTAACTTTTTGAGTGAATATTCTGGTTCAATAGACGTCATTTGTATATTCCTGAAAGGAGTACTCACCTGGCCTTTCCTAAGACCATCTGAAGGGCATCTAAGAGCTTCCTCAAGCAGTTGTATTACATACAATGATGACTCAGAATCTGAATTGGTTTCTGATAAAACATATGCTTTTAGGAAAAAGGCTTCAAATGATCTCTGGATTGAGATGGACTCTTCAGCTTTAGAAATGGCTTCTTCACGATAACCTGTGTCATATAATATCCATCCTTCATAGACTAGCCTTTCATGCTCAGATGTAGCTTGGTTTCGGGCTTCTCTCAGACTACGCATTGCAGCTTTGTGGCTGTTCAACCTGTAATAAAACTGCAAATAGTCTTACAGAATTCATGGAGCACAAAAAGAACATTATTCTTAACTCCAGTCAGGTATTCAACTTGAGCTACTCATGCATGAGAAGACAACTTCCTGATGCAAAGTTGTTAGGATGAACTGAGAGTTATAATTGAGAAAATTGTTTATTAAGCATCATATTTTGATATCATTTACAGATTTTTCAAATACCAACACAAAATAAAAAGACTAGATAAATTTTCTGGTTAATCAATTGATGTAAATGTTCAGAGCTTCAAATTTCTTAAAGTGACTTAATGGAGACAGCTAGCAATGTAACATGCAGCTGATCAGGAATGATAGCCAATGACAAGTAAAAAAGCTAAATATATACTTAAATCATACCGTAAAAGAAGAAGAGATTGCCTGAACAGTAACAGACTCTTCCCAGGGTCATTGGCCAACATGTGGTGAACAACACCTAAGGAGCCAATATCATCTACAGAGGACCACCTGTCATATAGTTGCATCCAGCAATCAGCCTGATTGCGCTGCTGAACAGTATGACGTAGCAGCTCCACCAATTTATCTCCTTGCAATTTCCCATGGAACATCACGTACTTGGGATCCAAAGTCAACAGTGCTCTGACATCCCTTAGAGCGCCTTCATAGTCCTCCAGGGAAATTAAGAACCAAGCACGAAGCTCAAGGCAGTCAGGAGAGATCTTGAAACCAATTATTTTGTTGATCTCAGAAATGGCTTCCTCAGTTCTATTATCCTGAACCATTGAAATAGCTCTGTATTTATATGGATAAGAAAGGGTTGGATCCAATTCAGTAGCAGTACTCAAGTCCATCGTCTTTTCCTTGCCATGACAATAAAGGGATCGCTCCTGATACATCCACCCGGAAGGTGTACAGTCAGATATGAGGGAGTTCATCAACTTATACGCCTTGTACATATGACCACGCTTGTACTTGGCTCTGGCAATGCCAGCTAAGGAATAAACATGACCAGCTTCAACAGCTGCCTCGAACCATTTCTGAGCATCTTTATACTCTTTTCTTTCGAGCATCACACAACCTAGCTGGTGGAAAGCAAGCTGTTTCTGCCAGCTTAAGTTTGAAAATTCTCCCAATCTTTCCAACAGCATTACAGTTGTGTTTGATTTCATATCCTCCTCCATAGCTGCTCGGGTAAGAAAATAATACAGCAAGAAAGAAGCATGTCCTGCAGAAGCTAATCTGTCCTTACCTTCTGAACTGCAGAAGAGCCTCGACACGTTGGGGTTGTGCATTGAATTTGGAAGTTCCCTCAATAGCACCTGCAAACAAGCTGCCACAAGAATATATGCGGTCTCCTCCAGCCCATATTCAATAAGTAACATAGCACTATCCATATCAAAAACCAGTGATGCTAAATAAGCATCACAAGCAGACTTCATTTCATTGCAACAGAACTTGTTGGCCAATGATAGGAGCTCTAAGACAGTATCTGGATCAAAAGATTCCACACTTTTTGTTCTGCTGAACATCTCAGCAGCTTTCATCCCCTTTGCAGAAATCCCATTCTGTGAAAAATTTATTTTCTGCCTTCTCGACTCCATAAAGCCATCATACAACATAGCTTCAAATGGCCTCGAAAGTGAAGCCATATTAAATCTCCTACACCTGATCTCTTCTTCTCCGATGCAAAATGACATATCATAATCCTCATCATCATCACCATGACTAACTGATGTCGAGCATCCCTCATCTACAACGGGAATTTCAGTATCCTCAGCTTGTATAGGTCTCCGGTGACATGTACAAGGATCAGTAGCTGATTCAGGATTATACCCTGGCACCAAAGAACTCCTCGGACATTCAATGCTTCGCCCACAACAATCCATGGCCGATACACCAATAAGCTCATCCTCTCTTCTATCAAACCTCAACCACGCGGAAAGCACAACCTTAGAATGGACATCAACAGCATGTTCTCTGCCTGATTTTAGGCACTTTCTAAATAATTTAGGATCAGATAACCCCTTAAATATTGCACATTGTTCAAGATACATCCCTGATATCTCCAACTTTGGACAACTCTCCATCCTACGATAAACATCAGCTAATGTCTCCACAAAATTGACAGATTTCAGATAACATTCAATCTGGGGTTCAATACAATCAGCCTGGGGAAGGCCATAACTAGCTTTGGCTTCAGCTAACACAGCAGATTTCACATTATCTTTGAGTTGCAAAGCTGGGTAATTCCTAGTGGACTTTGACCTAACAGAATTTACCCTCTCATGGAGATGTTGTAAAAATCTCTCACCAACCCCAACACCATAACCATTTGTTGTGGTTTTCCCAGATGGATTAAAAGCATAAACTTGTGTTCCCTTACATCCTTCCATCACATTCAAACTACGCATCGTTGCAAAAATGTTATGTTGCATATTCCCTCAATTAACTAAACATCTAACAGTATCAATCACCCAGAAATGAAAAGAATAAATCGATGGGTTACTCAAAAAACAAAAAGGCAGACAAAAACATTAACCAAAAAATAGAAAAATTACCCGCAAACACCACCGTTGAAACAAAGGGAAAAAATGGAGAAAACAATGGTGTTGCAGGTTAGTTTGGGCTATTAACAATCCTAGGTCTTTATTATTTTTTATTTTTTCCTGACGCCAATTCTTTTACATTTTCTCTTGGAAGAAGAAGAAGCGAGAGAGGAAGAAAAGAAAAGGAAAAAAGGGGACATTGATGGGTTGAGTTTTCTCTTTGTTTACGCGAAGAACAAATGTGGATTGATTATGAAGGAAGAATGGTAGCCATTGAAAGTGTAAACCACTCCTTATAGATATACAAAATACTCTGCTTTGACAACAGAAAATGTAATGGCTCTCTCTTCAAATCCGTTAAAGGTGGAGAGCCCATGAAAGAGGAACAACGACACGTTTGAGCGCGCCTTCTTGCTGCACGACAGCCATTTTCCGACCTGAATCCATTGGACTATCCGTAATTTTTAGCGAGGGAAAAATTTAAACATTTGGCAAATTAAAAAAATGAGCTCTTCTTAGTATGACTTAAGCTAGGAAAATATTACAAGGGGTGTCGTCAAATTTGAACGGGTTATAATGGGTCAAGATAATAAACAAGTTAAGGCTCAATGCAATCTAAATTTATTTAGGTCAAAATAGGTTGGATCAAAATGGGTTAAGTAATGGATTATAGAGCGGGTCAAGACCTAATCAGATCCAATTTTTACTAAGTTTTACTTATTTTATTTGTTCTTTTTCAATACCTTAGTCCTTAATTAAATTATATTTTTCTTTATTATGGTTATATAAAACATATCAATTTTTTTTTAAAAAAGTATTTTCAAATTTTTTTGACAAGATTTTTTTCGAGTCAATTCGGGTTGCATATCAACCAATTTTAAATGGGTTGGGTTGAGATAGATTGAGCTAATAAATGGTGGGTTATTCAACGGGTTGGACGAGTTGGGTATAATTTTGGCACCCTTAAATATTTGTAACAATAAGGGGTCGTTTGATTTGAATACAAGTTATGATAGGATTAGTAATGATGGGATAAGTTATGCTGATATTCTTATTGGATGTTCGGTTTGTTGCATAAATTTTAAGAATATGTTGATTATTTACAAAAGTACCCTTTACTTTATTAGTTTTTTTAATGTATTTTCTTTGCTAGCTTTAGTTATTCAATATTCATTTTTAAAATAAATCTTTCATCTTATATAGCTAAATATATTTTTATGTGTGCATTTCCATGATAATATCATATGTATTTAAAATAAAACTTTCTTCTTATTTAATTTTGCCACGCCCCGAGAGGGTACTCTTGGTGTGGCCAGCACTCAAAGATTGTTGTCAGTCCCCAAGCAAACCACTCGACCTTATCATATTCTTCAATCACAATCTAACTGCAGAAGACATCAACAATCAAGAATAGCTCAAAAGAAGATAATAATCTAAATAACAGTATAGGGTCAAAGGTCAAACAATCCGTCATTTCAACGAAAAAGACTAGTGTAAAAAAAACTAGTCAAAATAACATCCAATCACAATTCAACAATCTAATCTATGAAACCTCTAATCATCTGACTAAATGGTGTCAATGACAAGTCCATGGCTACCTCAAAATAGAATAAAATAAAAAGGCTAATTTCAAAGCTAGAAGAGAAACATGATACCCTCTGAAAGTAAGGGATGACTCACCAATCAGTTGAATGCAAATGGGTCCTCAACGAGGCGCCTATTAATGACCGCTAGTACCTGTCTTTGCATCATGAAAAAATGCAGGCCCAAATGGACGTAAGTATGTGAAATGTACAAGTATATAAAATGGCAGAATGAAACATGTAAAGGAAGAATAACATCAACTCAAATAACTTAAATCAAGAAGTAAGAAACTCAATCAGCATGTCAAGAGTCTAAAGTAAGAATACAGTTTAGACAATGACCACTCATATACCATCAAATCTAATACACTCGGAGTACTATCAAGACCTATATGAGAGGTTCTCTAACCAACAACCACCACCTATGAGCTGATGATGATACAACGAAGCGATATTATTGTCACTTCCATCTAATACCTGGCCAGGGTATTACCAAGAGTCTGATGTACAATTCTCAAATTCAGTGTTTAAACTCACTTTTCAGAATCATACCATCACGATATACACTATCAAGAATAGAACTTCTGAACTAATATTGAAAAATCTACAACCCAAGAGTAATTATCAAGTCACAAACTAACCCATGAACCAAATTTGAACCGACACCTCCATACCACAACATAACTACCAGAATGAACCTTTTTCTATAAGATCACGAGGCAACTCAAAATTATTTTCAGTTAAAGCGAAAAGTGAACCTAAACCTACCATAAACCATTTGTAATATACAAATCATCGCATGTCTCAGTTAAACTGCATTCTCTTGACATAGTCTTCGGTCGAGTTTAAGCTACAAAAATTTGATCTTTAGATAACAAATATTCATAAGGAGAACCTAATTAATCCGATCCAAGAAAGGTGGTGATCAGGTTATCAATTAGTGAATGATACTCTCAAGTATATCAAACCTCTAATAACACTGCCGGTATGCTGGAATAGTAGTTATGATTGTAGAAAACTCTCGAAAATGTCAAAAACTAGGCCTAATGATCCTCAAAGTCAATCACCTATAGTTGAAACTAATTCTAATGGATAAGATAACAACCAAAATTATCAAAAAATTGTACTTTTCCATGATAAGCCTCATACAATCACTCTTAGTAAGATTCACACCGGTAAGGTACTAATATATCCTAATTACTAAAAATTTTCTTTTGTCTTTCTCAAAGTACTCCTCTAATGTTTGCAGTCAAAACTCATTCAATCATCTGATTCCCATCTATTTGACCTTTCTCTGCACTTGATTTCTTATTTGATTACCAACACAATTTAAAACATACTCACCTTATTAAAAGCCATCATATTCATCACAATTCAACATTTTGAAATCAACAAATCTAATCCAAATAAAATATCATGATCCTATTCATCCTTCCGAAACCATTATTAATACCAATATTTCTTAAATATTACATTATCACTATTTGTAACTCTAAATTATAATTTCTCTCTTTTTTCCAAATAAAGTATTACTACCTGTCTCGAGATAACTCTAAGAATCCAATGTTAGAAACTTGTCCTACCCAAGGCCAATAATACTAATTTCAATGTTAGTGGTGTTTTTCTGATGAGCTACAACTATTGAATCAAAAATCAATCTCAACCACATGTAACTATTCACATGACATGCTTCAACCTCTATTCAAATACTCATACCTTCATGTAAAAACTTAAAGAAACCATTGATCACCCTAACAATTTTGTATATATACCATAAGTGCATAACCTTTATGCACCACTAAGTGTCCACAAAAATTCATTATGATAGTCTGCATAACTTTCATCAATAAAGTGATATCCACTCGATTCAAAATCTTCAATGAACATGTAGAATTATAAGTCTTTTTCATAGTGCATCTAAAAGTCATCTATCATGATTGAACAATTCAACCTAACATAAAAATGCAAACTTCCTTGATCATCACTATTTGTCACCCATATCAAAATCAAATCTTTTTCAAAAAATAGTTAATGTTTTATAATCATATGTCAAAGCCAACTCACCTTACATTATTACATATAATCTCAAGCAAAAATATATACAATTCTCAACTTTGAATCAAGGTTCTATACATGTTATCTCGTTTTCTTCACATTTTTTAACTTGTATCTATCACGCAATAATGTACCACGGGGCCATAACTCGGGTAAGAACGGTGGGAGGAGACTCTAAATATTTTCGTGTTTAGATGGGGCTTCATCAAGGGTCTATCCTGAGTCCTTTTTTATTTGCCTTGGTGATGGATGAGCTGACGCAATCTATTGAGGAGGAAGTCCCGTGGTGTATGTTGTTTGCAGATGACATAATACTGATTGATGAGACTCGGACCAAAGTTAATGATAGGTTGGAGGTCTGGAGACACGCTTTGGAGACCAAAGGATTCAAACTGAGCAGGACCAAAACAGAATACTTAGGGGTCGTTTGGTACAAAAATGAATAATGCAGGGATTAGTTGTGCAGGGATTAGTAATGCTGGGATTATTTTTTATCCCGTGTTTGGTGTATTGCTTTCCACTTAATTTTGTGTTTAATTTAAAATTCTATAAAAAGCTCATTCCATTTATACCCTTGAACTATTATAAGATTTCCCTTTGAAATTTTATAAAAAAACTCATTTCATTTCCACTCCATGTAACAACGTATTCTTGTTACATGCAGAAGCATCATAGGGAGGGTTTAAAAAGAAGAATTATTTTCGAAGGTTCCGTTTTTTTATAGGAATCGTTCAACATTTTTTATTGTTGTTTGTCAATGTTAGTTTGGAGCTATTTGCTTGCTTGTGTATGGAACATTTGTTCTGTAAGGCGGATTATGTTGTATAGTTGATTCTGTAAGGGGTTGTGGTGTAGTTGATTGATTAATAATGTATTGTATTTGTTGCTGCACATCAGTGGTAATCATTTGTCCTTCATCGACAAATTCATAGTTTGAGTAAAAAATTCTTCAATTCTCTTTTTTGTGATTCTATTGTAATGTATGGATGTTTTTCTACCATGACTGGGAGATTTGGATTCATTTAAATGGTTGGCTCAAGTTGCTATTGTTCTTTGAGCTTAACTATTGCTACTACACCATTTGTACAAACATACTTTTTCCTTGTTATTTTGTGGCTTCACATTGGTATATTTTACTCATCATTTTCTTTGTTCTCTGATTCTTTCACTCGTTGTGTTCTTCTAGTTCATTTCTGGGCACCAACTTTCAAGTGGGGCATCAGTATTACAAATATTGCATACCTTGCCAAAGAGAAAAAAAAATGGTGCCAAAGAGCAGATAGAGCTTCTAAGCATTTATAAAATTATATAAAGAAATATAGGGGTAGTTTAGTCATTTTATTTTTTTATCCATGTATTGCTAAGCCTAGTATTAGTAATCCCTAGATATACTAGGGATTAGCTAATACCACATATATGGGATTAAATTATCCATGTATTAGATGTAAGTAGCAACCAAACATTGTATTGTGTGGACTATACATCTAATACATGGATAATTTTGATTAATACATCCTACCAAACATGATGTTAGAGTGCAAATTCAGTGTTGCAAGGGATGAAGCAGACATTGATGTGAGACTTGCGGCTCACCTTATTCCCAAGAAGGAAAGCTTTAAGTATCTGGGGTCTATCATCCTGAGTAGTGGGGATATCGACGATGATGTCACTCATCATATTGGGGCGGCTTGGACAAAATGGAGGTTGGCCTCTGGAGTATTGTGTGATAAGAAGATACAATCTAAACTCAAAGGTAAGTTCTATAGAATAGTGGTTAGACCATCTTTGTTGTATGGGGTGGAGTATTGGCCAATAAAAAATGTACATGTCCAGAAGATGCAAGTCGCAGAAATGAAGATGTTAAGATGGATGTGTGGTCACACTAGGAGTGATAAGATTAGGAACAAGGCCATTCGGGAGAAGCTAGAGGCGGCCCCTGTAGCTGACAAGATGAGGGAAGCGAGACTGCGATGGTTTGGACATGTACAGAGAAGGAGTACCGATGCCCCTGTTAGAAGGTGTGAGAGGATAGATTTGGGAGCTACAAGGAGGGGTAGAGGTAGACCAAAGAAGTATTGGGGGGAGGTGATTAGATATGATATGGTGAAACTTGATCTCACCAAGGACATGACCTTAGACAGGAAGGGGTGGAGGTCGAGAATTAGAGTAGCAGGCTAATAAGGAAGATAGGAAGGAGTGGTAATTGTCTGTCTTTATATGTTATTTATCTGCCTTTATATGTTTACTATCCTGTATCTATGTATTATCATGTGTTCTTCTCTTTCTTGCCTGTTTATCATATCTAGCTTATTCTGCTGATGGATTTTTGTGATGAGGGTTTCCAGGAAACAACCTCTCTACCTGTGTGGTAGTGGTAAGGTCTGCGTACATCTTACCCTTCCCAGGTCGCACTTGTGGGATTTCACTGGGTATATTGTTGTTGTTGTTATCACGCAATATTGTTAGGATGTTCGAATACTTAATCAATATTCATGACCTAACCCTAAATCCTCATACCTTTTTATGTCCGAGATTCTTGAAATTTTACATACCTCATGTATCATTATTATTCCTTAGTCAAACTCCCTAGCAGATTCCCTCACCTCACACCAAACTATTCAACTGAAAACTTCATTGAGCTCTTCCACCTTCATAAGTAATAGAATCTACAACCAAGACCATGGACAAGTTCTTTCAAATGCTCAACAATCAAAACTTTCAATTTTTAACATCCCCTAATCCTTTTCACCTAGTTTGAGTAGATGTACAGAGAAAATTGAGAAAATAACTGGAAGAGAAACCACGAAGGTCATCTAAGACCCGTAGATAAGGCCTAGTAGGTCCCCAGTGACTTGGTAAAATTTTCTAAGTCTGAGGACCATGTACGAGACAACCTATGGCTCATATATAATCCACAACTAGTAGATTAGGCTTCGTAAGTACATCCAAAATCAATTTTTCAATATATTGAGTTACGAGTTATCAGATGGCTCGTAGAAGGTTTTGTGGCCCATAGAAAAGGTTTTGCAGGTCCCGCGCCAAATTTCAGTAACTCAAACTTTTAGACACCTTACCTACGAGAGGTCATCTACGGCTCGTCAAAGAATCCACAGCCTGTAGACGTGGTCTCATGGTGTCGGCAATTTTAAGAGGGGTATTTTTGTCTATTTCTATCCCCTTTTAATCCAATCCTTGGACATTTTAGACTTAATTCAAGTCCTAAAACAAAACCCTAAACATATTTTCACCTTTCATTCATGCTTAGGAATTCTTGAGAGCATCAGAAAAGGGAGAAAAGCGAGGGTTTCAAGTTCAAACGCGAGGATCGACTGAGGTTTCATTGCTTCTTCTATTTCCAGGTATGTAAGGCTTGCTAAAATGTTGGACTACATTTATTAACAAGCCCTTCCTTCTACTTGAGTCGAAATTAAGAAATAGAGTCAAGTCTTGAAAATTTTATGACTTAAATACTGGATTTTCTTTGATTTCTCATGATTATGATCTGAATAATTGATGCATTACACTGATATTGATATGAGATTGAGGTATAAACTTTGTGCATTGACATTATGGACCCCAAATTACATGATTTATGAAATTTTATGCATGGACTGAGTTGAGGTTTGAGTTTAATTATCTGAGTTGAGTAAATTGAGCATAATTGAGCTCGAGGAGCATATAGTATCATAATTGCATGTACGTTGATGAATTTTGCTTGCATTCCATAACTAGTCTAATTGAGTGAGTCCGGATGACTGTTTGAGTTGAGTCTGATCGATTTTCTTGATTGACTGAATTGATGAGAAACTGAGATGAGTTAAGTTGAGATAATCCAATGAGGTTAAGATTTGAGTTGATTGATGATTTGAGCATATTTTAGTCTTGGGAGGAGTATCGAGTACCAAGCTGGGAGCGAGTAAATAGCTACTCTAACCCACAGAACTACGTTGCCAGCATAGGATAGTCATGCAGCACGTTTTGGCGACTCTTATCCCAAAAGATGGTCATTTATTATGGATCCATGAGAGAGTTGATCGTCCTTTACCTTGGCAAGTTTAGCATGGGCATGGAAACGACGTCGCCTTTGTTATGCAACACTAAACTAAAGGTGGTTGGATTGAATGTCGGTTAAGAGAAGCTCTTGAGCAAACACTAATTGAGCATAATTTATTTTTAAACTGAGTTTAATACTATCGAGTTCATTTTTAAAAGCATTACTTATTTTAAACTTGCATATCTATTGAATTGAGTCATGAGTTGTTTGAGTTGAGGTGAGTGAGTTGAGTTTTACTTTTTAGAGCTATTTTACATACTAGTATATTCCATGTACTCACTTCTATTTGCACTTGTATCATTTCATGATCCAGATACAGGTGATAGAGGACTTCAGCTCACGCATCGTTGAGATCCAGTTTAGTCAATTCCAGAGTTGGTGAACCCTCCCTGCTTTCCAGAGGAGCCCTTTTATTTTTTGATTTCGATTGAGTATTTTATTTCTTTGATTTGGGGTAACTATGGCCTATCATGGTACCATCTAGATTGTTGATTAGTGGCTTCATATGCATTGAGTAGAGAATTCATTAAGTATTATTTATTTCCAAACTTATTCATTGGAAACTATGTTCTAGTAGAGTTATATCTATACATATGATGCCTTATTATTTGAGTATTTTCTTCCGCTCTAGTGATGATGTGATGATGAATCCAGGTGGTTCTCTTGGGGAATCATCAATGGTTCTGTAAGTGTCGTCTATGCCAAGGGTACCCTCCCAGGACGTGACAAACTTGATATCAAAACATAGAGTTCAAGAGTCCTATAGAGTTTATAAAGCCGTGTCTAGTAAAGTCTTGTTCATGGGTGTGTTGTACACCACACCTTATAAATAAGAGGCTATAAGACAGTAGGAATTGTTACACTTCTTGTATTCTGAGTTCGTGCGATAGAGTTAAAACTCTATAAAGCTCCTTTCTAACTTTTGCATTATGCTTTTGCAGATTATGCCTCCTAAGTATACCGCCACCCAAAGAGATGTTTCAGCTCGCACTACTGAGAGCCCGACCCTAGCAGTGCCTACTCAGTTGGAGACGAGGGGTCAAGGTCGACCAACTAGAGCCACTTGTGTTTCCCATCCACCTACTACTTCACCTGCTTCTATTACAGAGGCTGACTTCAAAGTTGTTATCACTATGCTTACCAAACTAGTAGTTGCTCGGAGTGGGAACTGGAGTTCACAAACTCCTAGCTTTAGCTCCTAGGATCCAACTGCTGCCACCAGACTTAAGATTTTCTGAGGATAAACCCACCAGTCTTCACTAGGTCAAAGGTTGAGAAGGACCTTTAGAATTTCATCGACGAGATCTGGAAGGTGTTGAAAGCTATGCATGCGACTGAGACTGAGGGAGTTGAGCTTGCTGCCTATCAGCTCAAGGATGTGGCTAATGTTTGGTATAATTAGTGGGTGGAGAGTCAAGGCGCGGATGTTGAGCCTGCTGCTTGGGATGAGTTCAAGAGTGCATTTCTCGATCACTTCTTTCCCAAAGAGTTGAGGGAGGCCAAGATTGAGGAGTTCGTGAATTTAAAACAAGAGAAGATGACTATTAAAGAGTACATCCTAAAATTCATTTCGTTATATATGTATGCCCCAGAGATGGTCCAGAATATGAGAGCGAGGATGAGGGAATTCGTATTTGGGTTAGGTAGGTATATGAAGAAAGGGTGCAAAACAGCATTGCTGATCTCAGGTATGAATATTTCCAGAGTTATGATCTACGCCCAGCAAACTGAGGAGGATAAGAAGAGAGATAGAGAGGAGCATCTGAATAAGAATGCCAAGTCAGCAGGGCCTGAGCCTAATCAGACTAAGCAGAGTAAGGGAGATAATTCTTACTTCCAGAAGAGGTCTACTAACCATGCACCATCTTCAGTCAGTGCACCAGCCCTGACTACTTGGTATGGTTAGAGGTCCCAAGGTCAGCCAAACTTTAGAGCACAGGGTTCACAGTCTCAGGACATCGTGACCCTTGGCTCAAAAGGGAAGCCACCTTGTGGGAAATGTGGCATGATGCACCTGGGAGAATTTAGAGATGGAGGGAACGGTTGCTACAAGTGTGGCCAGCCAGGCCATTTTCAGAGGGAGCGTCGGATGTGGGGAATAAGACTTAGTCTTCTACTACTGCACCACCAGCAAGAGGTAACCAGAGGGGTATTGCACTAGGGATAGATGGTGGGACAAACTATGTATATGCGATGGGGAACTGACATGACTAAAAGGTCACACCAGATATTATGACGGGTATGCTTCGAGTCTTTACCTTCTATTGTTATGCTTTACTTGATACGAGTGTGACTTGTTCCTTTGTCATGCCATATGTGGCTGGTAGATTTGAGATCCTTCCTACGTGCTTGCTTGAGCCATTTTCTATTTCTACTCCTATTGCCGAGTCTATTCGAGCTGAGAGAATCTATAGAGATTTTGAGGTGTTCATCTATCATAGGGATACTCTTACTGATTTGATTGAGTTGGAGATGGTTGATTTCGATGTGATCCTTGGCATGGACTGGTTTCACGCCTGTTATGCCTTTGTTGATTGCAGAATTCGAACTGTCAAATTTCAGTTTTTGAATGAGCTTGTTATTGAGTCAAAGGGAGATTCTATTGCACCTAAGGAGAGGTTTATTTCTTACCTCAAGGCCCAGAGATTGATCTCTAAAGGATGTATCTATCACCTCATATGAGTCAAGTCTGATGATGTTGAGCCTCTGACTCTTGAGTCTGTCGCGATCGTGAGCGAGTTCCCTTAAGTATTTCTTGAGGATCTTCCTGGAGTCCCTCCTAATAGGGAGATTGACTTCGAAATTGATGTTCTCCCCGATACCTTGTCTATCTCTATTCCGCTATATAGAATGGCTCCAGCAGAGCTGAAAGAGTTGAAGGAGCAATTGAGGGATTTGCAGAGAAGGGATTTATTAGGCTAAGTGTCTCTCCATGGGGTGCTCTAGTCTTGTTTGTGCGAAAGAAGGATGGTCCTTTAGAATGTGTATTGACTACCGCTAGTTGAATAAGGTGGCGGTCAAGAATAAATATCCCCTTCCGAGGATCGACGACTTGTTTGACTAACTTTAGAGTGCCACTATTTTCTCCAAGATAGACTTCTGATCAGGCTATCACCAGTTGAAAGTGAGAGAATATGACATTGTAAAGATGGCTTTTCGAACCCAATATGGTCAATTCGAGTTTTTAGTGGTGTCCTTTGGGTTGACAAATGCACCTGCAACCTTTATGGACTTGATGAACAGAGTATTTAAGCAATACCTTAACAAGTTCGTGATCGTATTTATTGATGATATTCTGATATATTCTAGAGATAAGGAGGAGCACGCCAATCACCTCAGAATTTCTTTACAGACGCTTAAAGATAATGAGTTATATGTGAAGTTTTTGAATTGTGAGTTTTGGCTCAAATCTGTCGCATTCATAGGCTATATAATTTTGGGCGATGACATTCGAGGGGATACTCAAAATATTGAGGCGGTTAAGAACTGGCCTAGACCAACCTCGTCGATGGATATAAGAAGCTTTCTAGGATTGCTGGCTACTACTGTAGATTTGTTGAAGGATTTTCTTCCATATTTGCACCATTGACTAGACTGACTCAGAAGAAGGTCAAGTTTCAATGGTCCGATGAGTGTGAGAGGAGTTTCCAAGATTTGAAGATGAGGTTGACTACTGCACCAGTGTTGACCTTACCCGAAAGAATGGATGGATTTATCATCTATTACGACGCTTCGAGGGTGGGATTGGGATGTGTGTTGATGCAGAGGGGTAAAGTTGTTACCTATGCTTTTAGACAGCTTAAAGTGCATGAGAAGAATTATCCCACTCATGACTTGGAGTTGGCAGCAGTGGTGTTTGCTCCCAAGCAGTGGCACAACTATTTGTATGGAACACGTGTTGATGTATCATAGACCATCAAAGCTTGCAATATGTCTTCACCCAGAAGGAGCTTAATTAAATGTAGATAAGATGGCTCCAGTTACCCAAGGACTATGACATAAGCATCATCTACCACCCAGGTAAAGCTAATGTAGTTGTTGATGCTCTTAGCAGGTTATCAATGGGAAGTACCTCCCACGTCGAGGAAGAGAAAAAGGAGTTAGCTAAAGCGGTTCATAGGGTGGCACGATTGGGAGTTCAATTAGATGAATCGAGCGAAGGAGGAGTTCTTGTGCATAATGGGCCTGTATCATCTCTAGTAGTAGAGGTGAAGGAGAAACAAGATGAAGATCATATTTTACTGCAGTTGAAGGTGGATGTGCACAAACAGAAGGTGATGACTTTCGCCAAATGGGGAGATGGAGTATTGAGGTACCAAGATAGATTGTGTGTTCCAGATGTTGATGGTGTTCGAGAGAGGATCATGGTAGAGGCCCATAATTCCAGTTATTCTATCTATCTAGGCTTGACGGAGATGTACCATGACTTGAGAGAGATTTATGGGTGGAGTGGAATGAAAATAAATATTGCCAAGTTTGTTTCCAAATGTCTGAATTGCCAACAAGTGAAAGTTGAGCATCAAAGCCGTATGGAGTAGCTCAGAACTTTGAGATTCCAGAGTGGAAATGAGAGATGATCAACATGGACTTCATCAGTTTATCGAGGTCTCACAGACAACACGAGTCAATTTGGGTATATTTGATAGAATGACTAAATTTGCTCACTTCTTGGCAGTAAAGACGACTAACACTGCGGAGGATTATGCTCGACTGTATATAAAGGAGATTGTTAGACTGCACGGAGTCCCTTTGTTTGTCATCTCAGACAGAGGAGCCCAATTCACTGCTTAATTTTGGAGAGCCTTTCAAAAGGGCTTAGGCTCGAAAGTAGATCTTAGTACTATATTCTACCCACAGACTGATGGTCAGGTGGAGAGCACAATTCAAACCTTAGAGGATAT
Organism: Solanum rostratum; assembly: GCA_029948455.1. Classification (NCBI taxonomy): domain Eukaryota; kingdom Viridiplantae; phylum Streptophyta; class Magnoliopsida; order Solanales; family Solanaceae; genus Solanum; species Solanum rostratum. The sequence continues at coordinate 57,385,300 of CM057055.1, forward strand.
GTTAAGAGCTTGTGCTATTGATTTCAAAGGTAATTTGGATGACCACTTGCCTCTGATTCAGTATGCCTACAACAACAGCTTTCATTCGAGAATTTAAGATAGCCCCATGTGAGGCACTCTATGGGAGGAGATGTAGATCACCAATTGGATGGTTCGAGGTAGGTGAAATAGAATTGATCAAACTGAACTTGGTTCACCAATCCACAGAGAAATTGAAGACCATTCGAGAGAGGTTGAAGACTGCACAGAATCGACAGAAATCCTACACCAGTGTTAGAAGTAGAGACTTAGAGTTTGAGGTCGACGATTAGGTGTATTTGAAAGTATCATCTATGAAGGATGTGATGTGATTTGGGAAGAAATGGAAGTTGAGTTTGAGGTATATTGGCCCCTATCAGATTATAAAGAGAGTGGGCAATGTAGCTTATGAGTTGGAGCTACCACCACAATTAGCAGTCATCCATCCAGTTTTCAATATTTTCATGCTTAAAAAGTGTTTAGAAGATCCACAGTTGGTTGTGCTTGTTAAGAGTATTAGAGTAAAAGACATCTTGATCTATGAGGAGATTCCCGTCCAAGTCTTTGATCGGCAAGTTCACAAGTTAAGAACTAAAGAGATTGCATCTGTTAAGGTGTTATGGAGAAACCAATTTGTAGAAGAGGCTACTTGGAAGCAAAGGAGGATATGAAGGCGAGGTACCCACATCCATTTCCACCTGTGAAAACAAGAGATTTGATGGTAATGATTCTTTCTAAATTCCTAAGTCCTCCTCTACTCTGAGTTCGACTGACTATAGTATTCTAGAGTCCGAGTGATGATTGAATTGATTTGTTATTTGATTTTTTGTATTACTTGCTTAAACTACTTGATTGATGTATTGCATGAGTGAGTTGAGAGTCGTTTGATTGTTAAAGTCTATAGAGAGACTCGAGCCTTGACTAGGTTTCTTAGATTTCTCTTCATTCGAGGATGAATGATTCTAAGAGAGAGATAATGTAACTCTTCCTAATTCTTTCCACCCAGTCTGAGTAGATGCATAGAGAAAATTGAGAAAATAACCGGAAGATAAGCCACGAGGGCTATCTACGGCCCGTATATGAGGCCTCATAGCTCTCCAGGTGACTTGGTAAAATTTTCTAAGTCGGAGGCCCATGTACGAGACAACCTACGACCCGTATATTAATCCACGGCCCGTAGATTAAGTTTCATGAGTTGGTGATCCAAAAATCAACTTTTTAGTATATTGAGTTATGAGTTATTAGACAGCCCGTAGAAGGTTTTACAGCCCATAGAAGAGGTTTCGTAGGTCCCATGCCAAATTCCAGTAACTCAAACTTTTGGACACCTTACTTACGTGAGGTCATCTACGGCCTGTCAAAAGAACCACGGCCTGTAGCCGTGGTTTCGTGGTTCCTATCGACATTTTTTAAGAGGGGTATTTTTGTCTATTCCTATCCCTTTTTAACCCAATCCTTGGACGTTTTGAACTTAATTAAAGACCTAAAACAAAACCCTAAGCGTATTTTCACCTTTCGTTCACGCTTAGGAATTCTTGAGAGCACCGGAGAAGGGAGAAAAGCGAGGGTTTCAAGTTCAAACGTGAGGATCGACTGAGGTTTGATTGCTTTTTCTATTTTCAGGTATGTAAGGCTTCCTAAAGTGTTGGACTACATTCTTTCACAAGCCCCTTCCTTTTTCTTGAGTCGAAATTGAGAAATAAAGTCAAGTCTTGAAAATTCTATGACTTAAATACTGGATTTTCTGCATTTTCTTTGAGTTCTCATGATTATGATCTGAATAGTTGATGCATTACACTGATATTGATATGAGATTGAGGTATAAACTTTGTGCATTGACATTATGAACCCCAAATTGCATGATTTATGAAATTATATGCACGGACTGAGTTGGGGTTTAAGTTTGATTATCTGAGTTAAGTAAATTGAGCATAATTGAGCATGAGGAGCATATAGTATCATAATTGCATGTCTATTGATGAATTTTTCTTGCATTCCATGACGAGTCTAATTGAGTGAGTCTGAATGGTCATTTGAGTCTAAGTTGAGTCTAATCAATTTCCTTGATTGACTGAGTTAATGAGAAACTGAAATGAGTTGAGTTGAGATAACCCAATTAATTTGAGATTTTGAGTTGATGGATGAGTTGAGCATATTTTAGTCTTGGGAGGAGTATCGAGCACCGAGTTGGGAGCGAGTAAAGAGCTATTCTAACCCATAGAACTACGTTGTCGGTGTAGGATAGTCGTGCAGCATGTTTTGGCAACTCTTGTCCCAAAAGATGGACATTTATTATAGATCCATGAGAGAGTTGATTGAGCGTGGCAACGACGTATCCTTCATTATGCATCTTTTGGGACAAGTGATAGAGGACTTTAATTCGCGCATTGTTGAGGTCCAGTTTAGTGCATTCCCAGAGTTGGTGAGCCCTCTTTGCTTTCCGGAGGATCCCTTTTATTTTCTGATTTCGAATGAGTATTTTATTTCTTTGATTTGGGTATCCATGGTCTGTAATGGTACCACCTAGATTGTTGATTAGAGGTTTCATAGACATTGAGTAGAGGATTCGTTGAGTATTATTTATTTTCGAACTTATTCATTGGAAACTATGTTCTAGTAGAGTTATATCTATATATATGATGCCTTATTATTTGAGTATTTTCTTCCGCTGTGGAGATGATGTGATGATAAGACCAGGTGGTTCTCTTGGAGAATCAGCAATGATTCTTCAAGTGCTGGCTACACCAAGAGTACTCTCCTGGGTTATGACACAATTATTTTATTACTTGGCCACATGCCTTGACAAAATCAACTACCATGAATGCAACTTACAATGAAATGTAAATTCTGATTCACGCTGTGTAAATCAATCCCTTCAATCAATATTAATCCATATCTTGGAGATCGTACGCCTTAACTTGTCATCAATTACTTCATTGATCTCACCATATCTTTCATCGGGAGTCCAAACCATACAAGTTACTAAATTCAAAACCACAAAAGAATCTATTTTCACATTTGAGCCGAACATAAGTCCATTTTTTTCAAATCTTACGCAATAATTTTTAGTCCATTTGATTCATATGTAACCTTATCACCATAACCCGAATAAGATAAATAAAGTCACATCATCCTATAAAACTGATCTTACAATTAATATGATACTTCAAACTCAAGATATTCTAGCTAAATTTAACGAGCTAATTAATTTTTTTATGCACTTTCTTAATAACATTCTCAATTGTCTTCACACAAGTGGACTTATCGGAATCCTCTTTAGTCCATAAGCTCTTCATCTAAATAGTAATCCACTCTTTTGACTTATAATAAAATCACTAGTCTCTAATAGATCTTGAAAATAAAATTCATACAAACACATTAATATCCATACCAAGATCCACCACTATGACTTTTCTTATGATCAATTTCAAACTCAAGCATCTGATGATTTCCTAAATGTGACTGTAACATCAAATCCTATCTGAGTAGGTGAAACAACTATAATTCCTTAGTAGCTAGTATTCACACTCAATAACCAATGTCTCTGTTTTCATATATTACCACATTTTCACCACTAAAACATATCATACCCACCAAGAAGCTTACACTCAAATAGCCCATACTTGTCTTCCCATTGAATACTTGTCATACTAATACCAAATTAGTTTATCTTCAAAAATAATAATATGTACTTCTTCACAAATTAGGTCCATAGCAGAAGTAACATAGCCATAGCCATAATCAAGTAAATATAGATACAGTCATATTAGTCGTATTTTAACATTTCTTGCTATACACTACTCCGTGAAGCCATAGTAGAAGTTTTGCTCTCAATTAGCACAACATCGTTCTTAGCTCATATTAAGCAATTCAATTCAACAACTAAAATTTAATAATTACTGTGCTCATAACATAGTCATTTTCTTAACTATACTATCACACCAAATTTTTGAATCATTTTGGATATCTAACAGGCCATGAAAGTACCACACACATGGTTGAATGGCTAATCGGAAAGGATAAGATGTTCATGAAGTCTTTCGACCAAGTTTCATCTTCTGATATCTTTTTTTTAAAATACATCACCGGACCATAACATAATCCAAGCCCTTCGAATTATAAAACAAGCTAAGACTAACCGCACATCCTTTTTTAGTCTATCACCTTTTTCTTAAAATTAAATTTAACTCAAAAATCATGCAAGGACATCTCCAATATATGCACAAAATACCAAGCATGAATCCCCACCATAAGTGAGAGAATAAAGCAAAGAGATAAAGAATTAAATCAAATTAGTAATGCATAATAGGGAGTCAAGAAATGAGGATTTTCTTCCTAACAGTCATCATAGCCTCTCAAAGATAAGCAACAAACGTCTCTGCACCGATCCTCGAGACTCTATTAGACTGGACTTGTATATATGTGAGACCTAAAACTTGGGGATCTAAATCCAACTTGTCATGATTTGAAATCGCGAGAATGATGACACTTGCCTTTAATCCACTGAGGCAAGTCAACTTAAACATGATATAACAAAATAATGCAGAAGAATAAGGAGAACGTATTGTCTAAGTATGAAGGGATAAGCAATAAAAGAAGGATATCCACAACCTAAAAACCAATCCAAGATTGGTGTCACATGTACAAGTCTCTACTATAACCGAATTCAAAGAAAATTTATACAAATTTCAATGTCTTTGATTCTCAAATAGAACAAAATAGGTAGTAAATAGAAGTCTGAAGGGTCTGCTGAAAAGGATTAACTGCTACATCTCAAACTATCTCAAGCTTGGTCCAAGCTCATACCCAACAACATGGTACTCAACAAATGAATTCTAAGCCCCAAGTAAAATAATGAAGGACACAAGTACTCCTATCATCCCAACCACGTAACTTGATAACTACAATCCTGCATATAGGAAAATTAGTACACACAATATCTATATCCATAATACAGGTATACAACATAAGAACAAATAACTTACATCAATTTACATGTATAGAGTTTAACTGTTTTATCATACTTTATACATTTATCCACATTAAAGCTATGGGTAAAGTGAAAAGGAATGCAATGAAGGGCAAATGATACAATCTAATGTCAAGTAATCGTGATACATGTTTGTCTTATGATACGTTCGTTGATCACCTAAGACCAGAACCCACGAGAGTCTCAGATAAACTATTTGTCTATCAAAAAAGACCTCGTCCATTGAAAAAGACCTCGAAATAATAACCCATAGAAAGAAACCTCAACCAAGCTCATATTTGTTGGAAGAAACTTCGGCCAAATCACACTCGCCGAAAGTATCAATATTTCTCTCTTATCACATTTCATAATCCAATGCAGATAAGCATATATACAAGAATGAGCGCATAAGAAATTAAATGCACAATACCATGCCATATAACTTAACATTTATATCAATATTCATCAATAAATGATTCACAACACTTAATATCACTTCTCAATTATCAATTTATTTCACATAATACATATTCAAAATTAATTTTCATTACATCCTAATCATACAAAAAGAAAATACAGGATTGAACATACTTAACTACATGTTAGAAATTCATTTGCCTTAGCCAAAAATCGCGATCACCCTATTGACAGAGCTTTTCCCTTACGAACATACTCCAAAGTATCACAATCTAGTCAAATAATGATTTCACAATCAATGAAAATCGTAGAATTTAAGAAAAAAGAGCAACACGATTCAAAAATTCAATTCCGAAAAACTTGGATTAAATTTGAAAATTTTACTAGAAAATGTTTCTCTAAGTATTAGAAATCCAATAATGAAAATCAGTTAAAAAAATGGAGTTAAAACAAGCTCAAAATCACCATTTTAGTAAATCTTGAGTTCTTGAACAAAAACCTCAAATACCCGGTCTGAAATCCCAATTCAAATCTGAAATCCTTCTTGAGAAATACTTTACACATGCTTAGAAAAGTTCAAATATAAGATTTTATTAAAATTGAGCTAAAATTGACCTTGAAATCCTCAGTTTATCAAATTTTAATTTTACTGAAAAAATTTTAAATTATACGCGATTAATATGATGAAACAAATTGATGAATCAATATCTTTATAACAAAATCAATTTACTTATAATATAAGGATCATAAATATACATTTTTACATTAAAAAAAAGAGTCCAAATGGATAAAAATCTTAATTGTTTTCAAGAAATTTATGGATAGAGAAAGAAAACCAAAAGAAGTAATCAGAGAAAATACTTAAATGAGAGCTAGAAACTAACCCGCATATTAAATCAAGAAAAACGGTGCAAGAATCGCTCCATTCCGAACTCTAGAACTCCTAATATGTTCAAAATATCCAATGAACACAATTTGAGATTCTAAATATCAGTGCTTTGCTGTTTTGCACCAGAAATCAACAGTTATTTCTTTGGTAAAAAGGCCATAATTTTCTCATATGATAGAGAAATAGTTCCATTCTTTTTCCTAAATATCTTATATAATGATACGAACATGTTCCTTCAATCGAAACTCAATTCTGAACTCATTTGTTTAGTCAAATATAATTTTTTTCTCGACAAATAATATTTTATATTTTACAATAAAAGTCCAATCTCGGCTTAAGAAAAATGCACCAAGCTTTGTAGATCAATCTTATAATTCATGTTCAAAATTTTAGAAGTTTCAGAATTATTCCAGATCCTTTAAACTAATAACGAACCCTTTAGTAGCCATAATTTACTGAAACAATGCCAAAACATCCAAGAAGCTTAAAAACTACTCAAAACTCATTTAGCACTTCCTGAACACAAACCAAATATGCTATTAGTTTGGAAATGACATTTCAAACTCAACAGAACCATCAAAATATGAATCTGAGGTCTCTTTGACTCGAATTTCTCTTAGTCGCAATTAAACCAACTTAAGTATCAAAAGATCAAAATACCCTTAGAACTCCCAGAAAAAATACTGAAACTCTTTCTAGGTTTAAAATCACCCGTTGAATCCAACAGAATCGTCAGAAATCCGATCCACATATCCAAATTCAAAATATTTATCAAAGTCAAATCTTGATCAATTTTAACTCAAATTTTCAACTTAAGACCTCAATTCCACAAAACAACCTCAAAATTAATTCCGACAACTCACTCAGACCGATTTCCATATTCCAAAGCTGATGAAATTCTATTTCGAGACTCATAGCTCCAATTGGCACCAAAACTCAAAACTTCAACATTTCAAAACTTTCAATAAAATTTCAAAACTAAGTTCATAAATGAGTCAAACATGACTTGGAGCAACTATCGGGAGGGATAAATGATAATTTCTAAAATTTTCTAAAAATGACTTCAGAATCATTACAATTTTATACTCCCTCCGTCCATCTTTACTTGACCCCTATACTATTTTAAGATGTCCAACAATACTTGTCCAATTTATGAAATCAAGAGATAAATTTATACTTAGTTCCTAATTTCCCCTTGTCATTAATTATATTTATTTTCCTATTGCATTTTTCAAGACATTATAATAATTATATTCAAAGGGTGATTTGGTAAAATTAACTTATCATTTACTACTTCTTAATTCTTATGACAAGTCAGTAGTGGACAAGTAAAGTTGAACAGAGGGGGTAATAAATTGAGTCTCTTTCCCTACTCATGAATTTATTAATACATCACATACGATGCATTGTAATTGTGCATATGATATTTTTGATGTCTTTTCATGTTCTTAAATAAATTCTTCTGATGATCAATTGAAGGTTGCATTATGTTGTGAAACTTTTGTCAATAAATGAGGAGGATTGTTTCATATGCCAACGGTAATCAACTTACATTTTAACGTTATTGTTTGTCCTTTCATCTTCCTCATATAGCAACAAATCAGGTCTTGATGACTTATTTTAAACTCTAAAATCTATATATCACTTATAATCAGAAATCAAATCTTTATTTATTTGAATTGTCTTAATAATAGATTAAAGATGATTGATGGAATTAATTTTAAGAAATTTGAAAAAAATGATTATTGTTTTTTAGATATAGTTTTCCAACTATATATTAATATAATTTTTAAAAATTAATATATATTCATATATATATCTGGGATGCTAAATGCCACCTAACTTGAGGGAAAATATTGAAGAATGAAGTCCCAACTTATGGATTAATGACACATTAATTAGTTTAGACTTTATGATTGTATAAATAAATGGTTAGACATTTTTATTGTATTCAATTTTTTCAATTGCACAAGTTCATTTGGAAGCTTTGCACCTCTGAATTAGTGTTGATACATTCATTAATAGAGTCCCTTACATGCAACTAATTTCATCAAAATAGGTATTAGATCTAGCTCAATTTCAATTAGTCTATGAGACGATAATTATTCAAAGCTATTTTATATAATACAATCGACTCTTTCAATCACCTCGAGGTATTCTAAAATTGTTGCTCATGCAAAGTTAAATATTTAGAGAATGAATTACGTAATTAGTTGGAGATCAAATATTTTGTAAAGTAAGAGTAATAATGACTCTGCTAGAAATTAATTAAGTCGAGGTGGAGAGAAAGGGGATAATTAAATCCTAAATTGTATCTGAGACATGGTTTTAAATTAATTTTCTATAAGTACTACTATATATTCTACTATTTTTAAAAAAATTTCAGAAAGATGTTATATAATATTTGTTTGGGAAAAGGGTAAACAATGCCCTTAAATCATGTGACATAAATAAAAATGCTCTTCGTTTATAGTTTGGTCTAAAGATGTCTTCGCCATCAGTACTTTGGTTAAAAAATGCCTGTATTGTTACTTAATGGGTTAAAAATGCCCTTTTCAAATAAATTTGTAATTTATTTATTTTGAACATGTTCTTTTTCTAATAATATTTTTTTATAAGAAGAATTTTATCCTATTTAAGAAAAAACTTATAAATAAATATTTCTTATTTTATTATAATTATTTTTTATAGTTATCCAAATAAAAATTAGTGATGAGTTTATTATGATCTTATATTTATGATATATATTATTTGTTATAAGCATACAATGTTCTATTTTAATAGATAAAATGAGATAAAGATAAAAAAATATTTTTCTATATTTTTATTAGTTAAAGTGATTTTAAAAGAAACAAAATAAGAAAAATGTTCTTTAAAAGTAATGTTTTTATTAGGAACATGATTTGTTTAAAAAAAAAAAAGTAATATATTTATTTAAAAATGACATTTTTGACCCATTTAATAATAATAAGCACATTTTTAGATCAAACTACCAATAGCAACGATATTTTTGTACCAAGTATTGATGGCAAAGAAATTTTTAAACCAAACTATAAATGAACAATATTTTTATTCAGTTTTCTTTTACCCTTTTCTCAATTTATTTAATATATATATAATAGCTATATATGATGGAGATACATTGTGAAAATCTTAATAATTATGTATGAGTTCCAACTATATATGAGATAATACCCGATAATGTTATTTTCCTTACATCATCCATGTTTGTTATTTTCTTTCGTAAAAGCGACGGACAATTAATTTATTCTTTTTGAATAATTTTAATTGAATTCAGGTAATCTTTTATAACTTTGGATAATTTTATCGCACGATCACTCATACTCTTTGAATTTGATAAAATACTTACATTATTTCGCAATTTTTTACTTAAAAATCCACGAATCG